>OZ007597.1:2797268-3496585 GCA_963931845.1 Maratus michaelseni | reverse complement strand
GGCCGAGATGTCAGGGATTTTTTTCTCTATTCAGGGGCCCTCTAAAATAACAAGGCAAGTGGAGTTACCTTGATTCACCATTTTCAGATTTATGTAATGTTATTATTCAGCATATAAGGAAATATGAATTTTATAATCATAAGCAAAGAAAAGATGCTAGAAAACTCTTGTTAATAAGAATATATATGCAAAAAAGTTATATTCTAAATTTAAATGTTGAAAGTAAATTGAAAAGTTTTGTTGTTGAAAACTCCATTTCACTTGCCTTGTTATTGCAGAGGGCACCTCAATAAATCCCTAAAAAACGTTTGTGCTTTTTGGAAATCAATGCCGGAAGGGGGTTGGGTATAGTTTTTACTGGCGACTAGAATTTTTTGCTGGCTACCAGATTCAATCAGATTTGTAAAGCCCTGCTTAAACGTGTAAAACTAACATAAAAATTCAAATAAATTTTTCTTAAAATTCTCGTCACGTGTCTATCATTCCAATTGATCTTTAAGCAGCCCTTGTTTATCCTTTGTTACACGTATTTATATTCGCACGACTACTTTAACGTCAAAACATTGTAATTTATTATGCTAATTACAATGAATGATAGAACCTGTTCCAATTGTTATGAAAGTATGGATTTAGATGCCTCGAAAATTGATTTATAATCAAAATATTTTTTTTTCTCCAAATGACTAATCAACTGACATTTTGTTTTCCGACATAATTATTCCGTTTGTCCGTGCTCCAACTTGCGTAAATATATCCGGTTTCCCATGCAATCGATATATGTTATTGAGGTTTACTATGATATATTCGGTATCGAAAATGAAGTGCGTAGCATTTATAGTTTATTTACAGGTACACTCAAAGGATTTCTGTTACATTACGGTCTATGAGGGGGTGGGAATCGTTTGCAGTGTACTTTAATGATATTACACTATTTCAAGTATATTGAAATTTTTCGTGTGCATATAGCATTCATCATTCATCGACAGGGATACACTAAAGAATTCGGTTACAGTAGTTTCTATGACCAATAATTGTCGGAAATGTGCTTTCAGTTGTGGTACGCTTAAATTCAGGACCCTCGCTAATGGGGGAGGAAAGACCCACCCCCCCAAACGTTCATGAATTCTGTTACACTAATTTACAAACTTAGTTAGTAAATTTCTTTAAAATTTTAATAAAACTATGATACATTTTCTATTTCTGACAGTCTTAGCAAAAGCTACAAATGTGATTGGGAATATTATTAAACTATTACAAATAAGAACTATATTACATTTTCTAATTGTATTAACTTGGCAAAATTATATTTGCAACTCAATCAGTTGGCAAATATTGAAATTTGATTTGGAAATTTAAGGGCCTATCGCATTATTAAAATACATTGTTGTTCAACTCGTATATAATTTTATGAATTAAAGATAATATTCGGCGATGGATCATCTGTGGTGGGGTAATGAAAAAATGACAAAATCAAAGTATTAATTTGTAATCAAGTTCTAATAATATCAAAATGTTCTATTGTCATAACAAACATATCTACGAACGTAATTTTTATAATTCCAGTCTATCAGGAAGTGTGTAAAAAATCGATTACAAAATTCCATCTTTACATACAGAAATCAAATGAAGTTAAATAGAAGAGTATAAAAATGCAAGTATATTGTAATTTTTACTCTATTTTTACATCTGTCATGACAATTTATTTATTTACTTTTTTAATCAAATGAACTTTTTGAAATCCAATCCCAGCGTTAAAGAACACAGCATTTATAAGAAAACATACACAAAGAAAAAAAAAGTTTCAAAAAGCTTAAAACTGTATAAAAAGTAGAATTTAAAAATGTATTTCTTTTTTTTCAAATTTTATCACAAAAATTGCATTTGCTCTTTATTAAATCCTTTTCCTTCATAAATCCATTTAATAAATGTTGCAAAGCTATTATAAAGCACTAAAATAATAATTTTAAAAAGTTCAAAGGAAAGCAATGACTCTTAAGAACGTTAATTAAATATAAAACATGAATTTGTTTAAAAAAGTTCCAATTAAATATTCTTTCGATATCCTTGCCATTTTTTTTCATGGTAATTTCTGATTCTTTTCCTTCATTCAAAAATGCAGTTTGTCCTTCGTTTCCCAAATAATTCCTCTAATACGACATTTAAAAGAAATATGGTTTTAATTCATTATTTAAATAGGAAAATGATACAAGCTTTTCAAATGGTGCAATCTATTTAAATTGTGTGAAAATTAGAGGAAATTGATTAACTCCTTAGTTTTCTAATCAAAGTGTACCTTTATCTTCCGAATAACTAGCGTTTCTTTAGAACAGCTGTTAAATATAAAGAATGAAAAATTTAAATAAGCATTCCAATAACATTTACTTTCGAAATCCTTATCAATTTTCTTTCCTTTTAATTTAACTTTTCCCAACAACCATTTTGTTCTTCCATTTCCAAGTAATTCCTCTAATACGACATTAAAAGCAAAACATTTTCATTCAGAATCCAAATAATAAAATCATTTAATCTACTCAAATGGTATAATGTACTCAAATTGTAAAAAAGCGTAAAATTAGATGTATTAAAATCTAAAATTAATTATTTGCATAGATTTTGAATCAAAGTGTATATTTATCTTTAAAATAACTAACGTTTCATTAGATCAGCTGTAAATCTAAAACATGAAAAATTCAAATAAAATTCCAGTAAGCTTTACTTTCAAAATCCTTATCAATTCTCTTTCATTTTAACTTTTCACGACATCTGTTTGCTCTTCGTTTTTAAACTAAGTCCTCTAATATGACATTAAAAATAAAACATTTTACTTTAAAATGAATAATAATAAAATCATGTAATCTATTCAAGCGATATAATGTATTCAAATTACAGGAAAACATAAAACTAGATTTATCAACGTAAAATGGATTAATTACACAGATTTCTAATCAAAATATATGTTTATCTAGAAGTAACTAAGTCACTAATACTTCTTAATAAAACGGCTGCGAAATATAACGCAAAAAAGAATCCAGCAAAATTTTTCTTCCGAAATCCTTGTCACTTCTCTTTCATTCTAATTTATCTTTTCACAACAGCTGTTTGTTCTTCGTTTTCCAAGTAATTCCTCTAATACGACATTAAAAACAAAACATTTTAATTCCTAATCCTTACCTGATCGCGCATGATACACTCTAGATTAAGAGACGTGACCTACAAACTCCACTGGTTTTTCCTTTATTTGAAGGTTTCGAGAGGGTGATTTTTCATTAAATTCTTTTAACAATCCAAGGTTAACTACTACAAGGGGCTTTTCCTGTTCGATTAACGAACGAAATCGGAAGTATAAATTTCATACGGTTGCGGTTGTTCGATGTTTAAAGAAGCTAAACCTTGAAAGTGGGTTTTTCTGCAAGGGACCAACCCTGCATTTATAGGGTGCGATGTGAAGAATAATGATTACAGGTCACTAGTCTCGGCCTGAAACAATATCTGTGTGAAGAAATGAAGATTATCTGATAACAAAAGGTTTTGTGAGATCTTGACCCTATCTTGACCTTTAACATGGCCTTTAATAAAACAAACTGAAGCTTCATGTTAAAGTTGAAAGTCATAGGTCAATACGTTTCAGCATTTGAAGTTAAACTGGCCAGGGTTTACACTTCGTTGAGTTTGTATAAGATTACACCCTACAACGCCCATAAGTAAACTTGCAATTTTCTTTTCAAAATCATAGGTTGTATTGTATTGTTTTCACTAAACTAGTCGGATGTGCCAATCACAAAATTTTCTTCTATCTCAGTCATGTTAATATTTCAAAATTCACTATCAATATTTTTCGTCATTCCGATGTACGTCAGCTGCTTGTGAATCGCATGGTTATCTGGATACGATTCACCCTTCGCTGCACGAACAGCCAATGTACAACACAACTACGAAAAATCGAGAAAATCGCACAATAATCGCTATCACAGCACCCCTTTTTGATGGAATATTCTCAATTTCTACTGTGACCTGTTGGTCATAGCCAAAAACATATAAATGAATTTGGATTCAATTCTTGCATAACTTCATACAATTTTCGATGATATAATAATGAAAATGGAACAAAAAGTACCGTCACAGCGACCGTTTCTGGCGGAGTACCCACCATATTCATTTGGGACCTGCTGGCCCTGCCAAAAAACATATAAATGAAATTTGGTTCAATTCTATACATAATTTCATACATATACTTTTCGATGATACATAGAAGACACACTCACGGACATACGGACGCACAGACACACAGACAGACAGACTTTTTGTAAAAACATGTTTTTAGGGATCTCTGACCTCGAAAACGTGTAAATCCGTCAAAAACCGGAACTCGAAAAAAAATTCGATTACAATACTTTCTATTATTATAGATATAGAAGAAAATAAAAAGAGCAATAACAAAGAAATTTTATCGAAAAGTACATGTCACCTATGGGTGACGCTGAAATTCGAGATCGCCTCAGAGCAACAAACACGCATCAAACATACATTTTCAAACTATACTACCATTCACAGACATTAACAACAAAATTTCTCATATAAAAAGCCAATGTAGATGTTATGATTAAATATTAAAATTTTTCAACTAAATAAATCATAATATTCTTGAGAACAATAAATAAAAAATCCTAATGTTCTTGAGAACAAAAAGTACTAGAACACTTTCTTTTTCTATCATTTTCAATAAACCCAAACTTAATTTTTCTCTTATTGTAAAATAATATTTGCTGAATACACTTTCATATAAGTGTATTTGCAAACCAAATTTCAGCATCAAAGAACAGTAAAAACAAAAGTACTCACATCATATAAATGTTTTTAAAAGGACCGACTTCATCTGCTTGGAGGAAAGTAGCGCATACATAATATAAATAATAGTAAATAACATCTACATTGGCTTTTTATATGTGAAATTTTGTTGTTAATGTCTGTGAATGATAGTATAGTGTGAAAATGTATGTATATAGTTAACATTATGAAAATAACTTAAAAAACGATGAATCAAACATTCGAAATCCTACAAATATCACTTAAATATATAGTTAACGTTAACTTTAAGATTCAGGCAAAATTAAAAAAATGAAAATGACTCTAATTATCCATTCAGACCAGATATTTAAAATATCTCAGCTCCCGAACTTACAGAGAGGGTGACTGAGAGTTACTGAGCTTGCTTTTCCAGTAAGTAGTCCGACCAATTTTGATGGCTTTGCACTAGTGTGGGTGACATACGTTTCTGATATTATAATAAAACAAATGTGCTTCTGGTCATAATATAGCGCTAAGTATAAACAAACTGAATTGTCATGTGTGCACATATAATATATAAAATACATTAATTTTAGATTTATAAATTTACAGATAGTATATAGTATATAAGTACCCCTATACATGAAAATACATAGTACCACTAAGATAGATGCTAAAAGATTTATTTAATGTAAAAAAAAATTGCACTTAAAACAAGTATTTCCCATCTAATTTTACTCCATTATCACGATTTATCCCACGTGCTATCATGAAGAGTTTGCGAACAGTTAAATTTTGAAGAAATGTAGCTTTATGCTATTTAGTATAGTAAATCGTATAATAGGAAATTTTGTATGTTAAAGTAACAATACCCGTATCAAATCGTAAAATCTTGAAAGAACTGTACTGGATATTTTCGCGGCATACCTGGGGTCACCTCACGACACACCGCTTGAGAATCACTGCTCTATAGCAAATAATTGAACAGAAGATAAGTTAGTACTTCTTTGTTAGGAACGCTAAGTGACAGAGATATATTGCTAAGTTAAGTTGTAAAATCTCGTCAAATGGTTTGCAGTACTAAAGAAACATCACTTGTTTATGCTATCGTCTTATTTCTTTTTCGTTGATGTTCCATAACATTTTTCATTTTTTAAATGTATGATGAATTGTTTTTTCTTAAATTGCCTGTATTTATTTCTTTTATAAATATGGAGACAACGTTTCACTTGCCTAGTACCGAGTTGGATGCAATCTCATTATTAGGTGCGTTCCTAATTATATAAATACGTAGCACTTATAGTCGTCGTTTGGCCCGTCCGTCTGTCCGTCTCTCCGCATATAACAGCGCAAAAACTACAAAACCGAATGATTCAAAATTTAATCTAAAGATTCGTTGCAGAATTTTGTCGAGTCATTTCAAATTTTATTAAAATCAAATCAAAAGTTACAAGATGTTAATAAAAGTTTTCTCCATTCTATTAAATCCTATCATACGTAATTTATTCATGATATCCCATGATGGGTAATGATTCTAGGTTGCTATGGTATTTACGTCCTATTTAAGATGGAGTCCTATTATTTCCGTATTACTGAATCTAAAAACCGAATTTGTATACTGAAAGTGTTTAATTAAAACAATCTTATTATCTACCGGCAGTTTTGGATAGATATTTTCAGAGAATTATATATTAAATGGAAAAAGAGTCTAAATATATATTTCAAGTTCTGAAATTTTCAAAGGTAGGCTTAAGTTTCCCATTGAAATTTTCAGTAAATGTCAACTTTTTTTGTCAACAACAAATGTCATACTTTTTTTATTACGGCAATTAATCGTATCAAAATAACAGATGATATAATTCATTTCACTGAAACTTGTTATAGTACGAACGCACCTCATTTGTCACGTTTGACGTAAAATTTCTAACTTGTTTCAAAAGCGAGGGCTTTTACCCAGCAAATAACTGACCTTTGATATGAAACTGTATTTTACTAATGATGAAGCTATGTCAAGATGCAACGTAAAAAGTTGTAAAAAATAAATAAATAAAGGCAGGTTTAGTGGATCGAGAATACCATTCATAACTGCTTGAAGGTTTAAGAACTGTTGAGCAGAGGAATTAACATCCGTAAAAGGGTGTTAGTAACAACTCTTATAAGGTTAAAAATGCGACAGTTGAATGGAATAGCTACATGAGAGAAGTTTAAAAAAAATAAAAGTTGTTTTTCATGGGAAGCATTGTAAGAAATTGTAATGGAACATTGTTATGTATTCTTATTAACATAAAATATTACAGATTTAATGCAATGTTTTTTTTTATATATATCTATATTATACGTGCGCGCTCTGCGATTTTAGCGAAATGGATTGCAACTTGGTGTAATGGCAATTGTGGGGGATAACGAAGAAGTATACCTATAATTTATAAAAATAGTTCGAGTTCTAACAAGTGTAGAACAGTAATTTTTTTCTGTCATATAATTTAGAGTGCACGAGTTGTTTTAGCATAAATTTATCAAAAGTGACATCCTCATTTATTTTTTTTTTTTTTACGTTCATTTTTAGGGTTTCGTTCATCTTACGAAATCTTACTCGTCCCGCTTCTCTGTCTGTCCGTCACAGAGCCGGTTCTCAGAAACTGTATAACTTACAGACTTCAAATTTTGTGTACTTATAGCTGAATACCTACTATGAAGCTGGAATCATAAAATTTTGAAAAAATCGTATTATTTTAATACAGAGAGATAAAAAGCCAAAAATCTAACAGCCTTTTCCTATTAAATTTAAACATTTTTCGTTATAGCAGTTGCCAACCATTAAAAATTCACAATAAAATTATTTCTAAAATAATTAATTTTCTATTGAAATATTTCCACGCGAAAAATGAAAATGAAATAAAAAGTTTTACCAATTGAAAAAAAGATTAATATGACGTCCTATTGGTAATAAAACGGAAATTTTTAAACATTTCTCAATAATACAAGGAGTATGAGTATGTGTAAGTACAGAAAGCAGGTTAATATGACGTCATTAGAGAATTAAAAGGAAAATTAATCTGTCGTTATAATGGAAGTTTAATGGACTTTTTCAAATGCTTGAGAATCATACAAAGAGAGTATCAATATGAGTAATATAGAAAGCAAGTAGATAGGACGTCAGCAAGAGATTATAACGTCATATGAGTTTGAGGAACGAACTGAATCATGATAAAAACCCGATTATGGAAATATTGGCATATTTTACATTTTGAAGGTCTTTATACAAACATGTTTAATTTTGAAATAGATTTTTTTTTTTAATATCGCATTTAGTCCACATGGCAGATATTATTATGACTTGGAAAATGTAATTTATTTGGATTCATTAAAGGAAGGATAAAGTGTTTTGAAAGGAATATTAAAAGAAACCCTTTGTGCAATCTTCGATCACACTTACCCACTTGTTTACTTTACTTTTTAATTTTATTTCTTGGATATAGAGAAAGAGTCCGATTCTTTATGAATAGCAAGAAGTTCCATTTACTTTTTCCGTTAATGACTAATGATTTTCTGTCGTTATTTATAGAGATGCTTTGACATGGTCTGCCAATGGATCAGATTTCAAGTCTATTAACCCAGAAAACAAAGCTAGATTAAAAATATTAGGACTGGAAGTCCGTTTTAAAAAGATAAACGTGATTGCACTTAATGTTCTTCGTGTCTGAGTCTGATTCATGCATGAATGACAAGCTCCTCTCTTTCATGTCATTTTATCTTCTTTGGAGTGAGGAAAATATGTTATTATTAAATATGTATATATATATATATATATATATATATATATATATATATATATATACAGGGGGA
This sequence comes from Maratus michaelseni, assembly GCA_963931845.1. Classification (NCBI taxonomy): domain Eukaryota; kingdom Metazoa; phylum Arthropoda; class Arachnida; order Araneae; family Salticidae; genus Maratus; species Maratus michaelseni. The sequence goes on along the minus strand of OZ007597.1, from coordinate 3,487,954 downwards.
TTTAAAATACAGGTTATGGCAATTATTTTTTATAAGCCGTGGGTGATAGAAATATACGTCCAATTAAAAACAAATATAGTAGAAATCAAGTATAGGTTTTAGACATGCTGCGGCGCAGCCAGAATTCGGTTCCAGAGGAAGAGAGTTGAGTTGTTAAGAGGCTACTTCACTCAGGCAAAAACACTCGCTCGCTAATGTTAATCCTATGAGGGAAATATTTTGCGATATCTCGTTCGCATTTCAATATTTTTAAATGATTTTTTTGCATTGGATAGCTGAGGTCAATCTCTATGCGCGCTCGTTTGATGTACTTTTTCAATTTTGGCGGCAGTTTTTTTTATTTTTTTTATTGACGATACTTTCACTTTTGAAACCGGTTCCGAAAGTGAAAGTATCTTAATAAAAAAAACTTGTAATCAAAATCGAAAAAGTACAAAGGAGCGCGCATAGAGATTGACCTCAGCTATTCAATGCAAAAAAATCATTTAAAAATATTGAAATGCGAACGAGATATCGCAAAATATTTCCTTCATAGGATTAACATTAGCAAGTGAGTGTTTTCGCCTGAGTGAAGTAGCCTCTTAATAGTCAGTGCACTGACGCCGCTTTTTTTAATCAATTTTTACTAGATTCAGTTTTTGGAATTATAATGCTGCTGTTTTTCTGGATATTAGAATCAGCAGCTTTGTTGGACATGATAAACATTTTGTACTATATTAGAGTTACAAAGCGCAAAATTTAGCAATGAAATAACATAAAAGTATGTTAGATTAAAAAAAAAAAATTAAACAATATAATGAGGCAGACTTTAAGAGATGGAAGAGCGCAAAGCGATTTTTATATAAGAGAATTAGGATTTCACAACCAATTTGTTTAGACAAAAATACAGGGTGTTTCACTCCAAGCCAAACCCGAATAATTGTTCTGAAATTTAATAATAATGAAACTATTTTAACTAAATTTTCAACAGACTTACATCGTTTTGTGTCAAAAGTAACAATATTACAAGAACTTAGTAAGCTACGAATTTCGGAATAATAGTTGACATACGATGTTATTGACTGAATTGCTGCGTATTTCCAGGATCTTTCGTGATTCTGGGGATTCCTATCGTGAATTTCGTGATTCGCAAACAGCATGGTAATCCTAGAAGTGCTTCTAAAAATGTTTAATTTATATACAAAGGACTCGATGGGTCCGCCAAAAAAGCTTTTCGTGAATTCCTCTCTTAATTTATGAATATCAATAGAATGAACAACATTGTTTTCAATTAAAATAATTATTAAAGCATTTAATCTTCTTCTATTCATGTTTGATTAGAAATATTTTTCTTTTTAATTTTTTTAATCTTTAGTAAATGGAACAAATTAAATAAAAGTAACTAGCTGATCCTGCGCAGAGCATCGGTGCTTTAGTTCTACTCTTTTAAATACATACATATTAGAATACAGAAGAATAAAAGAATCGCTAACGGTATAAAGAAAATTAAGAAAACTTTTATTATTATTATTATTATTATTATTATTATTACTAAAGCTGAATCACAAATGAAACCATAATAATAAATATACGAGATTGGACCCGTCAAGATTGGGCGGTAAACAACTTGAAAGTTCCGTTCGAAATATCTTTTAATATTTAATTAGTTGTTTTTAAATTAATTAAGTATTGAAAACTTGATGAATAGCTATATTGTATAAGCGATTCCTGTACATACGGTGCTGTCCGTCCATCCTACTCAATTAATGAAGTGAAAGAATTTTAAGCTTCTAATTTATAACCTATAATGCTTGCTTTTTAGCAGGAGTTTAACTAAAAATATTAAATGAATGAGTAGGGTACTTATTTTTACTTACTGAAGTCTGATTGTTTTTTTAAATATCAATATTTACTTTTTTTATTACGTTACTTTTAAAATTTTTCATTTCATTAATTTTATTTTTATCAGTCTGAATCTAAAAGACTGAAATTAAAATTTGCTGCCTGCAGCTAACGATTTATAATATATATTTTTGAATTACTGGAATTTTATTTTACATTTTCATACATTATTTAATTATTAAACCATGGACTTCAAGGTGATTTCTTTTATAGTTCTTGTATAATAATATTTCCTTCTTTATCTTTTCTCTTCTCTTATTTTTCTATTTTTACGGAAAATAATCACATACTTTTCTTAGTATATAAGTAATATTTTTGGTACTTCTCTATTATCCCGTCGACCACTTCTCATAACAAAAAACTATCGCCAAACTGTAACGCCAAATAAACGGGAGAACGTTGCCATTGGAATATCAAAATAAATAAAATATACGAATTTAAGAACACAATTATTATTTTAATGAATGAAATAACTAATAAATCAGTAAAACATAATGAAAAATACACGCAAATGTCGAATTAAAAACCACTTGGTGACATAACAAACACGTATAATGCGTCTGACATCAAGTAAATGGGACTGCATTTTTGGCGTTTAATCTTACGATAGTTAATAGTTACGATAGTTTTTGGTTATGAAAATTGGTCGACGGAATAATAGAGAAGTACCTATTTTTTTTTATACTGGTCAAACAAAATATTAGATCAGTTCAATTTATTTAATAGATAATTACATGCCCTTTTTAAAAGTTGAAATACTTTTAATACAAATATATAGTAATTAAAAGAATATTGTTGGGTGTAAAAATTTTACTTAATTATAAACATTCGTATGACAAAAATACAAAATGTATAACTTCTCCCCCTAAAATAAAATATGAAATTATTGAAATGAATTATCTTATTTCCAGTAAAATTACAGAAAACTGCATAGGAGTTGAAACAGCAATGAATTTAATTATGCGCCTATACACGCTCACCAAACTAGGCCAAATAGCAGTGAAACTGCAACAATGAAACATTTTAAAGGCTAAAAAGCAAAAAATAAATGAAAAATGAAAAATAAAACAGTAAAAAAATACGCTTTTATGAACTAGTAGTTTAATATTAAGTACTTGGTACACCAAGTCTTGCTCGGTAGTTTTTAACATTCATACAGTATTTCAGTAAGACAAAATTCTATTATTGATTTCTACATAATTCATACTGTATTGGAGTGAAGACATATTTGATTATTTATTTCTACATAATTCATACTGTGTTTGAGTATTGAGATTTTTTTTATAATTATATTAATAAGCATAATAATATAATAATATTATAATTTATTTATTATCTCTATAATAAAACTGTAAGTCATGTGACTGTCCTCAACAGTTCCGGGATGCCGCATCGCTTTTTCATATGCCAAGCGGCCATTTTTATTCAAAATTATTTTTTCGAATAAACTGCATAAAAGTTACATTTTAAGAAAGATCGTTCAAAATAAATTAATATTTGAGAGATGACTTCCGTTCAATTGTGTATATATTCTGCAATAACTTCAGTCGAAAGATTCGCAGTTCAAATTCTCTATTCATAAAAGTAAACAAAAAAAAGATTGATTCGTCGTGAACATTTAAAATATTAAATCATGGAGGTAATCATTCGCAAAGCAAGTTCTCCGCGAATGAATTTTTGGACCGCTGCCTCGCGTCAAAAAAATAATTCGCACCAGTGAGACAATCAAAGTTTACCATAATTATGTGCTATACAACTCAACTTTCGGACCTTTTCTTGACGTAAATTGAACTCATGTAATAATATTTAATGAATCAGATTTTTAGCATTTTTAAAATCGCTAATACAGCTTTTATTTATCGCGTGTACAAATTAGAAATGATACTTTGATTTTGAAATCAAATGTTTTGATTTATGATATTATTTCTTATTTATTTATTTATTTTCTCTTTTAAATGAAAAGTGTGAAGTATTTTAAATTTATGTAATATAAGCATTTTAGATTAAAGTTAAGTATTTTAAATGAAATGAGTGACAGGTTTATAATTTAAAATTAAATTAATTGTAGTATGAATGACGGTGATGGGAACGATATTTGGCGAATTATCATCTACTCCCGGCTAACAAAAATACTCATAATTAAAAAAAAGAATAAAAATAAATAAATGATAGTTTGTTGTAAATAAATATTGATATACATATCAAAAATAATTTATAGAATTAAAATAAAAAATAAAAGTAAATAAACAACAATTTCCATAACAAAGTTTTCGCCAAATTGGCGGGGGAGGGGGGGGGGGGGAATCGCGCCAACGTGCGTATGTGACATTTGTGCCCAAAAAATATGCGAAATGCTACCATGATCGCAAAAGTTCATGATTTATCTATTAGAATCTTCCGATTTGGCGAAGGATTAAAGGAAAATTAAATTATGAATAAATGTAACGTGTTGCAATGTTTAACATACATTTAAGGGAGACCAAACTGGTCGCCAGTGGCGGCTAGTTATAATAATAATAAGATAATTTGTTATTATAAATTTTTTTAATATAAATTAATTTACTAATATATGTTGAGAAATCAATTTAGAAATTCTAAAAAATAATTTAAATAATGTTTCATTTTCTCTTTCCCGTTGAACTATCTTAAAAAAGAAACAGAGCAAAAATTATATATATATTTTAATAAATTCACTTGTTTGCGCTTTCTACCAAGTGCAAAAAAACAAAGAACTTTTCATAATCGAGTTCGATGCCTACGCCAAATTAATTCATTGTAACGAAATTTTGGATGGAAAAACATGCAGTTAAAAAATCAGGCGAGATTTTTAAGATGAACATTAAATGCTTTTAAAAGAGTGTTTTTTTTTTTTTTTGTTGTTTTTTTACTATTTTTACTTTACTACTTATTCAACTCTAACTCTGCTATATAGTATTTATCTTTTGATAATGACTAGTTGTGGCGTCAATAAAGGGAGAATGAAAGCCAAAGTTGTAACAAATTCGTATAAAGGGAGTTTTTGTCATTTAGTAGACACCTTTATGAAAGGTACCATTACAAAAAAAATTCCCCTGTCTCAAACCTTAATATTCATGTTAGAATTAACATTTAATACAAACTTTCACAAAACTGCGATTAAATCAAATCATAAAGTAGCTTCAGTCAGTTTCTTCTTTTTTCGCATTGTTCTTTGTACATTGTGTTTTCTGCAATTTCCCTTATTAGTGCTTTTCCCTACAGATAATATTATACCAATAAAACATTAGAAATCTCAAAAATGTTACATTTCTCGCGATATAGGTGCGGAATTTCTTCTTTCATTATAAAACGAAAAAAAGGTGTTTTATACGAAAACTTTGTTAATTTTAACCCATTTTAAAACTACGCTGTCTATCTTCCTTAAATGTGAACAATCTATCACACGCAGAAGAAAAAGTGTTACTGAACAAAAAATAGAATCCTTCTACTTTTCTTTTTGTGTCCGTGTTTTCACATGGTTACGAAATCAATCAGGCGATTTCTGTTTATTTTTACTTAACTTTATTTTCTCAAACACAATGGAAGAATAACGCTTCTACTTCCCATGCTACCTGTATTGCCATCCCTCATTTGCAAAAAGCTGTAAAAAATTATTTTGCCTTCGATAGCTTGTTAAGCAACGTCTTTTATCGTCTGCTTGGTTGCACTTGAGTGGTTTGGGAAGCGAAAAATAGAAAAAAAACTCTAACCGAGAAATTAGAAGGTCAGTTTTGACACCCATTTTCGAGATATTTACTCTAGATTTTTCTCTGTTTTCTTTTGTTCTACGGTGTTCTTGATATTCAAGGCCCACCCATTTCTTGTTATTAGACAACCAACTGCACGGTTAGGTCTCCGAACTTTCAAGTGATGTAAGCAAGTACTTATTACTTTCGCGTGCCATTTAGCCTAATTTTTTGTAAATTAAATTCGATTTCTGTCAGGAGGTTGCTTAGTTACCTTGTCCTCGACAGTGTGCGTATTTTTTGAAGGTTTTATGCGGAATTGTTGTGGGTTTTTTCTAATGTTTACACCGTATTCTTTTTTTTTCTTTTTTTATTCGAACTCCAAGAGAACGTGTATATGTTCTAATTATCTTAAAGCAGCGAACCGTCCTGTTTTCTAACAGTCCTCGAATGGATTCGAGGATCTCGCATTATAATATTTTTCTAGAACGTTCCACAAAACACCAAGTGCGTTCCGTAAATGTGCGTTTATATTGGATCCTCGACAAAATCTCGTAAATCATTCCCCTGGCCTTTCTTTTTAAAAACTTCTGTGGTCATCAACATAAAAAAAAAGAAAAGAAAAAAAAGAATAAAATAACCATGAATAAATAATAAAATGTCAGGAATCTCTCATCTGACCTCTGGACAAGCTACCCACATAAACGTGTCGTGAACGGATGAAAAGCTGTTTTCAGTTGAACACTAATTTAACAAATAAAATGGGCTGGTGCAGACTCAACTAAAAAATCTTTTTTTTTTTCTTTTTTTTTTTTTTTTTTTTAAATTGATTTGGACTCATGGCTGTACAGTTTAAGGATATGTTCTATATAATATTTTTGGTTGATTTTTACGTCATTTTTCATAAAAACAAGCAGAACAAAATATTTATATGAATGTCATGAGACAATTTTCTCCTTTGAGTTTCTCTATAAATACTTTTACCTAAGAAAAGAAAAAAAAAATTGTAATACAATAAATTACAACAACCATTGGGAAAATATTCCGAAAGCTTAAATTTTGTTTTTTCAAATTAATTAAAAAAATTAATTATTCAAAAATATTCACCGGAACCCTCTACAAATAAACGCATTTTCCATTACTACTGTTGAAGAGATCCTGTCCTTGCAAAAATATTCGTTTGAACCATCGCCGCAGTTATTGAAACGCATTTTCCATTACTATACCTTATCCTTAATAATATACCTTAATATTTTGTCGGGTCCTTACTACAATAACTTTAACTCTTGTTTATATGGATGTCTGAGCTAAAGGAAATTAAAATTGAAAACCTCCTGTTTTTCTTTATCAGACGATTCCTCATCCGACGTCCATTTTAGGTAGATTTCGTAAGAAATACTGCCTATTACATTCTCACCTAAGTTGGAAATTTTGAAAAATTTTTGCAGATCTGCGCCGATCATGACTCCCAGAACCCCAAAACACCCCCAGTTCGAAACTTTATCTATCTATCTATCTATCTATCTATCTATGACACTTTTTTCTGACCACGATAACTGGAAAAATTCTGCATAAATCTCTTCCAAACTGATACATAAAATCAAGGGGCATAAAATCTCGGTCAAGTTCGTTAATGGGCAAAATCGAACCAAAGGGGGGGGGGGAAATGGGGGGCTTTTTGTGAAAACAGAAAAAACCCCATAATTTCTTAATTATTATACGTATCGAATCGTTTAAAGTTATTATTACTTCTACGAAAAGGGCCGAAAATTTATGTATGACAGATTTTTGATATAAATAAAAATGGCCCCAAGGGTGGAAAAAGGGGGATTTTAGAAAAAAAAAAATCATAGCGTCGTCAATTCACAAGATATCAAATCCGCGTAAATTTATCATTAATCCTCTTAATATTATCTAAAACTTTTATATTGACAAGTTTTTTATAGGACCAACCGTTATAGCAAAAAAAAAAAAAAAAAAAAAAAAAAAAAAAAAATTGAAAAAAAAAAAAATCCCTGCCGGATCCGCCTGCAAACAAGTTATTTTTCGAAGTAGGCGGATCCAACTCCCGCATCTTTTCGAAACTGATACATAAAATCAAGGGGCATAAAATCTCGGTCAAGTTCGTTAATGGGCAAAATCGAACCTGGGGGAGCTTTTTGTGAAAACAGAAAAAAACCCATAATTTCTTAATTATGATACGTATCGAATCCGTTTGAAGTTATTATTACTTCGAGGAGAAGGGCCGAAAATTTATGTATGACAGATTTTTGATACAATTAAAAATTGCCTTAAGGGGGGGGGGGGAGGGGTGTTTTAGAAGAAAACAATTCATAACTTCGGCAATTCCCAAGATTTCAAATCCGCTTGAATTTATTATAAATCCTCTTAATATTATCTAAAACTTTTATATTGACAAGTTTTTTATAGGACCAACCGTTACAGCAAAAAAAATTAAAAACAAAAAAATCCCTGCCGGCTCGCCTGCAAACAAGTTATTTTTCGAAGTAGGCGGCTCCAACTCCTGCATCTTTTCGAAACTGATACATAAAATCAAGGGGCATAAAATCTCGGTCAAGTTCGTTAATGGGCAAAATCGAATCAAGGGGGGGGGGATGGGGGGGGGGGCTTTTTGTGAAAACAGAAAAAAACCCATAATTTCTTAATTATGATACGTATCGAATCCGTTTGAAGTTATTATTACTTCTAGGAGAAGGGCCGAAAATTTATGTATGACAGATTTTTGATATAATCAGAAATTGCTTTAGGGGGGGAAGGGGGGTTTTAGAAGAAAAAAATTCATAACTTCGTCAATTCCCAAGATTTCAAATCCGCTTAAATTTATTATAAATTCTCTTAATATTATCTAAAACTTTTATATTGACAAGTTTTTTTATAAGACCAACTCTTATGAATAATTAAAAAAAAAAAAAAAAAAAAAATCCCGCTGGCTCCGCTTGCAAACAAGTTAGGTTTCGAAGTAGGCGGTTCCAACTGCTGCATCATCACAAAAAGGTCATTTCTACCGCAATTCCCGACAAACAGGCGCCCCACGGTCTGCATCTTCGAAATCTACCTGTGCCTGTAGGCCGAGCCATCAGGGATTTTTTTGAATTCGACTTTTTTTCCTATCTGATAGTTTGTATCTATCCTTTTTGTAACTTTAACATTTTTGTAACGATTTTACGCATTTCTATTGTCTATTCAAAGAAAAATTCTTCTAAACTTACAGAATTTCGTTAAAAACGCTTTAAAAACATTCTTCTAAACTTACAGAATTTCGTTAAAAACGCTTTAAAAACATTCTTCTAAAGTTACAGAATTTCGTAAAAAACGCTTACAAAAATAAAGTGACGAATTCAAGAGGTCCATTCTCGACCGAAAACAACAACCATTTTCCCAATGGTTAAAAAAACGTAAAAAGTGTACGCCTAGTTACTCTTTGATAAGGGTACTCTAGTGGTCGAATGAGTTTTTGTTGTTTTGTGTTGCTAACATTTGGGGCTAAATAAGAAACCTTTTCTGTCTTTCTTTAACTTTCACAAACCGTGGAAGGATCTCCGGGACATTGGATGTCACGTGTATCTTATCTATCCCGTAATTAAAATACTTACTGAAACAGCAGTGAGGTGAAAATTCTCCACGGGGGCATCGCTATTAGGTGCGTTCGTAATTATATAAATACGTAGCACCTATTGTCGTCGTCTGATCCGTCCGTCTGTCTGTCCGTTCGTCCGCATATAACAACGCAAAAACTACCCAACCGAATGGTTTGAAATTTAATATATATTATCTTTGCAGAATTTTGTCGAGACATTTCAAATTTTATAAAAATCGAATCAAAACTTTAGAAAATATTAATAAAAACATTTATTAAGATTTTTTTTTTTTTTTTTTTTTTTTTTTTTAATCGGTATGCTTTCTTGTTATAGGTGCTTCCGAGGTTTAACCGTCAAGCGACCGAGATACTTATTTTATGACAGAGATTAATCTGCAGACAATATAATTCATTTCACAGAATTAAAAATCATCAAGATCTGAATATTTATATAACTATCTATAGTACGAACGCACCTCATTTGTCACGTTTGACGTACAATTTCGAACTTGTTCGAGTTAGTTTGGAGATAACGTCGGATGAAGAGTAGTGGAGTTTTTCCCTTGAAGCTTTGATCAATCCAATAAAAGATTCTTAGAAGTCCACGGGCTTTTATGTAGACTTAAAGGGTAGATCACCTTAAAACTTTCCAAAAACTGAAAAAAAAAAAATCCAATTTTTAAATAACATTTTACGAATATGTTTTATTTTAATTATGACGGTATTCCAATTAGAACTAAATTTATGACTAATTAACGCAAGATAATTTAGATACATTTAAAGAAAAAATTTAAACTTTGAAATAATTTTTGCCCAAATTAGGATTTTTGACATTCTACACATTCTAATTTCAAAAGTAATTAACATACAATCTTTAAATTTTGTATGATGGGGTATTTTATGTATGTTGTGAACTTTCACCTGTTTTCAGATTGATACAAATATTTTTTCTTAATTTTCATTGAACTGTTTTCAAAATTTTGGCCTTTACTGTTATAATTGACTGCACAATTTCTTTTCTACGGTAAATCTGATTATGATTTTTGATAGAATTTTAAGTACTATATCTTAAGAAAGTGGATATATAAAATTAAGAAAATATGTGTGATAGTTTTCTTTATAATCCTGCGCGCAAGACATGTACATCAAATGTGACGTGGAAAAATCTTTAATTAGTTAATATTACATAATCACAAAATAAGATCACTAAATATAATTAAAATCTAGAGAAATGCTTAAGTGATACTAAAAGAGAAACAACAAAAGGCTTATAAAAACCTTTTAATGATCAACATACGTTTCAAAGCTCCTACGGCGCCATTTTCAAGAAATATAACGATAAACAAAGTATTCTCGCAAATTTTGAAAATAATTTTGAAAACATGAATCACGAGATTAAATATGTAAAAAAAGAGAAAAGCAGGTGCTTGAAGTAGCCAACTGTAATCGTGAAAATTAATATTTCGTTATTGCTTTTTAAAACGGAAAAGTACCTCGTGCCAAATTTTAGACAATTCAAATGAGGCGGATTCATTGCAAATGTTTACGTTACGCACGTAGATTTCTATTGATTCACGGATAATAGATGGGAAGTAGACTCTTGATGGGTAAATTATTTTACTATTTTTAAAATCAATTTTTATTGCCTCGGTTCTATGCAGTCGTGCCAGTGCTGTAGTACTCCTGTCATATTTGATATCTGCTATATGCTCTTTTAATCTTGTTTGAAACTTTCTGGTGGTCATTCCTGTATAATATTGTAACGTTCCATCCGCTCTGGTGAACGGGATTTAGATTATATGTAGTTAGATTATTATGTAGTGTTATATTGTGTTAGATTATTATGTAGTATTGAACTGCTGAATGTGATTCCCCCCCCCCATCCCCCCCCGCCTTAAGATATGGTTTGAGGCTTTTGCTTGAGGTAGCAGTTGAGCTGTTTCAGATAACAGACCAGATGCCCTTATCGAAAGGTTGACTGAGTGAATTGTACCTGGAAGATTTGACCAGGACAGCTCAGTTAACAGAATATTGACATCTTAAGTCCCTAGTTCAAATCCTGGCCTGGACACTATTTCATTCAGTTGGGAAATTACAACACATATGAACTAAGTATTCGTCTAATCATTTCCTTACAATGTATTTTAAATTGTTATGAGTGACTATATATTTAATAACTACAGGATTAAAAAGATTTAACTGTCACTATATTTTTATGCGAAAATGCATCTTTTTTCTAATCTATTCGCAATAGAATTAAATGAGTGTATTTTAAGGAATCGGATCTAGGAGTCATCGAGTCATAAGGTTTCGGAATTTAACAATAGATTGGCCGAATCCAGCTCAACTCTATTTCCTAGAGCCCGTTTAATTTCCTCTCTCGGCTTCCGCCCCACTGATTTAACCATCGTGATAATCAACTATTGAATCTATTTGTAGGAGTACAACAGCTTTCTTCTCCAATTGGCCATTTCTGGCATTTTGATTTAAGGGTACAGATAGGATCTCGACAGCGCGAGCGAAATATATTAGCATGATGTTTACAATCTTGTAATTTAATTACCTGAAAGAAAAGGAAATTCTCGATGAAAATGGATGTATTTTTGCTATATAGCGCAAAAATACTTATTACGTACATAATTTTATTTCTGGTAACTAAAAGGTGTCCCCCCAAAAATGTATACATATACACTGTTTAACTGACAGCCTTAACCTCTTGAGACCTGGAGTTAAAACAAGTAATATATATATATATATATATATATATATATATAAATTAAATTAAAGTAAATTCCTACTTAGGTCAAAAAGAAATTTTTTTCCAGCGATCTACACGCTCCGCCACTGACGGTATTTATTCCTAAATTTATATCCTGCTAAATATCTTATATAAGAAATTTTTTTTTAATGTATTAAAAATTAAATAAAAATTAAATAGCTAAAATACCAAAAATTAATAGCTCGAAAAGTACTTCTCACAAAATTGTTAGACAAACTGCGTAAGAAAGGTAAAAAAATGTATTTTTCTCGATATAAATTTCAAATCTAATGATTATGCTGTTTTTCAAATAATGAATTTCAAAAATTACCAAACTTCACAATGAAGTACCATAGCGAAACCTTCACGCGTAAAAAGATAATGGAGCTGTTCACGGATAAAGATCAGGCGGAAGCGCGGGCGAAGGAGACTAAAATATGGAGTCAACCTATACTTTTGAACATAAATGAAATATAAAACTAAAATTAATTATTTTAATTTAATTAAGGAATTAATATTTGAAAAAACTGTATTAACATCAATTGTCATCCAGTACAAGTTTAAAAAAAATGTATTTGAACTTGAATGGATGAATAAAAAGTATTTTATTAACGATTGAAAATTTGAACAAGATATATAAATATATAGAGGGTGTGAGCTAATAGTAGGAATTGAATGAATAACACTTCAAATACGCGTTATTTGTTTTTGCATAAACAAAATGAGATCATGGGTGACAAAAAGAGTCCTTTTTCTGAAATTGATACTTTAGGGGAACTGGTAATTTAGGTTCACAAATATCGATCTAAAATTCCTAGATATAGTTAAAATATCAATAACATAAATTCACGCAATAACCAATTGAAGGGTTTTAAACAATTGAATGATCTACAAATCCTCATTTTTTTTGTTTTTTATTGTAAAGCGTTTAAGTTTAAACAACTATGAAAATTATCATATTTACTTTCTTCGACTGTCTTGAAAACATTTTGCAAATTTAGATGAAAATAACATCTATTTTATGAAGAAATAGGCATCCGTGTTGTCATTTATTGGTTTTGTTCCAACGCAAAAAACATTCAGCTATATACAGAAACAAAAATGTAAAAAAATCAAACAGTTTAGTTTTTACCAGGAAAGGAAAAGAGGTCCATATGTGTGTCCCTCAGGTTTGAAGAGGTTTGTGAAGAGACACAAAACTTACCTATACCGAATTTAAATGACAATTTTTCAGCTAGTATTAAATCATGTCATTTGCTCTAACATATTCGTGGCATCCCTATTTCGAAATGTTGTTCAGGTGACTTTAGGGGTCACTGACGGAAGAAGAGTACACTTCCAACACTTTTTATGATGTAATCCTATTTCGCACAAAGCGAAGTATAGTTCGATTGAAAATGTCGTTTAAATAAATTCTTTATTACAAATAATATAATAAAATCACTTGTTAACTTTAAATTAAAGTCTAATTACTGCTTAAAGTGATAAAAACACAACACGAAATGTTTAAAAATACTTTTTATTACAGATTACATATGCTTCATTCGCTCTACCGACGACATCTTCAGATCTTAACGATTAAAAAAAAAATATTCTCGCATAGTTTTTTGAAAGTGGTAAACATAAACCGCTCGCATGTCTAAGGCAAGCAGGTGCTTAAATTGGTCAAACTGAGAAACGTGAAAATTATTATTTATTTTTATTTTTATTGCTTTTTCAATCTGCAGATCATCGCGTGCCAAATTTTAAGTAATTCAAAAGAAGCGGCTTCGTTGCAAATGTTATCTTTTCGCAAATACCAAGAGCTTATTTCCCATCCATTATCCGAGAATCAATAAGAAATATAATTGCTGGAAGAGCTTTTTCCGCTGTGGTTATGCATTTTTAAGTTTATTTCATTTTAAATGTATTAAGTAACGTGGATAAATTCTATAAGCCGCATTCAAGGCAACAAGAAAGTATTCGCACACACTTCCGGATGTGGACAGCATTTGATGAAAGGTGATTTTTAGTAAATTATGTGTTTTTTAAATAGTTTATTTAGATATCTCTTTTCACTGTATGAAAAAAAAAAAAAATCATAATAATATTCTTGCTTATGTTGGAAAGTGTTTCATAATCTATGCATGATGCACGATTTTTAAACATCCTGTATGTAAACATCCATTTGCTACTGACGATAATTTTCATCCGTGAAAGTTATAGAAAGTATAGATTTTATAAAATCAGAGTAGTGAGTACGATAATTTTAGTCCAAAATACGATAATTTTACAGTCACAATATTGATTATTTGAAATCTGGCAACACTTAATGACGTAAACGCATATTTATTACTTTCGCATGGCTATTTGGCCTAATTTTATGCAAATTGATTTTGATTTCTGTAACAGGTTGTTAACAATTCACCTTGTCCTCGACAGTATGTCTTTTTGAAGGTAAAATAATATATTTACACGGTTGTGGTTTTCCTTAATGTTTAAATCTGGAATCGTTGTTAGCTTGCTCTGGAAAAAAGAAAATTATTGTTTTCTTTTTCCGTTAAATTATCTGAATTACACTAAATTCAATGATATTCTTTGAAAGGACAGAATTTGCTCCGAATAATGATATAGAACGTAATAGTTTATGTATATTTATTTTATTTCGAAAATTCATATTATGCACGGTCTTCAGGTTTTAATTTTGAAAATAGGAAGAAAATGATAGAAGATTTATACGGCCTTCACATTTTATTTGGAAATAGAAAAACATAGCCTTATTATATGAGCCAGAATTAGATTATTATGTCTATAAAAATTTAATTTATAAAGGGAACTTTTGGATATTTATATATTTTGAGATAGTTACGTAGTATACATATGTTTAGAGCTAAATAGGTCATATGTATCCAAATTCTATTTGTGTATGTATTTAATCTGTATATTTAAAATAAAAATTGTTTTCTTTAGAAACACTTTTAAGTTGTACTTTACTGTATTTTTGAGAAAAATAAAATACAAAGGAAATGATGCTATTTGAATTATTTTATTGGTGAGAAGAAAACACACGTATATACAGCACAGGACGAGAATATCTTTTCAAAACTTAGTTTTAGCAATATAAAATTAATATCTTACATTTAAAAATTACGTTTAAAGATTTATAAAGATTATTGCGTAAATCGCGAAAAATGCAGCATAGCAGCGACACTTGCTGCGCGATTTTCACACAACACTATTCAGCACCAATTTATATCAGGGACTAACTGAATATAAAGTTTTATTAAATTCCGTGAATTAGTTCTTGCGATAGAGCGTCCACAAAATTTTTGCCACATACAGACAGAGTCACAGAGTCACAGACAGATATTTTTTTAAAAACAGTCAAATCGTGTTCAGGGGCTTCTAAAACGTATAAATCCGTCGGAAACCGGAAGTCGAAAATTTTCATGAATCCATTACTTTCTTCTTGCAAAGATAGAAGAAAGTGAAAAAATCATAACTCCAAAAGCAATTGAGGAAATAATTTTCTTTAATAAAGATTAGTGTTTGTATGTCCGTGTGTATGTGTGTTTGCGTGGGACTGAAAAAGAAAGGTACCTGTATGTCTGAAATTATGCACCTCGAAGGCAGTTTTTGAATTTTTTTATTAGATTTTTTTTATCGAATTTTGTTTTGCATTTTTTCGCGTTTTGCGGTGATTTTTGCACATTAGTGAAAGGATTCCAGTTTCAACATTTTCCAGCGTTCTCAGGGAATATAAGGGGTTTGATTACCAGAATTTTCTCAAAGTAATTATTGTCATTTCTAAACACAGATTTTCTTCATAAAATAAGGCAAATTTCACTTTATGAAGATCCTAGTAATTTTCCTTTGAGGCATACGAAGCCATTTTTTCCACAGTATAATAAATTTCGTCTGCTTTTAAATAAAGTTTACTTGGAATTTGTACAGAGATTTTTTTTTCGAAAATTTTGTCTCAGAGTTTTTTTAAATTTCAATATTTTTTTTATACGAATTTTAGGGTTTTTCTGCTTTTTGTGGTGATTTTTTGATAAATATAAGAAATCCGTTTTAAGTCTTTTGGCCCAAAATAGAAAATATTGTTCTTTACGAATTTTGAATTCGGTACTTTTTTAGCTGATTTTTAGTATTATTATCACGTTTCGTGGCGATTTTGCGGCATCCGTAAAAGGAACCCTGTTTCAATCTTTTACTCCGATATAATAAATTTTGTCCATATTTTGTTGTTAATAAGATTTTTTAATTTTTCCCGATTTTTTATGCGTTTTTTAGAGTTTAGCGGTGATTGTTCGACAATTTTTTCGGAAGCAAAAAGAACTGTCCAGTAAATTTTGCTACTGTCATTATTAAATTCAAGTTGGAAGAATTAGAGATCGGTATCTATAGCAACGTGAACAACAGTTATGAAAATTTGAGTTTAATGAGGGTTTAAATAAAAATCACAACAATTCAAGGTTCGTTGGATTCGAGACCGGAGTGGGCGTAGTACGCACGGTTATACGCCGCCGAATGCAATAGGATCATCAACCCCAGGTTTGTTTAATTTGATATTCATTTTGGAAAAAACAACCCGTGAAGCTCCGATACAATAAATTATCAGAAAATAAATGTAGAAAAAGTTTATTTAGCAATCTAAATAATTATATCACTGTATTGTCTTTTTTGCAACTCAATTTATATTATTTTATTTATTCTCTATCAATCTCCCTGTACTGAGCATTAAATCTGAAATTGTCTAGGCGTAATTTTCCAGTATTTGATATTTTAACTATAATTACCATTTTTAGAGTCAAAGCAAATGATTGCTTGAATTCACACTTTTTTTTCTCCGATTGTATTTAAAAATTTAGCACTTGAAGCTCCTAAAATTGATCAAACTTATTACTTACCCATCATACGTAGTATAGGGTAAATCTTGTAATCGTTTTGAAAATCGAAAAAAAATTTTTGACGGATTTACACGTTTCAGATACTGGAGATTCCAAAAAACATATTTTTAGAAAAAAAAAATTGCCGTCCGTCTGTGTGTCTGTAAACGCTCTATCTCCCGAACAAATTGAGATAGAGACTTGCAATTTGGTATGTACTTAGTATGTAATAATGGGAAGAAGCCTATTTCATTTCAATAACCTCGATTAACCAGAACATTTTTTTCGGACTCTCGAAATATTCGTTCTGATGAAAGGTATATAAAAATTTTCGAAATTGTTTATTTTAAGTAGTAAATGTAAAAAACAATAAAAAAAACATAAATTTTGCATAAAACATGAAGTCGATCGGATAATGAGTTGCCGAGATATTTGTAATCCTATTTTCCACACTCTTCGATTTTTCATGACCCTGTATTTCATCCAAATTTCACTTCAAAGATATATTTTAATTGGAAATTTGACGCTTAATCAGATGCAATAAACCGCTAGTTAATAGGAGTATTATTTTTGGAGTTATAAGGAAAAACTTCTTTCAAGCAATTCAGTAATCGAGCCTTTTTATGACGTCATCAAGCCACGATTTTATTTGAATTGCAATGTATTTTATAAGTAGTTTACACATTTTTATTTTAATATTTTACATTATACATATACACGATGGGTAAGTATTACGGTGGCCCCCAACGACTAGGTTTTGTTTAGCATACATGTTTTGAAAAATTGAGTTTTAGCGATTCTTTAAAGCATTAAGTTTATTTTCTCTTTTCTGATGCATCATTAAAAAAAAAAAAAAAACAAAAAAAAACAAAAAAAAAAAAAACGACGTTAAATAGCGTGAAGTTCTTTCTGTAAAGAAATTTAACTTCAACTTCACTTAGAGATGAAATCTCTTGTTATGAAACATTTTTTTCAAAATATGCAAATGTTGATAGATCAAAGTCTAAAAATAAGTGTAAGTTGTAGTAAGTATGATTTAAATATAAGTAATTTTTATTCTCATTGTCCGAATCGGAAAGAAAAAATGAACTCTTTACGCAGTTTTATGGACCAATCACATCCCACAAATGACTGAACAAAGAAATGGAATCGAAGAAATAGATAAATAAAAAAAAATAATAAACAAGTGAAATGTTGCCACATGGTAAAATAAAGAATAGCAGAAAAAAAAAACCTGAATTGAACCGAATTTTTATTTTTGCTCGCAGACGATTACAGCAAGGAAATAAGTAGAGGAATCATTGTCACCAGAATGAATCACGAATTTCCCGCTTTTTATGATCGAATCTCAAAGAGGAAGAGAAATCGTGACAGAGTTTTTGAAAAGTGAATTTGCAATGAACTTTGGAATTATGAAAGAGGAGGGGAAAAAAGAATTGCGTGAACTGAATTCTAACCAGACTAAAATCTAAATTACGAGATAATTTGGAATATAGCTGAAACATTTTCAGCTTGTTTGATGTAAAGTATTATTATACGATTATGCAAATAGAATATCAAAAATTTATTGCAAAAATTTCTTTGTTCCTCTCAAGGTTCTTGATATCATATTTTTAGAAAAATATTTTTATGCAGTTACTATAATTATGCAGTAAAAATTGAAAGTATCCCAATCCATTGTTATTCTAGATCATTTTTACTGAAAGCCATTGATTATTATTATATTATTATTAAAATTATTGATTATTTGATTAAAATTAGTACACATCTTTTTTAGCATGATAAATATTTTTCAAACTATTTTATATATTTATATCATAAATTTACAAATTAAAATATGGAACTAGTGTTGAACTAATCATGTTGCAGGAGAAAATTTCTTTATGGGTTAAACAGTTCAAATAATAGTAATAATAATAATAATAATGATAATTTTTATCGATTTTCAATCAATACTGGAATGTTTCTTGTGCACGGTTAATAGGACAACGGACTTCAAATAATAACTGTATTTGCAAAATGTTCTATTACTAGAAATAAAATGTTTTAAAACTGGTGTGATACGCAATTAAAGACCAAAAACTTCTTAAAAATAAAATACAAATAAGAAATGCCTAACGCGTCTCGCAAGAACTTTGTTTTCTTCATCAGACACAAAGAAGACATGCTACCACTTTGAAAGTAGGAGCAAAACTCTTTCCCTCACTCCTCTCAGAAGGTAGAAGTAACTGTTTTGTTCCCACTAGCGGAACAAAAACAACACAAAACACAAAAAAATAGTAAATGAAACCAGTGGCACCAATTTTGGAAAAATATTGGGTGGGCTCAAAAACGTTTTGGCAAAATGATACGGGTAGTTTTTTTCTTTGAGGGGTGGGTGGAATAATAACTCTAAGTCATGTATGAAGCTATAATTTTTTACTGTATAAAATAGCAATTTCATTAAGTTATACTGTCATGAGCTCTTCCTTATAAAGACAATAGTATTTATCACAATTATCATACAATGGATATGATTACAAATAAAATGCGTAAAAAGCTGAACATCGAGAAAATAAATGCAGTTATCTAAGTGCTTTATGATTGTGAGTCAGAGCATTAATATAAGTGACCATTGACACTATAGCCGTACAGGTAAAATATGCAGGAAGAATAATTTTAAATGAAATCAAACTATACCTCTGTTGAATTACTTTTTATCCTCATAGCTGTCTTACTGTTTTTCAAACAAAACAATTTTGAGAGCGTCAACAGAATGAAATTTCGTTTCAGAGGTAAATAAATAACAAAACAATGGAAATTGGGTAAATTAGGATGCAAATTATTGGGTGGGCTCGGGCCCTACCTGCCCATATAAGTTGGCGCCACTGAATGAAACCGATCTAACCCCACCCGATTTAGGGCTCACATCTCAATGCCACTCTTTGAAGAATGAAGATGTTTTATATAACGCCTTTCTTTTTAATTAAAAACTCTTTCAATCCAAATCCCATAATGTTAAAACACATATTGACGGTTCACAAACAATCTCGTTCCCATTATTGTTAAAAGCTTCTCTCGTTTCACCTCGACCTAGACATTCGATTTCTAACGAATCGAGGTCAACACTTGAGACTTATTCGAAAAGTGAATTATATCAGAAGGCCGGTCTGGGTGGCGCCCGATGACCAACAGACGGGGTCGTCGAATAGCCCCAAGGACACACTCACTCAGGTAGACGTGAACTTGTGAGAAAGTTCATTTGGTTCCCTTGCCCCCTTTTTTAATCGGGGTGTTCCGATTTGCATTTTTTATTCCAGTTTCACCGGACTCCGTACTTTACACCTCTGTTAGTTATCCCTTCAACAATGTAATTCAATAACACTCACAGGCTATCGTTTTGCGTGTAGCTTTAATGTTCACACGGTAAAGATGTTATACTTGTGATACATTTAGAATACTTAATTTACTTTAACGCGATTATTCTAATTGGTAAATAATTCATATGAGTTGTAATTTTAGAAATGAGTGAAAAAGCCTCCAGGACAGGATTTGAACCAAGGACCTCTTGGCATCCAAGAGGCATTCGTACAGGATAGCTTAGTTGGGCAGAGCTCTGGCAGCTTAAACCAAGAGGTCCCTGGTTCGAATCCTGCCCTGGAGGCTTTTTCACTCATTTTTAAAATTACAACTCATGTGAATTATTTACCAATTAGAATAATTTCGTTAAAATGAATCAAGTATAATGACCTGTCCAGCGTTTGCTGGAGTACTTTACTAACTAAAAATATTGCTAGTCTTCTCACCACCGTGAAGTGATATATCCGTTCACTATGGTGTAGGTTTCACTGCAATAGAAGCATTGTTGAAATTAATATATTTCTACAAATATAATGCAGTTTTAAAACATTGAGTAATGATTAATACTCTCAAGGGTTATACTCATATAGTGCATAATTAAGTTTTTTATATCAAGTTTGAAAATGCATCTTTTTCTTAGCATTTTAAAAAACTTACAGAGAAAACAACATTACAAATTTTTCCTTTTGCTTGGCGGTCAGGGGGTTAAGTAAAATTTAGTTCCTACTAACGTTTACCTAGTACTAACAGAGTTTTTCATTAAAACTGGGGAAGAATTTTGATGTAAACAGAAAGAAAGGAATATAAAAAGTGCACGCAAAAACATGTGATTCCATTACCTAAAAGATGATTAAAACTTTTAATCAGATTTTAAACACGTGTTTTGTTTTTAAATTTAATTTTTGTAATTTAATGTTTCTAAAATCTATTTAAATGTTTTAATCATCTCTTAGGTAATGGAATCACATGTTTTTGTGTGCACTTTTTATTTTAATTTGACAAAGATAAATTTAAGCATTCCGAACTTGTTTTATATAAGAAAGAAAGGATTTTTCAACCAATACGGAATATGAAAGACATAACCGAAACTTTAGTTGATACTTGTTTTATTGCTAAAAAGTAAACTTTTAAGTAAAACATCATTTTCTTGTAAAACCTTATTTCTTTATTTCTTTGTATTTATTTTTTGGCAACACAAAGCTTGATAAAGATATCGAGGAAAATGGTAATTGAACTCTCTCAACATATCACTGAAGAACTGCTCATCCGTGTTGCTTTGGAAAGTGACAACTTCTAGATCATCAGATACAAGAAACCTCGATTCTAATTGGTTTCTTTACTTTTACCTCGAAAACACACATTATCTTTTTCCCCGTTTCCTTTGGTAACAGTAGTAACAACACCAAGATCAAATAAAATGCCCTTTTTTATAAAAATGTGTATATTTTTCTTTTTTTCCTTTTAAAAGCATCGTCCTTTTAATTGATTTTTCTTTTTATAAATTTAACAGCAAGATTGCTTTGTTTCGGGTTCATCGAATCTAAATGAAATAATGAATTGCCAAAAAAAAAAAAGAAAAAAAAAGAAAGAAAATGGATTACTCTTCATGCATCGATTACAGTACACGTAAAAAATCAAAATAAACTAGTCGTTGGGGACCACCGTATACTTACCCATCATGGATATGCATAATATAAAAGATGAAAATAAAACGTGTGTAAACTATTTATAAAATACATTGCAATTTGAATAAAATCGTGGCTTGATGAAGTCATAAACTTTAAAGGCTCTAACACTGAATTGCGTAAAAGAAACATCCTTATAACTCGAAAATTGATAATCCTATTAACTAACGGTTTACTGCGTCGGATGAAGCGTCTCATTTCCAATTAAAATATATCTTTGATTTGAAATTTGAATGAAATAGAGGGTCATGAAAAATCGAAGAGTGTGGGATATAGGATTACAAATATCTCGGCAACTCATTATCCGATCGACTTCATTCTTTATGCAAAATTTATGTTTTTTAATTGTCTTTTATATTCACTCCTTAAAATAAACAATATCGAAAATTTTTACATACCTTTTTTCAGAACGAATATTTCGAGAGTCCCCCCAAAAAATAGTTCCGGATAATCGAGGTTATTGAAATTTAATAAGCTTCTTCCCATTATTACATACTAAATACATACCACAGTTCAAGTCTCTATCTCAATTTGTTCGGGAGATAGAGCTTTTACAGACACACACACACACACACGGACGGCAAAATTTTTTTTCTAAAAATATGTTTTTCGGAATCTCCAATGTCTGAAACGTATAAATCTGTCCAACATTTTTTCGATTTTCAAAACGATATATTACGTATGATGGGTAAGTAAAATCGGTCGAGCACGAGTATAACTCGCGCTCAAAAGGTTCCGTACATTAAATGTATTAATTACTACTTATTAATTAATAAACTCCTACTACCCCTAATTTTTTCATAATTTTATTTTCAGTAGATTCGGAAATAGGAGGACGTATTTTTCCAGTATACTTTCGACGATATCGCTGAAAATATAATACCTAAAATTAAAACAGATATATTTTTGAGTTCGATGTTACGAGATCTTTCTAACGATACCCTACAATTTGACATAAAGAATTAAAAAAAAAAAAAACTTAAATAATATCTCGGCTAATTACAGACAATTTTTTTCGAAAATCATTATCAACTATCCTTGGATGATTCTGCGTCGATGGATACCTCGAGCGCCCGTCAACTCCCCCGCTGACCGCCCGAAAAGTAAAGTTTGTGGGTAACAGAAAAATTCGTTTTTCTCAAAAACTATGTTACCTAGGAAAATCGCTATAGTTTTCTTGCAAGGTTTAAATAAACTCCTACTACTCGTAATTTTTTCATAATTTTAGTTTTAGTAGATTCGGAAATAGAAAGGGTGAGGCATATTTTTTCAGAACATTTTCGACGATATCTCTGAAAATATAATACCTAAAATTAAAACAAATATATTTTTGAGTTCAATATTACCAGATCTTTTTTTACGATACCGCACACGATATACAAGCAGACAGATTTTTATTTTTTAAGTAACTTAAATAACCACCTATTTCTTTTTTCTAAGCATATTTGGGAATCGCTAATATTCCGGAAATATGTGGGTAAAAAGGCTTTATAACTTTCCCCGTTGCATAGCTTACGAGAAAAACGGTGGTGGCAGACGGACGGACAGACACAGGAGTGATCTTATAATGGTTCTGTTTTTACTCTTTAAGTACGGAACCCTAAAAACCACTCTTTTATAAGCATTCAATGTTCATCTTAAAAATCACACCTACATTTTTTTACGGCAATTCATGTTTTTCCCCAAAATTTTCGTTTACAATACATTCATTTGGCGTGGGCGCTGAACGCGACTATGAAAAATTCACCACTTTTTTTTAACGCTTGGTATAGAAAGCGCAAGCAAGTGAAGCTTTAAAAAATATATATATAATTTTTGTTCTGTTTATTTTTCAAGATAGGGCAACAAGTTTTTAAACTATCATTTTCGAATTTCTAAATTGATTTTTCAACATATAATCCTAAGTTAATTAATATTAAACTATTAATTGACATAAACATTATATATATATATATATATATATATATATATATATATATATATATATATATATATAATGTTACTGTCAATATGATTAATCCGGTCATTATTAATAATAACCGGTTATTATGAATAATGAGCGCGGTTATTATTAATAATAACCGGCCTTTATGTGTGGTCATTATTAATAATAACCGGTTATCATTAATAATGACCAGATTAATCATATTGACCGTAACATATACACTCTTCATGTTTTGTTTTAATTTAATTTCTATATTTTAGCATTTAAAATGTTTCATTGTTGCAGATTTACATCCATTTGGAATATTTTGGCGAGCGTTTATTGGCGCATCATTAAATCCATTGTTATTTCAATTCGTATAAAAGTGTACAAGTTATAGAAAATATTACGACGGTTTATGATCTATGGCGTGGTAAAAGAAAAATCCTTAAAATTAAAATTAATGTATTAATTTATAATTAAGTTTTAAAAATATGAAAATATTGTATTGTCATCGGAAACACATCTGTATACATAATTTTTTATAATTCTAAGCTATCAGGAAGTGAGTTAAAGTTCGATTACTAAATTCCATCTTTATAAAAATGTTAAGCGTATTGTAATTTTTACTCTATTTTTACATCTGTCAAGGCAATTTATTTAATTTTTCTTAAACAAATTAAATTACGGAAATCCGAACACATTTATAAACTAGAACAAAAGTTTTGAAATTAGTAAGAAAAATATTTGTAATAAAAACATCAAAGAGAAAACTTTCAAATCTCAAAACTGTAAAAAAAATAGAGTTTTAAAATGTATTTAAATTTTTCGAATTTCATCACAAGAATTGCATTTGTTCTTGATTAAATCATATTCATTCATAAATCCATTTAATGAATGCTGAAAAGATATTATACGCTGTTAAAAATTTGCAGCAAACTGTCCAGTCATTCGACCGTTTTCATAGAAAATGGCTACATTACCGTAATTTAATTCTTATCTGATCATAATATGAGCAGTAATGTGGTCAGAACAGATTTAAATTACGGTTATGTAACCGTTTTCTGTAAAAACGGTTGAATGACTAGACAGTTTGCTGCAAGTTTTTAACAGTGTAAAACACAGAAATATTAATTATAAGAAGTTCAAAAGCTAGTGATTTCACTTAAGAACATTTATTAAATATAAAACAGGAAATTTTCCAAATAAAGTTCCAATAAAAAATTCTTCGATATCCATGTCATTTTTCTTTTATGGTAATTTCTCATTCTTTTTCTTCATTAAAAACAGCAGTTTGTCCTCCGTTTTCCAATTAATTCATCTAATACGACATTTAAAAAAAATGGTTTTAATTCATAATGTAAATGTTAAAATGATATAAGTATTTCAAATGGTGCAATCTATTTAAATTGTGAGAAAACATGAAATTACATGAAATTGATTAACTTCTTAGTTTTTCTAATCAAAGTGTATCTTTATCTTCTTTAGAACAGCTGTTAATTATAAAGCATGTAAAATTCAAATAAGAGTTTTAATAAACATTTCTTTCGAAATCCTTGTCAATTCTCTTTCATTTAATTTATCTTTCCACAACAACTATTTGTTCTTCCTTTTTCAAGTAATTCCTCTAATACGACATTAAAAACAAAACATTTTAATTCAGATTCAAATAATAAAATCATTTAATCTAATTAAGAATACTTAGAAGATACTACTTAGAAGATAATGTATTCAAATTGTAAGAAAACATAAAATTACATGTATCAAAACGTAACATGAATTAATTGCATATAATTCTAATCAAAATATTTGTTTATATCGAAGTAACTAACACACTAACACTCCTTAAAAGAAAATGCAAAATATAAAGAAAAAATAATCCAGTAAAATTTTTCTTTCATTCTAATATCTCTTTCTTTCTTCAAAACAGTAGTAGTTTGTTCTTCGTTTTCTAAATAATTCCTGTAATACGACATTTAAAAAAATTATTTTAATTCATAATCCAAATATGTAAATGATACAAGCTTTTCAAATGATGCAATCTATTCAAATTGTGTAAAAACATGAAATTAGATGTATCGAAAAATGAAATGGATTAACTCCTTAGTTTTCTAATTAAGTGTATATTTATCTTCCCAATAACTAACATCTCTTTAGAACAGTTGTTAAATATAGAGCATGGAAATTCCAAATAAGAGTTCCAATAAACTTTTCTTTCAAAATCCTTGTCATTTCTCTGTCATTTTAATTTCTCATTCTTATCATTCATTCAAAACAGCATTTTGTCCTTCGTTTTCAAAATAATTCCTCTACATTTAAATACATAATAATTCCTCCAACATTTAAAGAAAAGGATTTTAATTCATAATCCAAATATGAAAACGTGACAAGCATTTCAAATGGTGTAAACTATTAAAATTGCGTGATAGCATAAAATTAGATGTATCGAAAAATAAAATTGATTAGCATCTTAGTTTTCTAATCAAAATGTATCTTTATCTTCCAAATAGCAGACGTTTCTTTAGAATAGCTGTTAAATATAGAGCATGAAAAATTCAAGCAGGAGTTTCAATAAACTTTTCCTTCAAAATCCTTTTCAATTCTCTTTCCTTTTAATTTATTTTTTTCACATTTGCTCTTCCATTTCCAAGTAATGCCTCTAATACGACATTAAAAAGAAAATAAATAATAATTCAGAATTCAAATAATAAAATCATTTAATCTACTCAAATAGTATAATCTATGCAAATTTAAAAAAAAAAAAACTTATATGTATCAAAACGTAAAATGAATTAATTGCATCGATCTCTAATCAAAGTGTATCTTTATCTTCCAAATAACTAACGTTTCTTTAGAACAGTTGTTAAATATAGAGCATGGAAACTCCAAATAAGAGTTCCAATAAACTTTTCTTTTAAACTCCTTGTGATTTCTCTGTCTTTTTAATTTCTCATTCTTATCCTTCATTCAAAACAGCAGTTTGTCCTTCGTTTTCCAAATAATTCCTGTAATACGACATTGAAAGAAAAGGGTTTTAACTCATATTCTAAATATAAAACTGAGACAAGTTTTTCAAATGGTGGAAACTATTCAAATTGTTTGAAAGCAAATAATTAGATGTATCGAAAAATGAAATTGATTAACTCATTAGTTTTCTTATCAAAGTGTATGTTTATCTTCTAAATAAATAACATTTCTTTAGAACAGCTGTTAAATATAGATCATGAAAAATTCAAGCAAGAGTTTCAATAAACTTTTCCTTCAAAATCCTTGTAGATTCCCTTTCCTTTTAATTTATCTTTTCACATTTGTTCTTCCATTTCCAAGTAATGCCTGTAATACGCCATTAAAAAGAAAAGTAATTAATACAGAATTCAAATAATAAAATCATTTAATCTATTCAAGTAGTATAATACAGTAGAACTCCAATTATCCGAATCAATTGGGACCGGACCCCATTCGGATAATCAAAAATTCGGATAATTGGATTTTTTCCGGAAAAGGGGTCTATTTTAATTAATTACTGTATGTATGTTGAAAATGGAAGAAAAACTATTTTTAAAGAAAAAGTGCTTTTAATTAATTAAATGAAAAGACAACACTTTTACATGTTAAGCGTACTTACAAGTGCTGTACATTAGTACAGTATGTACGTACCGTACTGTAAATGAAAATCATTGCTTGCTGAACATCTCGCTCAAAGTAAGCTGTTTGACAGTCTCCGTCCGTTTTCGGGCAGCCAAGTCGCGCACCCGCTTGACAATGAGAAGTTGCATGTGCTCACACTCGGGCAGACGCTCCATCCACTTCAACGCAGTTTCAAGGCCGGCAAATGCTTCACTAGCTGATGGTCCCGTGTCTGCTTGAACTTCGACATTAAGGTCATCGTCTCCCTCGACACTTTCTTCTCTCACACTTTCAATAAGTTCATCATCATTTAGAATTTGAAACCCAGGCTCTGACGAATCACACACCATCCACTCTCCCATATCTTCAGCACTAACTTCTGAACATCCAGGAATTTTCAAAAGAATGTTTCTGCATTCCTCAAGTGGCACGTCATCCTCATCCTCTCCTGTCTCTTCCCTTTACTTTTCTTGATCTTCTTTTTCCTTTTTCTCCTTTTCCTTCTCTTCTTCAGTTGATCTGCCTTTCAACTTGTTCGCACGCACGTCTTAATGTGACTGCCTTAACCAAGCTGCAAGTTTCCGCCGCCATGTAAGCGCAATATTTCAATTTTTTTTTTTTTTTTGTGGTTAGCCAACACACCTTCTTCGTCTTCGCCCTCTACAAAAAGTTTCTTTAAAAGTTGCCTTTTGTAATGGCGTTTCATGGTTTCGATAACAGACTGGTCCATTGGTTGCAATAAGCTTGTAATGTTTGGCGGTAAAAAGATTGTTTTAAACTGGCCATTCCCTCTTTCCAACAATTCTTCAGTGGGATGAGTTGGTGCATTATCAACAATCAAAAGCATTTTACTGCATTCTTTTCCAAGACATTTTTGGTGCTTTTTTACTTCAGGGCTGAAAATTTCGTCGTACCACTCGGTAAACAATGCTGCAGTCATCCAAGCCTTGGACTGTTTTTTTATAAAAGAGGGGAAGCTTTTTCACTTTTTTAAATGCTCTAGGGCTTTTTGACTTCCATATCCACAGCAGGGGTATTTTATTGCTTCCCGTAGAGTTCGCACAGTTAAACATCGTAACACGGTCTTTACTAACTTTATGGTCTGGAGCACTACACTTCCTTTTAGATCCTAAAATGGTTTTAGGCAGAGCTTTCCAAAGAAGATTGGTTTCATCGGCGTTTTAGAAAAACTCAGGATCGTAGGAGTCTGCTACATCTTTAAAATTTTCAATAAAATCTTCTGCAGATTTGGAGTCCGCTGATAACTTCTCGCCACTTAAATCTAATTCACGGACACCGTGTCTGGACTTAAAATTTCTTAGCCAGCCGTTACTTACTTTAAAGGATGAACAACCAAGCTCCTGAGCTAAGATCTTAGCTTTTTCACAAAGAACCGGATCCGAAATTGGGTTTCCCATAGAACGTTGCTGCAAAAACCACTTGAAAACGGCATCCTCTACATATTTGTTTGTTGCTGCCTTCATTGATTTTCTTGAAGAACTTCTATCTTCGTTTTCAAGCACTGGCACGAAGTTTAAAATATAGGTTTGCTCCTTTTAATGTCTGAAATCGTTGATTGTCCAACACCGTACATCTCAGCCAACTGTTTACCCGTAACTCTTTTATATGATTGCTCTATAATGTTTAGTTTATCCGCTAACGATAACTCAACACGTTTTCTTTTAGAAGCCATGGTTAACGACGAAATGTACTCACAAACAAAACAACGCACCGACGCGAAAGAGTACCGTCACAGTAGCAGATCAAGTAATCAACTAGCAGGTCACTTCACACTGACTGACTAATCAAAACGAACAGTGACAGGTGGGCCGGGCCGGCCACCTGGCGGCGGAGGACAGCCATTAATCGAACTGCACTATGAGACTGTGACTCATCCGAATAATGTTCGCGCTGCGTACACTAGCTTCGCGGAGGGAAGGACAATAGCACGTGTAGACAGAATCATTATTTTGCGAATCGCAGTACGTTTCCGTCTTAATTCTTTTTCTGAAATTCTGAAAGTGATTCGGATAATCAGCTATTCGGATAGTCGGAGTACGGATAATTGGAGTTCTACTGTATATCCAAATTGTAAAAAAAATAAACTTAGATATATCAAAACGCAAGTAAACGAGTACTTTATAAAAATGGCAACTTTTATATCCCTAAATAGATTTTTCTAAAATATTCAGCATGTATTTTTCCGTTTTCAATCCGATGTATATTTCTCGAGTTATTCGACCGTTTCCATACTTTTGAATGGAAACGATTCTCATTGCATTTTACTCGGTTACAGTGCCATCTACGATTTTTCGAAAAAAAAATGTTAAATACAAAAGTTATATATTTTTTCCCTGTAGAATCCGAATCTGCAATAAAAAAGGGGGGTTACCATTTAAGATTTCAATGTTGCCCCCCTTTCCCTCCAGCGGACAACAGTTGGGGGGGGGGACAACTTTGATATCTCCAAATAAAGTTTTCAAAAATATTAAACATGCATTTTTCCGTTTTTCAATGCGCTGTACATTTCTCGAGTTGTTCGGCTGTTTCCAGACTTTTCGGATACCCTGTTTATATATGATCTATGTCATATGGTAGCACTCGTAGTTATAAACCGATTTGGAAGTAACTAAGCGTGTGTATTAGGCTCACCAATATTTCGACTGAGTTCGTTGGCCAACTTGGTCCGGCATCTTGCTTCAAAAAGGTGGCCACTAAAATATTTAAAATGAAAAAATATATTAAAAAAAATTAGAAATTCAAATAAGCTACAAAAATTCAAAAGGACTTGTTATTGTTGAAGTTCGTTTAGACTTCCTAAATTGGAAAATAATTCCCTTTTAAAATAAAAGAGATAATATATTATGAAGCGAGTGGGGTGCGGGCATTGTGATTTTACATATGCTTCTGTGGGACGTGGTCAATATATTATTGGGAACCACTGTTCTTAACTGTTGGTATTTCAATTTTTTAGGTTCTTTGGTGGTTTGACTAAGCAAGTAATCATAAAGTATATGTTCTTTTAAAGTTAAAAAGTAAAGTATTCGTGAGTTTTTATCGTTAAAAAGGTCTCGGAATATTGATTACGTTTATTTTATTTGACAAAATTACGAAATCGAAACCTTCATAGAACGTAGTTTTGGAGGGAATGTGTCATTTTTTTAAATTTATGGCTTTAAATTTCGTAAAAACTGACCAATAGTTACGAATTTAGAACATGGTGTTAAAGTAGCCAGTATAACTTTAACTTTTTAAAAATAATACGTCCTATCGTGCATAGTTTGTTTTATTAACCGACTTAAAAAAAGGAGGAGGTTATCAATTCGACCCGTATGCATGTATTATGTTGTTCACGCATAACTCTCGTAAATGTGCATCGATTTTGATAATTTTTATTTTGTTTGAAAGAGTAAGGGTCCAAGGTGGTCCCATTTCAATTTCGTCAAAATCTGATCATTAGAACAAATTATTTTATTCAAATTTCCATTATAGAGACAAGAGACACGTCAAAAAATTTCAATGTATCATTGTCTACTGCGCGTCAAATAGAGCGATGTTTGCAACAATCATATTTAAAACTATTTTGAATTAGAATACTACATCTGGTCATTTAACCGTATATAGATTCCGATGCGTGTTGGGTCGGTTTTTTCACTAATTCTTTAGTTGCGTATTGGAACTAGAACAGGTTTACTATAGTTTTTTTAGATGGATTTTAATTTTTGCAGTCCTTCGATAACCCCCCCCCCCCCCTCCCTCATTTTTTTTTTTTTTTTTTTTTTTAAATAGAAAGTCAACATTATGTTTTCTGATTAAAACAAATCATATTTGATTATAAAAGGTGATATGTATTAATTTTACCGCATAAAAGATAAAATTGATAGAAATATAATTGATATAGATTAATTATAGAATAATTATTTCCATAATTGATTTAAAATGTATTATTATTATATTTTTTCTATTATATATATATATTATTATTATTATTATTCTCGGTTTCCGATTGAAATGTGTTAGGTTTGGGTTGGATTTCTGGTTGCCGAAATTGTTTTGGCGGGTTGGAGTTGGGTATATCTGACCCGTACAAACGTAAGGAACAATTCTTATAAATCGATTTTTATTCTCTTAAAAATTACTTGTGTATTCAAAATCCTAAACATTAAAGCTTTCTCGGTCATTATTTAAAAGACAATTCAACAGATGGCGCTGCCTCCCATTGTAACATTTTGGAACATCATTTTTGAATATTAAAGAATGATTTCCTAAATTAGCTGCCACGTAAACTGAATACTATTATTATGCAAGACGGAATCCCCAAACTCTGCTTAAATAAAACATTTTTAAAGGATTCGAATGCAGTAGTGGAACAACTAAATGGAAATTAAAGGTCACAATATTTCAAGCAAATATCCGATCTTAAAAGAGAAAGAAACACTCAATTGTATGATTAATCCTGCGCATTATAATCTTATTCACTTGAAAATTACTTTCTCAATTTAATACTCTTGTGAAATATGCTAAAATGAGTAACTGTCAAACTTAGATCGTCTGCGGAGAAGTCGTTCCCAAAACGATCATAATAAAAAGTGCTTGAAAGGTTTACTGAGTTAATGAAGCATTTTATGTCATTTTATTGCTATGCCAGACTTGAAATAAAATTATTTTACGTATTAATATACTACCAATTGAAAAAAAAAAAAAAAAAAAAAAAGACAAATGTTGTTCTCCATCATAATAAAAGACATTTACGTGAAAATAGTTATTTTTGTAAAAGTTGCGACATTTAAATTTTTATTTGGTCTCTTAGTCCTATAAGTTATATTTAGAAAAACATTCTACATGTTTTAATAAATAAATAAAATAAAACTTTTAAACCGTTGAATGATTAAATTGCAATAAATGTTAATGCAATAATGACTAACCACTAGCCAGAACATTATGATCCTTTATGTTACAGTATTTTTTATAAACCGAGAATAATCTAATTTTTTCTCCTATTTTACTGGTAATCTGCATAAGTCCAGTTTTTCTTTCTTTTTTCGAAATGCACTTTATTGTCCAAACATGTCCTTCATTAAAGAAAAAAAAAAGCCCCCTTTTTAACATTTTCCAACATAATTGAAAGTGTTTATGAATTTACAGAGTCATTCAAAAGAATTCCATTACTTTATGGTCCATGGGGAAAACTATTTTAATGATGTTACACTATTTCAAACATAAATGTATTGATGTATATTTACGAGGTGCAGTAAAGCATGTTTTCTGTAGAATATGGAGAGCAAAAGAAGTAAAAATTAATTAGCTGTGACACGCAAAATAATACGATTATGTAATGTTCTACGGAAAAAAAATCGCTTGCAGCGTATTTTAATGATTTTACACTATTGTAAATATAATAAAATTAATATCCACTACTGAGGTGCCTTACAAGATTCCTACAGTCGAATATAGAGTGTGTAGCATTTATCGTTAATTTACAGGGACACACAAAAGAATTCGCTTACAGTACTATGAGCGGTAATTGCTGGAAGTGCGTTTTCAACTTCGGTTATAGTTTTTAAGTTTAACTTAATTTTTGCATTCTGTATGGTGTGTATAAATCCTACAGATCATACACAAGACTGCAGAAAAAAAATCGAAAGCATTGCTGTTTGTGGGCGCGATTTGATTAATGCTGTTTTTAATTGTGTAATGAATTTTCAACTGAATTACTAAAAGATGTTATGTGTTAAAATCATTTTCGATGAGACTATAAATAAATTCATATAGCAAAGGTGTATACAGACGAGATACATTGTCTATGTATGGTAACTGTTGGAAGTGCGTTTTTTTCCTGAATTAAAATTTAGCTTAATGTGTCATGCCTATATAAATCTGTAGATAATATACAGAGTTATACAAAAAAAATTGAGTACATTTCCGTTTATTGGTGTAGCTAAAGACGACTTTTCAACAGTGTTATGTGTTTTCCAACTGAACTATATTTGATAGTATATATACAATTCTATATTCATCATATACAGGGCTGCACAAAAAAATTTGAGTTATTTTCTGTCTATGATCGGTAATTACTGAAATCGAGTTTTCAAATGCATTTAATAAATTGTTTACTTAAAATATCGTCCTTCATCACGGCAAAGCTTCATTGCAGTATTCTTGGTGTTTTGGAAAGTGTTTCTTAACATACGCTTGACGCATGATTTTTTCTTACTGGTTGTGTATTAAATTCATTTTCGATTAAGGTTTGTTGCGGTGTACGATCCACGCTGGTTACCTGTAAATCATGCGCATTGATTTGACTTGACTTGAAGGGCCGGATACACTAGGGCCGGCACAACAATCGGACAGTTCCCCGCGCTTGTTGAAGTCTTGAGAGGAGTCCCGAGCCTCTCCATACTTTTCGAAATATCGTTACCCTGTGTAAAATAATGATATTGTTGCTCTAAATTTGTCATTAAATGTTTTTTCGCGAAAAAAGCTATTATTATCTTTATTTCTTACAGCCAAAGTTTATGCAATTTGTCGGGGAATGTATATAGATGTGAGAATCCTGAAAGTAAACGTTAACGCGAAAAATAAATATTTAAAATATTCTAAAGAATAGAAGATTTTTAGAAATTAAAAATAATTATACACATTACATGTGAAAGTATTTGCATGTTATTTTTCACATTTTTTACTCTAATATTATAAATTATTCAACGGTACATACAATTTTTAAAAATGATTTTGTTAGTCGAATATTGCAGTCAGAGACGTTGGACACGACGACTAAATGACGACTCACATGTGTACACGAAAATTACACGGGTTTATTTATTCGTTACCACTCAGAATTGTCGTTTATTGTAAGAACACTAGTCGTTGATGTCAATAGCAAGATAAATTCAAATGGCCAACAGCAAGACAAGAAGAAAACGTTATCGAGCACGATAGTGAATAAATGCTATGTAGCTTATTGAATAGGTGCCGATGTTTACGCTTTTTGAATAACACTAATTACGAGTAGTAATCTTTGCCTATGTTGTTATACGGAAATAGTGTGGTACTCAAAATTTGTAATTGTGTGCATAGGGGCCAAATATGGCACCTATGCTTAATGTCAGCTCTTCAGGGGCAAACATGAAGGATTTTCTAAATTAGCTGTTACAGTATTATGGAAGTGCCGGAAAGTGTTTCATAATCTATGCTTTTTCTTTCTTGTTATGTATTAAATTCATTTTCGTTACAGGTTTGTGGCGGTGAATCTAATACTATTATTATGCAAGACGGAATCACAAAACTGTGATTAAATAAAACAGTTTTAAAGGACTCAAATGCAGTAGTGGAACGTGGAACAACTAAATGTCACATTATTTCATGTGAATATCTGATCTTTAAAAAGAAATAAACACCCAATTGTATAATAAATCAAGCGAATCATAATCTCACTCACTTACAAATTACTTTCCAAATTTAATATTCTTGTGAAATATGCTAAAATGAATAACTGTGAAACTTAGATCGTCTGCGGAGAAGTCATTCCCAAAACGATCATAATAAAAAGTGCTTGAGGCATTTACGGAGTTAATGAAGCCTTTTTATGTCATTTTATTGCTTCGCTAATATTACGCCAGACTTGAAATAAAATTATTTTACGTCTTACTTTACTATCAATTGCTAAGAGAGTGTCAAAAGTTGTCTATCTATATTATAAAATACAAACGCTACCGTGCGTAGCGCTGACGTAATTTTGAGGTTGGCAATACCTGAGGACTAATTTCTGTTGACGAATAAATTTCGGTTTTGCAATTTTTCAAACTTCTAAACATCGCACATTTTCAATTTTTACACCGTCGTCTAGGGGGAAAAATGCACTTTCAAATGCAAATTGTTTGAAAACTGTATCGAAATTTACTCATTTATTGTGGTTTTTAAAGTAATTTTTAAGCATGACTTTTTAAAATCTAACTTCGGCGCGTGCAAGCTGTATTATGGAAGAATAATAACCCATTTGCACTTAAAGCAGTATAAGTTAGTTCAGCATTTGTCTCCGGCTAATTTTCCATTACGAAATTAAAACTTCAACTGTAAATAAATAAAATAAAATAGAATAAAATACAAATTTAACATATATGTAATCGAACAATTTAAATTTTTACACCTGCCAATGCAAAAAGAAAATGTACTTTGAAATATAATTTGTTTGAAAATTGTATATCAGTTTACTGATTGTTTATGGTTTTAAAAATAATTTTCAAGTAAGGATTATTTTTTAATTGATTTCTATCGCGTGCGGCCTGATTACAAAAGATTAATCCGTTTGCACTTTAAACAATATATAACTAGTTCAGCATTTGCTTCCGGCTGATAGACCATAACGAAATTAAAATACTTCACCAATAAATAAATAAAAATAAATAAATAAATAAAACCCTTAATTTAACAGACATATAATCGAACTACACGCTTAAAACGCTAAAATTAGCAGAATCAAAAAGGCTGCTATAGGTAGCGAAAACTTTGGCGATTTCTTCGACTATTAACTTTTGTCATGCATTTAATACAAATGTATCGCTTTTAATAAATTTCAAAACTTTATTTAAATATATTATTGATAATTTTTTAGGTGCGTTCGTAATTATATAAATACGTAGCACCTATTGGCGTCGTCTGGTCTGTCCGTCTGTCTGTCCCTCCGTCCGCATATAACAACGCAAAAACTACCCAAACGAATAGTTTGAAATTTAAGATATATCTTTGCGGAATTTTGTCGAGACATTTCAAATTTTATAAAAATCGAATCAAAACTTTAGACGATATTAATAAAAATATTTATTAAGAAATTTGATTAAAAAAAAAAAAATCGGTGCTTTCTTGTTATAAGAGTTGAATCGTCAAGCGGCCGAGATACTTATTTTATTACAGAAATTAATCAGCATACGATATAATTCATTTTACGGAATTAAAAATCATTAAGATCTGAATATTTATATAACTATCTATAGTACAAACGCACCTAATTTGTCCCGTTTGACGTACAATTTCCAACTTGTTTTATATAAAAATGCCATTTGGTGTTGTTGCAATCAACAGTGGGCAATCTAAAAAATACATTAAATGTAAAAAAAACATAATAGAGTTACAAAAAAAAAAAAATGGATTTTACCTATGTTCTAAAACTGGGGATGCCCGGGTTGGATTCCCTATTTTTGTTAAATATCTAAATTATATATATGATTAATACCTTTTCTTGTGTTATTTGTGGAGCACTAGATTCCTCTTACAGCAAAAACAACCTGTCCAAAAGATTTTTTTTCAATGTTAGTTGTTATAAAATAAATACCTTATAATCAATTTAGAAATGTAAAGATTTAACGAAAGCTATCAGGCTACGCCCCCTTCGTTAATCGTTTTTTTTTCCAAACGAACCTCAAATGATAAAAACATATTTTAGTTTCGCCTTCCACCGCCAGGGGGCTCACTCTGTTCTAAACAAACCTCTTTCCGAACGAACTTCCGGAAAGGGTCCCCGCTGCCTACGACACCCTATTTAAGTTAAGACCGTACCTCTTCCCCTCAAAATTTATCCATTCACCTTTAACATAAATAAATATCGGTAACCTTTGAAACAGAAACAAAGTGACGTGTTTTTTGTCTTCGCACTTAATTTTCTTTTTTTTTTTTTCAAAAAGTAGCTAGTTTTTTGGAAAAATTAAGAAAAAATACCGGTCAGTTTTTACAAAAGTTGGATTTTCGGAGGTAGCAAATTTTTCCACATATCTATGGTTAGTTTAAATACGATACCTCAAATACTTATCTTAATATTCGCAAATTACATATGAAAACAAACCCCTCGTTGCCATCGGCCAAAGAGAAATAGCCTCTATTTCGCCTCCACGTACCTTAGCGTTATATATATATATATATATATATACAGGGTGTTTCAGTTAAACGTTTCAGAACTTCTAAGAGGGGTAGGGGTATTATAGGAGCTCTAGGGTAGGGTACATCCTGACAACTCGAAATCATATAGCAATGTGGGGTCGGAAATGCTTTCCTTAACCCTTTGCGGCGCAGAGAATTTCCATTGCTTAACTATTGAAATTAATGAATGACACCAGAATTAGAAAACGAACTTTCTTGTAAATATGAAAAAGCTATATTTCACGCAACTAATAAACCGTAATTTTTTTAACAAAAATTCTGGTATC
Organism: Maratus michaelseni; assembly: GCA_963931845.1. Lineage (NCBI taxonomy): Eukaryota > Metazoa > Arthropoda > Arachnida > Araneae > Salticidae > Maratus > Maratus michaelseni. The sequence goes on along the minus strand of OZ007597.1, from coordinate 3,450,371 downwards.
AGTGAGGGTTTTGGGAATTAAAATTAAGTGGTTTCATAAACATAATTAATTTTAATTCCCAAAACCCTCACTGATACCAGAATTTTTGTTAAAAAAATTACGGTTTATTAGTTGCGTGAAATATAGCTTTTTCATATTTACAAGAAAGTTCGTTTTCTAATTCTGGTGTCATTCATTAATTTCAATAGTTAAGCAATGGAAATTCTCTGCGCCGAAAAGGGTTAAGGAAAGCATTTCCGACCCCACATTGCTATATGATTTCGAGTTGTCAGGATGTACCCTACCCCTCTTAGAAGTTCTGAAACGTTTAACTGAAACACCCTGTATATATATAAATTGTAAGCACAAAAACTGTAGTATTTGTGCTTAACGCCGTTCTTATTGCTTATTTAAAAAAAATTAATCTATGATTTATGTAGTTTCGGAAATCACTGATTCAAATCTAAAGCTACTATTCTTTTTCTCCCCCCCCCCCCCCCCCCGCCCTCCACCCCCACATTTTCTATTTATTTACTTATACAACGCAGTAAAAAAAGAGAAAGAAAGAAATACAGCTCAATGAACTCTGAATTTTAAAAAAATACTCTTGCCGTCTCTTTTTTATTTATTTTTAACTTTGGATTTCAGTGGATTATTTAAATTTTTTATTTTTCCAATTCTGAAACTAAATGATTCTCTTAAGTTGAAAAGCTCTTTTTTAGTTTCAACGCACGAAAACTGATTGTAAGTAACATCGTTTCAAAGAAGTAAACAGGAAACACCTGCTTAAAGATATAAAGCTGAAAAAGAACATCTTTTCAGTTAGTTAAAAACATTTTAAACACTTTTCAGCATAGTTGGAATGTGTTTATGACTTCGGGTTGTCTGTCGTCTGACCGTGCTCTAACCCTCGTATATATTCTCGGATCACCATGTAATTTTCATATGTTGTTAAGGTTGACTGTAGAATGTTCGCTAGTGAACATGAAGCGTGTAACCTTTATTGTTTGTTTACAGAGATACCCAAAATAATTCCGTTACAGTATGGTGTATGGAGAAAATCGTGTGCAATGCATTTTAAGGCGGTATTAAAAAAAATATATTTTTCCACACTCAACAACTCAAAATTTTCTGACACATTTTCAGACTCATTTTTAAAAATAAAAACGCGAAACTTGGCAACGTGGTTTATGAAGAGATTTATAAGTGACATGTGTTTTTATTTTTCGTTCAAATAATTAGAAATTGATTTACAAACAATTATTTTCACAGTACGACAATATTTTTTTTTTTTTTTTTTTCTTCCAGAGCTATCGCTTTGGGAAATTCGGTTCAAAATGTCCACTTTGACAGCATTTTTTGAAATATGTTCTACCTTTATCAAAAAATTGACCAATACCAACATTATAAAATTTCTGAATAAGAGAACCCTCCAATTGGATGCATTTTAGAGAAAAATAAATTTTAAAATAAGTCACAAAATAAGCAGTTTGGATTTAAGTACACCCTTAATGGTGTTATCTAAAACATGCTTTCTGTGAAGTATAGAATAAGTATCTTTTATAGTTTGTATACAAGGATACACAAAAAAATTCCATTACGTTATGAATGACCTATGGACGAAAAATCGTTTACGGTGCATTTTAATGACTCTGCGGTACTTCAAACATAATGAAAATTTAAAAAATGAGTGAGGTGCAGTTACAACATGTTTTCTACACACATGTTTCTTTACAACATGTTATGGAGTGCGCAGCTTTTGTCGTTCATTTAATGTACAGAACTTGTCTGATAACTACCCGGTAGTAACACTGTATAGTCCTCATTTCAGTTCCATAAATATTAATTACAGAATTATAATTGGAAACGTAATTGTTACAAACATTGTTAATTGATTTCATAGGTGCATTTAAATCACATCCGCAAATAATTTAGATTTACAGTTTTCTAAAGATTTAAACGAATTATTGAAATTTGAATTAGTTTTATTAATTTAATCGAACATTGATTTATTGTTTGTTTGAGTACAAATGTGCATAATTATAAATTATTACTCCATTTTCTCTCACGTAAAATATCAATGCTATTATTTGTTAGCTAACAATAACAATTTATCCATTATTGAATGTCTCGAAATTATTACTATTATTTTTGAAGAATCTTTTTCTACATTGAACTGTATTTGCATTTGTTCTATTGCCTAGTGAGGAGATTCGGCCATTTCTGCAATTAAAATAAGAATTGCAGAATATTATTATTTCAAATGAATTGGTATTCATATCAACTCATACACATCTTAGCAATTTTGTGAATAACTATTTATCTTTAAACATTCATGATATGCAAATATAACCATTGATAGAAACTTTAGTATAAAATTGTAATTCATGTTTTTCTTTCCTTTGAAATTGGTAATTATTGTTTAGCTTCTTATTAAGTATTGCTTTTCTAATATAATTTATATCAGTTTACAGAAAATGTTACGTAAAGATCTATGTGCAACTTACAATTACGACCAGACTTAGGCGAAATTGGGAAGCACATGTGACAAATATTGTAAATAACTTAATATTGTATAATATTGTATATATCTTTAAATTAAATATATCTTCGTCGACGGAAAGGAAACCAACCATTTGCCTCTCGGACTATCTCGGGGGATGTGAGGTGTATTTATGTGTCAGAGTTTGACATGATCATATGTATAGTACTTGCAATTGTAGAAACCATTTTATTTTGCAATTGTGGAGGCAGCAACCCCTTAAATAAAATATTTAAGTTCATTCTTTTAATGGACACTAAAATTGAGAAAATATAAAATTATTTTACTTTATAAAATACATGTTGAGATGGAGACAGGAACGACAAATTCATGAAGTCCAACTAAAAAGTCTTTATTCAGAATTAAATGTAGAGAAGAGTATAAGATTTCCTTCTTGACCACTGTCAAAGGTTTTTAAAAATTCCGACACAAGTCACCATATTAAATCCTTGCAAATTTTTATAAGAGCTATATATTTGGAGAATACATAAAGAAAATGGCAAAATTAATAATAAAAAAATAACACAACATCCTCACGACATCCCATCAGAACTAAACTCCTTAAAAAATTAAGGGTTAAAGTATTTATACTTAGCTGCTGGGAAAGCGAAAGTAACGAAAAGGAATGTTCAATTTCATTGATTATATTTCAAAAGCAACGGTAATTAAATAAGCGAATAGAAATCTAAAAACGAAACAAAAACTTTTCTTATTTCCCAAAACAGCGCGAATTTTAAACAAGAACTGAAAATCATGCGTCAAGCATAGATTATGTAACACTTTCCAACGCTTCCAAAATAATTTTACAAATCATACCGTTTAATAAAGATAACATCTAAGTAAACCATTTGAAAAACGCATAACCCATTTAAAAAACATAATTTCAGGAATTTCCAATGTATACAATATTCGGAAAAATATCCGAATACTCTTATCAGCCCTGTATAAGATCTATAGATTTGTATATATACTACATAGGATGCTAAATTTTAGTTCAGTTAAGAAACGCCTAGCACAGTTTAAAATTCTCCTTCTGGAGTTTCTGTCAATAAACGGAAATGTGTTGGCGAAATTTTGTGCTTCCCTGTATAGGATCTACAGAATTTATACACACCACGTAATAAACAAAAAGTGAGTTAATTTTTAAATCGCGTTCAGTAACTTAAAACGCACTTCCAGGAATTATTGTTAACAGACAGTAGAGAATTCTTTTGTGTGTCCCTGTCAATGAACGATGACTGCTATACACACACTGTTCATTAGTAAGCCTCTTGTAATGCACCTTAGTGATACATATAAATTTCAATGCGTTTAAAATAGTGAAACATTATTTAAATAAACCGCAGACGATTTTTCTCCATAGACGTCATGTAAGGGAATTCTTTTGACTGTCCCTTTAAAGTAACTACAAGTTCTATGCACACCCTATTTCATATTAAGCTTCTTGTAATACACCTTAGTGATATATATCAATTACAATGTGTTTGCAATTGTGTAACATCATTAAAAAAAACCGCAAATTATTTTTCCCCATAGACCGTAATGTAACGGAATTCTTTTGAGTGTCCCTGTAAAAAAACTATAAGTGCTACACACTTCAGTTGAAATAGGGAATGTGCTACAGATAACGAAAATGACATATAAAAATTGCAAAGCAATCCGAGCCTATTTACGGGAGTTAGAGCACGGACAGACGGCCAGACAAAGCGAAGTCATAAATACTTTTCAACAAGTTGGAAAGTGTTAAAAGACGCACGGAGTCGCCGAAATCAAAACTAGTGGTACGAGTTGGCGAGACATCGGGAACAGATCCGAAAACACTCACATGCGTAAAGACTGAAAATTAAAAAAAAAAGAACGGTAAAAATAAAAAAGTGAGAATTCATCTCACGGGGCTCTGGCGGGGTCGTCGGTTGGGCTCCCTTTCCGGTCTTCTGGTCGTGGTCCGGAAAGTGGCAGAAATGTTTTTTCCTTTCGTGGACTTTTTGCGCCTATACCTCAAGGTTGGCTGTCCACGAGTGGGTGATATCATAAAATTCTGTATGTTTCTGTCGTTCATTTACAAATTAAAAGCACAAAAGAATTCGATTACACAGGGGAGACTATGGTCGATAATTGCTGGCAGTGTGTTTTCATCTATGGTATTTATATTTAAACGTAACTAATTTTCAATGTATTACGTGGTATGCATAAATAATATAGATGATATAAAGGGCTTAGGCGAAATAACTAAATTTAACAACAGCTACCACAACTAAATTTAATAAAGTGTGAGAGAACTGTAAAACGGGTAAGAAAGGGCCGTCTATTTTACTTTTAAATCTCTGTCCATCTGAAAACCTGAAAACAGAACATTAAAATTCCCAACCAAATACTTCAAAATCCATCAGTTCACCATTGAAGAATAATTTTGAATTATCTGCAATAACGAGATTTTTCTTTTTTAAAGGTTTTAAAACATTTTTTATAACCAAATAACACTAAATAAGTCCACAGCACTGCCTTTGAAGTTTCCGCAGAAGCACAATTTAGACTCAATTCCCTTTCTGAAATTTTGTTTTTCCAAATTTAACTATCGATATTACATTGTTTATTTTCCAGCGACATTTTAAAGCAAACAATATTTTTAATGATGCAGACGATAATTAAATCCTATTCCGTATTAATGCCATATTGGTTTTATTTATTTATGTTTTTCATTTAAATTTAAATCGCAGAGAAAGTCAACAAATGGGTATGTGTGATTGAAGATCGCTCAAAGGGTTTCGTTTAATATTCCTTTCAAAACACTTTATCTTTTCTTTAATAAATCCAAATAAATTTCATTTAAAAAAACGTTTTTTAGAAAGTAAAAGTTTACAGGTCTATTTTTCTCGTTTTTTCGAATATCCGAACCGGTCCGATTGCGGGCGAAGCCCGCTATTAAACTCTGTCACAATAACATCTGTGATGTGGACTAAATGCGATATTGGAAAAAAAAATATTTCAAAATTAAACATGTTGTACACCTTCAAAATGTTAAAAAATGCAAATATTTCCATAATCGGGTTTTTATCCTGATTCAATACGTTCCCACAACTCATATATTTATTATTCTCTATTACTCATATTGATACTCGCTTTGTATTATTCTCAAACATTTGAAAAATCCGCTAAACTTCCAATATGCCGTCAGATTAATTTTCTTTTTAATTTTCTAATGACGTGATATTAATCGGCTTTCTATACATACACATACTCATACTCCTTGTATTATTGAGAAATGTTTGAAAATTTCCGTTTTATTACGAATATGGCGTCATATTAATCTTTTTTTTCAATTTGCGAAACTTTTTATTTCATTTACATTTTTCACGTGGAAAACATTCAATAGAAAATTGATTACTGTAGAAAGAATTTTATTGCGGATTTTTAATGGTTGGCAACTGCTATAACGAAAAATGTTTAAATTTAATAGGAAAAGGCTGTTAGAATTTTGGATTTTTATCTTTCTGTATTAAAATAATACGATTTTTTCACATTTTAATATTTATAGTTTCGTAGTAGGTATTTAACTATAAGTATACAAATTTTCATGCCTGTAAGTTATATAGTTTCTGAGAACGGCTCTGTGACGGACAGGCAACGGAGCGGGAGTAATAGGGTTTCGTGAGATGAACGAAACCCTAAAAATCGTAAAAAAATGTTTGAACCGGAACACCTTCTGTAGATCTGAAAAATCTAAAAACAGAGCATTAAAATTCCGGACGAAATACTTCCTAATCTATCAGTTCGCTATTGAAGAATAATTTTGAATTATCTAGAATAACGAGATTTTTTTTTCCTTTTTGAAGGTTTGAAACCCTTTTTTATAACCAAATAATACTAAATAAGTCTCGATCATTACGTTCCTTGTATATCGCGGAATCAGTAGATGACTATCATGGGCTATATACATTGTCTTGCTGTGTCTCTTGACTTTGAAGATGCCGTGTAGCATAATTTAGACGTAATTCCCTTTCTGAAATTTTGCTTTTCCAAATTCAATTACGGCAGCCACAGTTTGTTCCGCAACGATTAACTCTGCCTGCAAACCACATCACGTTGCTAGAACCGTTTGAAATTCTTGCATGATGTAACATCAAAGCCAAGGGCTCTGCCAAAGCGGTCAGCTGTTCCTTTTGTTAGTGAACCGAGGGTCAAGGGTAACAGGAAGTAGCGGCTCCTCTACAAACATAAAAATGCGAATTCACGGCCAGCGGTCAAATGTTATTGCAATATTGACCATTTCCAGAAATAGCAGTTTCTTTGTTCTAAAGTTTTCAAGCACTTTCCATGGTTAAGCCTATTCAGGATGTTGGACTACAAGAAGTTGTGTAAGGATTGCTAAAATATTTTTGGAAAATTAAACATTAAAATATTATATTGTTTAATGTATGTATAAAAAAAGAGCTTCATCATCTTCATTATACTCCTTCCTGCTTTAAAAATTTCTGTATGTGGTTATTTAAAAGATTTGTTTCATCTTCTATTGTCAATATAAAGGGAGAACTTTTAACATTTACAGTGCACTTGCAGTATTGTGGTTTTTTGAAAGTTTGCATGTGGTTAGTATTCATATACAGAAATATATATCTTAACATTTGCGTTACATTTTCATTTTTTGTAAGTTTACGTATCATATGTTAATTTATGTGGTTATTTTTAACGTCTGTGGCATATTTAGTTATCGATATATAGATAATACATTATAATCTCTGCAATAGCTTTTTAACTCTTTGCAAATTTACAGATGTGGTTATTTATAAGTCCTGCATCTTCCTTTGTCATCGGGTATTGTTGAGACCGTGTTTTAATTATTAACGCTGTTGTCTCGCAGAAAAACATTTTTACATATCTTCTGTACAGTAAGATTGCAGCATCATATAAGTGCACACATGTGTTAAATCTTATAAATAATTATCTATAGTGATGTATAGCCATAAAAAAAACCCCAGAAGGTATACATTAGAGAGCATGAAGCTATAGCTCTATTTGAGAAACAGATGGTATACCGGAAAAAAATCCAGAGGGTATACGACGTATACCATCGTATACCTCCATTACACACCTAATTTATATCATCGATCGGACCTTTTTTATATCAACGTAAAAAAAGAAATTTTAACAATTCCCTTACAAAGCAGCTTTGTTGACTAAATATGGTTGTAATGGTATGTAATACCTGTGAAATATTCTGTTGTTGATGTTAAACGTACAACTTTTAACAACTCCTCTACATTGCATTTTGGCTGCTTTATTTTGCAAGTATACAAGCAGTTTTTTAACATGTGGTGTCGTTATCGTAGATAGCCTTTTATTAAAGATATAAAGAACAGAATTTTTTTTACCAACTACTATACTCTATAACCTTGAGTATTTTTTTCATGTTTACGCACTTATTTGTTTGTAAGGTCTTCGTCATCTTTCTCTGTAGTCCAACTTCAACGCTCACGAAAAATGTAAATATCAATAACAAGTAGTTCATTATCAATCAATCGTTGAATTTCTAGAAAAAGAAAGTATTTATATATTTTTTTCTCCCTCATTAATTTACCTTTGTTTTTAGCATTAGTCATGCGTTCACAGCCTTTGCCATTTTTTGCTGCACACTACACATTGTATACTGCACATTACAAGTATTTAATGGGATTAGGAAGGTTATTATTGTGCATTAATGGGCGTATATTGTTAACACTTGAGCAGTAACGTAAAATAAATGGATTTTTAAACAGAGATCATTTAAAATAAAACGATTACATAAAACTGGAGAGGTTGTTTATACCTCGGTGAATTCTAAATTCACTTGTTTTCAATATTGCAAAATTGTTACCGATTCAGTTTTCTGAAAAAAGTCAATTAACAATCGTATGTTATCATTTCGTAATGCTCATTCAATGGAAGAAAGAGAGCTGTAGGTGGATTAATTATGCAATGACGTGATAATTTGCAGCAATTTAATAGAAAATGCAAGACAACAGAAAACATGTGGGTAAGTGTGATCGAAGATCGCCCAAAGGGTTTCGTTTAATATTCCTTTCAAAACACTTTATACCTTCTTTAATAAATCCAAATGAATTTCATTTTTTAAAAAAAAGTCATGTTTTTTATATAGTAAAAATTTACCTGTCTAATTTTCTCGTTTTTTCGAAAATCTGAACCGGTCCGATAGCAAGCAAAGCCTGCTATTATACTCTGTCATAATAATATCTGCCGAGTGGACTAAATATTATATTTTAAAAAAAATCAAAATTAAACATGTTGTATAGAGACCTTCAAAATGTTAGACGTCAGATTAATTTTCCTTTTTACTTCTCTAATGACGTCATATTAAGCTGCTTTCTGTATTTACACATACTCATACTTCTTGTATTATTCAGAAATGTTTGAAAATTTCCGTTTTATTACCAGTATGACGTCCTATTAATCTTTTTTTTTCAATTGGTGAAACTTTTTATTTCATTTTCATTTTCACCTGGAAATCTTTCAATAGAAAATTAATTATTGTAGTAAGAATTTTATTGTGGATTTTTAATTGTTGGCTACTGCTATAACGAAAAACGTTTAAATTTAATAGGAAAAAGATGTTAGATTTTTGGTTTTTTATCTCTATAGATTAAAATAATACGATTTCTTCGAATTTTATTATTTTGTGCTTCATAGTAGGCATTCAGCTATAAGTACACAAAATTTCATGACTGTAAGTTGTATAGTTTCTGAGAACCGGCTCTGTGACGGACAGACAACGAAGCGGGACGAATAGGGTTTCGAGAGACGAACGAAACCCTAAAAATAAGTATAAAAGCAAAACTGGTTTTTTCGTGAAAAAAACTAAGCATTCAATGTTCATCTTGAAAATCACGCGTAATTCTTTGACTGCATTTCATGTCCCCTCCCCCAATTTCCGTTACAATGCATTAATTTAGACATTAAATTCGATTATGAAAAATTCACCTTATATTTTTACGTTTGGTAGAAAGCGCAAGCAAGTGAATTTATTAAAAAATACATCATTTTTGCTCTGTTTCTTTTGTAAGATAAAGAAAATGGAAAGAAAAAATAAATCAATATTTAAACTATCTTTTTAGGATTTCTAAATTGATTTCTCCACCTACAATCATAAAATAATTAATATTAAACTATTAATTGGTAAAAGCGTATTGTTTTTAAATATTACACTTTTCATTTATTTATTTATTTTTCTACTTTTTAACCTTTAAAATCTTTCATTGTTGCAGTTTTACAGCCATTTGGCCTATTTTGGCGAGCGTTTATTCGAGCATCATTAAATCCATTGTTGTTTCAACTAGTATTCGAGTGTGCGAATTACAGGAAATATTTTGTAAATAATCACCTGTGGCAGGCTAACGGGAAAATGTCTTAAAATTAATGCATATTTTTATAATGAAGTTTTAAAAATATTGTTGTGAGCTCGGGGTACGAAAGGATTGATGCCAATATATAAAAACAATCAGCAAGCTTTATTGACTCTAAATAAGAAAACAAATATCTTCTCAAAACACAAATATTCAGTAATCTTCAAATCTAATAACAGAACAGCAAAATTTCACTCTGAACAAAACGTTCAATACGACGTATCAGAGACAAATCGCTCAGAGAAACGTAGTCTCAATGCAAAGCCTCCCGTATATATTCAATCGCAGTTGACAGACAACTAACTGAACTGGACTGGTGGAGGTCCCTTATATAGGCTTTAAAGATAACTGTAGAATTTTCCAGAGCCTTCAGATGCTAGAAATTACCAGAAAGTGCTTTAACTTTCGATAGAGAACCTAAGCGAGGAAGGATCCCAATGTACAGGTATAAGGGGGGGTTGCACAAAAAGTCGCCAAATCCGTCGCCAACTTGGCGACATTCTCAACCATGGTCATACTAATGGCCATGGTCATACTAATTTACATTATTTACATTACACTATTTACAATCAATGAACTAAGTACTATGGCCATAGTATGGAGCCAGCCTGTCGTAATGAACGACTCTAGGCTTCGAACTTGGTGACTTTCGGATCCGAATTACGACATCGTTCAGTCTGTTTAGGACTGTATAAGGACCGTCCCAGTGCGATTGCAGTTTGGGAGAAAGTCCTTTACGTCGAGTCGGATTATAAAACCAAACCTTGTCACCTTCTTTGAATTGATGTCCCGTGGCTTTCGTGTCGTACCTGGTCTTCATCTTCTCCGTCTGTATATTGATCCGCTCTCGAGCCAAGTTGTGGACGTCTTCAAATCGTGCCTGGAGATTCTGCACGTATCCCTCTGGCGATGAAGGCGCATCTGGAGGGCGACTAAAAATCAGATCACAAGGTAGACGAAAATCACGACCGAAAAGCATCTGAGACGGGCAATAGCCGGTTGTTTCATGGACGGCGCTGCGATAGGCGAGAAGAAACAAGGGAAGTTTTTGGTCCCAGTCTTGTTGGTTTCTTGAGACTAGCAGTGAGAGATTGTTGAGGATGGTACGATTAAATCTCTCAACCATGCCATCCGATTGTGGATGTAAAGGCGTCGTCCTAGTTTTGTCCATTCCGTGAAGTTGACAGAAACCCTCAATCACAGCAGAGATCAAATTTCTCCCCTGGTCCGAATGCAGTTGGAGAGGGACTCCATACCTTGATATCCACTGGTGTACCAAGGCATCCGCAACAGTAGAAGCTTCTTGATCAGGGATGGCATAGACTTCAGGCCATTTTGTGAAATAGTCCATGACAACAAGGAGGTATTTGTTGCCATCAGCACTTCTTGGCAGAGGACCTAGGATGTCAAGGGCGATGCGTTCAAAAGGTGCTCCTACATTGTAGAGATGTAGTCTTCCTCGGCTACGTTTCTTTGGTCCTTTCCGAGCTGCACATGCATCGCAAGATTTGCACCATCGTTCGACTTCAGCTCTCGCTTTTCCCCAGAAGAAGCGCTCTCGGACTCTATGTAATGTTTTCATGACTCCAAAATGGCCACCAGTGGGACTGCCATGTAATTCCTTGAGGACCTCTGGTATTCGGGATCGAGGAAGTACCAACTGCCACAGAGATGTCTTCCCATCTTCCGATTCGAATTTTCGAAACAGGACACAATTCCTGACGTGGAGGGACTTCCAAAGAGCCCAATATTGCTTCGTCGTAGGACTGTAAGTCGAGATGTCTTTCCAACTGGGCTTCGTGCTAGAAGATTCTAATAACTCCAAGATTGGTTTGATCTCAGAGCCTGCCATTTGATCTTCTCGAATCTTCTCATCACTCCAGGGATCTGGTGGCGTCAATAGTGAAGTCTTCGTCTGGCGTATGACATATTCGGGATTATACTTGCTCTCCGCTCTGGAACAATAGAGACAGCTCTCGGGACACGGTCTTCTTGATAGGGCATCGGCGTTTCCAGGCGATGAACCTTTGCGATGCCTGATGTCAAAGTCGTATTCCTGGAGTCGTTGTATCCATCTGGCTACTTGGCCCTCTGGGTTCTTAAAATTCATCAGCCATGTTAAGGATGCGTGATCAGTACGAAGGAGAAATTTCCTGCCATAGAGGTAGTGATGGAAGTGTTCTATTGCTTTCACTATAGCTAATAACTCCTTACGAGTGACGCAATAATTCCGCTCTGGTTTCGATAAACATTTGCTCCAGTATGCTACGACTCGTTCTTGGCCATCTATTTCATGAGAAAGTACAGCGCCGACACTTTCATGGCTGGCATCCGTGTCCACAATGAATTGTTTGTCGGGGTGTGGATAGGTAAGAACTGGAGAGGATGTGAGAGCTTCTTTCACTCGCTGGAAGGAATTCTCGCATTCTTGTGTCCATAGAAACTTCTGCTTGCTTTCAGTGAGCCTATGCAAGGGTCTTGCGATGTTGGAGAACCCCTGTACAAACTTTCTGTAATAAGTGCATAGTCCCAGAAAGCTTCGCAACTGATGGACATTTTCCGGACGCTTCCAATTCTTTACTGCAGACACTTTTTCAGGATCTGTTCGGACACCTTCAGCTGAGATGATGTGTCCTAAATAATTTACTTCGCGTTGGAAGAACTTGCATTTCAGAGGGTTCAGCTTTAAATTCGCCGCTCTTAGCTTCGTTAACACTTTTCGAATATTCTCTAGATGTTCTTCAAACGTGCGGCCACCAATGATGACATCAACTAGGTATATGAGACAAGCTTCAAAAGTCAGGCCTTTTAACACTGTCTCCCCGAACGGCATAACTTTAAATTGCCAAAGTCCTTGTCCAGTAGTAAATGCGGTCTTCTCTTTGTCATCAGGATGGATCTCTACTTGCCAATATCCACTCTTCAAATCCAGTGTGGAAAACCATTTATGCCCTGAAAGAGTATCTAGCGTGTCGTCTATTCTTGGTAGAGGATAGCTGTCTTTCTTCGTGATATCGTTAAGTTTACGATAATCCACACAAAATCTTGTGGAGCCATCTTTCTTTCGGACCAACACGATGGGAGAGGCCCACGGACTTGATGACGGTTCGATGATGTCACTATCCTGCATCTGTTGTAAGAGCTTAGACACCTCTTCTTGTTTAGCGAACGGCAAACGTCTGGGATGCTGTTTAATCGGTGGATGGCTGGCAGTATCAATTCTATGCCGTGTCAGTGAAGTGCGACCAATATCACTCTCGTTTTGAGAAAACACATCCTTAAATTCCTGGAACAGTCTTTCTGCGGCATGTCTCTGTTCAGGAGATAAATTTTCATTTCATCCAATTTCAGGTGTTAAACTTGTAGGCGGCTCCGACAACATCAAGCTCGGGTCTTTGCATACACAGGTGACTGGAGCACAGGTTGCAAGCACTTCACCCTTCTGAATAATTCTAGACTTTTCACTTACGTTTGCAATTCTCACGGGTATCACATCTCTCGACAGATCTACCAGCGCTGATGCTATTAGCACTCCCTTTGGGCTCTTCTCAGGATATCCAGTCAAGCCATACTGGAAAATTCTTTCGTTTCCAGTTAATCCAGGTATCATCATTTCGGTCCGTGGAGGGATGATAACGTCTGCCTTGGCTGTGATCCGTTGAATAGACCCGGACTCATTTCCAAGTTTGAAAATAGTGACATCTTCTTGAGCAGAGCGTAACTCATTATTCTTAAAATCCAGTGTAAATCCATGCTCCTTTAAAAAGTCCAGTCCGAGTATGAAAGGGTCTGAAATATCGGCTACATAGACTGTATGATGGTAAGCGGCGTTCAAAAAACTTTATTTTCAATTTCATTCTTCCATGTATGTCGATCATATCCCCGGTCACGGTTTGAAGGATAACACGGGGCGGAGTCCAGAGGAGTTTTCCTTTTAGCCGCTGAGCTAAATCTTTCCGAATGATGGTCACATTGGCTCCTGTATCGATGATCATATTACAGGGCAAATCATTCACGCTTCCGACTAGAAAAACTCCGTTCTCGCTGCAACTTCTTGCAGAAATTTCACATACTTGAAAATGGGGCTTCTCAAAATCTGGCAACCTCCGCCCCGCAAGATGGCCATTAATCAGTTTTCCTGCTCCTCCGTTAGCGGGTGAGATATTACCTTCGGTGCTGGATCGTCTTGGGCAGTCGATTTGATATGGCCTTCTCCACCGCATTTCCAGCACTTGATCTTCTTGTAAGGTTTGTTGGCCATTAAGGAGTTTATCTGTCTCATTATGTCCTTCATCTGCTGCTGTAAGCGCTCCACAGCTCTATCCGACGTCTCAGGCAAGGATTCAGTGGATTTCTGCTGTCGAGATTTGAGCTGGAGTCTGCTATATTCCTTCATGCATTTCTCGCCAAAGCGCAATTCTAAGGCACTGACGAGCGTTTCAAAATCCAGCGGTTCATTTGCAGGCAAAGTCTGTAGGACGTCGGCAGCATCAGCTCGTAGAGAAGCAGCTAACTGGCAAGCCTTTGTCTGGGAATCCCATCCATTGGCGTCCGCTACGATCCCAAATCCCCTGGCCATGAGGATTTTCCGTCATAGGTCGAGAGTTTAATACAGGAACGAGGAAGCATAGATTGATACTTGACATCTTCGGTATAGCTTCCGACAGTTATCTTCTGTTTCTTGACTTTTTCCAAATCTTTTTTTACATTCTCTATTCGTTCTTCGACGGTCTTGGCGATCTTTTGAACTTTTTCTTCTACTCTTTCTTCAACGGTCTCGGCGATCTTTTGAACTTTTTCTTCTACTCTTTCTTCTACGGTACTGGCTGTCCTTTGAATTTCTTCTACCTTTCCTTCTATTTCTTGAAATCTTCCTTTAACTTTGTTTTCCACGCCGTCAATTCTGTCATTTAAAGATGTTATTTTATCCTCTATTAAGTCTTTCAACTCTCCAAGGTTGGTTGACATATCCTTCTTCATTTCATCTGTTAAGTCGCCAAGGTTGGCAGTCATTTTCTCATCTATCGCTGACATTTCCTTCTTCATTTCTTCCGACATTTCCTTCATTTCAGCCTGGTTCGCAGTCATTTTCTCATCTATCGCTGACATATCTTTCTTCATTTCAGCCTGGTTCGCAGTCATTTTCTCATCCATCGCTGACATATCTTTCTTCATTTCTTCTTTCAACTCGCCAAGGTTTGCAGCTAATTTCTCCAATAATTGTTTCAGTTCATCCTCCATTGCTCTGGTGATCGGCATTCAACCCCACTTCTGACACCAAATGTTGTGAGCTCGGAGTACGAAAGGATTGATGCCAATATATAAAAACAATCAGCAAGCTTTATTGACTCTAAATAAGAAAACAAATATCTTCTCAAAACACAAATATTCAGTAATCTTCAAATCTAATAACAGAACAGCAAAATTTCACTCTGAACAAAACGTTCAATACGACGTATCAGAGACAAATCGCTCAGAGAAACGTAGTCTCAATGCAAAGCCTCCCGTATATATTCAATCGCAGTTGACAGACAACTAACTGAACTGGACTGGTGGAGGTCCCTTATATAGGCTTTAAAGATAACTGTAGAATTTTCCAGAGCCTTCAGATGCTAGAAATTACCAGAAAGTGCTTTAACTTTCGATAGAGAACCTAAGCGAGGAAGGATCCCAATGTACAGGTATAAGGGGGGGTTGCACAAAAAATCGCCAAATCCGTCGCCAACTTGGCGACATTTGGCGATATATCGCCAAATTTGGCGACAAAAATAAGTCGCCAAAACCATCGCCAACTTGGCGATAAACCCATTCCTTGGCGATTTTTCCATAGACTTTCATTATAAAGATGAGGGTGTAAGGTTGTTTTCCTTGCAAACCATCTGAGGCCTTTAGCATTGAGTTACATGATGCTCAATAGGAAATACATTAATAATACTGCAATTTTCACAATAATAAAATAAAATTAATTTAAACAAATGGAATATTTACAGATATATACAAAATTCATAACAATATGAAAATGTTGTACTGTAATAGGAAACACATCTGTGACCGTAATTTTCTTAATTGTAGCCTATCAGGAAGTGGGTAAAAAATCGATTACACAATGCCATCTTTGTTTGCAAAAATCAGAGTTAAATAGAAGAGTGTGAAAATGTTAAGTAATATTGTAATTTTTACTCTATTTTTACACCTGTCATGACAATTTATTTATTATTTTTTAAACAAATTAACTTACGGAAATCCGAACACATTTGTAAACTAGAACGAAAGATTTGGAATTAGTAAGAAAAATATTTGTAAGAAAAACATGCAAATAAAAAAAATCCTTCCGGCTTGTACCGGGAGGAAAAGGTAGCTTTCATAGTCCATGTTTTTAAAAATTCAACTCGTTTTACTCAAACACCCGAAGCTAAAATGACTGGAACCCGATTATAGAAAACTCAATCCGGGTTTTTGTTAATTGAATTGGAATGCGAATTTCAGCATGAGAATTACTGCATAACAATAATCAGATTATTTCAAAATGTCATCCACGCAAGAATTTCAAACTGCCATATATCAGCCATTTTTTAAGATAAAGCCGAAACAAAAAATGTTCCGGAATCCTTATATCACGATCTAACACTTAATGGAAACAACTTTTTCAATTTATTATTTTTATACATCATTTTGATTTTTTTTTAAATTAAAGAATTTAACTTGCCGCCAATTTGAAACAAGATGGCACATGAAGCTGACCAACGAACTCGGTCGAGACCTTGGTATGTTCTGTACACATGATCAGTCACATTCATATCGGTTCATAAATACGATAGTTACAGCATAACAAACATCAGATTGTTTCAAAATCTCACTCACCCTAGAATTTCAAACTACCATATATCAGCCATTTGTTAAGATTTAGCCAAAACAAAAAATGTACCAGAGTTCTTGTATGACGTTCTAACACTTGACAGAAACATTTTTTTCAATTTATAATTTTTATGTACATCTTTTGGAATTTTTAAAATTAAAATTTTTTTTAACTGGCCGCCTCTTTTAAACAAGATGGCTGATGAAGCTGACAACGAACTCGGTCGAGACCTTGGTATGTCCTATCCACATACTCTGTAACATCCAAATCGGTTCATAAATAAGATAATTACAGCATGACATTTGCAGCATCAACAGCATTACAGCATCAACATTTGAACGGAGGTTGGTTTCGGGGTCTGGGGGCATGATCGGTGAATATATACTAAAATTTTTTGGAAGTGCTTTCCTCCGAACGGCTGCAATAGGTAGCTTTTTGTAATGAAAGCTACCTAAAAGTTTCAAATCTCAAAATTGTAGGAAGAGTAGAGTTTTAAAATTTATTTAAATTTTTCAAATTTCATGACAAGAATTGCATTTGTTCTTGATTTAATCATATTTCTTCATAAATCCATTTAATGAATGTTGAAAAGGTATTATAAAACACTGAAATAATAATTATAAAAAGTTCAAAAGCTAGCGATTTTACCTAAGAACATTTATTAAATATTAAACATGAAATTTTCCAAAACTGATATCAAAACTTTATTATGATAGGAAAATTAAAAAATATATATATTTAAACGGGAAAAAAAAAACAGGAAAAATTAAACGTATTTTCACTTTTTATTCGAGTTATAGACTTATATTTTTAAGATTGAAATAGAGGAAACACAGTACCTATTAATAAAACCCATATATGCGATGTCTTCTTAATATTACTCTTGCCGTACACATTGGAAATCTCACTGCAAACAGGTTAAAGATGTTGTCTCATAGCTATATGTGTGTGTCCGACCATACCTCTGTTCATATGAAATAAAAGGAATGTCCATTTCAATTTAGCCTCAAGATCAAAAAGATAAAACTTCAAACAGATAAGAGAGGTAGTCAAGCAGCACTAACAGAATTTTAAACTAGTAATAGGAATTAATATAATAATTTTTCTATAACATGACTTAATTATAATATTTATCGATTAACAAATTAAATTCGCATACTTTTTTTAAAGATAGATTTGAGATATGTGATTTTTTTTTAAAAATCTAAATTTATATTTTAAGTCATTTAAACAATCGATATTGTTTCTTCAAATATACTATTCTGAAAATCTACGTATTAATTTTTTAAAACCAAAACATAATTATGGTGTTTACAACATATGCTATAAAACTCTAGCCTTTCCCTAACACTATTAGGGACACACTATTAGGTTAAATTACCATTAGATATAGTACTTTTTAAATCTATATAGATTTAAGTGAAAATTATATTTGAGAATACCTTTTTTAAACATACGTCACACGTCAAGTTAAAGCAACTATTATATTATGCGATTTGTATGATGCGAATAGCTATATAAAAAATTTTAATACCTGCGCATTCTATTTTTCAAAGACTCAGTCAGAAATAATTTATATGCAGTCTAAATATTTATCGTATATGCATTCTCCAAACAAATAGTATACATGCAGTCTGTAAAGTAATCGTATAGACATTTTCTAGATAAATAATATGTTACATAAACTCAGTCTAAAAATCAGCCGTGCATTTTCTAATGAATACAGTTTACATGAAATTTTAAGACATAAATTCGATTTTAAAGTTAAAATTTATTTCAATACTGTTCTGAATTGATAAACCCTTTAAAATTGATTCACCCGTTAGGGCGAAAAAAAACCTCATACTGTAGCGCTAATTCAATTCTAATTGCTAAATAAGTTTAGTAGAGCATAAGAAAAAAAATCTTGTTTGTGAAATTTCTTTTACATGTTACAAGAAAACAGTTTTACACTATTGATAGAATTTATATACTAATGAAATTTATCCGAATTATTTTGCACTGTCCTTCATACGTACAAAATATAGTGTCTGAGTCATACTATAAAGATTGAAATGTATTTTTTGCTTTGTTGAAAACATTTTTTTCTTATTTCGCGAACATCATTCAAAATTTATTTAACACATTTCTTTAAAAAAATTAAAAACTTTATTCAACTTAATTAAAAATTTCGTGAACAACGTCAAAATGTATTAAACATTAAAAATTTATTTAATTTCATTCATATATTTCAGAAAAAAACATTAAACATTTCACAAACAACATAAAATAATTATTCAAGATTAAAAGATTATTTAGTTTAATTAATATATTTCGCTAAAAACATTAAAATTTTTTAATTTATCAAAATATAATTAACATAATTTACTAATTATCTAATTAAAATGTAAAAAAAAAAGATGGTATTTTATTTTTTTAATAGAAACTATTTATTTAATTTTATCTCAACATTATTAGTACATTTGTCATAATGCGCTAGAACAATTCAAAATAACTGAACAATAATAATAAAAAAAACATTATATAACTAACATAATTTATAAATTAGCGATAAAGTCTTTGCTGCATGTCATAAGAAAATGTAATATTTATTTAAAAAACCTTCTATATATATATAAAATTTAGATAAAAATCTCATAAAAATTGCTTTAAGTTTGAAATATATTTGCTGCATTTGCGGAATGTAATTCGAATTGTGGAAAGGAAATATACATTATTTGCAGTAATACATAATTCCAGGTTTTGAAATAAAATCTAAATGGTATATTACACGAGTAAGGGAAAAAATAGGAATCACCTAAGGCTTATTATCAGGGGGACGGGCAACGTCAGGCAGATCAGTTAATTTAAAATAAATCTATTACGTAAAATTGAAGGAGTTTTCACATCCCGAGGCGATTGTGGCGAAATCATTACCAATTCAGTTTCTTCCGTAAATCAGTTACTTAATTCTTATTCTATGAAGAGTTTAAAAAAAACCTCAACAAACTAAAAAGAGCATTAATTATGCAATGATTAGATGAATTACTGCAAACAGATTAAAAAAAATATCCCCAACTGAATTGTCATCTAATGAGAGATTATTTTACTGTGGTACACTTACTGTGGTTTAGCGTTTAATGCATGACTTATAACCTCGAAAAAGCACTCGATTATAACGGTTTGGATTCCGAAAGTTTCTTTTTTTCTGTGAATAGAACTTATAGAAGTTCCATACTACACAGTAAAGAAAAAAAAAAACTGAGGAAATCACGGGAAAATCTTGATTCTGTATGTTTAAAAGTAATTTCATTTGTTTGATGTCACTAAAGGGAGCTCTGTAACATTTGGAAGATTTTTTAATATTAGTAGCTATTTTTGTTATCACTTGCATTTTCTTGTGTTTTATGTTTCAAGTTAAGTTTTTCCTTGCTAACAACATTACATAAATCAAATTTCAACAATGACGTTGTGAAATTTATTCCTTAAACACATCCTTGTCATAATCGGAAATCGCCCTCTAGCGCTTTACAGCTGCTCTGAGTTATTGCCATGCACGATATTCTAGATACCGTGCATTGGTACACGTTACCATTTTACTATTAATTTACTATTTACTATTCGCAGAGCGGCGGCCGCGCGACCGTCCAACGTACTTATGCCTTTTCCCCGACACCCTTGACCAGTGGCAAGACCTTGGTCAAGTGGAATCTTGACCAGTGACGTCTTTTTAAAAAAAAAAAGACATCACCGGAAAAATTTAAGCCACGAATTCATTAAGAATGCATTGAAAAGCAGAAAGGGCTGGAGCTGGGGCCCTGAAGACTTCACACGACCGCAGCGGCTTCGATCTTAATGTTCGTGTTAACGAATCAAATTCTATTATTATGTTAAATTATATCGAAAAGACAATTGATCAACGTAAAAAAATGTTAGGAAAATGCAAAAAAAAAAAAAAAATCTGGATTTGAGAAAAAAAAGTAAAAAACTTCATAAAACAGCAGGCAAAATTTTACAGGAAACACAAATTTTACTTTAACCGTGTTTAGTGTAGTAAGGGCTTGTTTTAAAATTTTTCTTTCACGTTATAAACATACGACATCTATACTGCTTCACAAAGATATGTCAATTAATCCTCGCAAAAAAAAAAAAAAAAAAAAAAAAAAAATTGTAAAAAAGAAAAAAAAATTAAATGCGTTAAATCGCATTAAAATACTGTACATTTAATATAGTAAATACCTAATAATATAAATAGTAATAAATAGTAAATAAATCAATAAAATACATTTAAATACCGTGTTACCATGCATTGTAAGATGATGGTGACCTACTTTTAAAGTTTGTAGAATGAGTTTTCAAACATACTCTCTATTAGTACTATAAAAATATAAATTACCCCTGCATTGCAAAATAATAATAAGTGTTTCTTGATCTAGAAAGATATATACAATATAATCTAACCTCATTGAGTTTACCACGATTCCGAAAAACGTTCTTTTATCTTCAAAAACCAATAGATGTTCATGATTTAAGGAAGCATTTCTGAAAAAAAAAAATCTTTTTGCAGCCCGTAACTTACAAAAACGTGTTTTGTAAGTAACGTGTTTTGTTCCATGTAGTTTTCAAACCTGTTGCATTTGAAATAACATATTTTTTACCCATTCGACGGTGTAATAATTTAAATAGGCGATGTTTAGAGGTAAAAAAAATTCAAAACCAAAATTCATGGGTCAGGTGTTGCTACCGTCAGTTTGACGTCAGCGTTACTCATTTTTTCAATGCACAATTTTTCGTGTTAAATATATGAGAACAAATTTAAGTTCAACATAAAGGTTCAACTTATTAAAGCGCAAAATTTCATCCCCGAAAAAGTAATCATTAGTTTTTAAAATAGATTTCGCGTAACGAATAAACAACAACAACAATCTCCCCCCTCCTCCACAGTTTTGAGAAAAAAAAAATTAAATTAACTTATATATTTGAATAATATATTTGAATGGGCTGCTGGACGGATTTAGCGATAATTTCATTTCTAATTGTAATTAATGTTTGGATTTTTTTTTCTTTTTACAGTACATTTGAAACATTTCGAGATATTTAATTGCAAAAAATTCCAAAAATACAATTTTTTTAAACCGTCAACGTGACCTCCTCCAGTAGCTAAAGGCAATTATTTTATGCGAAACTGTTTTGTCTTCGATTTTCGATGAATATGATTCTATTCTCCTGGAATTAACCAACTTCAAAGGTTAAGAAACTGTTCTATTTTCATATTTATATAATTAGAAGTTTCTGCAGCTTCATCTTGCAGCATTATATTTGTCTAATCACTCCGGCTCTTTCGAAATAGCCGCTGTCCCAGGATGGTGTCGTTCAGATTCAACTTTGTTTATTGTGTGCAACAACGTTTTGCCATTATCGTTTGTTTTATGTCAAATAAGTATAAAAGTAAAATAGATTATTAAAAAAAACACCCTTTTATAAGTTTGAAAATCGCCCCTAATTTCATTATTGCAATTCATGTGGAAAAAAAAAAAAAAAAAAAAAAAAAAAAAAAAAAAACATTAGAATACATTTATTTGGCGTAGGTACCGAACTCGATT
This sequence comes from Maratus michaelseni, assembly GCA_963931845.1. NCBI lineage: Eukaryota > Metazoa > Arthropoda > Arachnida > Araneae > Salticidae > Maratus > Maratus michaelseni. The sequence goes on along the minus strand of OZ007597.1, from coordinate 3,428,018 downwards.
ATTAAAAATTCCTTGCTATTATTATTCTTCGTAGAAAGCACCAGCAAGTGAATTTATGAAAATATATACAATTTTTGCTCTGTCTTTTTTTTTTAAATATGGCAACGGGAAAGGAAAAATGAAACATTTGTGAAGGCTCCAATGTATAACTATAAAAAGGTAGTTCTGGCCTTCAAATGAAACCATTCTCATTTAATAAGAGAAAATGTTTTTATTATTTTATATACGTCAACAACAAAATACATATTTCTTGAATAAATGAATATTTCACAACAATAAATAAAAGGAGGGTTTGTTAAGCTTGTAATCAATCATCAATCAAGAAAAAGTCCAGCTCTTATCAAAGTCTGTGTTCGCAGCACGAAAAAGTCTCAATGTCTACTCAAAAATGGGCACGAGAGGGGAAATCTGCTCGCTTGCTGGTCTCCTTCACACAAAGTTTCTTGAAGCCAAGATACTCTTGTAAATGGACAGGGATGCTTATCCTCGCCTCCTTGACGAAACAGGAACTGTTTTTCACTCAGTAGACAACGTTGACATACATCAACTTCAAAGCATTAGCCAAGAAAAGCTTTTCCAACGGGGATCTAAAATAATCGCCAGAAAATTTCAACTGGAGCCACGTCTCCGTTACCCAGGATCAGATTGACTGAATCCTAATTCAAATCTCTAACTGAGCTAACTAACTGCCCCTCTCAGGGTTTCTGCTTTTTCATATGTCTCCTGTTTTTCGCCTTTAAACAATAGAGGTTTCTCCAGACAGTAGAAACTCTGAAAATGAGGTCACTGAGAAAATATGCTACGATTGGACAAAGAGGAATTGTCACGCTGTCCCCTCGACTGCTTGTTTTACTTTCGTTCACGTACTCTCTATGGAGTCCGTTGGCACGATGAAAGATGCGCCACCCGGTTCGCTCTATTATCGTACCTGCCTCTAAAACTTCAAGGTGGAGGATGAATTATGATGCGTCAAAATGCTTGATGTTATTCGGCATTTTTGTGGACTCTGCTGAAAATCTGAAGAAGATCTATTTTACACGGGATTCTCGATTCTCCTATGTTATTTTTCCGGCTTTATATAGGGGCTTCGAGTAAGATATTGTGGATTTCTGGCACATTATTTAAACGAAGACCCACTTATCATATTATAATAAGAGTGTTTTGATTTAAACTATCTTTTATGATTTTTAAATGGATTTTTCAATGCATAATCGTAATTTAATTAATATCAACTATTAATTGATTAAAGCATACTTTTTTAAATATTACGCTGTTTTTTTTTTTTTTTTAAATACTTTTTTCTACATTTTAGTGTTTAAAGTGATTCATTGCTGCAGTTTCACAGCCATTTGGACTATTTTGGCGTGCGTGGCTTGGCGAATCATTAAATTCATTCTTGTTCTAACTCGGATGCAATTGTAACCCTCAATAATATTGTGCGATCGATCACTTGTGGCAGGCTAACGAAAAAATGCCTTACAATTAATATAATAATTTAAAATTAAGTTTTGAAAATATGAAAATATTGTGTAATATTGTCATCGGAAACAAACTTTTGTATAAAATTTTTATAATTCTAGATAATCGATTATAAAATCCCACCTTATTTACGTACAAAAACCAAGTTTAGTTAAATAACAAAGTGAAAAGGTGAGAGACAGAGTTGTAAGGAAAAAAAAATCAAATTATATAAGTAGTTTCGGCCAATATCGGTGCAATATTTTCTCCAAATTGTTGTTATATTTCCAAAATGTATCCACTTCCATGTTAGGGTGATATTTCATGTTAATATCCTTTACTAATATTTGCGTTATATTGCCAAAATGTAAATGTCCCCATATTGAGCAAGTATTTCAAGTCAATAACGAGATACTAATTTTTACCAATATTGACATTATATTGGCAAAATGTAAACGTATCATTATTGGACCAATATTTCATGCCAATAACGAGGTATAATTTACACACCATTACACCATTATCATACCTTAATTGACTGATTTATTACGGCTTTTAAAATAAAAATTAGGTATAATAATGGTTAACATTGGTAATATTTTTTTCCTTCTTAGAGACCGCATATTATCATTGATTAAAGAGCTGAAATTGCTACTTTTAGTTAGAAAATAATACAGACACCCCAAAAAGTAAAATTATATTAATAGTAATATTATTTATAAATATTGACATTATATTGGCGAAATATAAACAACCCAATGTTGAGAGCAATATATCATGTCAAAATGGATATACTATTGTTTACTAATATTGCCTCTCTATTGTCAAAATGTATACACCCCGGTATTGAGGCGATATTTCTCGCCAATATTGTTTTCCAATATTTAAACATGTAAACACCCCAATTTTGGAAGATATTTCCTCCGTAGCAAGGTTATTTAAAAATATTAGCCGAGCAATATTCCATACAAATAATGGTCCAATATTGTTTTCCTACTGGTGTATCATTTATATAATATTAAAATTGCGAGGATTTATTCCAGTGAAGGCTTTATAAATATACGGAAGTAAATTATGCGAAAAGTGTATTCTCAGAGGTGCATTGGATTGGGTGATTTCAATAGAGCATATAAATTCCAAGAAAACAAAAAGCGTTGAAATGTTAATTATACTAAAATGCTATTTTCGATAACATTTGTATGTTATTATTATCAATATTAATATGTGAGTTTTAGTTATGTAAAAAACTAGTCTTAAATGAATTATTGAAAAATTTTTCGCCTAGGACATTTCATACATAATATTCTTTTAACACTTTCCAACATAGTTGAAAAGTGTTTATGAATTCGGTTCGTCCGTCTGTCCGTGCTCTAACTCACGTAAATATAATCGGATTGTCATGAAATTGATGCATGTTATTGAGGTTTGCTATAGCATGTTCGGTATTGAAAATAAAATTGCGGAATTTATAGTTCGTTTAAAGGGACATTCGAAAGAATTCCGTTACATTACGGTCTATGGGTAAAAATCGTTTGCTCGGTACACATCACTGCGGTACACTACAATATGCTTACTGTAAGATAGTGTGTGCATATAGCATTCATCGTTCATTTACAGGGATGCACAAAATAATTTGGTTATAGTACTGTCTATGAACAATAATTGCTGGAAGTGCGTTTTCAGTTGTGATACAAGTTTTTTAATTTAACTACTATTTTGTATTTTACTTGGTACGTATAAATTCTTTGGAAAGATGATATACAGGGCTGCACAACAGATCTTGAATACATTTCCGCTTAAGAGGCTATTTCACTCACACGAAAAGATCCGCTCGCTAATGTTAATCCTATGAGAGAACTTTTTTTAAATATCTCGTTTGCATTTCAATATTTTTAAATGATTTTTTGCTGCATTGGATAGCTGAAGTCAATCTCTTTAAAGAAGTTTTTTAATTTTACGATTTTGTTTATAATTTTTCTTTATTAAGAAGCTTTCACTTTAGGGACCGGTTTCGAAAATGGAAGCTTCCTCATAAGAAAAACAAAAAAAATCTGTAAACAAAATCGAAATAATAAAAAACGGCCTTTGTAGTGATCGAACTCAGCTATCCAATGCAGAAAAAAAATCATTTAAAAATATTGAAATGCAAACGATATATTTAAAATGTATTTCCAACTAAGGTTAACATTAACGAGAGGGTGTTTTCGCAAGTGAGTGAAGTAAGCCCTTAAAAACGGAAATTGCTGAAGAGGAATTTTTAACCTCTTTTACGCGTTTCCTAACTGAATGAAATTTTGCATATTATGTAACATCTACACATATCTATAGATAGTATTATACAAAAAAAAAAAAAAAAAAAAAAAAAAAAAAGAAAAAAGATACTTTCCCGACTATTGTATGGTAATTGCTAAAACTGGGTTTTTAAGTGTTTTATGTATTTTCCAAATTGTTTACTTAGACAACATATTTCGCATTATTAAACGGTGAAGTTTTTTTACAGTACTGTAACTGTACTGAAAAAAGTTTCACAATCTATGTTCGATGCATAATTTTTCGTTCTTGTTATTATTTTTTTTTATTATCATTTTGTATTATAAAAGCATTATTTGTTTCTGTACTAAAATGAAAAAAATACGGGTTATTTTCAAACTTCAGTCTTTCTGGATATCTTAAAACATTAAAAAAAAAAAAAGAAAAAAAACTGTACTAAATTTGTACTTATATGGACATACATATCTCTACATGTTTATTATTAAACTTGCACATTTTCATTAGAAGTTTTACTGTAAATTGAATTTTAACTTCAAAGAAATGTCAAAATGTCAATTCCATTACTGAAGAAATTTAACTCTAAAAGAATGTTTTACGACCTTCATTGAAAATTCATTAGAACATATTTTAGTCTAAAAGTTGTCTTGAGGTAGTTTTAAAATATAAAATGTGATCTAAGTATACCAAAAAATATTTTATTTAAAAAAGAAATTCAGGGTCTGTTACCCATAAAAGAATTCATTATCATGTACTAATTTCAATTAATGCAAACTTCGTCTAATAGTTTTACGGATAGTTTATTGTAAAGAATTTTATATAAATTTGATTTTTAGTGATTTTTGTAACATTCATGTCTTAATATATTTTAAATAATTTAATAGGGTTACGGAACTGACAACGGGTTTGAAATTATCTAACGATTTTAAAGCCCTTATTTTAGGTATTTATTTTCAAGCAATATTTAACGATTAAATGTGTTTCATTGTTCATAAAACTTGTTGCTCTATAAACAAGAAAGAAAAATCATGTGTTAATCATAGTTTATGAAACACTATACTGTAGCGAAAATACACCGTTTCATAAAGTGAAAAATAAGTAAAAAAAAAAAAGAAAAAAAAAGGATTTTTCCCAGTAGATCATAATGTAGAAAAATGGTTTTGAGTGCTCTGTCAATGAAGTATAAATGCTATCACTTCATTTTCAATACCAAACATGTCATGGTAAACCTCAAGAACATACGTCAATTAGATGACAATCCGAGTATATTTATGCACAAACAGACGGCCAGAAACTTCATAAACACTTTTCAACTATGTTGGAAAACAAAAACAATGTTTTAGTACAGGTAAAATAGATAAAAAATTGAGTAAAATACAACTGATGGCCATTTACGAAAATTTGGAAAGAACTTCATTGGCCACTAGATATGGAGATTCGATGTGTCTCCAAAAAATTAAGTTGTTTTACCCTGTGTTTTGAAGGGAAAGGAGGGAAATTTTAACTCAGGGAGAGGGGGGGGGGGGGGAATCCATTTTTTTAAGTAGGTCAAGTGGGGTATCGTTAGTTATGTATTTTTAAATTCTGAATCGAACGACACCATCTGCAAGTCAATAGGATGATTCGTTTCAAACTTACGCCAGGTTCTACACATACAAATTCGACGATTTACCTCAGTGCAGTTAATATAGGTTTTTACAGAAATAACTGATGGCCATTCAGAAATTTTGTGAACAACCTTGTTTTGGCACTAGAAAAGAAGATCCGATGAGTCCCCCCAAATTAAAGTTGTTTTACGGTATTTAGGGGAGGAGCAAAGGGGCTATTTTTACTCAAAAAGATTATCACCGACAAATTACTTATGTGAAGTTAAATTTGTATTTTGCCCACAGTTTATTAAAGAATTAATCTGCCTTGGCATTTATTTATTTTTTTTTTATCTAAAATGTGTGAAAAATGATTTTGAAACTGCATAAATAAGTAACATATTTTCTTTTTCTTTTTTTCTTTTAGGTAAGAATACTCGATTTTTCTTTGGTTTGAACTTCAAGGTTTAGTTTGAACTTTCTGAAAGTAAACTGTTTTCCTGAAGTGTAAACATCAGGTAAATTTTCATCGTTATTAAAAATTGATAAATGTATCAATATCTCGCTTCTATTTATCAATCTATCAATATACGAATAATAATTTCAGTAGATTCCGGTTAACTGGAACACTTCGGTTTAACACAATTTGTCTATAAAAGTGACAGCCCCAATTATCAAAAGTAAATTTAATAATATTTTTCGATTTTTTTTAGGTGCGTTCGTAATTATATAAAAACGTAGCACATATAGTCGTCGTCTGGTCCGTCGGTCCGCATATAACAGCGCAAAAACTACCCAACCGAATGGTTTGAAATTTAATATATAGAATCGTTGCAAAATTTTGTCGAGTCATTTCAAATTTCATGAAAATTGAATTAAAACTTTAAAATATACTAATAAAAGTTTTCTTTATTCTTTAATATCCTATCATACGTAATCTATATAATAAAAGCGCAAGTCATGTGACTGGGAAAACAAATACGGGCTAACCACTACTTTTTTCACATGCCAAGCGGTCATTTTTATTCAAAATTGCATAAAAGTAAAATTTTTAGAAAGATCATTAAAAAAGAGTGTTTGTTTGAGAGATGAAGTTACATTAAAAAGAGTATAGATTCTGAGATAACTTCAGTTGAAATTAGGTTAACAGCCCAATACTTATCTCAATATCCATTAAAGTAAATAAACACAAGCGATTCATTCATCGTGAATCATAGAAATATTGAACCATGTAGGTAATCTAATCATTCGCAAAGCAAGATCTCCATGGTGAACTTTGCAGCGCTGTCTGGTGTCGAAAAAAAATCGCATCTGTAAACGTGACACACGTAATAAGAAAAAAGGCATGCTCGTTTCGCTCATAACAGACGATATAGTTCATTTCACTGAAATAATAAGGATGATGTTTTTACATTGTAAAACTAGTTATAGTAACGCACCTCATTTGTCACGTTTAACATACAATTTCCAACTTGTTTAACATTTTCCAACATAGCTGAAAAGTGCATAACTTTGGTTTGTGGGTATGTCCGCCTGTGCTCTAACTCTCGTAATTATACACATATTGCCGTGTAATTTTCAGATGTTATTAATGTTTACTATAGCACGATCGTTATTGAAAAAAAGGTGTGTAACATTTAGAGTTTATTTACGTGTACAACCAAAATTACTTCGTTACGTTATGGGTAATGGGAAAAAATCGTTTCAACTGCATTATCATGATGTTACACCATTTCAAACATAATGAAATTGATATGCGTTACTGAGATGCACTGTAAGTCGCTTACTATAAGTATTGAGCACATTGCATTTATCGTTTATTTACAGGGATACAGAAAAGAATTCTATTACAGTACTGTCTATGATCATAATAGTTAAAAGTACGTTTTCACCTTTGGTTTGCGTTTTAAAATTTAACTAAATATAGTACGGGGTGTGAATAAATTCTATTTATCATATGCAGGCTTACACAAAGGAATTCATATAGTATGTTATACGCTATGGGAGTGAATTGCTTAAAGATAGTTTTTAATTGTGTTATGCATTTTCCTGCAGAACTATATTTAGTTTACTAATAGAAATTTGGGGATTATAAATAAATTCATATACAGGGCTACGCAAAGAATATTACCGTTTATGGTTCGTAATTGCTGGAAGTGCGTTTTAGGTTGCCTTTTGCGCTTTTTACCTGAATTAAATTTTAACTTAATATGGTGTGTCTACGAAATATTTTAGATAATATACAGGGCTCTACAAAAGAATTCGAATGCATTTCCATCTATAGGCGAAAATTGCTAAAAGTGAATTTTCTAACTGATCTAAATTGTAGCATGCTATGTCGCACATATAAGCCAATTTATGTAGGTCATATACAAGGCTGTTCAAAATAAAAAACTGCTTTTTTGACTATGGAAGAAATTTGCCAAAACTGGATTTTTAAATGTGTTATATGTTTTCAAAACTGTTTACTTACATATTTTCTTTCACCTTATTAAGTTTTGATACAGCTTACTGGATGTGTTGGAAAGTGTTTCATAATCTATACTTGAAGCATGATTTTTCGTTCTTGTTTTCATTGCTTTTAATAGAACATATTCATCGAAGCATAATATTTTTTTAGTGCTATAGAAATGAGTTTAACTCCCAAATCCCCCCTTTATGCTCCGGGAATGCTAAAAGCAATAATTCGATTTTGACTGTTTGTTGTATTTTATGGTAAACAAGTGCCCTTATCCGTAATTTATTCATAGCTTGGGAAATTGACTCCATCTTCTAAAACTCGATCAATACAAAAAAGCTACTAATACAAAAACAACATCGCAGCTTTTACTGAGTATTTTCCCAAAAATATTATATCTCTAGCACAACAAGACTTAACTAAATAAAAACTCTTCCGTCACTAGCGGAGCATCAGAGTAACCATGACGTTTATGTGACGTCACCATCAGCTTCACTCTGCCGCCTGGTGGAGGTGTACTGCCTGTCTCAGGATAGGACTTTCGTGAGAGAACGGTCCTGGTATTTGCCCTGGTCTGTGGATACCGGTTCATGAAGATCACATGTTATAGGTTGTGGATTTAATACCCTGATTTACCACACAGCTGTTCGAACCACATACTGGGAAATTGTGACATAACAGTTTTTGTTACAGAAAGAAAAATTCAAGTTTCGATTGTATGTGACATAACTGTTTTCTTAAGGGAAAACAAAATCGTGCTTCGTTTATATATGACATAATTTTCATTAAGGAAATGAAAGAAATCATTCTTGAGTTACAATTATTCATTTAAGAGTATTTTAAATAGTAATTTTATTCCTTTTAACAGCTATAACTGTTGTCAACCTTAAAATAGAAAGAAGGATGTTTGAGATAAATATTGCGCAATATATCTGCCATGAAATTTTAATTTCACACATAATCAATAATACATGTAAATAAGTTAAATGTGATGCTATTGCATATATAAGAAAGTTTTATGACTTATTTCATAATATATTCTACGCGGCGAATAAAATAGAATGATATTAGTTTAGTACCTCCTAAAATAAATATATTGTAGTTTATCATATAAAAGTATTGTGATATGTACATTTTTCTTAATATTTTATAAATTTATAAATTTCGTATTTTATATTTTAAATAGAATTATAATAGAGTTGAAAAATTATGTATATTATTGGAAACATATATGTTTAAAATTCTACTTAGATTTATTATAAGTAACACAAATATGTACTAAAATTAAATATAGAGTACCATTGTGTATGAAAATGTAATACAAAAATTTAGTCGACATTAATTTAGAAATAAATAATGTTATCAAAACTAATCCTCTATCATATTATATTTTCGAAATGAAGGGATGCATTTTTGTTGTTGTTCCTACTGTTGGATGTCCTTTTATACAACAGAATTAAAATTTATATTTTGAAAAACTGATATCATAAATTAAATTTTAGCCAATGAAATTTCATTTTAAAAATAAAGAGTAATATTTAAACTAACATTTTAGAATTATATGCTGTCATAATTTTCTTTTTCAAATTTAATAGTAATTTAATAGTAATTAATGAAAAACCCCACCTCTTTGATATAATAAGTACTCTATCATCATGCATTAAAACAATTATATAATTGTACATTATATTATAGAAATTTGATTAATGAAATTTAACTTACCTTTTGAATTTGTAAATATTCTAAGATTCTATACTAAAATTCTTTAAAAAATACATCTTTAATGGAAATTTAATTTATGAAATATACGCATAAGTTGTTTTTTGAAATAATAAATTTTGTAACTTCATCTAATAAATAATTATAAAGTTGTACGTTACAAATTTGATTTATGTCATAGATATGTAAGTTATCTTTTGCTATATGAAATTGTTTTAATTAGAAGTTATTAGAAGAAATTTAATTTTTTAATAGTAGAATTTTCAAAAAATTTCTGAAATAATTTATTTTTAATTTATATTTACGTTAAAATATAAACAAAATATTTAAAAATATTAATTAGTTATAATAAATTAGTCCATATAACTATACAATTTAAAGAGTAATATTAGAAAATTAACAGGCACTTTAGCAATATATAATAAATATGAGCAAAGTAGTATCTTATGCATTATTGTATATTTAATGTCCGTAATATCAGTGAGATAAAACCATTGCTAAAAATAGATTATCAATTTTCATAGATAAATAAAGTTAGATTACTTAGAAATTTTCCTTTTTAAGACTTTGTGCTATTCAATTAATTTTATTCTAAAATATCTTTAAAAAGTTTTTTAAAAGACAGCTTATTTATTAAAAATTAAGAAAAAGTTAAATAAATTGTTTTTACATTTAAGAATATGTAGTTTTTAATTACCATAATATAATATGTGAGATATAAACATTTCTGAAATAGATAATCAATTTTCATAATGAAATAAAGAGAAATTATATTTAAAATTTCTATTTTAAGAAGTTGTAAAATTTAATTATTTTTAATCTAAAATATTGTGCGAAATTTATAGATAGCTTATTGAATAAAAGATGTCACTGACGTTCTAAACAAAGTTAAATGCATTTTTTCTGTAGAGTTTTAAATTTATTTTAAAATCTATCGCTTTAAAGAAATTTTAAACAGCGATTACAGTCGCCACTGCACTCTTTACAACTATAAATTTCGTTTTAGGTGAATGAAGTGAATTTTAATGAATCTTTAATTAAAGCTATTATTCACTGATTTACCTGTGAGTCTCTTTCTAATACATTTTATCATTAGTTTAATTTAATGCAAGGTAAATAATGCTTTCAAGTGCATATTATTAATTTTTTAATTAAAAACGTTTTCTTTACACATTGATAATTTTGTATCTCTTTTTGAAGTAAAAACATGACCAGATAAAAAATAATACTTATAAGGAATATTAAATAATGATTTGAAATTTGTTTATGTAAATAATAAATTTATAGTATACATATTTACAAAATACATTTACATATTAGATTACATATAAAACTGTGGCTTAAAATGGTGCTTTGAGGAATGCTTATAAATTTTCATGAACCAAGTGCTTATTATTTGCTTCAATTATTTTTCTCTCTTTTGCAGATAAATAACTGAAAATATTTTGCGATTTTTTTAAATTGAAATTTTCGTAATGCCGCAGTATTGACGTCCAGTTTAGATAGTTGAGCTTACGGGTGCATTAAAAGAGCTTTTGATTGTCACGATAATTGAGTGACTATTTGCTGAAATATCAGTCCATCTAGTATAAAAGCAAAATTTATATTGAAAACTTTCTTACCTATTTGAAGTGCTATATTGAAATTTTTAGACTCGGATATCAATTTACTATTGTCTATAACATTTATTTTTCCTATTTTACTTTGATGTTATGAAAATTATTTGCGCCCACGTGCCATAAATTGACACTTTCTTAATTTGCGTTGTGTGTCACATTTTGAATGTTATTTACATCAGCCGATCTTAAAATTACTTTGCGTTTAAATTGCGAAAATTGCTAGGATCTGCGTGTTAGAAATTTATATTTCCATTTTTTTAAACACTGTAGGAGTTATTTACATCTGTTTGTGATAAATATATCTATATACAAATATATATATTTTTTTGTGTGTTAATACTACCAAAAATAGTTACATCTGTCTATAACAAAATTGTTTTCTTATTTTTCTTTTCCATTTGAAAAATAATTTACATCTGTCTATGATCTAAGATACAAATTTATATTTTTGGTCATAAATTGCAATTTTTCATTTCACTGTGTGACTGGTAAAGTAAGTTAAAGTAATTAAAAAATGTGTAATTTTTATTTGAGTAATATTTATTAAAAGGCTTACGTTCGAAGTGATCTTGTTATATAGCAATTTTCCAATAAAACTGGGAGCTTATTTTAAATTATATTCCCCTGTTTGTTCTTATTTTTATTGTACCTGTAAAACAGTATTCTAATGGGATTATTTCATCTTCTAAACCTTTATTTTAAATTTATCATTTAATAAATTTAAATTTAATGAGGAATCAAAAATGAATTATTGAAAAGAGTACGTAAAAAGAATGTATTTGTCGTGTTTTTAAAGTTAATCTTCAATTGCCTTTGAATCTGATAATAATCTAATTTATACAAACTTCAGTGTGTTTGATAACAATTTTAAATCTCACATTAATATAATTTAAATAAAACTGAGTATATTTAATTATACGTTTTTGTCCATGAAGTTGGAAATTTAATATTTAAATACTATTTGTAATATAATACTTGTGCCATTACTGTTTGCAGCAATAATTTGACAGATTTTTATAAATAGATTTAATCAATAAATGTCAACTATTCACTAAAAGGACCACTATCGCTTTTAATAACGTTTAAAATATGTGAGAGTGTTTCATAAGTAAAAAGTTAAGAAATTAATTTTTAGCATTCTCTGAGAAGTTTCACTTATTTTGTGATAAACATCAAAATAAAGTACATGAAAAAAAAAACAAGCACTTTTTTTATACCTTATATCTCATATCAATAGTAATAAATGAAAGTCCAAATGATTATTTATAACATTAGCAAATATAATTCCATCCATAAATTCAAATAAAAAAGGAACGAAACATATTATAATTCGTGATAGTTTTTTAAGCTTAAACTGGGCTTTTTATTAAATAAATTTAGTTTAACTCTCTGTAGATGAAATAGAAGGATAAGTATTTAAAAAAATATTTACAGTCTTTAATAGATACACTAATCCTATTACATTTCTTTTTTGGATAGTTACAGTTTTTGATGTAATTAAATAAACGCATTTAATTTGTTACGTAGTGATTATATACGTATCTTCATCTTAACTATTATAACTGTATTTATCTAGTATCATAAGGTTTATGTTTATTGCATAACAGCATTTAATTAGTTACGTAGAGATCATGTATGTATCTTTATCTTAACTATTACAATTGTATTAATCAAGTGCCATAAAGTTTATGTTTATTATATAACCGTATTATTCTAGTTAGGCATTGTTAAGTTTATGGCATTAAATTATACTAATTTGGTAATGAATGAGAAACATTAAATTATTTTCATATAAATTTTTATAAGAATTTTTGAAATTAATAAACTTAATTTGAAAAAAAAAAAATTGTTAATGTAAAATATTTATTCAAATTGAAATGTATATTAGTAGGTTTATATATACTCTCAGTTAGAATTGCTGATAAAACTAAATTTATTGCCAAAATAATTCACGATTTCAATAAAAAGATTTCCGTGATTGTTGATTATTTGCCAGTAATTTTATCCAAAAATTGTTTTTTTATTTTCAAAAATATAAATTCGTTTTTCGGACACCAGTTTATTTATAGTTGCGGCAAATCTCACTTTTAATAACAGTGCTTATGTGAAATTGATTTTTATTTAGTATACATTTGTAAAATCACTTCCTTGTGGCCAAACATATTTTTATTCATGCATAACCGATGATGCAATATCGCTGACTCGCTGACTGTTGAAATTTGGTTTTTTGTTTTTACTTCATTACATTGTTTCGGCAAATATTGCAATTTTAAAAAAGTGTCGATATTTAGATATTAATTATATATAACTGGAAAAAAGAAAAGAAAAAAAAAAGAAAAAAAAACAGACGGATCGGAATGAAAATATTTGAAGATCATTTCCTCGTGTATACTCTATTTTATTGTTTAAATGATTTCTATTGGATAGATGGATTTTTATCTCACTTTACTTCGAATTTGAAAGTGTTTGTATTATCATTTACTCCATCTTATAAAGTAAACCTAACTGTGTAGCATAAAGATGATCAAGGATTGATTCTCCACATAATTTCTACATGGGCATAAGTAAATTTGTATAGATGAAATGAAATTTAATTCAATTTAAAAGTGAAAAAGCAGGAACATATCTCGCTAATATCGATGTCCTCTTTCGTCGTTTTGGCGTAATTTTACAACCTAACTCAACCCAAGAAATTCTGCGGATAATGAAAATTAGGTGTTGAAGGTAATTTAACATCCTAACTCATTCAAAGAAATTCTGCGGATAGTGAAAATTAAGTGTTGGATTTAGCATCGTGACTCATTCAATGAAATTCTGCGGATAGTGAAAATAAGGTGTTGAGGGTAATTTAACATCCTAACTCATTCAAAGAAATTCTGTGGATAGTGGAAATTAAGTGTTGAAGATAGTTTAACATCCTAACTTATACAAAGAAATTCTGCGGATAGTGAAAATTAATTGTTGAAGATAGTTTAACATCCTAACTCATTCAAAGAAATTCTGCGGATAGTGATAATTAAGTGTTGAAGGTAATTTAACATCCTAACTCATTCAAAGAAATTCTGTGGATAGTGGAAATTAAGTGTTGAAGATAGTTTAACATCCTAACTTATACAAAGAAATTCTGCGGATAGTGAAAATTAATCGTTGAAGATAGTTTAACATCCTAACTCATTCAAAGAAATTCTGCGGATAGTGATAATTAAGTGTTGAAGGTAGTTTAACATCCGAACTCATTCAAAGAAACGATGTACTCTTTGAAAATTAAATGGTGAAGGAATTTAACATCCTAACTTAGCCAAAGAAACTGTGTGCGTTAAGAAAACTTAGTGTCAATAGTGAGATCAATGTAACGTTTTTACTCAGACACTGAATCCCTCGTGCTTAACGAATCGTGTGCTTATAGACAAAGAAAGTGAACAATGCGCCGATTACTTCTTGTTTCGTTTTGCCTTTTGGTGCTCAACGGATGCGAATCTGAAGCATCCGCGGAGCAACACTCCTCGAATTCCACATCATCGGCAAGGAGAAAATTCAGTCTCTTCCAGATTGACTTCTCTCATGTGGCGACGCCTTTCATAATAGCATTGTGGATTGGCATAGCGGGCCTCGCAAAAATAGGTGAGTAATCAATCTCATAAACACAATTTTATTCATTTTTGTGTGAAAGGTCTTCAAAGTAATCGTTTTTAACACTTTCCAACCTAGTTGAAAAGTGTTTATGACTTCGGTTTGTCTGTCCGCCTGTCCGAGCTCTAACTGGCATAAATAGACTCGGATTGCCATATAACTGATATATGTTATTGAGGTTTAGTATGGCATGTTCGGTATTGAAAATGAGGTGTGTAGCATTTATAGTTCGTTTACAGTGCCACTCAAAAAAATTCCGTTAAATTATGGTCTAAAGGTAAAAATCAGTTGCAGTGTATTTTAATAAAATTACCCTATTTCAAACATGTTGAAATTGATATACATTATTGAGATGCAATACAACATACTTTCTCTAGAATCTGGAATGCGTGTCATTTATCATTCATTTACAGGGGCACACAAAAAATTACGTTACATTATGGCCTTTGGGGGAAAATCATTTGCAGTGTATTTTTAAAATGTTACACTATTTAAAACATAACGAAGTTTATGCACAATTTTGAGGTCCACGAGAAGATACAAGAGGCTTACAGTAGAATACGGAGTGCATAGCTTTAATTTCTTCGTTTACAGGGACATAAAAAATAATTCGGTTACAGTTACTGACTATGAACGACAATCGCTGGAAGTGCGTTTTAATATGCGGTATGCATTTTAAAGTTTAACCAAATTTTAGTGCATTACGGGGTGTGTATAAATTTGATACCTCGTATACAGGGATGTGCAAAAAAAAATAAAAATAAAAAATCGTAATTATTACTGTTTATGGGTGCTTCGAGGTAAAGTTTAATTGTGTTATGCATTTTCCAGCTCTACAATATCTTGTTGGTACATATTATTAAGATGTGCTTGTATATAAATAAATTCATGTACAGGGCTACGCAAATAAGTAATTACATTGCTGTTTGTGGATGGTAATAATTGGAAGTGAGATTTTAGTGGTGTTATGCCTTTCCTAACAAAATTAAATTTTAGTTGAATGTGTGATGTGTATAAAATTCTGTTGATCCTATACAGGGCTGCAGAAAATATGTCAAGTTAACATATGCCTTGAATGCTGAAACAAAATTCCAATGTATTTTTCGTTGTATAGCTGAATTAAATTTTAGCAAACCATGTGGAGTGTAACAAATCTATAGGTCACATGCAAGGTTGAGCAAATGAATTCGAAAAAAGAAAATCTTGTAGACTATGGATCTTAATTGGTGAAATTGGCTGTTCAACTGTGTTATGCATTTTATAAGTTGTTTATTTATATATCTTCTTTTATCTTTTTAAATATTAAAGTTTTGTTACAGTATTCTGGAAGTGTTGGAAAATGTTTCATAATCTACACATGACGCATGATTTCTCTTTCTTGTTTTAATTATCTGTAATAAAAGCGATCTTATTAACAGGTCGTCCTAATATAAGTTGAGTAGTTAGGCCTAGCTCTTTAATAAACAAAAGTAATTTAAAAAAAATATTTAATTTCCAAAATAACTTTTTAACACTTTCCAACATAGTTGAAAAGTGTTTATGAATTCAGTTTGTCTGTCCATCTGTCTGTCTGTCCGTGCTCTAACTCGCGTAAAAACAGTCTGATTGCCATGTAATTGAGGTTGACTATAGCATGTTCGGTATTGAAAATGACGTGTGTAGCATTTATGATTTAGATTACAGGGGCAACCAAAATTATTCGAACGGTCAATGGGGAAAAATCGTTTTCAGTAAATTTTAATAATGTTACACTATTTCAATCGTAAAAAAATTGATATACGACACTGAGGTAGATGACAGCATGTTTTCTACAGAGTATAGAATAAGTAGAAATTATAATTTGTTTACATGGACACTCAAAAGCATTCTGTTACATGACGGTCAAAGGTGAAAAATCGTTTGCAGTAAATTTTAATGATGTTCCACTGTTTCAAACATAAAGAAATTTATGCGTCATTGAGGTGGTCGGGAACTTGATTTATATAAGAGTATAGAGTAAGTCGCATTAATAATTCGTTTACAGGAACGCACAAAAGTATTCCATAGCATTAAGATATATGGGGGAAAATGTTTACAATGTATTTTAATGAAATTGACATACATTACTGAAAAACACTAGAGTAGGTTTTCAGTAAATTTATTGAATGTGTAGACTATTTCGTTTATTTACAGAGACGCTGAAAAGATTTCGGTTAAAACTGACTATGAGCCGTAACATACTGTATTTAAGTTTTAAGCTGTGATATGCATTTAAAATGTTTATTTTTAGAGTATTATGAGGTGTGTATTTCATATACAGGGTTGCACGATATAGAATTCGCACACATTACCGGCTATGGACAGCAATTCCTGAAAATGAATTTTTACTGCGTTGTGGTTATTTTTTTAATCTTTATTTAGATACCTCATCTCATTGTATGAGCAACAGGAACGAAAAATCATGCGTCAAGCTTAGATTATGTAACACTTTCTAACTCTTCCAAAATAATTTTACAAATCATTAACGTTTAATAAGGTGAAAGATAATAGCTAAGTAAACAATTTGAAAACGCATAACATATTTAAAGACCCAATTTCAGGAATTATTAACAATATTCGGGAAAATATCCGAATTCTTTTTTGCAGCCCTGTATAGGATCTATAGATTTGTATATATGTTACATAGAACGCTAAATTTTAGTTCAGATAGGAAATGCGTAGCACTGTTTAAAATTTCCCTTTTGGAATTTCCTTCAATAAACGTAAATGTACTCCAGAACTTTTGTGCTGCCCTGTATAAGATCTATAGAATTTATACACACCAAGTAATAGAAAAAAAATGAGTTAAATTTAAAAACGCGTTCAGCAACTGAAAAAGCACTTCCAGCAATTATTGTTAACAGACATTAACAAATTGTTTTGTGTGTCCTGTAAATGAACGATAAATTCTATACTCTAAATATTTTATAGTAAACCTCTTGTAATGCACCTTAATGCACCTTAGTGAATATAAATTTCAATTTGTTTGAAATATTTAAACATTCTTGAAATAAACCGCAAACGATTTTTCTCCATAGACCGTAATGCGACGGAATTCTTTTGAGTGTCCCTGTAAAACAAATTTAAGTGCTATACACACCCTATTCTATAGTAAGCCTCTTGTAGTGCACCTCAATGATATATATCAATTTCAATATGTTTGAAATTGTATAACATCATTAAAATAAACCGCAAATGATTTTTCCCATAAACCGTAATGTAACGGAATTCTTTTGAGTGTCCTGTAAAAAAAGTATAAGTGCTACACACTTCATATTCAATACCGGACATGCCATAGTAAACCTCAATAACATATATCAATTGCATGACTATAGATATATATTTACGCGAGTTAGAGCACGGACAGACAGACAGACAGACAAACCGAATTCATAAACAACTATGATTTCAACTATGATTTTGAACTATGTTGGAAAGTGTTAAACAATGAAACTTCTTAACAATATTTCGATAGTGTTGGAAATTGTTTCATAATCTATGACGTGGTGCATGATTTTTCGTTCTTATATATATATATATATATATATATATATATATATATATATATATATATATATATATATATATATATATATATATACATAAGAATATTATATATATATATATATATGTATGTATATATATATAAAATTGATCCAGTCCTCCGGATTTCTGCATCTCCCGAATTAATCCGGAAAGCATTAGTCCGAATAACTGGAGTTCCATTGTAATTATATATTCCTCTTTGCAAATGCCTAAAAGGGTCATTAAGTTTTTCTTTTGTATCGGAAAAGAAACTTAATAAAATGCAAGATCCAGACAGAATGAAAAAAAAAAACCTGTCTTTTATTAAAACTTCTTCCAGACATAGTCCTGATTCATTAAATATCTCCCCCAGCTATGCTTTTAAAATGTCAATTAGTTTCTGCATAGACGAGTCTTTACGCCGCTTTATTTCATGTTTTTCTTTTTTTTCGTTTATCTTTTACTAAAGCGTTTCAACATTACTTTATACTCTAGACTAATTAGAAAGATGTATTCGAATAATTGATCTAGAGTTAATTATATAAATGTTATATATTAAATGTCAAAAGATTTCTGTTTTCATTTATATTGTACGAATTTATTGTTTAATTATTGATTTGATTGATGAATTTATTGTTTATTAAATTGTTTAATTTCTACAAAACATGAATGAATAAAATGTAAAACAAAAGTTAATAGTCTAAATAATTAAAGATTTTCTAATCGACAATTAAACTTCAGGCAATTTTTGCCATTTCAAACATTTCTGTTCCCCTTTATATGTTTAAAGAATTTATACATTCATTTATAGTTTCCAAAGAATGTACAAATTTTAAAGATTTTTAGATTACATAATAAATATTTTGTTTTTTCAAAATTTTCTGTAAATAATTTAGTAAGTTAGAGTAATTTACTCTGTCAAAATACAGCACGGAAAAACAAAACCTTAGTCTGCAACTTGAATTGCTGTTAAAGCTATATCTTCTTATCATAAAAACGCGGGTTTCGGTTATATAATCCCCTAATACATTTAACCCTTTTGTATCACCGTGTTGCATATCTGTAACATACCCTAAAGTCATTTTTACATATACAGTCGGCTTTAAAAAAAGATTTTATTGATTGCTGCTATTTACCAACACAACGGTTAATATAAATTGTTCATAGAATCTTAAAAAAACGGCGATACTGAGTTAATTTTTCGTGCCAAAATTTTATTTATCATTTGAGCTGTTTCATATCGTTACTGCTAAAATGTACTTAGTAAATATTGTCATATTAAACTAGTCATTGAGGGCCACCGTAATACGTACCCATCATTGATATGCATAATATAAAATATGAAAATAAAACATGTGTAAACTATTCAGAAAATGCATTGAAATTCGAATAAAATCGTGGCTCGATGACGTCATAAACTTTAAATACTCTATTACTGAATTGCGTAAAAAAAACATCCTTACAACTCTAAAATTGATAATCCTCTTGACTAACAGTTTACTGCGTCGGATGAAGCGTTTCATTTCCAATTAAAATATATCTTTGAATTGAAATTTGAATGAAATACAGGGTCGTGAAAAATCGAAGAGTGTGGAAATAGGATTACAAATATCTCGGCAACTCATTATCCGATCGACTTCATGCTTTATGCAAAATTTGTGTTTTTTTATTGTCTTTTATAGTCACTCCTTAAAATAAACAATTTCGAAAAATTTTATATACCTTTTATCAGAACGAATATTTCGAGAGTCCAAAAAAAAAAAAAAATAGTTCCGGATAATTGAGGTTACTGAAATTCAATAAGCTTATTACCATTATTACATAATAAGTACATACCGAATTTCAAGTCTCTGTCTCAATTTATTCGGGGGGATAGAGCGTTTACAGACACACACACAGGCAGACGGACGGGATTTTTTTTTTTTCTAAAAATATGTTTTTCGAAATCTCCAGTTTCTGAAACGTGTAAATCCGTCATTTTTTTTTCGATTTCCAAAATGATTACAAGACTTACCCTATACTACGTATGATGGGTAAGTAAAAAGCTGCAGACATCTAAAAATAGTTTTTTTTTTTTTAATTACAAAGGTAAGTTCGTATAAATTGCAATTTTGTATTAAAAAATTGACAATATTTATGAGAAGTATGTCATTTTTTGTTCATTGCAGACGTGAAAAAAGTATCTTATAGTCAATAATTTTTAATTTTAATTTTCTAATTTTAAAAAAATAATTTTTACATTCTTAAAATGATGTGTATTCTAACATGTGAGTAAATATTCTCCAAATTGGAGTTCTTGAGTCACAAAAGGTTAATTAAATTGTGCATTTATGGTATTTAGACAATTAATAATAGAGTACGAAAAAAACATAGGTTATAACTTTAATTAATTTTATAATACCAGAGGGCCCGTGCGAAGATTTCGCACTGAAATCTAATATTTTTTAGGTACTTCTCTATTATCCCGTCGACCACTTTTCATAACAAAAAACTACCGCCAAACTGTAAGATTAAACGCCAAAAATGCAGTCCCATTTACTTGATGTCAGAATCATTATGCGTGTTTGTTACGTCATCTAGTGGTTTTACATTCGACATTTGCATGTATTTTTCATTATGTTTTACTGATTTAGTAGTTATTTTATTAATTAAAATGACAATTGTGTCCTTAAATTCTTATATTTTATTTATTTATTTATTTATTGATATTCCAATGGCAACGTTCTCCAGTTTATTTGGCGATAATTTTTCGTTATGAAAAGTGGTCGACGGGATAATAGAGAAGTATCATTTTTTATCGATATGTAATATTTATTAGATGCAGGTTTAAACTTCTAAAAAAAAAGCAAGGATAAAAATATCTGCAAACAACATTTAGTTGTTAGTCAAGCCAGAATATCATCTAATTTATTCCATCAAAGTTAGACTAAAAACTGATCCAAGATTGCTAAAGGCACGCGCGAGAAAAAAAATTAACAATCGTATTTTGACTGCATTAGAGGATGACGTCATCCGCGTCGGGGAAAACATGGGACTTAGAAATATAAATATAAACATTTCAATTTCACTTTTTAATCATAAGTATAAAATAAACCCGTGCGGTGTTTTTTATAATAATTGCTGAGCATCATATAATGTGGTATTTTATTTTTTTGGCAATAATAATTTCAGGAAAACCTTTCATTTCTTGAAAACTTTTTCATTCTTCTGAAAACAATGCCGATTTAATTTTTAATTTTCAGCAAATTTTAATCAAAAACATGTTTTAACGAAATGTTAAGTGGGCTATGTCAGAAGCCGGTTCAAAAACCTTTCATATGGTATCTCATTCGTTGTTCTGCGTTTCATGTTTTCGTAGAAAAAGGGATGTTGACAGGAGAAATAATATATATGATTACCTATCTTCTTAGCAGAAAAAATGGGGTTTTCATGGGATATAATCCTGAGTGTTGTACATTTATGCTTCTTTTAAATGCTAAAAGGTGTAAATTAACAACATAATAATTACACAGTAAAATAACATTTATTAGATTGTTTAGCATGTTTCGGCTCACTCCAAGCCATTTTCAAAAACAAATGAAAATATTCCATAATTGCAGGGTTTTTGAAATTATTATTTAATATGCTATCATTTAATTTTCATGTACTTTTAAAAAATTACGCACTTTATCTTTTATTTTTACTTGGTTGTTTATTTTCATATACTTTTCATCATTATTTTCATTGTGCTGTTAATGGTTTAAACAATTAACAATATAGAAAAACGCAGGCTATAACTTTAATTAATATTATATTACCTGTCTTCGTAGCAATGGGAAAAATAAGCACTGTTTCTGTGATATAATCCTGAGTGTTATATATTTAATTAAATTAGTCTTTTAAAGGTATTTAAACAATTAACAATAGAGTACGAGAAAAACGTAGGCCGTAACTTTAATCAATATTATATTACCTATATCTTCATAGCAAAAAAAAAAAAAAAAAAAAAAACCTTGGGTTTCGGTGATATAATCCTGAGTGTTATATATTTAATTAAATTGTGCGTTTAATGGTATTTAAACAATTGACAATATTGAACGAGAAAAAAAATCGCACGATATAACTTTAATTAATATTACATACAATATCTTAGCAGAAAAACGTGACTTTCAGTGATACAGTTCTAAGTAAGTACTACAAACGTAGTTAAATTGTGTGTTTAATAACATTCAAATATTTAATAATGCAGTGCGGAGAAAATAAAATGCAGGCTATAACTTCAAGTGATGTTATGCCTATCATCTTAGCTATAAAAAGGGAATCTCAGGTATGTAATCCTATGCAGGACTTTACAAATTTGATAAAATCGGGCAGCCAGCAAAATATTCTAGCGTCAAGTAAGAAATATTTACACCGCACCCTTCTCCCTCATTCATTGATTTTCAAGCAGCACAAAAGTTTTTTTATGAATTAATTGAGATAAACCAGAGTTGCCAAGTCTCCGGCTTTTTGCACACAATTAATTGTTTAGAAAAAAAATGTTATTCTTTCAAATAACAGATTGCTAACAATTAAATGAAACAAAATTTTCTTTACTAAAATACTGGTATCCAAAAAGCCAGAGACTTGGCAGGTCTGAATAAACTAATAACAAGCATAGTGTTATAATTATTAGTTACGTAGTTTATAATAGTACCAGATTTTTTAAAATTAGATTGTTTAATTTAATTTTGTATGCGATTTTTAGCGTTTTCTCGTGTTTTGCAGCGATCTTTTAACATTCTTAAGGAATTTTGTTTCAATCATTTAGCCCAATATAGTAAATGTTGTCCTTTTCTTTAGTGATTTTATTCGCGTTTCGCTGCGATTTTTCAAAAGTGGTAAAGGGAATCCAGTTTCAGTATTTTAGAACACTATATTAAATTTTGTCCTTTGCGATTTTTGAATTTTTAGCGATTTTTTATGCAATTTGTAGCATTTTGTTTTCTTTCCGCGGCAGCTTTTCGACATTCGTAAAAGAAATCCGGTTTCTATCTTTTACCCCAATAAATTAAAAATTTTATTCTCTGTGATTTTTTAATTTTTCCAGAATTTTTTATGGGATTTTGAACGTTTTTTCGCGTTTTTGGACATTTAAATTCTGAAATGGAAAGAACGCTCCGGTAACTATTCCAAATACACTTTGCGCTCATTTCTTAGGTCAATTTTTGTGCATAAACAAGAACGAAAAATCATGCGTCAAGCATAGATAATGTAACACTTTCCAACGCTTCCAAAATAATTTTACAAATCATACCGTTTAATAAGCTGAAAGATAACATCTAAGTAAACAATTTGAAAAACGCATAACATATTTAAAAACATAATTTCAGGAATTTCCAACGTATACAATATTCGGAAAAATATCCGAATACTTTTATTCAGCCCTGTATATGATGTATAGATTTGTATATATACTACATAGGATGTTAAATTTTAGTTCAGTTACGAAACGCGTAGCACAGTTTAAAATTCTCCTTCTGGAGTTTGTCAATAAACGGAAATGAGTTCGCAAACTTTTGTGCTGCCCTGTATAGGATCTACAGAATTTATACACACCATGTAATAGACAAAAAGTGAGTTCAATTTAAAATCGCGTTCAGTAACTTAAAACGTACTTCCAGGAATTATTGTTAACAGACAGTAGAGAATTCTTTTGTGTGTCCCTGTAAATGAACGATGACTGCTATACACAAACTATTCTGTAGTAAGCCTCTTGTCATGCACCTTAGTGATATATATATTTCAATGCGTTTAAAATCGCGAAACATTATTTAAATAAACCGCAGACGATTTTTCTCCATAGACGTCATGTAACGGAATTCTTTAGACTGTCCCTGTAAAGTAACTATAAGTGCTATGCACAAACTATTCCATATTAAGCTTCTTGTAATGCACCTTAGTGATATATATCGATTACAAAGTGTTTGAAATTGCGTAACATCATTAAAATAAACCGTAAATGATTTTTCCCCATAGATCGTAATGTAACGGAATTCATTTGCGTGTCCCTGTAAAAAACTATAAGTGCTACACACTTCCGTTGAAATAGGGAACATGCTATAGATTACGACAATAACATATAAAAATTGCAGAGCAATCCGAGCCTATTTACGGAAGTTACAGAACGGACAGACGGCAGACGGCAGATGGCCATACGGCAGACAAACCGAAGTCATAAACACTTTTCAACTAGATTGGAAAGTGTTAAAAAGATTAAAACGCCAAATTACATAACTTGATCGCCAGACAAAGAAAAAAAAAATTGGTCGCCAGATTAAAAAACAAAACAAAAAAAGTTCGTTACCCGCATTTTCAAGCCCTGAATCCTAAGCATTATAAATGTAATAAAATTTTGTGTTTAAAGGTATCCAGATATTTAATAATCTGTAATATAAAGTCACCTTACAGTCTATGGAAAGACAATAAAATACGTTTTCATCCGGACTTATTTCATATCATAGTTACTGATTCAGATCTATTATTTTATTTTATTTTATTTAGTATTATTATTATTTTTAATGCCTCTAGTCATCGATTCGCCCAACAAAACAGATCACCAAAAATATTGACTTTTATGCTTTTATTCGAAACAGCTTTTGGAATGACGAGGGCCAGAAAAATTTATTGCGCAATGCATATATATATTTCTGAAATTCATTGAATTTCGCAGAATTCTGACAGGAATTCTGCTTCCTGTCCTGATATTCCAACAGTTTCGCATTTTTATTAGTACGTATTTATATAAAAGTGGGTTTTTTTCGCAATAAATTGTCCTATTTTTAAAACTCATTTCAACTTCATTTTATAATATGCCGTGTTTATGTCATTAGTTATGAACAGTGGTCCCTTGAGGATTTCGCAATGCAGTCTAATCATTTTTATCCATCTATACTAATATTATAAAGGAGTAAAGATTGTTTGTTTGTTTGTAGGGGGTAATCTCTGGAACTACCGAACCGATTTCAAAAGTGATGGTGGCAAATTTATGGTGACAACCCCTGCTCCAACATAGGCTATATTTTATGTCATGGCACTAACCCCAGGGGGTGCAGGAGCAAAAAACGTTCTAAAATTGCCATTTTTTAGCTATCAAACTGGCTATCAAGCCCTGAGAGCTTGCCAGCCGGTTTTGTATGTATGTATGTACGTACGTAATGCGATAACTCTTCATAGAAATATCCGTTTTCCTTCAAATTTTGTTTATAGGTTCACTGTGTTAAGGCGCTTCCCTGATTAGTTTTCGGGATTGATTGGTTAAGTATAAAGGGGGGGAACAAGGGGCTAATTCCCCCCCCTTAATTTATATAAATGGGTTTTTCATGCAGAATTGTTCTGTTTTCCTTCAAATTTTCTTTATAGATTCACTGAGTTAAGGCGCTTCCCTGATTAGTTTTCGGGATTGATTAGTTAAGTATAAAGGGGGGGGGATCGGGGGGCTAAGGTTTTTCATGCAGAATTGTTCAGTTTTCCTTCAAATTTTGTTTATAGGTTCATTGGGTTAAGACGCTTCCCTGATTACTTTTTGGGATTGATTGGTTAAGTATAAAGGGGGGAACGGGGAGCTAATCCCTCCTTAATTTATATAAATGGGTTTTTCAAGCAGAATTATTCCGTTTTCCTTCAAATTTTGTTTATAGGTTCACTGTGTTATGGCGCTTCCCTGATTAGTTTTTCGGGATTGATTGGTTAAGTATAAAGGGGGGAACGGGGGGGGGCTAATCCCCCTCTTAATTTATATAAATGGGTTTTTCATGCAGAATTATCCGATTTTCTTCAAATTTTGTATATACAGGGTGATTCATAAAAGATGGGCAGAACTTTAAGGGGTTATAGTACACTTAAAGACAAATAATATTAAATAGGAGACTAAGGGTCCTAGACGTATTCCCAAGGAGATAGGGGGCATTAAAGTTTAGGGTCCGAAATTTCAAATGATTATAAAACATGGAAAAATTGGTCGATTCGTTTGCGGTTTTTGCAAAAAATTTTCTTTATGCCAGTATTTTCTTCAAATAAAATTTTAAAGTTCAATTTCAAAAAATGCCGATAGGGGGCGCTTTAGACTTTGGAGTAACAAACAACTATTTTTTAACGTTATTTTTTGTATTTCTTTAAATGATTTCGAAAGCTTAGACTTAAACTTAAATTTTGATCTAAAAATCTGAGTCCTAACGAGTAGTTAAGTAGCGTAAACTGAAATTTGAAATTTGAAACCCTTCTCCCCCCAGAACAAAAATCAGTTATTCCCGATCTTTGTGTCGTAGATTAGGCTCTAACTACTGCCGCGTTTTGCTAAAATTATTCTTTATGTCAGTATTTTCTTGAAAATAAATTTTAAAGAAAATTTTCAAAAAATTCCGATAGAGGGCGCTTTAGACTTTGGAGTAACGAACAACTATTTTATACCGTTATTTTTTGTGTCTTATTAAATGCTTTCTAAAGCTTAGACTTAAATTTTCAGCCCAAAATCTGAATCGTTAGACGTGGTTAAGTTTCTGGGGAGAGGGGTTTGAAATTTCTACTCCTGAGCACAGTTCAGTTTACCATGTCCACACATTGTGTGCTGTGATACGAGGTAAAAAGACACAAATTAGGATTATGTTACCAAAGCATATTTATTAACATGTAATCACAATAAATGTTCAAAATTGTGACCACCAGAGGTTATGCACGCAGAACAACGGCGACGAATGGAACGGCGAACATTCGCGAAAACATCAGGCTTTTCGAGCACTTCCCCTACAGCGGCGGAAAGTCTGGCGACCAGTTCCTCGGGGGATTCAATGGGTGTCTCATACATAAGAGCCTTCAATCGTCCCCAAAAAAAGAAATCGAGGGGTGAAAGATCTGGCGAGCGAGCAGGCCAAGCAACAGGACCACCTCGACCAATCCATCTGTTCGGAAATGTGATGTCCAGATAGTTGCGGACGTCTCGTACGTAATGGGCTGGCGCTCCATCGTGCTGGAACCACATGACCCGCCGGATGCGTGGAGGAACAACGTTTAACAGGTCTGGCAGCACATGTTGCAGAAATGTGAGGTATGTTTTACCGTTGAGGCGTTCAGGAAGAAGGTACGGTCCGATTAGGTGGTCTCCGAGGATTCCTGCCCAAACATTGATGGAAAAGCGTCTCTGATGAGCATGTGGATACGTAGCATGTGGATTGACATCCGCCCATACATGTGCATTGTGTGTGTTAAATGTACCTTCACGTGTGAAGGTACATTCATCGGTGAAAAGCACAGTTCGTCCAAAATGTGGATTTAGCGCGTTCTGCTGCAGAAACCAGCGGGCGAATTCAATACGATTTGGATAATCCCCTGGAGACAGTTTCTGGACTCGTTGCACATGAAACGGGAGCAAATGTTCATCCTTCAGTACCCTCCAAGTCGTGGACTGTGAGGTATCCACCTGGCTAGCCACTGTTCGTGTACTTGTACTTGGCTGCGCCGCTACTACATCCAGAATGGCTTCTGCAACAACTACTGATTCGTCCTTTTTTGCACGACCTGCATTCGACCGGGAAGCGAGAAATGATCCCGTCTCACACAACTGTCTGTGCAAGCGCTCGAAAGTTTTGCGGTTAGGCAACCGCCTGTTAGGAAATCGCTCTCCGTACATTCGTTGTGCCTCTGCACCATTTCCATCTGCCGCTCCGTAAATTAAATGCATCTCAGCCTTTTCCTTATTCGTGAAGGGCACCATCTTCCGATTCATTACTACAGCGACTTACACTTGACTCACCGTTCAGTGGTTTTTATGCCTGAATCGTGTCGAAATTTTGCATACGTGTTCTTCTTCTTCCCCATTTGACATTTGCATACTTTCTGTTTCCTTCTTCACCCGGTGACTAGCGTCAGGAATGGAGCTTTAACGTTTGCATGAGCGACGTTTCCAACTGTGCCAGTGCCTTTATGAGTGAATTCCGACTATGCAGTCCTTGACGAAAGTTGTATTTTTGCCTCGTATCACAGCACAGAATCGTTGGGCATGGTTAAGTAGTGCAAACTGAACTATGTTCAGAAGTTGAAATTTGAACCCCCTCCCCTCGCTACTGAACCACGCTCAGCGATTCAGATTTTGAGCTGAAAATTTAAGTTTAAGTCTAAGCTTTAGAAAGCATTTAATGAGACACAAAAAATAACGGTATAAAATAGTTGTTCGTTACTCCAAAGTCTAAAGCGCCCTCTATCGGAATTTTTTGAAAATTTTCTTTAAAATTTATTTTCAAGAAAATACTGACATAAAGAATAATTTTAGCAAAACGCGGCAGTAGTTAGAGCCTAATCTACGACACAAAGATCGGGAATAACTGATTTTTGTTCTGGGGGGAGAAGGGTTTCAAATTTCAAATTTCAGTTTACGCTACTTAACTACTCGTTAGGACTCAGATTTTTAGATCAAAATTTAAGTTTAAGTCTAAGCTTTCGAAATCATTTAAAGAAATACAAAAAATAACGTTAAAAAATAGTTGTTTGTTACTCCAAAGTCTAAAGCGCCCCCTATCGGCATTTTTTGAAATTGAACTTTAAAATTTTATTTCAAGAAAATACTGGCATAAAGAAAATTTTTTGCAAAAACCGCAAACGAATCGACCAATTTTTTCATGTTTTATAATCATTTGAAATTTCGGACCCTAAACTTTAATGCCCCCTATCTCCTTGGGAATACGTCTGGGACCCTTAGTCTCCTATTTAATATTATTTGTCTTTAAGTGTACTATAACCCCTTAAAGTTCTGCCCATCTTTTATGAATCACCCTGTATATTCATTGTAATTAGAGATTTACCTGATTAGTTTAAGGGGTTCATTAGTTAACTATGAGGGGGGTAACGGGGGGATGACCCCCCCCCTTAATATATTGTTTATTTCTTTATTTTTCGATGGGCTTATTTCAAATTCTTTGAAATAAGAGTATAATATACAATTAGTGTGAACAGCCTGTGAACTCAATGCCCTTAGTTTAACTGGGGAGTTTTATTTCTATTTTTTATACTGAAGGAGCTAGAAATTTGAAATTTGTCATTGTAGTTACTTATAAGATGTAAATGCTCTCTAAGAACAAAATAAAAAAGAAATTGAAATTTAAAAGGGTGAAATGAGCGAAAAGCGTTCTAAAAACAGTCTAAATTACAATTTCTATGAAATCTCTGGAACTACAGAACCGATTTCAAAAGTAATGGTGGCAAATTGATGGGGACAATCCCTACTCCAACATAGGCTATATTCTATGTCGGTGCCACTAACATCAATGGGGTGCAGGATCGAAAAATGTTCGAAAATTGCGACTTTTTTATACTGAAGGGGCAAGAAATTTGAAATTTAGCATTGTAGTTACTTATAAGATGTAAATACTCTCTAAGAATAAATTAAAAAAAAATGGAAATTTAAATGGGTGAAATGAGCGAAAAGCGTTCTGAAGTCATTCTAAATTACAATTTCTATGGAATCTCTGGAACCACGGAACCGATTTCAAAAGTGATGGTGGCAAATTGGTGGTGACAATCCCTGCTCCAACAGCCTCTTTAATAAAAAACTATGCGTTGCTGACGACTGGGTTTTTCGCTAATTGTTGCAACAGATTAATCTCGGAAAACTAAACATTTGAAGTTACTGAAAAAAATGATAGCTCAAAAAGTATTTGTCAGAAAATTGTTAGACAAACTGCGTTTGAAAGGTAAAAAATTGTATTTTTCTTGATATAAATTTCAAATCTAATGATTATGCCGTTTTTCAAATATTGAATTTCAAAAATTACCAAATTTTCCAATGGAGTACCATAGCGAAACCTTCATGCGTAAAAAGATAATGATAAGGGCGACGTGTCCTGACGTGTATATGGGCTATAGCACGAGTCACAAATTATAGTAGCCTTATTATTCTGTTAAAATATAAAAGTTATTTATGAAATGTCAATATTTTGTTTGATTAAAGGTTCGTTAAAAGAAATTGACCAGCGTAGCGGGCGTAGCTTGCTAGTATCTCATATATTTTAGATGAAGGCTTAAACTTCTAAAGAAAAATAAGGGATTAAAATATCTGCAAACAACATGAGTCAAAGCCTCGTTTATTCCATCAAAGTGACAGTAAAAACTGATGGAAGACAGCAAAAGGAACGCGCTGTCCGTCTGTCCGCATATAACAGCGCAAAAACTACCCAACCGGATGGTTTGAAATTTAATATATAGAATCGTTGCAGAATTTTTTCGAGTTATTTCAAATTTTATGAGAATCGAATCAAAGCTTAAAAAGTTATTAATGAAAGTTTTCTTCATTCTGTTAAATCCTATCATACGTAATTCATTCAGTGATATCCCATGATAGGTAATGATTCTAGGTTGCCATGGTGATTACGTCCTATTTAAGATGGAGTCCTATTATTTCCGTATTACTGAATTTAAAAACCGAATTTGTGTACGAAAATTGTTTAATTATAACAATTCTACAATCTACCGACACTTTGTTTGTATAGATGTTTCCGGAGAAATAGATATTAAATAGAAAAAGAGTCTAAATATTGATTTCGAATTATTGGAATTTTCAGTCAATGTCAACAAAAGATAAAATGTTGCCAACTTAAAATGTACTTATTTTATTACGGAAATTAATTTATATCATAATAACAAACAATATAAATCATATCACTGAAATAATAACGATGATTTTTTTTGCATTGTCTTGTTTTGGATATTTGCGCGCATAGTATAATTTTAATGTAACATAATTGTAATTAACTGTTTGTAAAAGTGCATTGAAACTTAATTTCATAAAATGAAATTAATATCTATAATATGAAAATCTGCACATAAAATAAATTTTGCATTCATGCATTTTTGCGTAAGAGTGCAACAGCTATTGCATCAAGATCTGAACGAACCTTTGTGACGTTTGACGTACGATTTCCAACTTGTTCTAATAGATTTTTTTTTTCAAGGCAATCCGAGTATATAATATGTACTACGGGAGTTAGAGCACGGTCAGACGGCAGACAAACCGAAGTCATAAACATTTTTCAGCTATGCTGGAAAGTAATTAACACTAGAACGCCCATGAGCGGTCATATTGACCGTTACTAAATGAATAGATTCCGATTCGAACCAAAAATTTCTTTTTAAAATAAGTTAAATATATACCTCAAAGAAGTATGTTAAATCAATAAGTTAAAAATAATTTTAAATAAAAATTCTGGTGTGAAATAGTTTGATAAAACTTGAGTAAAATTTTCGGGCGTTCTAGTGCTAAAAGGTTTTTAACTAACCAGGATAGTTGTTCTTTTTCAGCCTTTTATCTTTAAGCAGGAGTTTCCTGTTTACTTCTTTGAAACGATGTTACTTACAATCAGTTTTCGTGTGTTGAAACTAAAAGAGAGTTTTTTAACTTAAAGAGAGTCATTCAGTTTCAGAATTCGTAAAAAAATAAAAATAACGCTGTGAAATCCAAAGTTAAAAAAAGAGAGAGAGAGACGGGAAGAGTATTTTCGAATTAATTCAGAGTTCATTGATCTGTAATTTTTTTTTTTTTTTTTTGCGGTGTTGTATAGATAACTGAATAGAAGAAGGGATGGTCGGGGGGGGGGGGGGGGAAACAGTAGTTTTAGATTTGAATCAGTGATTTCAAAAACTACATGTCATAGATTATTTTTTTTTCATCAATCAATAAAAGTGGTACTACGCACAATTGCTACAGTTTTTGAGTTTACAATTTTTATTAAATCTTTAAATATTTAAGTTGGTTATAAAGCATTTATTTTATAAGATTTAAAAAAAAAAAAATTTTTTTTTGGAAATGTTTTTGCTACAAGTGGGGTTTAGTTCTCACGAATTGATTTTAAAAAAAGTCCTTCCGGCCTGTACCGGGAGGAAAAGGTAGCTTTCCTATATCTTCGTTTTAAAATTTTAGCTAATGTTACTCGAAAACAGTAAGTTAAAATGCAAAGAAACGTTTACAAAAGATTCGTTAATACTGAATTTGAATAAGAATTTCGCCAAATTTTTGAGTAATAGCCAAATTGGCTTCATTTATAAAGACTTATTTTGGTCGCCAAATTTGGCGATACTTCGCCAAATGTCAAAAATTTTGCCAATTTTGTCGCCAATGTCGCCAATTTTGGCGCTAACGGATATGAATATATAGTTTTATGCGTATGATTGGGAAAATTATTACAACAATGAAAGAAAATAATTTGCGAGTAATCACGTTAATGTGCTGTTTTGTTTCAAAATGTTAGCCACCCTAGAATTTCAAACTGCTCTATCTCAGCCGTTTTTTAAGATTGAGGTAAACCAAAAAATGCTCTGGAATCCTTGTATCAAGGCCTAACACGTAATTAAAAAATAAATTTGAATTTTTAACTTTTTTGTATATTTATTTTATTTTTAAATTTTTAAATGGCCGCCATCTTGAAACAAAATGGCGGACCAAGCTGGCCAACGAACTCGGTCGAGGCATTGGTGACCTTAATACACACAATTAGTTTCATTAAAATCGATTTATAAATACGAGCGTTATCGTATGACATAGGTCAGATACATATATATATATATATATATAAATCAACATTTGAACGGAGGGTGGTTTTGGGGTCTGGGGGTCATGATCGGTGAAAATATATCGAAATTTTCCGGAACTGCTTTCTCCGAAAGGCTGCAATAGGTAGCTTTATACTTTTTTGTATTGAAAGCTACCTAAAAGGTATTAGTCATATATATATTTAGGTATTTAACACGTTCACTGCCGGGTTAAAATTACCGGAATTTTATTTATTTATAAAGTTGGAATTCATACCAGAAAATACTAATAGCAATATTTACTTTATTTAATTACAGACAATTCGTGATTACATAAAATAAAAATTCTTCTTTCGAAATTTCCGGTACGAATTCGTAATTTTAGATTGAAAACCCACGAGTATACTCGTAGTTGGCAGCGAAGGGGTTAACAAAAGCAGGGGATTCAACTCGGGCTTCCCGGGTTATAGAACATTGGTGAAACGTGTTTTTTTCTACCTCTAATATGTTTTTTACAATTGATGTATTTTTTTAACTTGTCCATTGACAACGCCAAAATATATTTTTATATGAAAAATACCAATAATGCATTCAAATAAAATTTTGAAATTCATTAAATGCGATACTTTCGTATTAGACGCATGCCAGGAGTTAATAGCTGGAGAAATCGACCAAGATTTAGCTACTTACAGGATCCTTTTTCATTCTTTTCATTTCAGCGGTTTAAGCACGTAGTTTAATTACATGTCTGTTAAATTTGTGTTTTATTTATATTACACTATTATTTTTATTCATGTATTGATGAAGTTCTAATTTCGTTTTGGACTATTAGTCGGAGACAAATGCTGAACAATTTATGTTGTTTTAAGTGCAAATGGGTTACCATTCTTCCATAATGAAGCCTACACGCAATTGAGACAGATTAAAAAAAAAATGTTTGAACATTATTTTAAAAACCAGAATAAATGAGTAAATTGCGATACAGTTTTCAAACAAATTTCATTTGAAAGTACATTTTTTTACCTATACGCCGGTGTAAAAATTGAAA
This sequence comes from Maratus michaelseni, assembly GCA_963931845.1. Lineage (NCBI taxonomy): Eukaryota > Metazoa > Arthropoda > Arachnida > Araneae > Salticidae > Maratus > Maratus michaelseni. The sequence continues at coordinate 3,394,160 of OZ007597.1, read as the reverse complement.
ATGTAAAATGTTTAGAAGTTTGAAAAATTGTAAAATAATAATAATAATAATAATAATAATAATAATAAATAATAATCGCTAGGTGTTGCTAAGCTCAAAATGACGTCAGTGTTAAAAACGAACGTGTTTGTCCTTCATATTATAGACTAGCTAAAATATTTCTTGTAAAAATAAATAAATAAATAAATAAATAATAAAAACAGTTTTTCCATAAATATGTTAGCGCTGACCTTTATGTAGATATCGATATTTTACGCAAAATAAACCAATTTAAATTTTATGACGTCCCATTTGCCCTTGAATTGAAACTTAATTATCTTCTCAATAATAAATTACTGCAACACGTCGCGATAAAGTGGAAAAAGTACTCAAGTTATTTTACCAAATTAAGGCATTGCCTCGTTTTAAAACTACTCTTAATTCCAGGAAAATCAGAATTTTTAAAGCTTTATATAATCAGACTCAAATATGGTCAATGCTTCAAAATTATTTTGCAAAATACTGCGTTGATATGTTTATGAAGCATCTTGTCGTTTTGCGTATCAGTGCGTCCCACGGCCTTATAAAATATCGTAAAAAGGATGTAATAAGAGTGAAGTTTAAATATAATGAAACCTGGTAAGACGAAATCACAAAATATTGGATAATTTTCCGTTTTAGACAGTTTTATCTTACTTAGAGATGATACGTCGTCGTTCATTCAATTCTTTCATTATCGTTTCATCGTCGTAATCTTTTTGTCGGGATCCTGGAATTTTTACTCTTAAGGTAGTTCGGCACACGAAAACATAATTTTTTTAAGAAAACTTTTTAATACTTTCCAACATAGTTGAAAAGTGTTTATCCATTTGGTTTGTCTGTCTGTCCGTGCTCCAACTAGCCCAAATATACTCAGATTACCATGTGATTGGTATCTGCTATTGAGGTTTACCATGACATGTTCAATATTGAAAATGAAGTGTGTAGCAGTTATAGTTCGTTTAGAGGGACACTCAAAAGAATTCCGTTAAAAATCGTTTGCAACTTATTTTAACGATTTTACAGTATAATACTGGCATTTGGGATGCCAGTATTATACCGTAAAAAAATTGCAGTGAGGTGCAGTGCAGTACTGTCTATGAGAAATAATTGCTGGAAGTGCGTTTTCAGTTAGGGTATGATTTTTAAGTTAACAATTTTTTTGCCTATTGTTTGGTATGTATAAATTATATAGATAGAGGGCTGTTCAAAAGAATTCGAATACATTTACGTTTAATGACGGAAATTACAGAAGGGGAATTTTAAACTTTGTAAAGCGTTTTGTATAATTCAACTATATTTTACCATAATATGTAGTATATATATATATAGATAGACACACAAATCGATAGATCATATACAGAGATTCGCAAAAGAATTTGAATTATTTCCGGACTATAGATTGTAACTGCCAAAATTTTGTTTTCAAATGTTTTATGCGTTTTCCAAATTATTTGCTTAGGTATCATCTTTCACACTGTAAAAAAAAAAAATCATGAAAAAAAAACGGAAATTGTACTGGCAAATCGAGACGCTAGTACTATTTCCGTATTTTAACGGAGAAAAAATTCCGTAAATTCCAGGAAATTTTCCGTGAATTCTGAAATATCCGTTTTTTTAAATTTCCGTTTTATAACAGATATCGTCCGTATTTTTTTTAAATCTTTATGTCGTTAAAATAAAATTTATAGGACCAAAAAAGAAAAAAACTTCGTGACGACAACCTATAAGTGTGATAGATACATTCGTGCTCCTTTTTTTCATTCCTGAGTGAGTTTATAAGTAATTAACCAGCCCTTGCCACGAGCGGAATCGAACCCGTAATTTCCCGTTTACAAAACTGACGCCTTAGACCACTGCGCCATAAGTGCTCACGTTTCTTTTTCAAATGTTGCTACTTATTTTTGTCGCTTTTTATGATGCAAAAACTTGAGGTTCCAATGTTTTTAATATTTTTTTTCATAATTTTCTAATATTTTGTTGTATTATTTGATGCCTTATAACAGATAAATTTTAATTTATTATGTATTATAGGCATAAAACAAATTTTAGTATATAAAACATTGTATCAACAGTAATTATTGTTTCTTTTTGCAACAGTACCAACCAGCGTTGAACTGAGACCATTTTTCTCCGGGATGAATTTCTGTGGTTCCGGCGTGGACATTATACAGTTCCGGGGGGGGGGGGGGATTGCACTTTTTGATCATTAAAAGTATAAAATTTCAAATCTTCCGGGGTGGTGGAGCATTTCAATGATCCGGAGGGGAATGTTCCCTCCGGGCCACCCCCTGAATTCACCACTGGTACCAACATTTTCTTTTTTCGAACATATAATTTTTTTTTAATTATTTGTCTGATTATCTATTTATCAATTCCAGTAACAACAACAATTATCTTAATCAGACGTGTTTATTACATGCTATTAAAATATTTTTTTTAATATCTTATTTTAAAAAACTTATGTAAATAAACAATTTTATAATAAATTAAATTATTATATTTCATCTATGCTGAGAGCTTTTGCGTATGGTTCTGTTAAACTGAATAGTTTTAAAAATATTAAAACAAAAAAAAAATATTTTTAGAGAAAAATTTAAAATTAATGACCTTGGGATAGGTCAGTTTAAATCTGGATTTATTGATTTAATTTAAATTAAATTAGTTTAATTTATAAAAATATGAACTAACGAAATAAATTAAAAACGTTATAAAATTAAAAACTTCATCTTTATAAAAGTAAAGAAAAAATATTAAGTAATTTTATAAATTTTAGGAAAAAATTGTAAACTTTGTAAAATTATAATTTATAAAATAATAAATTTTAGCGTAATTCATAAATTTATAAGTCAAATCAGTTTAGTTTAATACCAATTTGCATAGCTATAATTTGCAGAGATATTATGTTATGAAACCTTTAAATAACACAATATTGCCTCACGTTAAAAAAGAAAAATTAAAGAAAAATAATGAAAAAAAAAATCCTAATTTTGAAGTTCTATCAAGAAAAAAATAAGTAGAATTAAAAACATTTTTTTTTCTGTAATTGATAAAAATAAAATAAATTTCTAAATATTTCATTAAAAAATATAAATATTACTCTTCTTTTCACAATAAATTGACATGGCCTCGGTTAGAATGAGCCAGCTGGTCGAGTCGGGCTAGGCTGTATCCTAGAAGAACTGTTAGTAAATACAACAACCTTAATTCGCATTTCAAAGAAGGCGATTTTTGTACTTAACCTTTAAACGTCATTTACGGAAATTGCACTGTTTTGGAAGAAATACGGACATTGTACTGTTTTGAAAGAAATACGGAAAAAATCCATTAAAGTTACGGAAAACTTTCTGCATATTTACGGATTTGAAATATCTTTAACGAAATTAATGTCATTTACGGAAATTGTACTAAAGTTTTGGAAAAATGAAACTTCTCCGTAAAATTTTACGGAAAATCTCTTGCATTTTCACGGATTTTTTTAAGAGTGCAACTTATTAAACGACGAAGTTTTGTTACAGTATTCTGAATGTGTTGGAAAGTGTTACATAATATGCTTTACGCATGATTTTTCTTTCTTGTTTAAAAATAGCTGCTTGTTTCATTTATCATACTATCATACTTAATGGGCTTCTGCCTAGTATTGGTAGATCAGTATATAAACATTCTGACATCACATTCGTCCTTTAAGATATTTTCTAATTTCCCTTTTAATAATACATAATTATCGCAACACTTAAGTGTTTAACTTAAGCGGGAAAAGCACTCAACTCATTTCGGTGAAATAAGTTATCGCTTCCACTTTAAAATGATTTTAGCTCCAGGAAATGAAAAATCAAAGTTCTTAAATACAAAGACGATCATTTCAAACCTTATATAATCAGAGAAAGATTAAACTTTACTTAAAAATTAATTTCCGAAATATTTATGCAGAGTGTTTATCAAATAATTTTAATCGAAGAATATTTTTATGGTGAAAAATTATATTGGGAATAAAGTAAATATTATGATATCATTTGAATGATATTTTTTGTAAAAGATAAACGCTAAAAAGAAAGTAATTTATGTCTGCATAGGTTAGGTAAATATTTTTGATACAATGTTAAAAATATTCGTTAGAAGTTAAACCCATTTTATAATGTAATTTATTCAGAAAAACCATAATATCATTTTTATTTACTTTCAAAATATCTTTTTTCATGGTTCAACCTCAAAATGACTTTTCGAAAAAAAGGACAGCTACAAAAGTAGCAATAAAAAATCAAGAAACAAAAATCATGGATAAAGCATAGATTATAAAACACTTTTCAACACATTCATAATACTGTATCAAAACTTCACAGTTTAATAAGGTGAACGATGATGTTTAGGTAAACAATTTGGAATACGCACAACAAATTTGAAAACTCAATTTGAGGAATTGTCATAGAGTCAGAAAAATATCCTAATACTTTTGTGCAGTCCTGTATATAATCTATAGAGTTGTATAGATACTACATAGTATATAAAAATTTAGTTTAGTCACACAGTTGAAAATTCCCCTTCAGCAATTTCCGTCCATAAACGGAAATGTACTCAAGATCATTGGTGCAGCCCTGTAATGATCTGTAGAATTCATACTCACCAAGTAACATTACAACAAATTAGTTAAATTTAAAAATGTGTATCACAACTGAAAACGGACTTCCAGCAATTATAGTTTATAGACAGTACTGTGAACGAAATATTTTGTGTGTCCCTGTAAATGAACGATAAAATGCTTGTAGTGCACCTCAGGGATATATATAAACTTCAATAGGTTTGAAATAGTGTAACATCATTAAAATACACTGCAAACGATTTTTCTCCGCAGACTGTAATGCAACTCAATTATTGTGAGTGTCCCTGTAAATGAATTGTTAATGCTACACACTTTATTTGCAATACCGAATAAGCCATAGTAAACCTCAATAGCATATAATAATTGCATGGGAATCAGAGTATATTTACGCGAGTTAGCTCAGGTATAGACGGTAGACAGACAGACAAACCGAAATCATAAACACTTTTCATCTATGTTGGAAAGTGTTAAAAGTTCTATCTACTCTTAGTAAGATTATTGAGGGTACAGCTATTGTTAATTTTTTACTAAAATATTATAAAACTATCATTGTCACATGTAATGTACAATACTATAATGCGTTTATATATTTCAGTGTATTGTTGAATACAAGTGAATATAGGTAGTAATAATCTGCGAGTTGGGAACAAATTAATTGTATTTTTATTATTTCTTATGGGAAAATTTCATTCAGTTCTCGAATAATTCACCTCTTTTTTAATGTTTTTTTCCCCCTTTTAAACGAATTGTGTTCGAAAACTAAGATACCTCTGTATTTAGTGATGAAATAAAAAAAATATATATATCGATAAATTGTTTTTATATACATATATATATATATATATCGGAAAACTTACTGTTTTAATACACAGAATTATTTATATCCTTTTATGTAAATGTTTTATTTTCAGAATAACTTTTAAGCTTTTACCACACATTTTTAACATTTACATTTATAATGTCGATGAAATTTTTTCCAGCATTTTTGAGGCAATCCATTGAGTAATTTTGATATCTGCCATTCAGAGCATTTATTTTTCTCCATTGTTGTATTTTTTTTAGCTTGAAAAGCAGATTTTAGCCGAGGAGAAGTTGTAACAACACATAAGCATTACCTTGCTGAAGCGTAAAACTTATCAGTAAATCATAGTGTACAGTCCAAGTTCATATAGCGATCTGTATATACTGAATTTACACGAAGACATTCGAACAATTTTTCTGGTCTCCTGTATCCCAGAAGATAATTAAGATTTACGAATGCAATATTGCTATGACGTAATATAATTTTCATTACTACTAGGCATCCTTAATCGCATACATTTATATTTTTTACACATTCTGAGATATCAAACTTAATAAATAGCAGCTTTTTCAGAAGCCAGTAACTTGCAGAAAACTCCCTGTCTCATCATAGCTTTAATTAGTTCGGAAAAAATTCAGATTTTCAGCTGATGTGTTGTCTATTTATCTATATTATAAAGGACAGACGTGACCGTGCGTAACGCTGACGTCATTTTGCGAATGGCAACACTTGACGATGAAATTTCGGTTTTGTGATTTTTCCTAGTGCTATTTTTTTTTAAAAATGAGAATGCGATTTTTCTTTGGCGCGTGTAACAGAAAAAATATACGATTTTCCTAACAATATGAAAAACAAATTAACCAAATGGCGTAAAATTTAGTGGAATTTTCTTTCGTATTTCATCTATCAATGTTATAAAGCAAAAACATGTCCATGACTAACGCTGACATCGTATTGGCAGTGGTAACGATCTAACTAACAAAATTTGCTTTTACTCCAATTTTTTAACTTCCAAACATCGCACATTTTTAATTTTTACACCATTATATAGAAGAAAAAATTCTACTTTCAAATGCAATTTGTTTGAAAACTGTATCTTAATTGTCTGATTTATTATGGCTTTAAAAATAATTTTCAAGCATGAATTTGTTTTATTTATTTCCATCGCATGCAGGCCCATTACGAAAGAATAATAAACAATTTGAACTTAATAGTTAATTTGTCTCCGGCTAAATTTTCATAACGAAATTAAATCTTCATCAATATAAATAAATAAAAGAATAATGAAGTAATAAAAACACAACTTCAACTACATGTAATTGAACAATTTAAATTTTTACACCGCTGAATTGGGGTATTTTTAAATATAATTTGTTTGAAAACTGTATCTTAATTGTCTGATTTATTATGGCTTTAAAAATAATTTTCAAGCATGAATTTGTTTTATTTATTTCCATCGCATGCAGGCCCATTACGAAAGAATAATAAACAATTTGAACTTAATAGTTAATTTGTCTCCGGCTAAATTTTCATAACGAAATTAAATCTTCATCAATATAAATAAATAAAAGAATAATGAAGTAATAAAAACACAACTTCAACTACATGTAATTGAACAATTTAAATTTTTACACCGCTGAATTGGGGTATTTTTAAATATAATTTGTTTGAAAACTGTATCTTAATTGTCTGATTTATTATGGCTTTAAAAATAATTTTCAAGCATGAATTTGTTTTATTTATTTCCATCGCATGCAGGCCCATTACGAAAGAATAATAAACAATTTGAACTTAATAGTTAATTTGTCTCCGGCTAAATTTTCATAACGAAATTAAATCTTCATCAATATAAATAAATAAAAGAATAATGAAGTAATAAAAACACAACTTCAACTACATGTAATTGAACAATTTAAATTTTTACACCGCTGAATTGGGGTATTTTTAAATATAATTTGTTTGAAAACTGTATCTTAATTGTCTGATTTATTATGGCTTTAAAAATAATTTTCAAGCATGAATTTGTTTTATTTATTTCCATCGCATGCAGGCCCATTACGAAAGAATAATAAACAATTTGAACTTAATAGTTAATTTGTCTCCGGCTAAATTTTCATAACGAAATTAAATCTTCATCAATATAAATAAATAAAAGAATAATGAAGTAATAAAAACACAACTTCAACTACATGTAATTGAACAATTTAAATTTTTACACCGCTGAATTGGGGTATTTTTAAATATAATTTGTTTGAAAACTGTATCTTAATTGTCTGATTTATTATGGCTTTAAAAATAATTTTCAAGCATGAATTTGTTTTATTTATTTCCATCGCATGCAGGCCCATTACGAAAGAATAATAAACAATTTGAACTTAATAGTTAATTTGTCTCCGGCTAAATTTTCATAACGAAATTAAATCTTCATCAATATAAATAAATAAAAGAATAATGAAGTAATAAAAACACAACTTCAACTACATGTAATTGAACAATTTAAATTTTTACACCGCTGAATTGGGGTATTTTTAAATATAATTTGTTTGAAAACTGTATCTTAATTGTCTGATTTATTATGGCTTTAAAAATAATTTTCAAGCATGAATTTGTTTTATTTATTTCCATCGCATGCAGGCCCATTACGAAAGAATAATAAACAATTTGAACTTAATAGTTAATTTGTCTCCGGCTAAATTTTCATAACGAAATTAAATCTTCATCAATATAAATAAATAAAAGAATAATGAAGTAATAAAAACACAACTTCAACTACATGTAATTGAACAATTTAAATTTTTACACCGCTGAATTGGGGAAAATATGTATTTTTAAATATAATTTGTTTGAAAACTGTATCTCATTTTACTGATTAGCAAGCTTAATAATTTTTAATTAAATGATAAAGGCGTTAAAAAGCTATAAACCAAATCAAAATAGAAGAAAAAGGGAGAAAATTAACCTTTTTTTCTTGAAATAAATAAAAATAAAGATTACGGAAGAACAAAAAAAATTATGAAGAAAAAAGTGAATCAAGCGGTTAATATTTCGTTGTAATTAAATAACTGCATTAAAACTGAATAGTTTAAATTATGTACTGAATGCACAATTTCAATTTTTACACCGTCAAATAGAGAAAAAAAAATGTGCTTTCAAATGCAATTTGTTTGAAAACTGTATCTCAATTTACCGATTTTTTATGGTTTTTAAAATAATTTCCAAGCATGAATTATTTTTAAACCTATCTCTATCCCATGAAGCCCGAAAAAATATATATTGAACATGAAAAATCTATTAGAATTAGAAAAAAAATGGCTTTCACCTATGTTTTGTAACCCGGGAAGCCCGGGTTCGATTCCCTGGTACTTATAAAATAATAGAATTTTCTGTGTGGGATGTGTGTGCGATGTGTGTGCGATGGCTAGGAAAATCTACTGCACGTCAGAAATGCTCCGATTTTTCATTTTTGGTAATTAGATAAGATATTAATTAAACTACACAATTTAAAAAAAAACGACAAAAGCGTCGCGCCGGTGCGTGCGAAAGCCCGTCCCGGAGCGCAGGAGCAGAAAAGATCCGGTTAACAGGAACGCTTTTATCCGAACTTCTCACAAAGCGCAAATCGATGAAACCATTCTAAATACTTAAAAAAGTAAAAATATATTCTTATATTTCGTACTTTTTACTTTTGAATGGCGCAATCCGTTAAAAAATTTTAATTCTTTCAAAAAAAATTTCAAAAAGATTCGATTTTGTGTTTTTTTCCTCAATTTTTTCGTGCTTAAAATTTAACCGCCTAAATTTTTAAAATACGGAAAAACAACAACAAAAAAAAAAAACACTCACTTAATCTGAATACCTTCTTCTCTACGATGGCGTAATTCGTTTAGAAAAATATGACTATTAACCCTTTCAAAAAAGTTTGTGACTGGAAGTCGCTTCGCGCCTTCCGAATTTCTCCCCGACACTCTTTTTTCTACGCTAATTGTAACTAAATGTCTACATTTTAACACAATCTTTTATCACGTACTTTGGATACTTAATTTATATCAGATATAAAATTTAAGAAACATTCGGATGATTAGAACTATTTAAAAAGAAAACGAATCTGGAAAATTTTCGCCCAGAACGTGATTACATGGGCGGCTTTTTCTCATATTTTTACAATATCAATATTTTTGTACGAAAATTACTCACTGGCTTCCGAAACATTATATGTATAACTCATAAAATTTTCAAAGAGTGTGAACAATAGAAACTATTTTGTTTTTACTAGTTAATGACCCGATCTGAAAAAAGGGTTTAAAAAACACTTCCCGATTTATGCTGCCGAAGGCTGTAGATCCCTCAACTCTGTGTTCATTTGGATGGATTTTTCCTTTAAAAATATAAAATCATAAAAATTCTAGTGCCCCCAACACTAGGTTCGTTTAGAAATATTTTTATTTAAAAATATCATTCCGCACTGATTACAGGTATATTTAAGGTTATTATCACGGTCCCGTGGAAAGGCGGGGGGGGGGGGGAGTCAGTTAGTTATCTAATAAATTTAGATTATTACTATGTGATAATCTTCATTTCTGATCTTCATCATGCATAAAAATCGTGTTTATGAATTCATTGACTGTCTGATCAGAAACTGTGTCATCGTATTCATAACCCATCGATTACTTCTGGCGTACTTACAAAAAAAAAAAAAAAAAAAAAAAGAACCTTCCAACGCAACCTTCTGAATTGCATCCAAAATTTTATTGGCAGAAGAAGTCTTAGACTGGAATGTCATAAAAAATATTCAATAACTACGCCGGGTTTCCAGGAATTATACTTCATGGCCCAATGATGAATTGTTTGTCTGCAGTTATATTAATTTTAATGAAGGTAGGATGTTTCATTTTGAACAAAGGACACCATATGTTAGTTTGCAGGACGAGTTAGTGGCAAGGATCAGAATGACTAAAAAAAGAGGCAAGAAAGGCACTTACTTTCTTTTGAGCATTCATGGCATTCATTTCTACACTCTTTTATTTAACTCAACTTGATTTTTAGGGTTCCATACTTAAAAAAGTGAAAAGGGAACCTTTATAAGATCACTCCTGTGTATGTCTGCCAGAGCCCTTTTTCTCGTTAACTATGAGACGTGGAAAGTTCCAACTTGGGAAATATATAAAGCCTTTTTACCCACATATTTTCAGAGTATTTGCCATTCACAAATATGTTTAGGAAAAATTTTGGCTGCTTATTAATTTACTTGAAAAAAAAAAAAAGTTTTCTTCTTGTATATCATGTGGGGTGTCGTATGAAAGATCTCGTAATATCGAACTCAAAAATATAATTGTTTTAATTTTAGGTAAAATTAAATTTTCAGAGATATCGTCATTGAGAATTTCGGAAAATAATTTAAACACATGGAACATTTTAAAGATTTATAGACTGCAGGAAATTCGTTTTGAGAAGAATGCTTTTAAATACATTATAATCTGTTATTTTCAATTTTCACATTTAAGAGAAGTATTTACAATTATTTACATTTTAATCATAAATTTTAATATAAAAGCAAAAATTCGTATTTTTGCGAGTCCACAAGAAAGCTCGCGTTAGCCCAGTTTCGGATTCGCTTATCATTTGAGTTGATCTCTTCCGTTTACCTTACGAAAATAAGACTGAAGTCTGGCAGAGGTCCAATTTACCTAGTCGCGGGGCAATGCCTGCTCCTAAATGAACACCAAAGAATATAACTGGTACCTTGAGTCAAAATTATAAGCGGATATATGTTATGAGATTTATCCGCCTTGAAAGCTGAATGAGAGAGCGATGTAATTTTAGAACAGATGAAGGATTGTATCCACATGTGAAATGGGAATTCATTCGGTTGAAGTAATTAGAGAGATATTTTGGTTCTTTATTTATGTTCTCATTTCACAAGAATGAGGATAAACTAATGTAAAAAGTTTCTTCTTAAGTCGCTCACACTAAAAAGTAAACGTTCTTTACTCAATATATATATATATATATATATATACAGGGTGTTTAAAAAATGACCGGTATATTTGAAAAATCAATAAAAACTAAACGGGCAGCGATAGAAATAAACCGTTTGTTGCAATATGCTTGGGACAACAGTAAATTTTCAGGCGGACAAACTTTCGAAATTAGTTACAAGTTTCAACAGCAGATGGCGTTGTAGTTTGGAAAAAATCTAAACCACGATATTTTCTACATATCCACCATGCGCAGCAATAATAGGTCGTAGTCTCTGAACGAAATTACCAGAAACCGTAAACCTGTGACTTCTTTCTGTGGGGACACTTGAAAGACCAGGTGTACCACCACAATCCAGAAACAATTGAACAACTGAAGCAGTACATCTCTTCTGCATGTGAAGCCATCCCGCCTGACACGTTTACAAATGTTTCTGGTAATTTCGTTCAGAGATTACGTCATATTATTGCTGCGTATGGTGGATATGTGGAAAATATCGTGGTTTAGATTTTTCCAGACTGCAGCGCCATCTGTTGTTGAAAATTGTAACTAATTTCGAAAGTTTGTCTGCCTGAAAATTTACCATTATGTTGTCCCAAATTAAAATTATTGTGAAAATTATGTTGTCCCAAGCATATTGCAACAAACGGTGTATATCTATCGCTGCCCGTTTAGTTTTTATTGATTTTTAAAATATACCGGTCATTTTTGAAACACCCTGTATATCTATACTAATATTATAAAGGAGTAAAGATTGTTTGTTTGTTTGTTTGTAGGGGGTAATCTCTGGAACTACCGAACCGATTTCAAAAATGATGATGGCAAATTGATGGTGACAACCCCTGCTCCAACATAGGCTATATTTTATGTCGGTGCCACTAACCCCAGGGGGTGCAGGAGCAAAAAACCTTCTAAAATTGCGATTTTTTAGCTATCAAACTGGCTATCAAGCCCTGAGAGCTTGCCAGCCGGTTCTGTATGTATGTATGTACGTACGTAATGCGATAATGCGATAACTCTTCATAGAAATATCCGTTTTCCTTCAAATTTTGCTTATAGGTTCACTGTGTTAAGGCGCTTCCCTGATTAGTTTTCGGGATTGATTGGTTAAGTATAAAGGGGGGGAACGGGGGGGAAATCCCCCCCTTAATTTATATAAATGGGTTTTTCATGCAGAATTATCCCATTTCTACGAATTTTGTTTATAGGTTCACTGTGTTAAGGCGTTTCACTGATTAGTTTTCGGGATTGATTGGTTAAGTATAAAGGAGGGAACGGGGGGCATATCCCCCCTTATTTTATATAAATGGGTTTTTCATGCAGATTTATTCCGTTTTCCTTCAAATTTTGTTTATAGGTTCACTGTGTTAAGGCGCTTCCCTGATTAGTTTTCGGGATTGATTGGTTAAGTATAAAGGGGAGGGTAATCCCCCCCTTTATTTATATAAATGGGTTTTTCATACAGAATTATTCTATTTGCTTCAAAATTTGTTTATATGTTCATTGGGTTAAGACGCTTCCCTGATTAGTTTTCGGGATTGATTGATTAAGTATAAAGGGGGGGAAAGGGGGGGCAAATACCTCCCTTAATTTATATAAATGGGTTTTTCATGCAGAATTATCCCATTTCCTTCAAATTTTATTTATAGGTTCACTGTGTTAAGGCGCATCCCTGATTAGTTTTCGGGATGGATTGGTTAAGTATAAAGGGGGGAACGGAGGGCTAATCCCCCCTTATTTTATATAAATGGGTTTGTCATGCAGAATTATTCCGTTTTCCTTCAAATTTTGTTTATAGGTTCACTGTGTTAAGGCGCTTCCCTGATTAGTTTTTCGGGATTGATTGGTTAAGTATAAAGGGGGGGAACGGGGGGATAATCCCCCCTTAATTTATATAAATGGGTTTTTCATGAAGAATTATTCTATTTGCTTCAAAATTTGTTTATAGGTTCATTGGGTTAAGACGCTTCCCTGATTAGTTTTCGGGATTGATTGATTAAGTATAAAAGGGGGAACGGGGGGCTAATACCCCCCTTAATTTATATAAATGGGTTTTTCATGCAGAATTATCCCATTTCCTTCAAATTTTGTTTATAGGTTCACTGTGTTAAGGCGCTTCCCTGATTAGTTTTCGGGATTGATTGGTTAAGTATAAAGGGGGGAACGGAGGGCTAATCCCCCTTATTTTATATAAATGGGTTTTTCATGCAGAATTATTCCGTTTTCCTTCAAATTTTGTTTATAGGTTCACTGTGTTAAGGCACTTCCCTGATTAGTTTTCGGGATTGATTGGTTAAGTATAAAGGGGGGGGGAACGGGGGCTAATCCTCCCCTTAATTTATATAAATGGGTTTTTCATGCAGAATTATTCTATTTGCTTCAAAATTTGTTTATAGGTTCATTGGGTTAAGACGCTTCCCTGATTAGTTTTCGGGATTGATTGGTTAAGTATAAAGGGGGAGAACGGAGGGGGCTAATCCCGCCTTAATTTATATAAATGGGTTTTTCATGCAGAATTATCCGATTTTCTTCAAATTTTGTAAATATATTCATTGTAATTAGAGATTTACCTGATTAGTTTAAGGGGTTCATTAGTTAACTATGAGAGGGGTAACGGGGGGATGACCCCCCCCCTTAATATATTGTTTATTTCTTTATTTTTCGATGGTCTTATTTCAAATTCTTTGAAATAAGAGTATAATATACAATTAGTGTGAATAGCCTGTGAACTCAATGCTCTCAGTTTAATTGGGCAGTTTTATTTTTATTTTTTATACTGAAGGAGCTAGAAATTTGAAATTTGCCATTGTAGTTACTTATAAGATGTAAATGCTCTCTAAGAACAAAATAAAAAAGAAATTTAAATTTAAAAGGGTGAAATGAGCGAAAAGCGTTCTAAAAACAGTCTAAATTACAATTTCTATGAAATCTCTGGAACTACAGAACCGATTTCAAAAGTAATGGTGGCAAATTGATGGGGACAATCCCTACTCCAACATAGGCTATATTTTATGTCGGTGCCACTAACATCAATGGGGTGCAGGATCGAAAAATGTTCGAAAATTGCAACTTTTTTATACTGAAGGGGCAAGAAATTTGAAATTTAGCATTGTAGTTACTTATAAGATGTAAATGCTCTCTAAGAATAAATTTAAAAAAAAAAAATCGAAATTTAAATGGGTGAAATGAGCGAAAAGCTTTCTGAAGTCATTCTAAATTACAATTTCTATGGAATCTCTGGAACCACGGAACCGATTTCAAAAGTGATGATGGCAAATTGGTGGTGACAATCCCTGCTCCAACAGCCTCTTTAATAAAAAACTATGCGTTGCTGACGACTGGGTTTTTCGCTAATTGTTGCAACAGATTAATCTCGGAAAATGAAACATTTGAAGTTACTGAAAAAAATGATAGCTCAAAAAGTATTTGTCAGAAAATTGTTAGACAAACTGCGTTTGAAAGGTAAAAAATTGTATTTTTCTTGATATAAATTTCAAATCTAATGATTATGCCGTTTTTCATATATTGAATTTCAAAAATTACCAAATTTTCCAATGGAGTACCATAGCGAAATCTTCATGCGTAAAAAGATAATGAGAAGGGCGACGTGTCCTGACGTGTATATGGGCTATAGCACGAGTCACAAATTATAGTAGCCTTATTATTCTGTTAAAATATAAAAGTTATTTATGAAATGTCAATATTTTGTTTGATTAAAGGTTCGTTAAAAGAAATTGACCAGCGTAGCGGGCGTAGCTTGCTAGTATATATATATTCAGCCATTTGTAATTATCAAATTTCTCGCAATCCTCTCCTCTTAATTGCAATGTTGAGAATACACATTTTAAAACACATTAGCTTTAATAATATTACCATTAATATCCTCAATATACAAAACATATTCCAGGAACGTCTTGTTCTAGAATCTGCCTCTCTATTAAATACTACAATAAATTTTATCCATATGGATTCAACCAACTCCAAAACAATAAACTTCACGCTGTATATTCTACATTATCTAACATTATCAATTATAATTCACTCTACCCTTCACTTAATCACCACTCATGCAAACAAACTACACGTACTCAAAGAGATCATTCTTCTACATCCCAAAAATCTTCTTCCAAATTAACTAACACTCAAATTAAAAAATAACTACATACCTTACAATCTTCTTATCACAATAATTTCAGTTGGAAAACTCTTCGTAAATTAATTTTTGCAATTCCAAAGTATAATCTCACTGAATTTTTTTAAGTTTTCACTTCAAATACATTCACCACCCATTTCAGTAATATCTCTTTGATCTACTCCATTTTAGGTTAAAAGTTCTCAATGTTAACATTAATTTAAAAAAAAACTTAAATAAGAGTAATTCACACTTAATTATTACATTTACTAACCTGCTTTTAGTAAAATTAGGTCGATAACGTGTTTACTTTGAGCTGTATTGTGCTTTATTGTGCTTTATTTCGTGGTTTAAATTATTGTGTAGGTATTAATTTAAATAAATTTCCTATTCATTTCATGAGTATGAAGTTTAGTATATTTCTCTATATTTAACACGAAGATACGATGATCAATTTTCTTTAAAGTCAATAAGACATTTAAAATTGAGTCATTTAATTAAAAAAATTAAATAGGCAACAAATTAATTAAATGATTGAATTTTAAGTGTCCTTTTGATTTTAACGATTCAATCAGATGTAATTATGTTCAAATATTTTAAATTATTTTTCATAACTGTTAATGCACGTGTATATAGGTTAATTAATTGAATTATATAGAATGTTTTATATTACACTTTCCAAACGACATTTGTTTTTACATGAAAAAGAAAAGTTCTGTGTGTAAACAGAGACTAAAGAATAAAAAAACTGACTTTCATTCGAGAAAACGAGAGACATTTTGAAATCATGTTTATCTCTGCAGACATACTGAAAAAAGAAAAAAAAATCTGTGAAAAATCAATTTTTCCTATTACAACATTTTTGGAAAACTGTGTTTTTGTAATAATTTGTCTGTAATCAGGTAATGCACTAAATTGAATAAACGATATGGGAAAAAAAAGTTTTATAATGACCAAAGCATACTAGTTTATATTTGATTTTCAAAACATTTTTCTTTTTACTTACTTGGAAAAAAAATTCTGTCTGCAGTTTTAAGACAGGAAAAAGGGTACAGTAAAAATAAATAACCAAGAATTAATAATCATGCGTCAAGGATAGAATATGAAAACAATTTCCAACACATTCAGAATCATGTAAAAAAACTTCACCGTTTAATAATGATTTTTTTTTTGGGGGGGAGGGGGGATTTTGTACATTTTTCATTTAGGAAACGCATAGAACAGTTTAAAATCCCCTTCAGAAATTTCCGTCAATAAACGGAAATGTACTCGAGATGTTTTGTGTTGTCCTGTATAGTATCTGTAAAATTTATACACACCAAGTAATAGGCAAAACATTAGTTGAATTTAAAAACGCGTACCGCAACTGAAAACACACTTCCAGCAATTATAATTAACAGACACTACTTTAACTGAATTCATTTGTGTGTTCCTGTAAATGAACGATGAATGCTACACACGCTTTTTTCTATAGTAACCCTCTTGTAATACACCTCAGTGATATACATCATTTTCAATATGCTTGAAATAGTGAAATATTATTAAAATAAACTGCAAGCAATTTTTTCCCTTACACCGTAATGTAACGGAATTTTTTGAGCGTTCCTGTAAAGGAACTATAAGGGCTATGCACACTATATTATATAGTAAGCCTGTTGTAGTGCACCTCAGTGACATATATCAAATTCATTATGTTTGAAATAGTGCAACATCATTAAAATTAACCGCAAACGATTTTTCCCCATAGGCCATAATGTAACGGAATTCTTTTGAGTGTACCTGTAAAGGAACTATAAGTGCTACACACTTCATTTTCAATACCGAACATGCCATGGTAAACATCAATAACATATATAAATTGCATGACACTCCGAGTATATTTATGCGAGTTAGAGCATGGCAGACACACACACAAAACTGAATTCATAAACACTTTTCAACTATGTTGGAAAGTGTTAAAATCTGTCTATAGTTTCAAGAGACGAAAAAAGAGTACACAAAAGATAAATAAATAAAGTAAAATGTACTTTCACTCGCGTAAACGAAGCCTTTTTGAAATTATATCTTTCCCTTACATTCTTTCAAAAGTATTTTTGCAGCGAAAAACCAATTTTGACTGTATGGCAGAAAACTTGGAAAACTATTCTTTTGTACAATCCTTTCTATTTTGTAAAAGAAAAGCTTCCAATTATAAAAATATGTCTCGAGAAAGTATTTATAAATAAATTTTATTTGTAGTTTCAAGGGAAAAGTTTTACTCTTCCAGTACTTTATTAATATTTGGAAAAATGATATAAGTTTGTATATCCACTATATGGCCTTGTCACCGGACATTTTCGATTTTAGATGTTTTGTCGAATATCTAAGAGAAATACTTGGCGCATTCTTCTAGAAATTCAGTACTACATATAAAGTATACATGTTTAAACTCGTATTTAAAAGCGAAGATTTGATCACGAAGCAATTAGGAAATCAATAACAAATTCAATAAGAAAAAAAAAATATTTTCCATTACCCTGTAAAACTAAAATGCTCGAAGTGATATGTACCTGTAATACATGACTATATGCTGCTTAAGCAACATTTCTGTTCATTCGTGTAAGACTACACTGAAAAAAATGGGTTCTCAAAATTGAATGAAAAGTACTCAATTTTAAATACGTTGCATACTCAAAATGGCTCTGATCCAACACTGTAAAAAATTTTGGTCAAAAATTACGGTGCAACTTTGTGACCAGTATATATACCGTAATTTAACTGAGCGGTATATGTACCGTAAAATATTTAAAGTACACCCTCTTCTCAGGCCTGCACGCATTACGGAACAAGATCAAGAGCATCATTTCAGGGGTTGCCGTAGACCGAGGCGGAGTTACCAGCTTTTTCCTTACTGAAAAATAATTATTTTACGTTATAAATAGCGATTTTTTACTGAAAAACAATCATTTTACGGTATAAATAACTTTTATAATTAAAATGCACATATACTGTTTTTTTTTTTTTTTTTTTTTTTTTTTTAACGCTTAATATACCTTAGAAGTATGGTACTCATATTACGTAAAATTTATGGTACGTCTACTGAAATTTTACGAAATGTTTTTTACAGTATAGTCAAATTTCAGAAATACATGTATTCAATTTTGATTTCATGGATGTAATCAAATATGAACAAATTGAAAATCCCATTCTTCTATTTTTTTTCACGTACAAATCCATCTCACTCACGCCGCGCATGAATATACGAAGCACTCATAACAACAATGCAATGTAATCTTACGCATTATATAGTTCATTCCGATGAATAAAAATGTAATATTATTATTCCGTGATTTCCAGGGTATATTACGCTTTATTTCTATTGATGAACATCTTTTATGCCGCCAGGGGGGGAAATTAAACATTACAAAGTGCAAAGTTAACGTTTCGTTTGGATTTGATAGCATGTGATGTTTCAAAATTGAAAAAAAACACAGGTTCATTTTCGATCCAAACATTCTCTATTCGATACGAGTACGTCGATTTACTCATTTTTGAGTACTTCACTTTTTTCAGTGTAGTACGTATATACATGGAGAAACAAAGGTTTCTTTAAACAATTCAATAAATTATCGAATTTTTTAAAACACTTTCTAACACAATTGAAAATTGTTTATGAATTTGGTTTGTCTGGTCGGCCGTCTTTCCATGCTCTAACTCGCGTAAATGTAGTCGGATTGCCATGGAATTGATAAATGTTATTGAGATATACTGTGGCATGTTTGGTATTGAAAATGAAGTGTGTAGCATTCATTGTTCGTTTACAGGGACAATCAAAAGAATTCCGCTACATTACGGTATATGGGGAAAAATTGTTTGCAATGTATTTTAGTAGTGTTGCACTATTTCAAATATATTGAAATTGATATATATCACAGAGGTGCACTACAAGCCGCTTACTGTCGAATAGGGTGTGCATAGAATGTACCGTTCATTTACAGGGACACACAAAAAAATTTTGTTGCTACAGTACAGTCTATGAACAATAATTGCTAGTAGCTCGTATTCAGTTGTGGTATGCGTTTTTCAATGTAACTCATTTTTTACATATTACTTGCTGTGTATAAGTTATATAGATCTTATACACAACTATACAAAACAATTCGAGTACATTTCCATTTAGTGACGAGAATTGCTGAAAGGGAATTTTCTACGGCGTAGTGTTTCCTAATTGAACTCAATTTTAGCATACTATGTAGCATATATACATATCGATAGATCCTATACAGACATTCACAAAAGTAATTCTGTTTTCAAATGTGCTATTCGTTTTTCTAAATTGTTTACGTAGACACCATCTTCCACCCTATTAAACGGGGAAGTTTTCTTAGAGCATTCTGGAGGTGATGGAAAGTGTTTCACAATCTATGCTTGACGCATGATTTTTCGTTCTGGTTTCTTTATAGCATGTAGGATTTTCAAACAAATTTAACACCACTATAAGAAAACTTGGCAAAGTAATGTAGAAATAGCACACTACTATAAAATGCATACATACTGTACGGGGATCGTACGCGGACCTACACAAAGTTGAGTTGAGCGAGAAAACCTTCATTTGATGCGTCAAACAGACATTGTTAATTTCTAATTAAAAAATGAACACTAATTCATTTACAACAACAATATATCTAGTAAAGTCCTTAGTAGTTAAAAACTACGAACAACAGTAGGCAAACTGGAATCTATCATTGTTATTGAAATTTGTATTGTTTTTTTACATGTATTGTTGTAATCTGCTTTATAATTCCTTTGTCAGGATAGCGTTTTTTGTTTAATAAAGAGTCATTTTTCAGAAAGAACCATGTTAATCATGGGTGTGTGTAACGAACCGTGTTGATCAATCAACAATTTCCGTTAAAAATGCGGAAATATACTCGATAACTTTTGATGCAGTTCTGTATATGTCTATAGAATTTATACATGCTAAGTAATAGGCAAAAAACTAATTAAATTTAAAAACGCGCGCCACAACTGAAAAATGCACTTCCAGCGATTATAGTTCATAGACAGTTCTGTAACCGAATTATTTTGTGAATCCCTGTAAATGAACGATGAACGATAGGCACACCCTTTTCTGTGGTAAGCATCTTGTAGTGCACTTCAGTGTAGTATGTCACTTTCAATATGTTTGAAATAGTGTAACATCATTAAAATACCATTTTTCCCATTAGATTTCAATCTTTCGAGTGTCCCTGTATATGAACTATAAATGCATTTACAATATCGAACATAGCATAGTAAACCTCACTAACATATATCAATTGCATGGCAATTGGATTATATTTACTTGAGTTAGAGAAGGGACACACAGCAGACAAACCGAATGCATGAACACTTTTCAACTATGTTAGAAAGTATTAAAACTATACCGGGTGGTTCTAATATAAGTATCTCTATTTGGAACTGTCTGTAACTTGAAGGAATAACCGGGATGAAACCTAAATTGGTACACTTACTATTCGAGAAGGGGGAAGAAGAATGGAACAATAAAAACATTAATTGCAATAATCGCCGACAGAGGGCGCTTTCTAGTGTGTAATGTAATGTGTAATATTGTGCACCATAGAGGTGTCGCAAACCTCATTGACTTTAACGCATATCACAACATGTGCCAAACATCACTCCTACTGCGTTACATTCCGCAGTTGAGCACGTTATGCACCGCCGGGATTGTGTCCTCCAGCACAATGACCATGTGGTACCCTGAACATGATCAGCATCGCCATGCGAAAGCGTAGCCACATTCACTGTGACATTTTCCAATAAATTTGGTGTGTCATCCGGTTTGATGCCTTAATTCTTTGTTCTTGTATTACACATTATATTTCACACTGTCGGTGATTATTGAAATTATTTTTTTTATTGTTCCATTCTTCTCCCTTCTCGAATAGTAAGTGTACCGATTTTGGTTTCATTCGGGCTACAGATTGCTCCAAATAGAGGTACTTATATTATAACCACCCTGTATTTGCCTTTATCGAACAATGGAAAATACTTTTTTATTCCATACTCACTGAATAAGAACACCCGCTAATTTTATGCGTCTGCAACTAAAATCAATTCAGGAATTTCTCAAAAGGTCACCAGTATGAATTTGAGAAAATACTTAAACACACACACACACAGATAGAGTGAGAGCGGGAAGAGGAGAGAGGGCCGGTGATAAAACTAAATCTTCTTTTTCGTATATATAGTAAAGGATTTTTATTACTACACAACTGCTTTTGTCTCAAAATAAAAGATAAATCTATAAAAACATTGAATAGTTAAATAAAAGACTTTCAAAGAAAATTCCATTTTACGACCCGGGAAAGTTTTAAAAGAACTGTATTTTAAAAATTATTATCACTTTTTAGGATTCTTGCCAAGAAAATTTTCTTTCATATCAGGACTTGTGGGCGTGAGATAGAAACTTCAAGAAATAGAATTATTTTAAATTCACAGAAAATTAAATATATAAGATTACATATGATTTTTTTACTTCTTTTTATACTTTTTATCCTTTGGGTTCATTTTTTATTTGTGATCTTTAAATTAATACATTTAGAGATTAACTGACGCGAATTCGAGTCATTTTGGATACATTTAATTTTATCTATGAAGATTTTTTTTTTTTTGCCATACATATACTGCCTAATGTCTTAAAAATATACACACTCGTATTCGTATTTATATAAACATTATACTTTGCATATCAATAAATCGATTAAAAACAGCATAATCATATATATTATTTCTGTTGTCACCTTTCCTTTTCTTTCTATGTATTTACAAAATGCATTGCAATGAATGAGTTATCATTTTAAACGTTTTTCAACCGGCTTCTGACATAGTACACTCACATTTCGTTAAAACATATTTTTTGATTGAAAATTGTAATTATTTAAAATTTAAATCAGGATTGTTTTCAAAAATGAAACGGAAGATTTTTCTCAAATAAGTGTTGCCACAAAAATAAAATACCGCATTATATCGTGCCCCATAATGATTAGAAAATATAAAGCGGTCAAGTGCGAGTATAACTCGCCGTACATTAAATTTATTAATTACTATTTATTAA
Organism: Maratus michaelseni; assembly: GCA_963931845.1. Lineage (NCBI taxonomy): Eukaryota > Metazoa > Arthropoda > Arachnida > Araneae > Salticidae > Maratus > Maratus michaelseni. The sequence continues at coordinate 3,371,539 of OZ007597.1, read as the reverse complement.
TTAATAAACTCCTACTACCCCTAATTTTTTCATAATTTTAGTTTCAGTCGATTAGGAAATAGGAGTGGGGGGTGGGGGGGGGGGCATATTTTATTTTTCTAGTACTCTGGAAATATAATATCTAAAATTAAAACAAATATATGCTTGAGTTCGATGCTATATGAGATCTTACGAACGTTTTTTTTTTTTTTTTTCAAGTAACTTAATTAACATCTCGGCTAATTACCGATAATTTTTTTCTAAAATCATTATCAAATATCCTGGAATGATTCTGCGTCAATAGATAACTCGAGTGCCCGTCAAATCCCCCTGCTGACCGCCCGAAAAATAAAGTTTGTAGGTAACTGAAAAATGCATTTTTCTCAAAAACTATATATCTAGGAAAATTGCTATAGTTTTCCTTCAAGGTTTAAATAAATTCCTACTACCACTATTTTTTTCATAATTTTAGTTTCAGTAGATTCGGAAATAGAGGGGGGGGGGGGGGTTAGACATATTTTTGCGGTGTATTTCGACGATATTTCTGAAAATATAATACATAAAATTAAAAGAAATATGTTTTTGAGTTCGATATTACGAGAGCTTTCACACGATACGCCACATGATATCGAAAGAGAAAACTTTTTTTTTTTTTAAGTAACTTAATTAGCCGCCTAAATTTTTCCTAAAGTTTCTTTTGTTCCCAGTGATTTTCAGGGGATCACTGATCATCAGATTCTTCATAACTTTACTAGCATGTATAGAAATGTCACAGACTTTCTCTACCGAAAGAAATACTTTTCCTACCTTAAAAAAATAACCCTGGTAAAATTTTCAAATGTGATTTTCAGGAACGTTTCCGAGTAGCTTTTATAGTGTAGTAATCAGTTTGGTCAAATTTGAATATCTATTTTCAGGATACCATTATTTGGTAATAAAATATTTTCAGCTGCGCAATTGAATTTATTCATCCAGCAGTAACAAAATAATATCAATTTTAAAGTTTATGTTAATTTTGTTAATTTATCACGTTTGTCTGTAAAATACGTTTATTGAATAAGAAAATGTTTACTTGAGAATTCATAAACGTATACTACGATTTGATAAAATTGATTAATATACTATAATAAAAACTACTCGGAAACGTTTCCTAAAATGACTTGAACAATAACGTTTCCAAATAAAAAGTAGACAAACGAGAAAAGAACTGAACAGTTCTTTTTGTTGGCAGTAAAAGAAATTTTGTTTGTATAAATCCCTCTTCAAATCTAGAAAGTATATTGGTTTCTGATGTTCCTAAAGATAAAGAACGCTTTTTTGGAATCGTGGGGAACTCGGAAGCGGTTATAGTATATTTTCGTTCGAGGTTATATTATATTTTTCTAGCTTAAGTTTTTCTACTGTGCAGTTTCATTTTCTTTTTCTTTAGCTCAAAAGCTATTAGGAAACCTATTCATAACTTTACTAGCATGTATAGAAATGTCACAGACTTTCTCTACCGAAAGAAATACTTTTTCTACCTTAAAAAAATAACCCTGGTAAAAATTCCAAACATGGATAAAAACGAGAGGCTTTTTATTTTTATTTTTTTTTTTTTTTTACAGAAGTAAGTGAGGCATTTCACAGTTACACGCGGCTTTTATCTTTTCAAATCCTTTCAAAGAAAAGTCAGTTTTCTTACCCCCAAAATGTTCCACAAAGACTGTAAGAATAACAGAAAAGAAAATCTCGCTTTTAGGATTTGTACCACAAAAATGTTCTTTCGTGTTTAGGCTTTACTCGTTTTGGAAACTCAAGGGAAAGAAACGACTTTACGTTTCTTAAAATTAAATCTGGTGTGTCACCTTTCTGGGATAGTTTTTACTTTCTTCTATCTAGAATGGAAGTAAGGCAATATTTTTATAAGACACTCTGTTTAGTGTGTGAAGGGTCCCTGTATTTTATGTTTACTGTGTATATGTAGCATAACTTATGTTGAAGGTACCTTTAGAAAAAATGAGCCATCTCAAATTTTTATGAAAGGCCATTTTGAACATAATTTACGTCGAATGGTATGCTCTATTGTGTGAAGGGGGCCTGCATTTTATGTGTATTCTGTATAAGTAAGCATAACCTATGTCGCAAGGACCTGCAGGGGGAAAAAAGGAGTGGGGGGGGGGATAAAATAACTATTAACCGATGCGCATCTTGGGCCCTGTAAAACTTTTATGCGAACACTGTATTTTGTGAAGGGAAATGTATTTTCACCATAACTTGTGTTGCAGGGGCCTGCAGGGGAAGGGGAAAATTAACCGATACACGCCCTTCCTAATATCATTAGCATAACCGAGACATAAACACTCTTCACCGATTTCCGTTTTTCAGGATTTACACGATTTTAGCGGTAATCTTATCTCAAGTATTAATGTACGGAATTTCATCAAACTTCATATTCTTTTAGATCTCGACATAAGTTGGTGCTGATTAGGTTTTCCTGTAAATCTTATAACAGGTGGCACTGCTATGATGAATTTTTGGGTTCTAAAATGCTTAATTAAAAAAAAATACGCTTTTTGAAATATTAACATGTATTAGATAGAAGAATGTTTTGGGATTGGCACATCCGACTAGTTTTTATTTGTGCATTTATCATTGTTAAAATTCAGAATAAAATGTCCGGTTCGGTTTGGAATGAGACGCCGTTTATATTTTGAACTGAATAAATGAATTTGTGACTGAAATTTCCTATATAAAAGCCGTTTATTATAATGTTCTGCACCACTTCCTAAGTTTGAATGTTGAATTTTTAATCACCCAATATATATACTTGAAATTGTTTAGAGGGCTGTATTTACATTAAAATGAGCAAATAATTTATTCGTGCCTCCGTCAGATTGTATCAGACCTGAACCCGGAAATCCTGTTGAAATTCAACCAGAACACCGATCCAAACCAGACCCATTTTTTCGTTGACCAAAAACCCAAAATCAAAGAAAATATGCATTAATTTAATACAATTATGAACATTTTGTCTACAATCATATGTCTAATATGAATTTTATATTTTATGTAGGAAAATAAACATATAAAGACACATTCAAATTTATATTATCATAGTTTTTCATTTGAAACAATATTCTAAACTTTCTTTTGAAAAATCGTGTTAATTCGAACCCGAAAGAATTAGAGTCCACTCAACCCGGAAACGATCCCCAACATGACAAATTGGAGCTAGCTCGACCTGACCGGCGGATCGGGTTTGGGTAAATTTGGATTACCTGATCCGATTCAGGATTCTAGTTCGGATTTTAGAGAATGTTTTGACTGAATAAATGGATTACATCCCTGGTTTACTGTACGAAAATTGTTTGTTGTCGTATTCTACCATTCTTTAACCCTTTCCGGGGCAGAGTACTTTGAATACTAAAATGTTGAAATAAATGAATGGCACCGGAATTTATGAACAAATTTATTTCGAAATAAGAAAAAGGCTATATTTCACATACATATTAAATGGAAAAGATTTTAGCAAAATTGTGGAGCCTTTGTGGCATTTGGGAATTAAAATTAATTGGTTTCATAAACATTCCACTGCCCCTGAAACGGTTAAAGTCTGCCCTGTCGCTCTTCGAAACACTGTGTATAAAACAAACTCACCAAAATATTCCTCTCTAAACAAATTCTTTCATCAATAAAAATGTTTGCTCCTCCTGGTTTATCTTTTACTGAGGCAGTGTTTTCCCTCGAGAAAGTCCGGTAAACAAATGAACATGAGCATCCTCTTATTCAGAATGCCGAAAATAATTTTTGAAGGAGAGAAAGAAAGTGGGAAAAGTAAAAAGCGGCAATTCACTCGTGGTTTTGCTGAACAATATAATGGAGGTCTATTTTTTCAAGTATTTGGCAGCGAACCAGAATAATTACCATTGACATTTTGCGAATAAGACGCCCATATTCTTTTTTCCTTTTAATAGTATATTCTTTTGATGATATACGAGGCATGTGTTTTATGGAGTACCGTTTTGATATTAAAAAGACCATTTTTTTTTTTTTTTTTTTACAATTTTATTTTTACATGAAAGTTTGAACCTTAATCTACTTTTCAACATAATGTCCGCCTATATTAAGACGCTTATCGTATCGTACGACCATATTTTGTATCCCATCGTCATACAAATCTGCCGCTTGCTGTGCTAACCACTGCATCATCGTCATCATCGTCGTTCTAGTGCTGACCACCAAGTTGCTGCTTTAAATGCAGGAAAAAATGGTAGATACTTGGAGCTATGTCAGGGCTATACGGAGGGTGATGAAGTTGTTTCCAATCATATGACGTGATGAGATCCTGGGTTCGATGTGCCGTGTGTGGATGAGCATTGTTGTGAAGCAAAATGATCCATCTTACTGAGCATGCCATGCCTTTTGTTTTGGATTACACGACGCAGTTTACGACGATGACGACGTCAAATCATGGTTAGCACAGCATGTGGCATGTTTCTATAAGGATGGGATACGGAAATTTCTAATAAAGATTTTCGTAAAAATTAAATCTATGTTCCTAATAAAAGTACACAATCCGTATTTACTTGATGCATACCAACAATCAAAGTAAATGATTTGCTGTTGAGCGCTTGCCTAACCACCCCCTGGCGGGATATCCTACAAGTTTTTTTTCTCAAACTGTGCATTTTTATCTCGGGTTCTATGGGCCCGATCACAACCGAGTTTGGATGATTCTTCTTGGTTTTCGATCGCTTTACAGATTTTAGTTCCACCTTCTACCGCCAGTGGGCGTATTATTTTTTCAAGTTCTGTGGGTCCGATTGCGACGGAAATTGGCTCATTCAACTTCCTTGATACAACAAGTACCCATGTCGGATGTTCATATAGAACAAATTGCGCCCTCTAGCGGTGGAATGTGGAACTAAATGATTTTACAGCGCGTGCCTACTATACGGTGCCGCAGACTGCGGGAACACGTATCGGAGGTTCGTTTATATCAGAATGCACCCCTGTCAGTGGAAGGTGGAAATAAAGGATTTTACATCGCGCAGCACTTTTAAATAAATAATTTCATACAAAATCGGTTTGAAGATATAAAATCAAACAAACTTTTGATTTATTTAATTTTATTATCACGGGCCCGGGCAACGCCGGGTGGGACAGCTGGTATATATATATATATATATATATATATATATATATATATATAAACTTTTGAGAGTAAAATTGACATTACAATAAAAATTTGAAATCTATTTGATTGTGATATATTAAAGCAAATGATACTAAAAATATAAGTGAAAAAAATAACAGAATTTTTGCAAATGAAACGATGAAAAGCAACAGTCTCAATTCTTTATAAAATGAAACAGATGTTAAAATATAATTATTTCAACCAATCTTAAAATTAATTAATAAAAATTAACATTATCGTAATACTGTTACGATGTGACTGTTTTCAGTTAAAATGCAGATACACGCGAAATAAATTCTACTAATACTTTAAACAATTTGTGTAACGATTTGTGTAACAATTAGTGTAAACAATACGATCCCTCGAAGCATTGGCCAAATCATCTATGTTTAAATTCAGAAAATAGATATAAGTGATGCAATTCAAAGTTTCATAACTCAGTCAATTTTAGTGTTAGATGAATGGGACTTTTTTTGTCTTACTTGTTAGTCTAATAGGAAGTTTTTACTAAATATCACTTATAGGACCGGGGGACTGTATAAAAAAATTAAATTTCGTAACTTTTTAAGAAATATTTTTATTGACCCAAATCACTTTTAAAATACTTCTTTATCTCATTTTAAACATATTTTCAAATGGAACTATATGTTTATGACTAAAGATTTAGGAATTAGTCATTGGACACCGTTGAGAGTGAACAACCTGTATAGAATACGTTGATACAGTCACATGTAAATTTTTAGAACTGTTTTTTGTAAATCTCACGGATCGCTGAAAACATTTCTGAAAATTTTGCAATATTAATTGAACTGTATTTTTTGTTATATTACATTATAAGTGTTTATTTATGCATTTTATAAAGCCTGAAATAGGGCTTAAATATTTTACAAAGGTTTGTGTAATTTCAATCAGTATTTAAAAATTCAGAGAACTCAAAACCGCGTCACTTTTCACTAGAGGTGAAAAGGTTTCAGAAAGTATGAACTCTTTAAATGTAGTTCCATTATCTACGGTATATTCTGTGTAAGTGTCTCCATGGCAAAACAGATGATATTTCCGAAAAAAGGTTGTCTAAGTGAATTGTATCCGTCAGTTGTCGGTCCTGATAGCTCACTAGGCAAAGTGTTCGCAATTTAAGCCAAAAGGTCTTGAGTTCGACTCCCGGGCTGGACATTTTCCTCTCAGTTGGAAAATGTCAAATCGTGTGATATCTTTACCAACAATTATGATCGAGTTTGAAATTAATAAAGTGCACTAATATAATCCCAGCTTCTAAAAGTATACTCGTTTAAATGTGCATCCATTATCACTAAATTCTACCCTATTAAAATCCGTGCGCGTATCTATGTAACCTCAAAACTTGGAATCCACAAGGTGCAGGGCTACGAAATTTGGCACACGGGTTGATGGTAGGGGGCCCATGAACGATTGGGGCAAAAAAAAAAATCGAACATTTTAAATAGATTTTTTTTAATGTTTTGACGAATTTTTGTCTTTTTTATGTTTAACCCGTAATCGCGCGAGTTCTAACCAGTTCTGAATGTTTAACTGCAATGTGAGATATACATATTACGTACGACACACTGCAATACTAAGAAGTTGTAGCGGATTTTACGATAATTCTTTTAACTCGCATGCAAATAATCAGAAGTTATTTAATTACGTTTAATTATTACCTTTTTAAAAAAAAATATATAGAAAAACATTTTATCCCAAACATCATTTTTATTTATTCCCTAATTCCAAAGATATCGTTTTATCGTCTGCTGCCATAGCAACATGATAAATTAAATTTCATGAAAAAAAATGCACAGTAGTAGAAAAATATTTTTCTAAATCGAATAGTTGAACAACTCAACACTTTAACAGGGGAGTTCTTATTTCTTATTTAGATATTTTAAAGTTGTTTGTTGTCATTTTTATTTTTAATTTTGGTTTTAGAATTAAATTCATGAAACCCCGTGCGTAGAACGGGTTAAACAGCTATTTGTAGAAATATTTTCCTCAAATAGGACAAGCCTTCTCTATTTTTCTCCTTAATATATTCCATTTGATAATTCTAACCTTGATACATTTTCTTTGTTTTTCATACAGGTATCCCGGTATTTTTTTTTTTTTAAATCATTAACATACTCAAGAAATTTGAAAGTGACTGATGGAAAATAATTCACAAGACACTTTAATCATTGGTTACAGGTGTCACGTTAAAGCTGCGTAAAACTCGTTAAAACCTTTGATATAGGATTTAAAATGTATCCAGACTGACTTAAAGTGAATCCAGACAATTTACCAAAACGGAATTTAAATTAAACTAGCTGGCGTAATAATTCTATGGGTTGCATTTGCATTGCATGAGGCTTTCGAAAATATTTGTAATATTTATACATTTAGAAAATATTTGTAATATTAATTTTATTACATTTCTTATTATAAACAAAAAATCATGTTTACAATGCAAATGAACTGAAAATTACGAAATCTACATTTCGTAAGTTTCGTGATTTTGATGCAATTTCAATTGAATGTTTTAATAGGAAAGTTTACGACTTACGAGAGAGAAAATTCCATCGGTCTGGAGGATTTTGGATGAAAATTTGTAGAGCTTTGCCAGTATTATCAAGTTATTGTTTATTTACTTTTCTAACTCGTATAAGGGAATTAGTCCAAGTGAGTCTCGTCAAATTCTGTAGTATGGGTTGCTGTGCTCAAAATCTTATTTTAATCTGAGCGTATGCAATCTGTACGTGTGTTCAGACTGCCTGCTCAAAACTCCATATTCTAAGACCAGGTCTGATTCGAGTCGCGTGAATGAAAATTAGACCGAGCCCGACCCGCGGGCTGGGCTGGCTCGAAATTTAAATACTTTTAATTTCGGGCCAGGCTTGAGATCTTGCAGACCTCATCCGGGACATAAAAATATTCAACTTTTTGAAAAATATGTAACTGTATAACAAAATTTTCTGTTTTTTTTTTTTTTTTTTTTTTTTTTTTCTGCTTAAAATGACATTTAAATCATGTTTCTATCTTAATTGAAACAGGATATATACATTTTTTTGTTTTCAAAATGTAGCTTTCAAGTTGTGGTTGTCATGGAAACGTTTTTTCGTTTTTCTTCATAACGGATTTTACAACAATTCTCGTCTTTAAATTGTGATAAGTCAAGAACCATTAAATATAAATGGTTTAAACTTGGAACATGTCTTTTTCAATTATTTAGTTTATTTTTGACTCAGCAAATTTGAAAAAAAAAAATATTTACTTTTGAAAATGTGATTTTTTAAAAATAAGATATATATATATATATATATATATATATATATATATATATATATTTAAATATTTTGACTTTTTTTAAAATTAATATTTAAAAAAATGCTGAATCATAATTAAAATTTATATATTTCTGTTTTGAAATTTGTCGAAGAATACTTTGAGTTATAATGATTTGAAATTATCCCACTTTTTTTTTAATTTTTAAATTAAAATTTTTTTTAAAACTTTACCATAAGATTTATGATTTAATTTTGTTTACAAATTATATGGTTAACCATCATAAAATAACTCAATATGCTAATTCAATAATTAAAAATGTTTTTAAAATGTGTCTCAGACCCAATTAACACTGCTTTGTTTATTACTTTTCCATCATACGTAGTATAGGGTAAGTCTTGTAATCGTTCTGAAAATCGAAAAAAATATTTTGACAGATTTACACGTTGCAGACACTGGAGATTCCGAAAAACAGATTTTTAGAAAAAAAAAGTTGTCGTCCGTCTGTCTATGTGTGTGTTTGTGTGTCTGTAAACGCTCTATCTCCCGAACAAATTGAGATAGAGACTTGAAATTTGGAATGTACTTAGTATGTAATAATGGGAAGAATCTTATTGAATTTCAGTAACCTCGATTATCCGGAACTAATTTTTTAGGACTCTCGAAATATTAGTTCTGATAAAAGGTATATAAAAATTTTCGAAATTGTTTATTTTAAGGAGTGAATATAAAAGACAATAAAAAAACATTTTGCATGAAAATACATTTTGCATAAAAAATAAAGTCGATCGGATAATGAGTTGCCGATATATTTGTAATCCTATTTCCACACTCTTCGATTTTTCATGACCCTGTATTTCATTCCAATTTCAATTCAAAGATATATTTTAATTGGAAATGAGACGCTTCATCCGACACAGTAAACCGTTAATTAATAGGATTATCAATTTTGGAGTTATAAGAGTGTTTTTTTTACGCAATTCAGTAATAGAGCATTTAACGCTTATGACGTTATCAAGACAGGATTTTATTCGAATTGCAATGCATGTTATAAATATGAAAATGACACATGCTTTATTTTCATATTTTATATTGTGCATATCTATAATGGTAAGTATTACGGTGACCCCCAAAAACTAGTTTTTATAGCATTTAAAGAAAAGAACTTTTTAAATTACAGTGACATATTTTTAACCGTCGTCGTGTATAATCTGAAGAAATTATCTGAATACGCTTTTAGAAAAATGTACTTGGCAGACATAAAAATTAAGCATTTACCCGAAGTAAAATTATGCATGTAGCAAGTATTTTCGCACTATATAACCAAAAAAAAAAAAAAAAAAAAAAAAAAAAAAAAACCATCCATTTTTAGCGAGAATTTCCTTTTCTTGTACATAATTCATTTACATGATTGTAAACATCATGCTGATGTATTTCGCTCGCACTGTCGAGATCCTATATGTACCCTTAAATCAAAATGCCAGAAATAGCCAGTTGGAGAAGAAAGCTGTTGTACTCCTAGAAATAGATTAAATAGTTGATTATCACGATGGTTAAATCGCTGCGACGGAAGCCGAGAGAGGAAATTAAACGGGCTTTAGGAAATAGAGTTGAGCTGGATTCGGCCAATCTATTGTTAAATTCCGAAATCTTATAACTCGATGACTCCTAGATCAGATTCCTTAAAATGAACTCATTTAATTATTTTGCGAATCGGTTAGAAAAAACATAACATTTCGTATAAAAATATAGTGATAATTAAACCTGTTTAATCTTGTAGCTATTAAAATATAGAGGGGATTATAATTTAAGTATCTATATTTGGAGCTGACTGTAGCTCGAAGGAATATTCCGAATGAAACCTAAATCGGTACACTTACTATTCGAGAAGGGGGAAGAAGAATGGAACAGAAAAAAAATAATTGCAATATTCACCAACAGAGGGCGCTACTGAGTGTGAAAATTAATGTGTAATACAAGAACAAAGAAATAAGGCGTCAAACCGGATGACACACCTAATTTATTGGAAAATATAACAGTGAATGCGGTGACGCTTTTGCATGGCCGTGCCGATCATGTCCAGGTTCCACATGGCCATTGTGCTGGAAGACACAATCCAAGCGGTGCATGACGTGCTCAACTGTGGAATGTAACGCATCAGGAGTGATTTTTTTTGCACATGTTGTGATATGCGACACCTCCACGGTACACAATACTACACATTACATTTCACACTCAAAAGCGCCATCTGTCGGCGATTGTTGCAATTAATTTTTTATTGTTTCATTCTTCTTCCCCCTTCTCGAACAGTAAGTGTACCTATTTTGGTTTCGTTGCGGTTATTCCTTCAAGCTACAGACAGCTCCAAGTAAAGATACTTATATTATAACCACCCGGTATATTTAGCGCGTAACAATTTAAACTCCATTGTAATAAAATGCTTTAACGAATACTTAATTGATAGGGTGAAACCCCCAGTTATTGACACCTAACTAGTAACTGACACTTGAGCAAAAATCTAACTGAAATAAGCTTTTTATTCTAAAATTCTGCAATGTCATCTAGTGTTAAATTAGACTTTTATTTTTATTCTGGAGTCAATTTATTCACCTCTAGAGGGCCAAGAACATATTCAACGAGAAAGAAACTTTTAAGAATACAAAAAGTGCCATTTTGAAGCAACCATCTTATTTCTAAAATTAAGGAAGTGTTTTTCTAGTCTATTTGTAATGCAACCATCCTAAACATTTTTCTTAAAGTTATACTAGCAGAAATTAGTTTAAAGATGCATATGATATATTAGGGCCATGATTTAGGGTTTATAGTTATTTAATTTAGCTTAATGGGGGTTATTGGTTCCTAGAATTTCATTTTACCAGTCTCTGACAGAGGTATTAGTTATTGGTAATATTAAAGAAAGTTGAAATCTATTGTTTGAACTGTTTAAAAATGCATAATAATAAATTAATTTAATCTTGTAGTAAATACCATTAACGTTTAAGTTGTTTTACCAGTGTCTGACACCAGATGTCAGTTACTGGTTCATAAATGTCGGTTGTTGGATATGTGCATTACTAATAATGCAGTTCTAAATATTACTCCTATCTACTCTGCATTACTAATAATGCAGTTCTAAATATTACTCCTATCTACTCTGCATTACTAATAATGGAGTTCTAAATATTACTCCTATATACTCTGCATTACTAATAATGCAGTTCTAAATATTACTCCTATATACTCTGCATTACTAATAATGCAGTTCTAAATATTACTCCTATCTACTCTGCATTACTAATAATGCAGTTCTAAATATTACTCCTATCTACTCTGCATTACTAATAATGCAGTTCTAAATATTACTCCTATCTACTCTACATTACTAATAATGCAGTTCTAAATATTACTCCTATATACTCTGCCTTACTAATAATGCAGTACAGCTTACTAAATCCCTTTTTTTATAATAAATATTAATGTATTTTGGTTTTATAATAAAAAATAAAGTTTTTTTAAGTCATTTTAATCGTTTATAATAAAGTGTCAGTCACTGGTTCACTTTGTGTCAGTTATTGGAGTTTCAAAATAGGGATGGTATCAGTTACTGGAGTCGCTGCCCCTATTTATAAATAAAATTAATTTTTAATAATAAAATGTATAATGTTTCAAAATTTTGCCAACATTAATTTTCTAATGCATCTCTACTATCTTTTCAAAAACAAAAGGTAAGTATAAAATAGATTTAAATTTTTGTAATAGTGATTTGAACAAGAAAAAATCCTTAAAGTGCCAGGTACTGGGGGTTTCACCCTATGTGTTGTAATTACCCAATTGAGTGAAACAGTGTCCAGGCCAGGATTTGAAATGAGGACCTTCTGCTTAAGATGCCAATGTTCTGTCAACTGAGTTGTCTTGGACAAATATGGAGGGCAAAATTCCCTCAGACAACCTTTTGATAAGGTCATTTGGTCTGTTATCTGAAACAGCTCAACAGAATAAATTGAAGGTAATGGAACTCTAAGTAAACGCTGTATGCATAATTAAACTTGATAAATTTTAACACAATTATTCTAATTTGCAAATAAAACATATGTGTTGTAATTTTCCAACTGAGAGAAACTACTTAATCAAGTGTAATTACGTAGTTAATAAAGCGTAATTATGTATCCAGCGTTTACTTGGAGTTGCATTACCTGCGATTTATTCTGTTGATCTGTTTAGATAAAAGACCAAATGACCTTATCAGAAGGTTAACTGAGTGAATTATGCCCGCCAGATTTGTCCAGGATAGCTCAACTGGTAGCATTGACATTTTAAGCCAAAGGTCCCTGCTTAAAATCCTGGACGGGATACTTTTCTCGCTCAGTTGGAAAATTACAACTCATATGCTTTATTTATTCATTAGAAAAATTGTGTTAAAATGAATCAAGAATACTTAAGTTATTAAGAAATGCCGTAATGCCGAACAGTTTAAAATCGATTGTAATAAAATACTAAATATTGGACGGACACGTAATTATTAAGAATAATGGTAGTTCATAATAGTGCAAAATTCATTGTAAGTAAATAGTTTGACGAGCATTTTGTTATTAAGAAATATGGTAATTAATAGGAATTAAAAATCTATTTTAATGAAATGTTAAATGTTTTATGGACACTTTTAGTTATTAAAGTAATATGGTAACTCACAAAAATTGAAAATCCGTTGTAAGAAAATGCATTGACGGACAGTTAGTTATTAAGAAATATGGTAACCAATAACAATTTAAAATCTGTAATGAAATATTAAATGTTTGACAGACACATAGTTATTAAGTATAATAAGGTAACTGATAACATTTTAAAATCCATTGTAATCAACTGAGCTAAAGGTTTGAAAGGCATTTAGTTATTGCGTAATATGGTTAATAATAAAATTAAGTATCTGTTGTAATAAAATTTAAATATTTGAACGCCACGTAATTACTAAGAAATATGGTAGCTCATAGTGGCCTAAAATCCACTGCACGACAATGCTTTGACGGACACTTATTTATTAAGATATATGGCAATTTATAGCAATTAAAAATCTATTGTAAAGGAATACTAAATCTTTGGCGGACACATAGTTGTTAAAGTAATATGGTAACTCATAAAATTTTAAAATCTATTGAACTAAAATACTTTGCGGACACTTAGTTCTTAAGAAATATGGTAACTGATAACATTTTAAAATCTATTGTAATAAAATATTAGATGTTCGAAGGGCACGTAGTTAATAAGTAATATGATAACTCATAACAATTTAAGATTTCTTGTAATAAAATACTAAAGATTTGAAGGACTCTTAGTTATTAAGTAATACTACATTGTACCCGTCAAGATTTGACGGTAAATAACTTGAAAGTTCCTTTATAAATATGCTTTTATTTTTAATTAGCTACTTTTAAATTAATTAAGTATTGAAAATTTTATGAACTGTTATATTGTGTAAGCGATTTCTATAGATGTAAAACGATAGATTGTGTCGTCAGTCCAACCTACTCAACTAATGAAGTGAAATGATTTTAAGCTTGTAATTTACATCCTACTATACTTGAATTAATTTAGCAAGAATTTAACTAAAAATATTAATTGAATGATTTATTTTTACTTACTACACTCTCAAAATTACAAAATATGTATCAATATTTAGTGTTTTCTAATTATTTTAAATTACGCGACCTTTAAAAATGTTCATTAATGTTATTTTTATCAGCCTGACGCTAAAACCCAGATAAACCATGGATATCAAGTTGATTTCTTTTATAATTCTTATATGGATATTTTTGATTCCTTCGTTTTTCTCTTCTTTCCTCTTCATTTTTTTAAAGGAGAATAATCATATACTTTTCTTAGTTACTCAAATATACCTTATTGTTGAAATGTTATTCCATATAAAAGCATGAGTAAGTGATTTCTCAAATAGCAAATAATAAAAAAGTTAAAAATTTTACCTTTATGTCTTGTGAATTATTTATTAGGAATATATTCTTCTTAAGATGAACAAAACACATTTATTACATGAAAAATATACATGGAATATAGAACTTGCATAAATACTTGAAGGATAGGATCAATAACAAAAGAACTCTGTAAATATTTACAAAAACAGAAATATGAATAAATACTTTAAATTATTTTAAGCTCAGTTTGTTGGAGTTTTTAAATGTTTATTTCTTTGGAATAAAGTGGTATTAAATAGAATTTTCAATCCGAGCCAGCATTGTGCTTGCAATATCTCACAACATTTCACATCAACTAAAAACTAGTCGTTGGGGGCCACCGTAATACTTACCCATCATGGATATGCATAAAGTAAAATATTAAAATAAAAATGTGTAAACTACTTATAAAATGCATTGCAATTCAAATAAAATCGTGGCTTGATGACGTCACAAACTTTAAAGGCTCGATTACTGAATTGCTTGAAAGAGGTTTTTCCTTATAACTCCAAAAATAATAATCCTATTAACTAGCGGTTTATTGCATCTGATTAAGCGTCAAATTTCCAATTAAAATATATCTTTGAAGTGAAATTTGGATGAAATACAGGGTCATGAAAAATCGAAGAGTGTGGAAAATAGGATTCCAAATATCTCGGCAACTAATTATCCGATCGACTTCATGCTTTATTCAAAATTTATGTTTTTTTATTGTCTTTTATATTCATTTCTTAAAATAAACAATTTCGAAAATTTTTATATACCTTTCATCAGAACGAATATTTCGAGAGTCCGAAAAAAAATGTTCCGGTTAATCGAGGTTATTGAAATGAAATAGGCTTCTTCCCATTATTACATACTAAGTACATACCAAATTACAAGTCTCTATCTCAATTTTTTCGGGAGATAGAGCGTTTACAGACACACACACACACACACAGACACAGACACACAGACGGACGGCAAAAATTTTTTTCTAAAAATATGTTTTTCGGAATCTCCAGTGTCTGAAACGTGTAAATCCGTCAAAAATTTTTTTTCGATTTTCAAAACGATTACAAGACTTACCCTATACTACGTATGGTGGGTAAGTAAAAGGTTTCTGAGTTCAGATTGTGTTTAAAAAAAAAGCATTGTTTGGTGTTGCCATATGGTGGAATTTTATTGAAACAAAAAGACTTTTTTCTAATACTTATTGATAATGGTCATACAAAATATAGATAAAAGTTTAGATGATTTTATTTAATTGATAATTACATGCAAAATTTTTTAATTTAAATATTTATAATATAAAATAACTAACTAAAAATATTGTCGGTTGTTAAATTTTATTTACCACAGTCCCAATATTTTGAAAAAATAACAATATTTAGTATTTCTATTTTTATTTATTTTTTAAAACTAGACGACCTTTAAAATTTTTCATTAAATTCATTTTTATCAGTTTGATTCTAAAACTCTGAATTTAAACTTTGCTGTTTGCAGCTAACGATTTGTAATACATATTTTTTAATTACTTGAATTTATATTTTCCATTTTCACACATTATTTAATTGTTAAATCATGGATATCAAAATAATTTAGAGTTCCTGTACGAATATTTTTCCTTCTTTTTGTTCTCTACTTTTATTTTTCCTTTTTTGCTTTCGTAAATAATCACATACTTATCTTATTGCATATATATGACATTTTGATAATGGTCATACCAAATATAATAAAAATTGTAGACCAGTTCAATTTTTTTAATCGATAATTACATGCACGCACGATCTTTTAATTTAAATACTTTAATATAAATTTAGTAATTAAAACAAAATATTTTGGGCGTTAAATTTTACTTAATTATAAAGCATTCGAATAAGAAAAATACAAATTATACAATTTTTCCTCCTGAATTAAATATGGCATTATTAAAATGAATTATTGCTAATAAAATAAGAAAATCATTCTGTCCGGGATTCGAACCGACACGATGATCGGAAGAGAGAAGCACCACACCTTTTACCACTCGGTCACCCCTTTCTCACTCGAGTCTACTCTAAAACTGGTTAGGTTCTAGATTTAATTTTACGCATGCACAAATGGGTCATTTTCGTGTAAAAAGTAGACTTGACGAAAATCCCTTTTCGTTTTAATATATAAGATGGTAATTAATGAAATTAAAAACTTATTGTAATAAAATGTTAAATATTTTAAGGGCACGCAGTTATTAAATAGCGAGTTATTTTCGGTGTTTGTTTTTCGTTTATTAATTGCTTACAATTATTTAGAAAACGGGGGGTTCGGGGTGCAGAACCCCCTTACAATAACAACATGGTAACGCACAACATTTTAAAATCCACTGTAATAAAATGCTTTGATGGACAGTTAGGTGTTGAGCGAAGCTGTTATTCATCCACTCCAATGGTAACGTTGGGACGCCACCCTTCTTAAACTATTCGGCCGGTAACCATCTAATTCAGCACAGTGAAACCACTTTTCCACAGTCGTCATGGTTCGAGCAGAAAAAAAAAGTCATAAATCGTATCCTTGTGTAAGGAATAATAATAGATCGTTTCGTAATTACATCTTAGGTATTTCCAAAATGCTTCAAAATGGCTGTTCTTTTAACAAGTGTATTAATAATATGTCAGAAATTAGCAAATTTGGGTTTAAGAGCAAAGAAATTGCATCTTGTTGCAACTAAATAGAAAATCCCTTCATCTAAACGGGGAAGAAAACATCTTCGTTATTTACGAGCACAATACCCGGAATGACAAGCTAAACAGCGTGGAAATGATAAATATCACACAATTATGCATGTGGTTCATTTCGCTTAAGTCGGCAGCGGAACAGGCCCATCACTTTCTTTCCAATAACACACGGGTGAAAAAAATGTATATTATGTATAGAGCAGGATAGGCAGTCTACGGGGAGAAACATATATATAGTTATTGGAAAATGTCAGGAAAGCTCACTGAAAAATGAGCTTTAAACATGATAGGTTACTTTCGTTATTAAACAATGATAATAATGATATTCTATAAATCACAGAATCTCATTTTCTCAAAATACCTTGAACGTTTCATCCATATGTAAATTATAAAGCAAAAACATGTCCGTCAGTAACGCTAGTTTCATTTGACGGTGGCAACACCTGAACCATAAATTTAGCTCTTTTTAATCGACTGCGAAAAAAAAGGGGGTTCTTAATTCGACGCGTATCTATTTTTTATTTTATTTTTTAATGTATGTTAAAGCGATTACTCCGAAACTACGCGACCGATTCATGTTATTATTATTAATTTTTTTAATTGAAAGAACCACATTTCTCGCCAGGCACAAACCGTCAAATTTTGACTGTTAGAGTTAAACCAATATTGAGATTTTTAAATGAGAAATGAAATAGGAATGCCATAATTGGAGGATATCAATTTTGTGATTTTTTAACGTGCTATCCGAGGTTGTTTTGAGAAAGCCAGAATGTGCAAAGCAGCGAACAAAAAAATGTGGATATTGAATATCTTATGCAGTAGTCAATTTCTGAAAACGGCGCCTGCATTTAACACAAGATAAGAAAGAAAGAAAAAAAAACAGCATATGTTACGACCATCTGGATTATATTCCGAATTGAAACCACAGTAACATACATTTAATGTTACGATGAAGATATCTGGGAGCGTTTTAAGATAGGAAGAAATGATTGCTTTTTGATTTAAAGAATAAAAGATTTGAAATAAAAAAATTAATTCACATAAAGAAAATTTAAATAGGAAAACTAAATTTTAGAATAAAACATAAAATATATATGATTCTATATGATAAGCGCAAAAAAGTTTTTATGTCTTCTTAATCATATTGTAACACCACCATTTTCTAAACGCCTTCAAAAATTCTTACTTCGAATATTGTCATAAGAATACTACAAAATGATTATTTTCGTTAGATTTCTGTAGATGACATATTCGGTAAATGTTAGCAAACCTTAACTTTTGTGACTTGGATAGCTACTTTTAATATTATGAGTTTAAAAATATTTCCTCCCCAAATTTAAAAAATAAAATCCTGACGGCTCGGCCTACAGGCACAGGTAGATTTCGAAGACGCAGACCGTAGGGCTCCTGTTTGTTGGGAATTGCAGAAGAAATGGCCTTTTTGCCATGATGCAGCAGTTGGGACCGCCACTTCGAAATATAACTGTGTGTGTATCTGGAGCCGGCAGGGATTTTTTTTTTTTTTTTTTTTTTTTTTTTTTTTTTGCTATAAGAGTTGCCAGAAAAAACTTGTTAATATAAAAGTTTTAAATAATATTAAGAGGATTTATAATAAATTTAAGCGGATTTGATATCTTGTGAATTGACGAAATTACGATTTTTTTAAAACCCCCCTTGGGGCCATTTTTAATATAAAAAACCTGCATAATTTTCTGGATGCATAATTTTCTGGATGCAATAAATGCATAATTTTCCGGCCCTATTAGTAAGACTAGAAGTAATCATAAGTTTAAACGGACTCGATGCGTATCATAATTAAGAAGTTGTGGGGTTTTTTTATGTTTTCATAAAAAGCCCCCCATTTCCCCTCCCCTGGTTCGATTTTACCCATTCACGAACTTGACCGAGATTTTATGCCCCTTGATTTTATGTATCAGTTTGGAAGAGATTTGTGCAGAATTATTGAAGTTATCGTGTCCATAAAAAAGTGACATAGATAGATAGATAGATAGATAGATAAAGTTTTGAACTGGGGTGGTTTTGGGTTCTGGGAGTCATAATCGGTGTAGATCTGCAAACATTTCTCAGCAATTCCAACTTAGGGGAGAATGTATAATAGGTAATATTTCTTACGAAATCTACCTAAAAAATCGAACCCGAAAGAACTGAACTGAAAAATGACTCCATCGCAATAATGGCAACAACGTCTTCGTTATTTACGAGCTTCATACTTTCTAAATAGGTTCAGCAGCCCTAAACAATAAATCTTATCGAATTTTACTCGTGTGCCTTATTTACCAATATCACCAATGAAAAGTTTCTAATAATAAGATGTGAAATATTTGTACGAGAGATAAGCAACTCGCGAGGAGAGATAAATGTCACTTTACTAGTAAATGGCGCCGAAGCTCGAAGTGAAATGGCTTTAAGCATGATGCATTGTTTTGTTTATTACAAAAAAAAAAGGCAATAATGGCTTCTAATAGGAAGTCAGCTTGTCGTTGAATTTTAAAGATATATTGGCATGCATAATTGCATTTCCGAGAAATTTCGTATTTTGACGACAGTTTTGTGTTGGATAATTACCGAATTTATGCCAGAACTTCGTTCGATTCATCTTCAGCAATGGTGATGTTATAAATGTGTCTAAACTTCAAACCGTAATTCACGGTTTCACATTCTTAACAACAGATTTTTATTTTCTACATAATAAACTTATAAAAGCGTATCTATAAATATATTACACTATTTTTATATTTATAATTTATTTTCTACATTTTAGTGTTTAAAATATTTCATTGTTGTAGTTTCACAGCTAGTTGGCCTATTTTAGCAAGCATGGTTTGGCATTACAAATAACTCCGTTCCGTTGATGTAACTGGGTATACAGATGCGTAAATGTAACCATAAAGAAGATTGGGCGATTGAACATCTGCGACCGGCTAACGGAATTATGCCGTAAAATGAATTTATGAATTTATAATGAAGTTCTAAAAATATTAAAATGGTTCGATTATCAAAAAGTGTAAAAAAGATGGGTAAAACACCACCTTTTTCCGAAGTAAAATATTTTCCTTATGTACTCGAAAAATCCCTGTCATTAAATAAAGCAAATATTACAATTTAACGAGTGGTATAAAACTGAACTGCGCCGCCTAGAGCCTGAGTGGTGCCCGCCAGCGTCTCAACCGTCGCACCCATGTTCTGAGCGACATATAACGCGTACAACCGGAGGCTGCTCTCCGTACGCGCTGCGACCGATCGGGGCACCGCCATAAGCGCATCACCCCGATTGAACCCATGTATTGACAACATAGGTCGCTGCGATACGCAGTGGATCCCATTATTAGAAAAGACCACCGCGAAAACACTTGGGGACGGGCCGGAGTCCCCCAATAGTTTCGTCGGTGAACACCCAGAAGGGAGTCAGGTCCTAGGCCTTAAGTCAGGTTTTCCCGACCCGCACTTGCTTTACCAGAACTCGAGGGATGTGGAGACCTACAAAGGTAACCATGGTTGAAATTTTCTTCAAAAAAATTAATTTAAAATTTTATATTTATTTAATCGTCGATATAACTCGTGAACCACTTGCCCGATTTCATTAATTTTTTTTCACTATTGTGTACATAAAAGCTTTCTTGTTAATTTGTCTTCAAAATTTATAAAAATGTTACTCACAAAATTTATAATAATTGCAAAAGTAGAAAAAAAATAGAGGATATTTGAGTGATTTTTACTTTAAGGATTATATTTTAAAAATTTTTACATAAAATTAAAAATTCTGAAAACAATGCATTAAAATCGTGACATAAAAACTCTGTATAAATTTTCATACAGATACCCTGGAGAAATTATAGATACATCCTTTTAAACATGACACATTATGAAAAAATCCATGCTGAGATAAATGGAATTAAAATTCTACTTACGGGCAAGCCAAACCTGATAGTACAACACAAAAATTGTTACGTCTGCTGATGGTAATCATGTGTACAAATACGAGGATTGATTTGTTTAATTTATTTAACTTATTCCATTAACCAAAAAAAAAAAAAAAAAAAAAAAAAAAAACATTTTTTTTTTTTTAACCTTTGGATTATTTAAGGCTCTGTTACGCTTCCTCCGATGTGAAAAGAGTTCACTTTTTAAATAAAAAAATATATATGTTATAACGTTTGTGTGTGTGTGTGTGTTCATGTGTGTGTGGAGGGGGTGGCATCGTGGTTTTACAAGATGATTCTCCAATAAAAGGTTGGGAACCACTGCTTTAGAATAATTCCCTTTCGAATAAAGCGGACCATTGAATCGCGTAGTCCCAGGTGCCAGCCCTATTGATTTTTCGACGGAATCTCGGAATTCTTCTCGCAGCGGCACGGGGCTTCTCCCAAGGTCGCCCCATTTTACGGTAATGGTTCTGAAAGACCATATTGTTTTTTTTTATGCCTCCTACGTGAATGTCAAGGTTTTAATATCCATTCGGTGTGCCATGGGGAAATAAAGGATAACAGTATAGCAGAATTGTTTCTCTTTCTTGTTCTGAAATGTAAAGGTATTCAACAATGTAATTCAATAGGGAGATATAAGGCATGGACTTTAATTAAATTTTTATAATAACTATTGGACCGATGCATTCATACTTACAAATTTTACGCTAGAATAAAATTTAAAATGTGCCAAATATTTACAAATATTAAACAAGTGGGTAAGTGTGATCGGAGATCGCACAAACGGTTTCGTTTAATATTCCTTTCCATACACTTTATCCTTTCTTTAATAAATCCAAATAAATTTCATTTAGCAACAACAACAAAAGTCATGTTTCTTATAAATTAAAAATTTACCGGTCTATTTTTTCGTTTTTTCGAATATCTAAACCAGCACGATAGCAGGCGAAGCTCGCTATTATACTCTGTCATAATAATATCTGTCATGTGGACTAATGCGATATTAAAAAAAATAATAATTTCAAAATTAAACATGTTGTACACCTTCAAAATGTTAAAATATGCGAATATTTCTATAATCGGATTTTTATCATGATTCAATATGTTTCTCAAACTCATATATTTACTATTCTCTGTTACTGATATTGATACTCGCTTTGTATTATTTTCAAACATTTGGAAAATCCGTTAAACTTCCGATTTGACGTCAAATTAATTTTCTTTTTAATTCTCTAATGACGTGGTATTAATCTGCTTTCTGTACATACACCTACTCATACTCCTTGTATTATTGAGAAATCATTGAAAATTTCCGTTTTATTACCCATATGACGTCATAATCTTTTTTTTTTTCAATTGGTGAAACAACTTTTTATTTAATTTTCATTTTTGATGTGGAAATCTTTCAATAGAAATTGAATTATTGTAGAAAGAATTTTATTGTGGATTTTTAATTGTTGGCAACTGCTATAACGAAAAATGTTTAAAGTTAATAGGAAAAGGCTGTTAGAATTTTGGTTTTCTATCTCTATTTATTAAAATAATACGATTTTCTCGAATTTTAATATTTTGAGTTTCATAGCAGGTATCCAGTTATATATACACAAGGTTTCAACTCTGTAAGTTATATAGGATCCGAGAACGGCTCTGTGACGGACAGACAACGGAGCGGGAGTAATAGGGTTTCCTGAGATGAACGAAACCCTAAAAACAAAATGTATTAATAAGCTTTTTAAAAATTTACTTTGGGAGTGTTTGGGTGATAATTTTTTATTTACTAGGGTGTTGTGCCCCTCTACGAGCTACACTCGCCCACCCCCGTTCTGACACCGCAAACCCTAAAAGCCCTCTAATTTGATCGGCTCTAAAACGATTACGGAAGATTGAATTATAATCAAATGATCAGTGGCGATCTGCCGTAATCGGGTTTCCATACATTTTCATTTGACTGTGGGATTTTAAGGCCGAATCAACTACTGTCAAAACCGCTAACAACTACTCTCTTAAAACGAAAGAGCCAAAATAACTCAAGTTGAGTCGAAATCCACTCATCTCACGATTTGAAAGTGAGTTTCTCATGAAGAGTTGAAACAACTCGAGTGAACGAGATGTTTTTAAGCAACTCATGCTTGAGTGATCTCTATTTTTCTCATACTTGAGTGAAATCAAATCAATGAAGGTTAAATCCAGTAGCACTTGAGTAATTTATAATCAGTTCAAACTTGAGTGAAATGAGATTTATTCCAGTAATTCTTGAGCGATTGGTAACCAATTCATACATGAATGAAATCAACTCATTTAAGAGTTAATCCAAAACCCCTTGGGTGATTTCGAATAAACTCATTCTTGAGAAGAGTCAACTCACTTAAAAATTAAAAAAAAAAAAAAAAAAAAAAAAAAAAAAACTTAGAGGGATTTCTAATCAACTGCCTAAATAAAATCAAGCCATTTAAAATGAAATTCAGTAACCTTTGATTTATTTTTATCTACGAAATTCAAAATAACACAGAATTCTTGCCACGTTTTCAAATTAAAATAATGATAAATAACTACCTTATTTTATACTCTATAAAAATTATGTTTTATTATTTATACCTCTGACACATTTTATTATTTATAGCTTCCGAAATACAAGTTCTTTTCCAGAAAGCAGGGGAAGGGGAATTGAAATTCATGGTAAAGATGTAATATTTTATTGTAAAATAATAAATTTCATAAACAGATACAGATTATATTTAAAAAAAAAAAAGTAAGTTGCTTGTTGAATGTATACATATATGTGTACATTCAACAATTAAGTGAAAAGTGTCATTTTATATTTATTTATTTTGTTGTTGTTTTGAGCTGCTTGAAATATATACCCCCCCCCCCCCTTGATCCAAAAAGAAAATTTTAAAGGAATACTTGAATACATAAGAATTCATGCTGTTTTAAATACTTTAATCATGGGGTTTTTTAATATATATAATGATTATGTTTTCTATGCAATATTATTAGATATATTGCATGATATTTTTCAGTTTATATCAATATTATCATTAAATGTTTTAATCCTAATACTATTTAGGAATATTCACACAGTGAATATACGGGAGTGGAGATATTTACCTTATTTTTAAGAACATATGATAAAAAAATATGGGATTTATACAGCTTCACAAATCAAGTATATTTATTTTAAAATATTAGAAAAATAGTATATATACTAATAAAGCTACTTTTCAAAAGTTTTCGTC
Organism: Maratus michaelseni; assembly: GCA_963931845.1. Taxonomy (NCBI): domain Eukaryota; kingdom Metazoa; phylum Arthropoda; class Arachnida; order Araneae; family Salticidae; genus Maratus; species Maratus michaelseni. The sequence continues at coordinate 3,347,278 of OZ007597.1, read as the reverse complement.
AACATGAAATAGATATTCTAAAGCTTTTCTTATATATTTCAGATACATTTCAAATAATCTAACTCTCAGCAACATAAAATGACTAAAAAAGACTTATGTATGAGCATTCGAAAAACAAGGCAGGTCAATAAAAATATCCAGGAAAAATTTCTTCAGACTGAGAATAAAATAAGAAATATAATTTGTTTACTTTAAAACAATATTTTTAAAGTCAGACAAGTCAATTTTCAATTTATAGTATTATGAAAGTTAGAGTTCTGAAACATCATTAAAAAATATATATCAGGGGTCGATCCAGGAAAAATTTGGGGCCTGTTTAGGCAACTTCACAAAAATCTATTTAATAAAATGGGTCCTTCACAAAATTCTACTCCATAAAAACTTACTATTTATTATTTATTTATTATTTTGTGATGTTTTAAAATGTGTAATTTGTAAACAAACAAGTTCACCAGAGCGGAAAACTTCAGCAAAAGGACTAAAAAAATTTTTTATTTATAAATGCTTGGTTCGAATTTGATTAACTGGATTTCAACTTTCGTTGTAAAATGTTATTTTTCACAAAAATATAATAAATTTCACAAAAATAACCTTTACTTTTCACAAAATGGACCCCAAGAAAAAAAACCTGCATTGACCTCTGTATATAAACAAACGCACAGTACCGCCGAGACATTTTCTTTAAAAGATTAAATTGCTACTAAAAGCTATTTATAAATCATATTTATTGAAACAACATTAAAAAAACTTAAAATGATAGGCAAAGGATTTGTATAATTATATTTTAGAGCATTTTTTTATATTTATCCTTCCAACTCAAAAGATCTCTAAATGTTCGTTCGTGTAAATAGTCCTAAATGTTAGGGTTAAGACATATTTGTTAAAAATATTGATATGAACTGAAAAATATCACGCCATATATAAAATAACAATAAATATAAAACAGAATCATTATAAAAAACATGATTAGAGTATTTAAAACAGCAGAAATTCTTACCTTTTCAAGTATTCGTTCTTTAAAATTGGACCGCTCGAATAATACTTCCACGGTGAACAACGTGCTGTAAAGGCGAAATGCTTGCCTCCACTCGATGAAGTCACACGCCTGTCGTCTGCTCAGCGAATGGTCACGTCAGCCGCATTGGCATTTCAACTCGTCAATGATTGCTTTTTTTATCGAGATGAGTTGTTTAGTATTCGCTCTGCTGGAGTGCATTAGAGAAATAAAAATTCAAATCAAGATGAGTGAAACGTTTAAAAATCAACTCATTCTCGATCCAATAAATTACAGCTCTTTTCTGAGAAGCCAAATCCACTCTTTCGTTTTAAGAGAGTATTTTCATGATTGAATTAAGATCAATTAAACCGATCTTATTAAACAATTAATAAGATCAATTAAACATTTGATAGTCAACTTGTGTAAAATGACTAAGTAACAATGTCGCTGCATCTGGGAATTTTATAACAATGGTATAAGAAAATTGTTTTCAGTAAGACGTTTCAAATGAATCGTTTCAATGTGACGTAATTAACATCAAAGTTGTTTTTCCTATTATTAAACGTAATTAAAAACAATATAAAAAATAATTACACACTCCTCACTGCAATATTATCAACTATGTCCTTTCAAAATATTCTTAAATTCCTATGCATAGTTTTTGTTCCTACAAAACTTTTTTTGAGTAACTATTTTGACCGACTTCAATATGAAATATCTCTTAAAATAATTTTTCGATTTAAAAATTGTCTGCTTCAGAGTGTTTATCAAACATTTTTCTATAAAATTAAAAAAATTCATATTTTTAGATGCAATAGTTTTCTAACTATTAGCCCAGAAAGACCTCAAGGCATAAAAAATTAATTGACATCGGCGGCGGTGGTTACTTTCTAAAAATATATTGGGTTCTTTTGGCTTCTGTTGAAAAAAAGTTTTAATGAAAATGAAAATCTTGTTTTCATTATTTTGAAGCATCTCTATAATAAAACCGTAAGTCATGTGACTGTCATCAACAGTCCCGGAATGTCCGTTTCACTTTTCATATGCCAGGCGGCCATTTTTATTAAAAATTATTTTTTCGAATAAAACTTCATAAATGTGACATTTTTAGAAAGATCGTTCAAAATAAATTAATATTTGAGAGATGACTTACGTTCAATTATGCATATATTCTCCAATAACTTCAGTTGAAATTAGCTTCGCAGTTCAAATTCTCTATCCATGAAAGTAAACAAAAAAAAAAGATTCATTCGTCGTGAAGGTTTAAAATATTAAACCATTAAACCATGGAGATAATCGTTCGTAAAGTTAGTTTTCCATGAAAGATTTTTTGGAGCGCTGCCTGGTGTCAAAAAAATAATTCGTACCAGTGACACAATCAAAGTTTACCATAATTATGTGCTATACAACTCAACTTCATTCTTTATCTTTTCTTGATGTAAGCTGAATGTAAACAAATACAACTCATGTAATGATATTTAATGAATCAAATTTCGAAACAAATTGTCAGTTAATTTGGTATTTATGCATTATACGTGAAAGGAAGAGAGACCACCGAAAATGATTGTTAATCACCAATCATATTTACCATTATTAATGACCAATCGCTTTCAAAACAGTAATTTAATATACATTTACAAAATACATAACATCATTAAGTACTTTTGTGTTATTTGGGCGCAAATCTCGCCAATAGAATTTTTAAAATCGCCAATACCAGCTTTTATTTTTCGCGTGTGCAAATTAGAAACGATACTTTTATTTTGAAATCAAATGTTCTGATGGAACAGCTGTCGTAGACGCACCGGGGCACTATATTAACTATAGAGTTGCAATATAGAGAGAAAAAACGGGTTGCTGTAATTAGAATTATAGGCGGTAATGTTGGTGTGACATATTTACGTGATTATCAAAACTGGCTTCCAAAAGTTCAATGTTTCACCAAACCATACTCGAAAATTACGTGTTATAATATGCACTCCGATTATGTCACATTATTCAAGACGTTTTAAATGAGAATAATGATAGATTTTCTTCTTGATTCTCCCGTAATCAAGTCTACAGCCAAAGTTAGCGAGAAACAAACAAACAAACAAAAAAATACTGGCAACAATGTGGTTCAGTGTAAATGGTGGATATCATTAAAGACTTTCACAAAATAGGCTTCATTGCACCAAATCGTATTAATTAAAATACGCCATTTGGCAATGGATCCAATTACGGAAAACTACTTAATATGTTTAAGAATCTCCTCATTAGCAAGCATATTGCAAACTGATAAGCAAACGGATATGAAGCATAAATGCTTAAGTTGGTTAAGTGGTTTTTGTCAAGAAAGATGAAATACATAACAACAAAAAACATGCGAAATGCTACCATGATCGAAAAAGTTTTTGATTTGTCTATTGGAATCTTCCGGTTTGGCGAAGGATTACGAAAAAAAAAAATAAATTATGAATAAAAGTAACGTGTTACAGTTCTTAACATTACATTTAAAGGAGACCAAACTGGTCGCCAGTGGTGGCTAGTTTTATTTAAGCATTCTATTGATTGAATTTATTAAAAAATATCGGTATAATTCTTGCTCTGTTTCTCTTTTAAGATATGGCTATAGGAAATAAAAAATGAAACGTTGTTAAAATTATCTTTTTAAGATTTTGAAATTGATTTCTCCGTGTACGATCCTAATTTAATAGGAAACTGTTAACTTTTTTTTAAATATATATTACGCTGTTTATTCTTATTTGTATTTTCTACGTTTTAATGTTTAAAATATTTTGCTGCAGCAGTTTCACAGACAGTTGGCCTATTTTGATGACCGTGGTTTGGCTCATTATTAAATGTACTGTTGTTGTAACTCGTAAACATTTGCAAGCATAAATAATCTTCAGCGATTTATCACTTGCGGCAGGCTAAAATGCCTCAAAATTAATGTATTAATTTATAATTTTCTAAAAATATTAAAATGGGGCTAGCTTTGTGTATACCCCCACCTTGCTTCACTCCGGAGAAGTTACACTATTTGGTTTGATTTTAAAAGATGAAAAAGGGGATTTATGTTGGTTTAAGAAGATGAAAAGGTTTTAGTGTTTTGTTTTTGAAAGTAAAACAATGTTTTTGAAAGTAAAAAAATGTTTTAAAAAGTTAAAAAAAAGAGTTGTTAAAAGTACAAAAATTCAAAGTAAAAAATGTGTAAAATAGTGAAACATTGTTAAAATACACTGCAAACTATTTTTCCCCATAAACCGTAATGTAACGGAATTCTTTTGAGTGAACCTGTAGACGAACCTTAAATTTTTACTGAACATGCCATAGTGAACATCAATAACATATATCAATTGTGTGATAATCCGAGTTTATCTACGCGAGTTAGAGTGCGGACAGACAGACAGACAAACCGAATTCATAAACACTTTTCAACTATGTTGGAAAGTGTTAAAACAGTGTTTTAACATGATAAACACTGTTGTTTTAAAAAAATTCTGATGCGCTTATATTATGTTTTCTTATGTCTGTTTCTGTCGAAGCATTTATACAATATACCGTGAGTATGTTTTTTTTTTTTTTTTTTTAAATCTACTGCTGATACAGTTTTATAATTGTTCTTTTCATGAATAATTTTGATATTTTAAAATATCTTAATATAAAAAATCGCTGAATTTCCATGTATATAATAGTTTTTTCGTAAGCAAAGAAAAAAAAAAAAGAAGAAGAAGAAAAATAAAAAAAATAACGGAAGTGCTGGGGTATGCGCAAGCTGTTCCTAAAATGGTTGTATTATAATCCAAAACACACCTGTCTGCGTAATTTATATAATTCGAGGGTATCTGGAAGTGAGACAAAAATCGATTTCAGAATTCCATCTTTACAGACACGAACCAAGTTAAGTTAAATAGAAGAGTGTAAAAAGTTTTCAACTTTGCTGCCAAGGTCACTTTTCCGACAAAGAATCAGAAGGATCACAGATCAAATCCTCTCTGCCTGTAAAACTCTTTTTGCAGCAATAAGAGCGCAGTTTCGGAGAAAACAGTTTTATGTCGCGTAACCCCTCGAAATCCAGTCTATAAAAATTTGGAAAAGTGCCATTTTTTTTTCTCTCAATGAATGATTTAACTAACATGTCTGGTACCATTAAATCGATCAAAAACGAGAATTATTTTTTAAAACTTTCCAACATAATTGAAAAGTGTTTATGAATTAGCTTTGTCTGTCTGTCTGTCCGTACTGTAACTCTCGTAAATACACTCACTATGAAATTTTTATGTATTATTGAATTTACTATAGAATGTTCGGTATTGGAAATGAAGTGTGTAGCATTTATAGTTCATTTACAGGGACACGGAAAAGAATTCCTTTACATTATGGTCTATGGGGAAAATCGTTTGCGGCGCATTTTATGGTTGTTACGGTATTTCAAACATAATGAAATTAATATGCATTACTGAGGTGGACTACAGCTTGCTTTCACCGGAGTATACAATCAGTAGAATTCACAGTTCTATTTCAGAGACGTACAAAATAATTCCTTTACATGATGATATGTGAGGAAAATTGTTTGCAATGCATTTTAAACATGTTGAAATATTTCAAATATAATGAAATTTAAAAAGATCGCTAAAATTTACTACAACTTGTTTTCTGTACAGTATGGAGTGCATGTTAGGATTTATTGTTCATTTACAGAGATACACAAAAGAATCCGGTTAAAGGATTGACTACGGTCGGTAATTACTGGAAGTGCTTTTTCCGCTGTGGTATGTCGTTTTATATAATTATTTAGTGTATGACGTGTTGTTTACAAATTCTATAGAGCATGTACAGGGCTGCACGAAAGACTTAGAATATGGGCAGCAGTTGTTGAAAATGGATTTTTACGGAGCTATGTCATTTTTATGTTGCTTTTTTAGATATCTCAATTCATTGTATTTATGAAGAAATTAAATTCCTTAATAAAATTATGTTAGCGTTGGAAAGTGTTTCATGATCTCTGCCTGATATATGATTTTTCGCTGTTGTTTTTGTTTAATTCAGGCATAGCAAAATGTACTTGATATGTACACTCTAAAAAAATCAGTGAATTGAACAAATTTTTCCGTTGCCTTTTTTCGTTAAAACACAAAAATTTCTGCTTTGATTTGCTTCGCTTTCCGCAAAATACGGAAAATTCACCAATCTAACATAAAATATACTTGAAATTCTCCAGTCTAAGTCTGAAATTTCTTCAAAACACAGGGGTGTACCGGCAACTGTGCTGCGTGTTACTTTTCCGTGTTAGAAACGGAATTTTTACGTATGTTTTTTTCCTTAAAAACACGGAAAATTCAAGAAACGAAGGCCAAATTTTCCTGAAATTCCCCAGTCATAAGACAGAAATTTCTTCAAATGACAGAAAAATCGCTTCTAATCCCAGAGGGTTCCAGCAACTTACTGTCTGTATTTTTTACGGTTTTTGACGAAATATATTTTAAAAGTGTAATATTCTAAAAAGAGCCACTGAAAAAGTATCGCTTTAGAACAAAATAACTTGGACTATCGCCACACACGGTATTAGGAATTTTTTAGGTCATTTTAATTAAAATGGCTATTTTGAAGATTAAACGCACAATTCCGTGAAAATGGTTTGAGATTTTCAAGAAAATTTAACGTTTTATCTCTCTTTTGTCTAAACATAAAAATGTAACTAACGCTGTTACCACCATAAATGAATTTATTGTGACCAGTCTTTCTCGGCTAATATTAAGAGAACTATTACAGATAAAAACTTGAAAATTGATAGTATTATAGAGAAATGCTTGATAAACACTCTGAAATAAAGTTTTTAAATCGAAGAACTATTTTAAGAGCTATTTAATGTTGAAATCAGGGAAAATATAACGTTAAGAAAGTTTTATAGGAACAAAAACTATGCGTAGCAATTTAACCATATTTTGCAGAAATATACTTGACAAGCTTGCGGTGTGCAGTGTGCAATTACTATTATTTATTTTTAGTTGACGAATCTTTTTAAGATTCTTTTTTCAAATTTTTATTCAAATTTTCACTATTTTAACAAAGATTTATTTCATATTTAGAAAAAGCTATTTTTTATATTGTTGACAATTTGTAAAACACCGCAAATTATAATATTCCCTTTCAATAAAAAAAATATATTTACACGTGTCTATTAAAAGCAGAAATAAAACTTTAAAATAATAATTAAATGATCACGTGTTAAAAGCACTAAATGGGAAAAATTACGTTATCTTTAAAATGTTAAAAAATAATATTTCCAAACAGTTTCAATTAAAAAAATATTAACACGAGATATTTATTTATTTCAAAAAAGTAATTTTACCTGTTGTTTCAAATTTTAAAACAGCGCAAGTAAGAATATTTCCTTTCAATTAGAAACTGTATTTTCACGTTAATATTAAGAAGAGAAAGAAAACTTCGGTGAAAATTACGTCCTGTTGAAAAAGATACATTTAAAACGTCTTATTTAAAACAGTTTTCTTATAGCACCGTTATAAAAGTCCGTGAAGCAGCGACATTGTTTACTTAGACATTTTATACAAGCTGATTTTCAAATGTTTTATTACTCTAATTTATTGTCTGAACGGGGGTTGGCGAGCGTAGCTCTTAGGGAACAGAGCCCCCTTAGTACAGTAAATAAAAGCAATGAAATGTGGTTGTTACAGAGTAATGTCAACGTTCCCGTAATAGCATTAATACATTTCATTGTAAGTATCTTCAATATAAAAAAATATATATCAACAATATTTATTCAGTACTAGTTCTTTATTAAATACTTTTTCATTTAAATTTTCGAAATTCTTCTAAAGAGAAATTTCAAGTTATGAGATAATTCACTTATATAAATAAAGAAATAAGCTTTTTGAAATTAGATTTACTTTATTTTTTGAGAAGTTGGTCATTTTAATATTGAATTCATTTATTATACCTGTTTTATATATTATTATTATTTTTCATTTTTCGGTTTAGAATATTGTATTGTTTAGTTTTTTATTATATTGGTTTTCGTATGGGTTTTTATACTTGTAACTTTCAAACCCCATGCTAACATACAAAACGTCATTTTGAATAAGTTAATACGTGTTCGTTTTTTTTAATTTTGTAGTATTTTTTTTTTCGTGAATGCTTCAAATACCACTTTCATTTCTTTCCCTTCAAAATTCAATTCACGATGTGAAATAAATTCTTTTTGTCATTGTTGCAGCCGAAAACAGTTTCGCATTTCTCCTTCAAAAATCCAAATTATTTATAAAATGCCAGTTTCAGAGTTTCATATATTTGTAGGAGCTTATCACTTTGACTATTGAACAACTACATTTTCATTCTTACACCTTTAAAACAGCACAACATTCAAAAGGTACTTTAAAAAAATTTCATCTGTGTTTATTGAAATTTTGTTAGATTTTTTTTGCGGATGATTCATATACCAGACTTTATTTCTGTTCCTTCGAAATTCAGTACACGATGTGAAATGAATTATTTTTGACGTTGTTACAGTTGAAAACACTTTCGCTTTCCCGCTTCACAATTCCCATTTTTTTATAAAATGCCAGTTTTAAAATTTCATATTTTTTAAGGAGCTTATCGCTTTGATCATTGAACAACTACATTTCCATTCTTACACGTTTAAAACAGCGCAAGAACATTCGAAACGTACTTTTAAGAAATTTCATCCATGTTTATTGAAATTTTGTTGGATTTTTTTTTAGCGAACGATTCAAATACCAGACTTTATTTCAGTTCCTTCGAAATTCAGTCAATGATGTGAAATAAATTCGTTTTGTCATTGTTGCAGCTGAAAACAGTTCGCTTTTCCGTTTCACAATTTCAAATGATTTATAAAATGCCAATTTCATATATTTTTAGGAGCTTATCACTTTGATCATTGAACAACTACATTTTCATTCTTACATTTTTAAAACAGCACAAGAACATTCAAAACGAACTTTTAAAAATTTCATCTGGGTTTATTGAAATTATGTTGGATTTTTTTCGTGAATGTTTCAAATACCAGACTTTATTTCTGTTCCTTCGAAATTCAGTCCACGATGTGAAATAAATTCTTTTTGACATTGTTGCAGCTGAAAACAGTTTCGCTTTTCTGTTTCACAATTCCAAATTATTTATAAAATGCTAATTTAAGAATTTCATATTTTTTAAGGAGCTTACCACTTTGACCATTGAACAACTACATTTCCATTCTTACACGTTTAAAGTAGCACAAGAACATTCGAAACGTACTTTTAAAAAATTTCATTTGTGTTTAATGTAATTTTGTTGGATTTTTTTCGCAAATGATTCAAATACCAGACTTTATTTCTGTTCCTTCGAAATTCATCCCTTGGTGTGAAATAAATTCTTTTTGACATTGTTGCAGCTGAAAAAGTTCCGCTTTTCCGTTTCACAATTCCAAGTTGCCAGTTCCAAAATGCCAGTTTTAGAGTTTCATATTTTTTAAGGAGCTTATCACTTTGACTATTGTACAACTACATTTTCATTCTTACACTTTTAAAACAGCACGAGAACATTCGAAACGTACTTTTAAAAAATTTCATCCGTGTTTATTGACATTTTGTTGGATGTTTTTCGTGAATGCTTTAAATACCAATATATATTTCTGGTTCTTCGATATCAGTTCAGGATGTGAATCAGTGTGTGTATAAATTGTTTTGACACTGTTGCAGCTGAAAATAGTTTTGAATTCGAATTAATTCCAGAATTCCAAATTATTTATAATTGCCTAGTCTCAGATTTCTAAACGTTTTTAAAATGTCGCGGTTTGGCTCAAGGTAAATAATTATAAAATAATAATAATAATAATAATAGTTGTAGAAAATTGTTGTTTCAGGTCATTTATAAATTATAATGCTTTTTAAAGAGAAGAGCAAATTCTTAATTTGAACGTTTCCCATTGCCTTAACTGTTGAACAACTAGATATTCCTTCTTACACTCTAAACAAGAAAGAGTGACTATTCACTCCGGAGGAGTGGATATTCACTCTATCGCAGAGTCAAAATTTGCCCAACCTCTTTAGAGTGACTATTCACTCTAGGCAAAAGTGAAATTGTTCACTCTCTGAAAGAGTGAATACTCACTCCCGAGAAGTGAATATTCACTCTAAACAGGGGTGGATACTCACTCTTTCAGAAGAGTGACTATCCACTCTTGCAAAAAGAGTGGGTTTTTTCACCCTGATAGGAGTGGCTATCCACTCTTTCATAGGAGTGGCTATCCACTCTTTCATAGGAGTGACTATTCACTCTTGCAAAAGGAGTGGATTTCTCACTCCTCACAGGAGTGAATAGCCACTCTTTCATAGGAGTGAATGTTCACTTTTTATGGAGTGAATTATTTTTTTTTTTTGTTTCTTTTATGGGCATTTTAAAAGAATCATATATTTTAGAGCATGCAATGAAAATAGACACAAGCGTGGTAAAGATTGGAATAAAATACTTTATTGGCAACATTTATTTAATTCATAGTTTGTAACAATAATTGAACTCTTAAGGAAAAATTCAATTGGAATTACATAATGAATTAAATTAGGTTACTGACAGAAATAAACTAAAATATTTTATTCCAAGTTTATCACAATTATGTTTACTTTCATTGCATGCCTTATAAAGATATGATAGTTTTAAAATTACCATAAGGGCAAGTAATTAACTAAAATCTTAATCAGTTAATTAATTTCTTTCTTTTTAAATACCCATTAAGTTGTATTTAGTATTTTAATAATTCCTGTGATGTACGTTATTTTTTTTTTCATGTGTAATTCAAATTTTACATCTTTAGATCTCTGTATTAATTGCTAATGAATTTAAATCTAATCAAACATTATTGTTTACTGTATTTTAGTTGCTTTTAAAGTTTTATTAATAATTATTTAATAGAGGGATATTCTATGACTAACAATGTGTGATTTCACTTTAATTTTTGTTTTAAATATAAACTCTTATCTTTTGACAGTACTTTTCCGTAAATTAGTGCTATTTTGCAAAGTCCTATTATTCTAAAATCATACATATTATTTCTGTTGTCAACATCCCTTTTTCTATCACTGTAAACTGAAATGTCTGAAATTCAGACACTTAAGTGTCTGAAACGGATGGTTAAAAAAAGAGAGACTTTAAAGTGTCTTAATCTTTTAAGACACTTATTTGTGTCTGAATTTAAGACATTTGAAACGTCTGAATTGCGGCCATTTTCGTGCTCTGATCTGTCGGTAATAAGTTGCCTTTTTTGACAACATTTTTTAAAGCATTAAATGCAGCCATATTTGACCACATTGCATCCTCGATAAATGGGAATATATTTTACCACAAAGCAGGGCTGGTAATTTTTCCAGAAGAAGAACTTGATTAAAGCATGGGAAAACTGGTCCATGGCACTAACCCCCCCCCCCCCCCCACACACACACACACACACACCCGATTTTATGGGGCCTAAAATTTAATACGCAATTTTCGTAAAGCTGATATTTTAAATCTCTTTCGACATTGTACAGATTATATTCAATGTTTTGAGCTTTTACAGTAAGATAAGATTGAAAACAAAAAATATATTTATCTAAAAACAATAAAATTTCAATGGTGGATACTTCGGGACCGCAGAATTTTTCCGCTATTCGGAAGTGTCCGGTTTTAGAGGTAAAAGCGGACACCTCTATTTAGCGAAAATCCACCTTTTCAATCCACAACACATACATGTTTGAATATTTTTGCATCAGAAATGTGGACACCTCCGAATAGTAGACAAATTTTATAGTCTCGAAATGTCCGCTATATCCTACTCTATAAGTTTAAAATATTGAAAGAAATATCAAATTTGGAAGGCACCTAAAATCAGAGAGGAGGGGGTCAGAGCCGGGGAAGAGTTTGCCCATGCATTAATCATGTCCTTCTTCTGGAAGCAACCCAGCTTTTGGCAATTATTACTTAATCACAGTATCTTCAAAAATTTTTAATTGATTAATTGCTTAATTTACTTTCCCTCAACATTCTCCCCCCAATTCTCAGGCTAAGTTGAGTACCAAAGTTTTGGCACTAAATTGTCCAGCCCTATTCCAACTGCCATGACGAGTTCGTGGTGTGCGGGTGTGCGGCGTCAGATCTCAGAACACTGAAACTCAGGAGTGAACAACACAGTAAAACAGGACTCCATTAGTTGGCCGACCTGGGTACTTGTCTTAGTGGACCGCCTCCATGAGGCGATCAGGCGATTTTCGCCCCATTCTCCAGGCACTCAAACCCGTCAAACTGGGTTGAATCCCGGTAGGTAGGGCCCTGGTCGGTGGTCTCCAAGCCTGATTTATAGTTCGCTAAATGGAGGTATATAGATAACAAACCCAGAAGTCCCGAGATATCCGCTATCGAGAAGTTTAACTGCATAAATTCATTTTACAGTTCATTTTCGTTAATTTCAGTTCATTGCAGTTCATTTTCATTTCATGCAGTTCATTTTCTTAGTAGAAAGTACGAGTTTCTATCCTTTAAGTATGCTTTAAATTATTTTAACATTTGAATAGAATAGTTCAATAATAATAATAATAATAATAATAAGGAAAAATCAAGTTTTCATTCTTTTTCTGAATGTTTTATATTTTTATTCAAATATTAACATCCATAAAAACCACGCTGGTGTTACGAGCCCTTCTTATTAAAATAAATAAATAAAAAAATTAAAAAAAAAAAAAAAAAAGAAAAAAGAAAGATTTTTTTTTTTTTTTTTTTTTGTAAAAATTTTAAGAGTATATTAAAATTTGCTAAACAACTTTTTTTATATCTTGTACATAGCATACTTAAATAGTTATACAAAAAGAACCATTTTAATCCTAAATTTTATTACAAAAATGAAAAACTCCTTAAAAAATAATATATTTGTCTCTGCTATGGGCCAAACATGGTTCTTATCTACCCAATCCCCCCCACCCCCACCACACACACATACATACCACCACCACTCTTTTTTTTTTCTTTTTTTAGTTCCACATTATTTTGATTCTTTATTTAGAATCTTATTCAATATGACTTTTTTATTTATTTTTATTTTTCCAGTTCATATATGATTAAGTAAACCGATTTGGATTCTTTGTTTGTATTATATTTTTTAAATGGCTGTGTGTCTTGAAATTTAAATATATTATTTAGATGGAACACAGATATATATATATATTATTATTATTATTATTATTATTAAGGTGACCATATGGGCATTTTTTTTATATAGATAAGATGATAATTGTAAGACCTAGTTAATAGAAAGTGTCAGCTATCCTTAAAAAATATATCTATTCTTTTAATAACACTAGGAAAAATTCCTTCAAGTTTAAAAACTAATTAGGTGTTAAATATACATCTTAACTTTATGTAAGTAAATATATTAAATTGTAGATTTTTTCTGATTTCCATTTTTTAATTGTAAACTTTTTTATTTTAAAAAAGAATAAAAAATCAAAATCAAAATTAATTTACATTTTCTGCGGTTTTTATAACGTAAAGCTTTCAAAATGAATTTGTGCCTTGAAATCTAAATATGTTATACAGATGGAACACAGGATCTAATTGCAGTTTTTATTTTTTTGAGCAAGTTTTCAGATTTAAAAAAAATCCTGAAACTAAATATAATAGTAATTTAATTTTTTTAATTAAAATTTATTAATAAAATATTCAGAATTTTATGATAACTTCATTCGGATGCTTTTATGATTATTTGTCAAGTTTTATGTTCGCCATCTGAAGCTAAAATGTCTATAACATTTCCCATATATATATATATTTCATTTTGTTAACATGAAAACATTAACTTCAAAATTATAATGTGTAACAGAATTAAATGATTTGTCATTAAAAATAAAAATTCATATGCGAAATCATACCAGTAATACCTGTAACTGAAAATTACAATTGAAAAACATATTAATACAATATCATTTAATAACCTTATACTTTTAATTATGTTGCCATGTTAGTAATTTCTCTTATATACATCAGATGGTAGTACCAGAGTTACTAAACTGTCATTAGAAAATTATATATATACATATATATATATATATATATATATATATATATATATTAATAACATGCAGGAGAAATATTTTCTAGCTTCAAGATCATTTTCCTTATATATAGTACATTTTATCATGCCCAATTGTTAGTTTTTTATCTTTCATGTAAATGCATAAATATACTTTACAAAAAATCCCCAGCAATTTTATGTGAAAAATGTAGTTATGTACGTAAATAATATAAAACACTTACCTTTTTCCAATTTCAAATTAAAATATGAAATCACCTTTTTACCAGAAGTAATCGAAAAATCAATATTAATATTATGTTTCAATATTTGAAGTTTTGCAAAATCGAAATATAAAATTTTAAGCTAAAAAAATAAAAGGAATTTTTTTTTTGGCAAAAATATAATACGAAAATTTTTGCCAAATATGGGTCTGAATATACAAGCAATAAAAGGAATACTCTGCTTTTATGTATTCAAGCAATAATCAGTTTATTTACTAGAGAAAAAAAAAAAAAAAAAAAAAAACATGTATTTATAAAGTGGATGATTTAAGGATTAGTAAACAAGATCGTTAATCCTGGAAATGATATAAATTTAGTGGAAAATAAAAAAATAAATACATAAATAATAATAAAAAAAATACAATTCTTGTAACACTGAAAAATATTTATTCGATATAAAAATATACAAATAAGATAATACATATTATTCTTAAAAAAGTAGTTTAAATAATTAATATTACAGAAGTAATAATATTCGCGTAAAACTTCCATTTCAAAATAAAAATTATATTTTCGTAAATAATCGCGCAAGAGCTCTTACCTTTGTAAAATAATCCACAAAATTTTAAATCAATTTTTATATAAATATTAAAAAATATATGCACTTTTTATTTGTCTTTTATATCTTTCTTTAAATGTGCAGATGAATGAGTAAAATTAAACATATATATATTGAAGAAAAATTTATATCATTCTGGAACTTGGTATTTCGCGAGTATTTTCTTATTCTAGAAACAGCATGGCATCTTTATCAATCAAATAATTGCCATTGAAGTAAATTTTTGAAGAACAAAAACTGCACTAATATAGTTGCAGATGCAGATGACACACCACACATTATGAGAACCACAATTTAAATACTATATTTCATTATAATCAGGGAATTATACACCATTTAAAATCTGGACGAACTTCGTGAAACAAGTACAAATCATTAAAACAGTTTCTTTTGCCGCGCGAATGCCAATGACGTACTGACGTCATCTTACAAAGCAAAACAGCCAGGTCAGCATTTTGAATTTAGCGTTATCACTGACTCAACTTCGTTTATAATATAAAGAGATTTTTGATCTCATTACTTTTTATCAGCGGGAAATAAACCGTTGTAGGAGAATAAATTAGAAACATTTTAATTTCTTTATTTGGTATATTTTTCATAATGCAACTTGCATTTATCAATTTACGAAAACTGACATTTATCAATTATTTGAGTTTAATTACTATTATAGTTTTAAAAAGTTTCGACAGATATAAAACATAGTTTAATTACAGATTTTGTCGTAATACTTGCAAATAACTATTGCATTTTCATAAAACATAAGTGTCAGCAGGAGGACAGTGGAGGCCGTTGCCCCTCTCAGGATTTTGAAATTTAATAAATTTTATTTTCTTTATGCCTGATTATTAAAAAAAAATTTTTTTTTCTTCCAAATGTAAATATAATAATTTTTAGCTATTTGCAGTGACGAATTTACAAAACACACAACAACAAATGAGGTAGCCTCCTTCGAAAGCTTTTTAAAGCAGCTTCTGGCATAATACTACCCCCCACATTTCGTTAAAACATGGTTTTTGATTAAATATTGCTATTAATTAAAAATTAAATCGGCATTATTTTTATAAATGAAATGCAAGATTTTTCCTCAAATTAGTGTTGCCACAAAAATAAAATAACCGCATTATATAGTGCTGAACAATGATTAAAAAAAAATAATAAATAGTAGTACAAAAAAGATAAAATATCAATTCTCCACATAAGTTTATTTTATATTTATGGTTAAAAAGCAAAATTCGAAATCTACCTGTGTCTGCAGGCGGAGCCGGCAGGGATTTTTTTCTCTATAAGGGTTGGTCCTATAAAAAATTTGTCAGTATAAAAGTTATAGATAATATTAAAAAGATTTATAATAAATTTAAGCGGATTGGATATCTTGTAAATTGACGAAGTTATGAATATTTTTCTTCTTAAACTCCCATCCCCCCCCCTCCTTGAGGCCATTTTTAATTATATCAAAAATCTGTCATACATAAATTTTTGGCCCTTTTCCTAGAAGTAATAATAACTTTAAACATATTTGATACGTATCATAATTAAGAAGTTATGGGTTTTTTTCTGTTTTCACAACCCCTCCCCCCCATTTCGATTTTGCCCATTAACGAACTTGACCAAGATTTTATGTCCCTTGATTATATGTATCAGTTTGGAAGAGATTTGTGCAGAATTATTGAAGTTATCGTGTCCATAAAAAAATGATATAGCTATATTAGACAGACAGATAGATAGATAGATAAAGTTTTGAACTGGGGGGGGGTGGTTTGGGGTTCTAGGGGTCATGATCGGCGTAGATCTCCAAAAAATTTCAGAAATTCCAACATAGGGGAGAATGTAATAGGTAGTATTTCTTATGAAATCTACCTAAAAAGAAAAAGAAAAATGATAATTTCGTTTCTCTCAATAAATAAATATGGACAGAATTATATAATGCCAGGCTTTCACTCTTCAACGGAGTGAAATATTTCACTCTTGTCAAAGGAGTGAGACAGTCACTCTCGACAACGGAGTGACATATTTCACTCCTTTCTAGGGAGTGGAAAATTCCACTCTTTAAGGAGTGTATTTTTATAAAATTCACTCCAAAAAGAGTGAAAATGCCTCTCACTCTTCCAAAGAGTCAATTTCTCACTCCTCCCAATTTTAGAGTGTACGAGCGTCAAACCAGATGGTACACATACGACACCTTCTTTTGAACAATTTCATTCGTGTTTATTGAACTATCTCTTTTGTGAATGTTTCAAATACCAATATATATTTCTGTTCCTTCGAAATTCAGTCCACGATATGAAATAAATTCCTTTTCACATTGTTACAGCAGAAAATAGTATCGCGTTTCCCCTTCAGAATTCCGAAATATTTATAATATGCCAGTCTCAGAATTCCAAACATTTCAAAATGTCGAGGTTTCCCTCAAGGTCAATCGGTCAATCTATAGTGTGTCCATTGATATTTTTCTGAGCAACTTTTCCTTCTTTTTCTAAAATGAAAATATTTACCCGGCAAAATAATATGTTTAGAATATGCCGAGAATATTGAATTATTGGGGTATAAAGATTCTGATAAAGAAATGAATAAAGTATAATCTGTACATTTATTTGGGGAATTTTTTTTTCACTTATAGGAGTGTACTAAAACAATAGTTTTCATTTTTTACTTTTATATGATACTACATTTGTATTTATATTTTTAGTAAATCCTTCAGATATAAATATTTAAAAGAAGTAACATATATATATAATATAGTAACATATAACCAATATATTTTTATTACAAATGAAGAGTTTGTCATTTTTAATGTACATTAAAATAATAAATTTCATTTTTTACGTTAGACAATAAGTAGTAAAACATTACGCTATATAAAATTTTATTTTCTTCTAATAACTATACAAGAAGAAAGTATTGGATTCGTGAAAAAAACTCGACCCGGTTTTCAACAGATTTATACGTTTTAGAAGATCCTGGACATGATTTGACTGTTTTTAGAAAATATCTATCGGGGAGTCTGTTTGTCTATCTGTATACGACACAAATTTTGTGAGCTCACGAAATTTCCTCTAACTCACGAACTGCTGCGTAGGTTAGACAGGTTAGTTATAATGATAAATAGTTAGAATGATAATACTTGTTAAAAAAGACGAATTTTGATATGGAGTTCTATATTTTTATGTAAACTGGTGCTGCTTTGTTTTGGACAAAATCCTCAAGAGGGGTTGCCGAAAAATCGATGAGTTGTCCGATTTATGAGATGCTTATATCTCCAATATATGTGCGCAGAATTCCAAGAAATATAAAATTTAGAATCCTCGTAATAAGAATAGATTGTCATCCAATTTTATTTGCGGGCATCTAAGTGGCGGTGCCGAAATTCGATGATTTATTCGAAATATGCGATGCTTTAAGAACTTTTAAGATGCTTTAAGATGCTTTAAGATGCTTGTATCACCACTTTAAATGCATAAATTTCAACGAAACTTCACGTTTAGCATCCTGATTATGGGGATACGTTGTCATTCAATTTTGCTTGCAGATATCTAAGATGGTAAGCCGAAATAAAAAGTCTACTTCCTAATTCGATGCAAGTTCTTGTACTATTTAAATCATTTAATAGATTTCATTTATATAGAAGAAAGTTTTTTGATATCTACAGCATACTAATTTAAAAATAACAACATTTAGATAATATATTTGTTTTAAAAAGAAAAAATTGTCATTTTTAGCGTGTATTAACGCAATAAATTTTAAACAAATTGATAAGACCCCTTTTTTGCTTATCGATACATTAAAAAAAATCACTATTGTAATCGTAACTCGTTTAAAACTGAAGTGAACTTTTAGCTAACTTAGAGGGCTTAGAGGGATGTGGGGGTTATGAATAAAATACAAAAATAAAATAAATGGTAATAAAAGACAAAAAAATGGTAATAAAAAACAAAAATAAAATCCTTTAAATATATATTTAAAAAATATAAAATCATATGCTAAAATATAGTTTTGAACTACCTAGTAATTTAAGATACTTTTATAATTACTAGGAGGCTCTGCCCCCTACAAGCTACACTCGCCAACCCCCATTCAGACATCGCATACTCTGAAAGCACGCTAATTTGATCTGCTTTAAAATGATTACGGAAGATTGAATTATAATTATACGACCACTAGCAATCTCCTGTAATCGGGTTTCCATTCATTTCCCTTTGACTGAGGGATTTTAAAGCCCAATCAACTGCTGTCGAGAAAGCTAACGACTGTTCTTGGGATTGATTAAATAAGATCAATTAAACATTTGAAAATCAGCATGTATAAAATGGCTAAGAAAACAATGTCGCTGCCTCACGGAATTTTATAATGACGCTATAATAAAATTGTTTTAAATAAGACGTTTTAAATGTATCTTTTTTAATATGACATAATTTTCATCAAAGTTTTCTTCCTGTATTAACGTAAACATACAGTTTTTAATTGAAAGAAAATATCATTATTTGCGCTGTTTTAAAATTTTTAAATATTGGTCAAAAGATTTTTTCGAAATAAATGAATCTCTCGTGTAAGTATACTTTTAGGTAGCTTTCAATACAAAAAAGTATAAAGCTACCTATTGCAGCCGTTCGGAGGAAAGCAGTTCCGGAAAATTTCGATATATTTTCACCGATCATGACCCCCAGACCCCAAAACCACCCTCCGTCCAAATGTTGATTTATATATATAGATATATCCATATATATATATATATATATAAATTCAATCATCAACTCTTTTAAATAACATTTATTATATAATTTAAATATAAACATGGTATGTAATAAATTATTGTTTTAGTGTGCGATAACATATAACAAAAGATATAGAAAATAATAATTATAACATACATTATTACAATTATAACATATTAGGAAATTTAATATTTAATATTTGTTTGAACATTATATACACTTTATGTAGAAAATAACATACATAATTACAATTATAACATATTAGGAAATTTAATATTTGATTGAACATTATTTATACTTTGTATAGTTGTGATTGTGCGTTGCCGATCACCTCTGTTTAAGGTATTATTGATGTGCAGTTTTCATAAATTTATAAATTAACTTATACAATAACAAATTAAATTATACAATGATAACATTGGTGATTATAACTCATATATATATATCTATTTGCAATATATATATAAATAAATATATATAGTTTTTATTTTTGTCTATGAATAATTAAAATTAACAAGTATTTTAATTACTGCATTGCATTAATTTGATTGAAAAACAGTAGTAATACTATTAATTATCAACATTATAAATTTTGAGATATTTTGAATTGTTTATGAATTATTTAATTAGATATTTAAATTAATCTATAAATATAAAATATATTTACAATGTAGTATAAATTAAACATTAATTATTTAAAAACAAGTCTAATATATATTTAAGTAGTAGTAAAAATAAAACATTAATTATTTAATAAATGTCTATAATATCAGTGGATTAACACAGCTGGCAGCAAAAATAATTTGAATTAAAATAATATCTCTTTTACATAATATATTCTTGTTAAGAATATCTGAAATGCTGTGCAAGTTGAATTAATTCTGTGTAGATTTATTCATATAGTAGTATTATATTTTATTTGAATTTTAAGTAAAACTACAAGTTAGTATTGTTTTTTAAAGTTTATTTATATAAATAAAGCTAATGAAGTGAGTATGTAACTAATAAAGTGGATATTTAACTAAATATTAATTATGAACTATTATAATACCAATAGATGGCGACACTTTACCTTTCAGGTAGTTGTAGATAATATTGTTAATATTATATTTAATTTAACTATAGAGGGAGCTATTGATTGTATATTAATTTTACTTTCAGGAATTAAAATTGGATGGAGTAATATATATTCACGGATATAAATTTGTTATAAGTGTATTAAAACCAGAATTATTTTGAGTGTTTTTGAATCATTTTGTGATTGGGTGTCATTTATGGGGTTGTGTTTTAAAAAAAGTGTGCTCTCAACTTGTCTTACAAATCATTTCTCTCAACTCGACTTAGTTAACATGTATGATGCATTGCCATGTGGATGTGAATATTATGTAGACGTTGTGACATTTTAAGGATTCTGTATAATTATTGTGAGTAAAATATTTTATCTACACTTTACGCGTTCATATTTCCAATTTTATTATTTCAAAACTGTTATCTCGTGGTAATTTAGTGAGGTGTTAATTACAGTTTTTTGGATAATCGATGTGAGTGAAATATATTGTATTTTCTTAATGGTTTTTTATTTCCTATTTAAATATTTCCAAATTTTAATATTTCCAATTGTTGTCTGGTAATAATTCAGTGTACCTGGATGATTCTACTGATCTTAGCATTATGCCAGTAGAATTATGAAACACTGAATTATTATTTAAAACACATGTGGGTGCATCCAGGCTGATGAGTACATGTGCATGTGTTTTTCCATGTCCAATTCATATTTAATTCTCATGTGGTCCAATTTTCCATTGTGTATGGTTCATATTTAATTTGTTAATCCATTTGTGTTTACTTAATTGCAACTCCAATTTATATATATATATTTTTTTTCCCCTTTCTCTCTATTTCTTTTTTCAATATTCTTTTGGTATGAGTAAAATTTGGCCAATTACCATTGAAGCATCAGCTATGGTAATATTATGTTTGCACATGTTAATTATTAGCTATGTGGTATTCTGTATACACAGTATCATTGATTATCTCTTTGGAGATTTAAGTAGAATAGAACTTGATATGTTTTTTGAAATTCATAGATATTATAATTATATATATATATATATATATATATATATATATATGACCTATGCATACGATAACGCCCGTAATTATGAATCGATTTTGATGAAACTAATTGTGTGTATTAAGATCACTAATGTCTCGACCGAGTTCGTTGGCCAGCTTGGTCCGCCATCTTGTTTCAAGATGGCGGCCATTTAAAGATGTAAAATAAATTAAAATCTAAAATAAATATACAAAAAATTTAAAAATTCAAATTTATTTTTTAATTACGTGTTAGGCCTTGATACAAGGATTCCATAGCTTTTTTTGGTTTACCTCTATCTTAAAAAATGGCTGAGATAGAGCAGTTTGAAATTCTAGGGTGGCTGACATTTTGAAACAAAACAGCACATTAACGCGATTACTCGCAAATTATTTTCTTTCATTGTTGTAATAATTTTCCCAATCATACGCATAAAACTATATATTCATATCCGTTAACGCCAAAATTGGCGACATTGGCGACAAAATTGGCAAAATTGGGCGACATTTGGCGAAATATCGCCAAATTTGGCGATCAAAATAAGTCTTCATAAATGAAGCCAATTTGGCTATTGCTCAATAATTTGGAGAATTTCTTATTCAAATTCAGTATTAACGAATCTTTTGTAAACGTTTCTTTGCATTTTAGCTTGCTGTTTTCGTGTAACATTAGCTAAAATTTTAAAACGAAGATATAGGCAAGCTACCTTTTCCTCCCGGTACAGGCCGGAAGGACTTTTTAATTTTAAGTGTTCGGAAATATTTTTTGAACATTTTAAATATAGCATAATTTTTGCCATTTACTGCTTTTAACGCGTAATAATTTAATTATTATTTTAAAGTTATATTGCTCATTTTAATATTCACGTGCAAGTACATTTTTTATGACGTATTTTTTCCTATTTATTGCTTTTAAAACGTGATCATTTAATTGTTGTTTTAAAATTTTATTTGTGTTTTTAACAGTCACGTGTAAATACATTTTTTTAATTCAAAGTGAGTATTATTATATGAGCTCTTTAACAAATTGGCAATAATATAAAAAATGGCCTTTTTAAATTATGAAATAAATCTCTATCGATAAAATGTACAGTTGAATTAAAAAAAAAACTAAACAAATTAGTCAAATAAAATAAAAAATAATTGCATTCTTTACACCGTCAATATATCCTTTCAAAATATGGTTAAATTACTACGGATAGTTTTTGCTCCTATAAAATTTTTTTAACGGAACTCTTTTGACCAACTTCAACATTAAATAGCGCTTAAAATAATTCTTCGACCTAAAAACTTTTTTCAGCATGCTTATCGAACATTTCTCTATAAAACTATCAATTTTCATTTATCTTTGGTGTACTACTTTGTAATTTGGAATATATTTTAATTAATACTGTGTAACATAGTAAAACGGCGATTGAATGTTTATTAAGCATTTCAAAGAGGGCAGATATGTTCCATGTATGTATACACGCCACTCCACCTGTAATTAATGCCTCAGTGAAAGACCAGATTTGAGAGAAGTGAGTTGATTTGAAGCGCGGCTCTTCGTCGCTGGTGTTTTTTGAGTTAAATAAATGTAATAATTTTACCAGACAATGGATTGAATTTTTTTGAGTTGAGAGTGCTGAATTTTCCACAGCGATTGTAGATGGTAATTGCTGAAATTGGATTTTCAAATCGTTTTGCAATTTTTTTTTCTTAGACATCATCTTTTGCCTTATGAAACGGTGAAGTTTTGCTACACTATTATGAATGTGTTCATAATCTACGTTTGATGCATGATTTTTCGTTCTTCTTTTAATTTTGTACGACTAAAATGTATTTTTCTTTTTTCTATTACAGGTAAGCATGTTTTTTGATCATCTTTCGTTTGCTTATCTTCTCAGAATAAAAAAAGGTAAAATTATTTTGTTTGTTGCCTTATAAATGAATTATTTAATCATGTAACAACTTTTTATAGAATACCAAGTTCTCCCATGTATATGACATACAGAATTATTCAAAATCACTTTGATAACTCTTAACAAACGGTAGATCACACTACAACAAAAAAAAATTTTGTATAGAAAAATCAGAGTCGCAGTCGACTTATTCAGTCAAAAATGCAAGTTGTCTTTGCCCATTACTTTGTTTATTTTTGTTATTTTAACAATAAGGAAAATATTTTAAAGAGATTTTCAACAGGCTTTTATTCCTTGCTAGTAAATGCAATAACATCACGAAAACTTGTGGAAGTATAGAGTATTTTGGTCAGTGACACCGTATGTTATGTTAATTACATAGCAATTGAAGCGTCAACATTATCTATTACAATATCATAGATATCATTGGTTATTTATTACCACTATTTCCGGATAGTAATAAATTCCAAATAGTAATAAAATAGTATTAAAATCCTCAAACGTTTTTATATTTCTATCATCCAATAAAATATCAGCTTTCAGACTTGTTGTTAAGTGCTCAGTTTTACTCATATATTTATCTTTAATCACCATTCACCATAAGTATCCCTTTATTTGCAAAACATGTCGTCTTCTTCTATGATGTCTCGATCATCCGCGAATGATAATGGATAGGTATATTTACTATCATTCTGTTTCAAACCTATTTTATGACATTTCCTCGTCCATACTCTGAGGCAGACATCAGTATATATTTCAAATACAGTTTGTGAGAGACGACAACCTTGCAGAAGGCATTTACTGCAAGTGATGAAAAGTTCAGTTAACTTATTTCTATCTTTAACTCTACAGCTCTTTCTGCAATAAATGACGTTAATGATATTGATCAGCTTTTCATTTATATTTGCATTTTAAGTACTTTCCAAAGCTATTTTCTTGGTACGTTGTCATAAGCTTTTTCAAGATCCACAAATATAAATATCGCCAAGTTATCTGACACCTATGACGTTATAGTCATACATGACGTATATGAAATTTTATAACCTCTATGACGAAGATATAGTCACATTCTTCATTCTATTAAATCCTATCATACGTAATTAATTCAATGATAGGTTGCCATGGTTATTACGTCCTATTTAAGATGGAGTCCTATTATTTCCGTATTACCGATTTTAAAAACCGAATTTGTATACTAAAATTGTTTATTTATAGCAATCCTATAATCTACCGACAGTTTTTTGGATAGATGTTTCCGAAGAAATAGATATTAAACAGAAAAAGAGCGTAAACATGGATTTCAAGTTCTGAAAATTTCAAAACTAGGCTTAAGTCTTCCATTGGAATTTTCTGTCAATGTCAACAAAAGATAAAATATTGCCAACTTAAAATGTATTCATTTTATTACGGAAATGAATCATATCATAATAACAGACGATAGAATTCATTTCACTGAAACAAGTTATAATACGAACACAACTCATCTGTTACGTTTGAAGTACAATTTCCAACTTGTTATTTAAATGATATAACTATTACTATGTATAAAAAGATAGAAACCAGCATTAACGACTATTTCAAAACTGTAGTAGTTTAAACAATGTCAAGACCGATGTGTCAATTTTGTACCTTGTAAAAGATATTTGATTGAATTACTTTCTCTGAAAACATTTTTTTTTTTTTTGGAAACCATGAGATGAAGTACAAGTGTGTGTGTGTGTATATACAAACTCTAAACTCGAGAAAAAACTTCAACAACCTTTTACTTTCTCCCATCACTACTGTAGTATTTCAAAGAAACATGCCAAAACACTCTTTCTTGACTTTCTTCATATATTTTACACTTTTCTTTTTCTTTTTACAGTAACAAATTAAATAAACAACGTTTAAAAAGAATTCGGAATCTCGAAATACTCACTTTATTATAAAAAAGTTTCATTGTGATCGCAGTTAATATAATATGTCGATTGTTAGAATGTGTTTTCTTGTCAAAATTGCCACCTTAGTGACCACCCTCGACTGTATAGTGTGATGAATCATCAAGATGTTTTTAGCTACTTCAGTTACGCCAGTATGTCAGTAGAAAAAAAAATAGTACAGAGATTCAAAAGGCATTTATAATTGCCTAATATATCTTTTATAAAACGCCTCAATTACAAATGATACGCCCACGCATTTCGTCAAACAATAGATATTGTAAACAAGGTCAAGTTTAAACATTTTCTAAAAAAGTCTATTAAAAAACTACGACCTTCCTACATTTTCTCTCTTTTTTTTTTTTTTTTTCTTCTCCTCATTCACAAAGACTGATATGTAAGAAAAGTATAATTTTGACATGGACAAGTAAATATTAACACTTCTCTAACAATTTAGGTGTCATATAAATATGATTGAACAAACAAATTGTCAATCTTAAATCCTAATATCATGTATTATTATACGAGCAAATCTTGTGTGTGTGTGTGTGCGTATATCAGAGCAAAGATAGTATTATTAGAAGACAGATTATTAGAAGGTCTATGGTGTGTATATACGCATGCAAATTTTCTCTAAAAATCGTCTCTAACAATTTTGATTAAATCTTGTATCCTACATTTTTGGGGAACGAGAAGACCATTGGGTTAGGTCACGTCATTGAGAAAATTCGATAAGTGGGTCCTTTTGGGGGTCACTGCTATAGAGATCTAATATAATTAGCTGTCTATGGTCTGTGGTCTTTATATTAGATGTCTATGATCACTACGGGTTAATGCATTTCAATGGGAATGATGGTTTAAACAGTTATTAAGTTGTTGAACAGTTGGCAGTAAACGAAGGTGAAAAGGTTGCAACATTTTGCCAATTTTGGCGATGTTTGGCGAGAAAATTGACTTTCAACAAAACATGTGCTTGGCGCCAAATGAAAAAATGTCGTGAAGTTTGCGACTTTTTTTCAAATTTTGGCGACATTTCGCAAAAAAATTGGATTTCAGAATCTGAAGGAATTTTCTAGAAATTCTCAATAGTAACCGAGCTTTATGATTAAACCAGAGTCCATAGAATGTTCTCGAAAACCGAATTCAACCCATCATGAATGCTGTACGTTACTTTCTCACGTGTAAAAAGGCATTCAGGCCTAAAAGTCCTCCTATATAAAAAAAAAAAAGTGCGCGACGAACTAAAAATGTAATTACTTTTCGGAGTAAATATGTAAGTAATATGAAATTTAGAAATATGTACATAGTTTTAATATGGATTATTTGAGTAAATAATACTGTTATAAAATAAAAGGCTTTATATGAATAATACGGCAAGAATTTATTGTTATATTGATTTGAACACAAAGCTAATTTTAACCGAGCGCTCTGCACTGGTATCTTTTATAAAACACCTCAAATACAAATGATATACGCCCACGACTTTCGTCAAACAATAAGATATTGTAAACAAGGTCAAGTTTAAACATTTTTCTAGAAAATAGTATGAAAAAACTACGACCTTCCCAAATTTTCTCTTTTTTTTTTTCTTCTCCTCATTCACAAAGACTGATATGTAACTAAAAGTGTAATTTTGAGATCGAGAAGTAAACATTAACACTTGTCTAACAATTCAGGTGTCACATAAATTTGATTGAACAAATTGTCCATCTTAAATCCTAATGTATCTATTCATTTGACAAAGATTGCATATGCATTACGAAACATCTTCTACGACATAAATACTGTCGTGATTGATTCTAATTGTCTTTTTAGCTGTTAACTGCTAAGTTCATGTCACTTTCTGTTCGGCTTTTTATTTGGACAATAGATAGATTCTGCGTGATAGTTGAAAATATAATTTGAATCATTCGGGAAAATGCGGATATTGGGGAAGTAGATAATTAAATTGACGGTTTCGCAATGGAGCAATTGCCTCTTTCGACAGCTATTTAAAATAATTGGTATTTTCTTAACCATCTTTGGCAAATTATATACAGTCCGTGTCAAAATAAAAGATACATCTGTCATCGTTTACAAAAACAAAAACAAAAAAAAAGAATAAAAAGTCATGCGTCAAGCATAGATTATGTAACACTTTCCAACGCTTCCAAAATAATTTTACAAATCATTACCGTTTAATAAGCTGAAAGATAACATCTAACTAAACAACTTGAAAAACGCATAACATATTTAAAAACGTAATTTCAGGAATTTCCAACATAGACAATAGTCGGAAAAATAACCGAATACTTTTATTCAGTCCTGTATAGGATCTATAGATTTGTATATATACTACGTAGGATGCTAAATTTTAGTTCAGTTAGGAAACGCGTAGCACAGTTTAAAATTCTCCTAAAATATTGTTAACAGACAGTAGAGAATTATTTTGTGTGTCCCTGTAAATGACTGCTATACACACAATATTCTGTAGTAAGCCTCTTGTAATGCACCTTAGTGATATATATAAATTTCAATGCGTTTAAAATAGTGAAACATTATTTAATTAAACCGCAAACGATTTTTCTCCATAGACGTAATGTAACGGAATTCTTTTTTTTTCTGTCCCTGTAAAGTAATTATAAGTGCTATGCCCCCCCCCCCCCCACCTATTCCATATTAAGCTCCTTGTAATGCACCTTAGTGATATATATCAATTTCAATGTGTTTCAAATTGTGTAACATCATTAAAATAAACCGCAAATGATTTTTCCCCATAGACCGTCATGTAACGGAATTCTTTTGAGTGTCCCTTTAAAAAAACTATAAGTGCTACACACTTCAGTTGAAATAGGGAACATGCTATAGATAACGACAATAACATATAAAAATTGCAGGGCAATCCGAGCATACTTACGAGAGTTAGAGCACGGACAGACGGCCAGACGGCCATACGGCAGACAAACCGAAGTCGTAAACACTTTTCAACTAGGTTGGAAAGTGTTAAAAAAGAAAAAAAAAGAAAAAAAGAAATGTGTTTACAGTTGAAATAATATTTTCTTTCATAATATTAATACGATGTTTGGAATAGGGAACTTTCATTAATTAATATTGAAGATTACACACTTTTAATTAATATGAAATAATATGTGATTATTACCTCACAAAAATATTCCAGAAATATTCAAAACTAAAAATAAACCAAAAATTGTACCAGCATAAATTTTTCATTTTATTTTAAAGAATTGTTTCAAAACTTCAAAATAATCCACATAACAGAATTAAGTTATAAAAATATTAAAACCCTGTATTGTCATCGAAAACCCACTTGTGAAAATATTTTTTATAATTGAAGCCTAACAAGAAGTGGGTTAAAAATCTATCACAAAATTTCATCTTTACATACAACAGGAAAGAAATATAATGCGTAAAGAATAGATTATGTAACACTTTCACAAAATTTCGCTGCTTAAAAATGTACATAACATATCTAAATAAACATTAAAAAAAAAACACATAATATATTTGAAAACCAGATTTCAGTAATTACCCTACATAGTCGGAAACGTACTCCAATTCTTTTGTGCAGTTCTGTATATGATTTATTATTCTACAAACAGCTCTCAGTATGCTAAATATAATTCAGCTATAAAATGCATTACTCGATTAAAAAACCCCTTTAAGCAATTCACGTTCAAACTCAGTAATGCTTAAGAATTATGTTGCGTAATCCTGTATACGGATTTATACACACTATGTATTATGCAGAAATTTAGTTAAACTTAAAAACACATACCATAACAGAAAACGCACTTCCAGCAATTATCGGCTAATAGACAATACTCTATTCGAAAATTTTTCTTTGTACTTGTAAATGAGCGATAAATGCAATGCACAGCATATTATACAACAAGTATCTTGTTGTAAACCTGACTTGTGTATATTAATTTCATTATATTTGAAAGATTGTGACAAAATTAAAATACGCTGCAAACGCCCCCCCCCCCCTCCCCATACCATTAAGTAAAAAGCTTTACGCTCCATAGTCTACAGAAAACATGTTTTTGAGACAGACAGACAGAGGACTAGACAAACTGAATGCAGAAACACTTTTCAACTATGTTGGAAAGTGTTATTAATGAATCAATCTTGTTTTTTCAAATGGTAACACTAACTTTTGACACTACATTCGAGTTCCTTGGATCAAATCAGCGCACTATTATTTGCTTAGTATATTAATCACGCTGCTGTTTGTAAAAAGAAAGTTGGTACCATTTTTAATACACAGACGAGATGACCCATATTTCAAAAATTTTATTCATATTCTAAAAGAAAACAATGTTACGAGTTTAATGACATCTTTGTTGTGACTTTATTGTAAACAATCTGCGAATAAAAAATAGTGTATAGTTTTCTTCACATGACTGTACAGTCGTGGAAAAAAGTGTCCTCCACCCCCTCTGCTTATTCCTCTACAAACAATAGTAGAAAATAAAACAGGAACAGTTTAACTGGAAGTAACGTTTACTTTTATTTAAAATTGTTATTATTACTTTAAAATTTTTCCTAGTGGACTATTCCTAATATTAAAATGAATACAAAATTTAAATTTTCCAACAGGAACACTTAATTTTGACACAAGTATACGAATATCCACAATATAACTAGTATTCATGAAATTTTTATGATTAGTTCCAAGAATATTTCATGTTAAAACTTGTTAGCTATTTTTGGGTTGTATCTATAAGTGAAATCCATTAATATAAGGTTCATATTCAATATGAATTTTATTAATGCTTTTGAATAGAAAATAACTATAATTGTTAGAAAATCTCTAAATTACTTCATTTAAATATTCCATTAAGTAACTGAGACTGCTGTTTTTTTTTTTTATATAAATTTTAGCTTTATTACCCTCCTTATTCACAAGATTTGTCTTCACTAGACTATTTCCTTTTCCCAAAAGTAAAAACAAGTTTGAAAGAGCACAGCTATGAGAATATAGAAGGATATTAAAACAAATTTGAGAGCCGAACTTGGAAGTGTAAAGACATGTTAAAGCATGGTACCTTGTGTATATTTTAAGGCTTTAATGTGTAAGATAAATATACAAATGAAATTCTAGAAATAAAATCAAGAACGAAAACTCATGCGTCAAGCATAGATTATGAAACATTTTTCAGCACATTCAGAATATTGTAACAAAATTTCAACGTTTAATATTGCGAAAGATAATGTCTAAGTAAACAATTTTGTAAACACATAACACGCATGAAAACACCATTTCAGCAATTACCAGGCGGGGAAAATATCCTACTTTTTACTTTCTTCTATCTATAATTGAAGAAAGTATTGTAATCGAAATTTTTTTTGACTTCCTGTTTTCGACGGATTTACACGTTTTAGGGGTCAGAGATTCCGAAAAACATGTTTTTACAAAATGTCTGTCTGTCCGTCTGTGTGTCTTCATTGTATCATCGAAAAATATATGAAGTTATGCTTCAAATTGAACCTCATTTATTTTCTATGTTTTTGTCTATGGCAAGCAGGTTCTATTAGAATTTGGGGATATTTCGACGAAAGAAGGCGCTGTGATCGATATTTTTGTTCCATTTTCCCTATTGTATCATCTAAAAGTGAATGAAGTTATGCTTCAAATTGAACCAAATTTTTTTTCTATGTTTTTGGCTATGGCAAGCATGTTCTATCAGAATTTGGGGATATTTCGACAAAAGGGGGCGCTGTGATAGCCATTTAAAGATTTCAAATTCAAAAAGATGTGCAAATTTAAAAAAATTAGATATCCTAAAACTTTTTTTCGTTACATGGTTGGCCTTGATCCGGAGAATCCGGAGCAATTTTTGTTTTGTCTCTATCTTAAAAAATGGCTGAGATATAGCGGTTTGAAATTTTAGGGTGCAGAATTCATCCATAAACGGGTTAATTTATAAGTTTTAATTAACATGGTTTCGGCAAATTTTCTTTCATTATTGTAACCATTAATCCTATTATATGCTTATCACTATATATTTATATTCGCCAACGTCAAATTCTCGCCAAACTTGGCGACAGTTGGCAGAATATCGCGAAATTTGGCGACCAAAACAACTTGCCATAAGCGAAACCAACTTGGCCGTAGAGGACTAATTTGGCGATATTCTCATTCAAATTCAATGTTGACGAGAACTCGGATTGAATCTTCTTTATTTACGTTCCACGCATTTGAGCTTCGTGTTTTCCAGTAAAATTAGCTAAAATCGTAAAACAAAGGAATAGGGAGGCTATCTGCGCCTGTCGGTTCAGGCCAGAAGGACTTTTCGTAGTTTAGTATACATCGGTTGTTCGCATCCCTGTAACCCAACGATTCATAAGCAGCTGACGTACAATAGAATGACGAAAAATATTGATTTTATTGGCGATGTGATAGCGAAATTTGAAGCATTAACATGACTGAGATAGAAGAAAGTTTTGGGATTGGCACATCCGACTAGTTTCCTGTATATGAACTATAGATTTGCATATATACTACATAGTATCTAAAAAATTAGTTCTATTAAGAAATGCATAACAAAGTTTAATCTTATTCAGCTATTTCCGTCAATAAGCGGAAATGCACTGGAGATCTTTTGTGCAGCTCTATATATCATCTTTCTGTAGAATTGATACATACCAAGTAAAATGCAAGAAATTCGTTGAATTTAAAAACGCGCACTACAATTGTTCCAACAATTATTGTTCATAGACTGTACTGTTATCAAACTCTTTTGTGTGTCCTTGTAAATGAACGATGAATGCTATGCACACCATATTCTACCGTAAGCATCTTGCGGTATACCTCAGTGAGGTACATTAACATCAATATGTTTAAAATAGTGCAACGTTATTAAAATGTGCCGCAAACGATTTTCCTGCTTAGACCGTAATGTAACGGAATTATTTTGAGTATCCCTGTAAACGAACTAAATGTGCTAAATACTTCATTTTTTTTCGAACATGCCATATAAACTTCAAAAATTTATATCACTTGCATGGAAATCCGAGTATATTTGCGAGATAGAGCACGGACAGGCAGACAGACAGACAAACCGAAATCATAAAAACATTTCAACTATGTTGGAAAGTGCTAAGAAAGAAAAAGAGGGGTATCGTAAATATTATTCGATTTTTTTATTATTATTCTGAAGCTAAAATCAGAAGTCAGAAAACAATACATGGACTGATACTGTCCAAGGCCATAAATATTTATTCGAGGCTTTTAGAGGGAAATAAATGGCCTTCTAATTCCAATCTTTGCGAAGAAAAAGAAGTTTCATTTCGATTTGTCACTTGCCAGAAATATTGGTAATTACAATAGCTGTCAGCAAGTTAACGTGGAAGAAAGAAATAGCGTTAAGCGTGAATACAGAACAGAAGAAAAAAGTAACAAAGAAAAAAAAGGAAAGAAAAACAATTTCAATCTGTAATTTTTTTTAAAAAACCTTTTCATTTTTTTTGTAAAAATAATTGTTCTTTGAAAGAGTTTATAATTGTAGTATGTAAAAAACAGAATTTTTCAGATATATAATGCTGAAAAAACGTAAAAAAAAAAATAATAATAATAATAAGTAACTGACACTTTATCGCATTTTATTTACTTAAAAAAAAAGCATGAAATACATGTAAAAAGTTTTTGAAAGAAAAAAAAACATACTTTTACATCTGTCATGTAACAGAAATATTTATAATTACATTACCTGTCAACATAAAAAAGTTAAAAAACTTATCACGTAAAATGTAGATACAAAAAAAGCACATTTTTTTCATTGTGTTAAATTTTCATTATGTTTATTAGGTTATTTTTCATTGTGTATTATTTTATTTTAGTTTTTTTTATGCAGTTTTAGATTTTTGAAAGAAGGTGTTATTGTAGCAGGCGAAAGCTCCTCAATATATACAACTTTAAGTTAAAAAAGACTTTTTTCATTGTATTTACTAAAAACAAACAAACAACAAGAACGGAAAATAATGCATCACGGCATAGATTATGAAACACTTTTCAACACTATCGGAATATTGTTAAGAAGTTTTTTTTTTTTTTTGTTTATACAATGAAATAAGATTTCTAAATAGGCACTCAATAAAAGACACAACGCACTAAAAATTGATTTTCGGCAATGGCTGTCCATAGCCAGTTATGCGTGCAATTCTTTGATGCGGCCCTGTATAGGGTGATCTACACACCTCGTGATACACAACAAATAAATTAAGTTTTAAAATACATAGCAAAGATGAAAATGCACATCCAGCAATTATGGCTTAATGTCAGTCGTGTAACAGAATTATTTTGAGTGTGTCTGTAAATAAACGACAAATTCTACGTACTCGATAATCTATACTATAGAAAACAGGCTGTAGTGAAAAATAGTAATGTACAGGGTGGTTATATAAACCAGAATGGGTACACTTACTATTCGAGAAGGGGGAAGAAGAATGGAACAATAAAAAATATAATTTCAATAATCACCGACAGATGGCTCTACTGAGTGTGAAATGTAATGTGCAATACAAGAACAAAGAATTAAGGCGTCAAACTGGATGACACACCTAAATTATTGGAAAATGTCACAATGAATGTGTTTGCGCTTTAGCATGGCGTTGCCGATCATGTTCAGGTGCTACATGATCATTGTGCTGGAGGACAGAATCCAGGCGGTGCACGACGGACTCAATTGCGGAATGTAACGCATCAGGAGTGATGTTTCGCACATATTCTGATATGCGGTAATCTCGTTGAGGTTAGCAACACCTCCACGGTACAAAATATTACACATTACATTTCACACTCAGTAGCGCTATCTGTCGGTGACTATTGCAATTATAATTTTTATTATTCCATTCTTCTTCCCCCTTCTCGAATAGTAAGTGTACCGATTTTGGTTTCATTCTGGTTATTCCATAAAGCTACAGACAGATAACAACCCGGTATATGAAGTTCGTTGAACTAGTGTAACATCATTAAAATACAATGCAAACAATTTTTCACCATAGATCATATTGTAATGGAATTATTTTGTGCGTCCCTGTAAACGGACTATGATTGCTACTTACACTATATTCTATAGAAAGCATGTTGCCACCTACCTCAGTGATGCATATCAAATTGATTGTGCTTGAAACAGTGTAACATCATAAAAGTGCACTGGAATTATGTGCCAATCACAAAACCTTGTTCTATCTTATACATGTTAATACTTCAAAATTCGCTATCACACCACCAATTAAATCAATATTTTTCATCATCCTGTTGTACGTCAGCTGCTTGCGAATCATCGGGTTACCTGGATGCGCAGCACCCTTCGTTGCACGAACAGCCGATGTACAACACGAATACAAAAAGACGTTTTAGCCGGTACCGGTAGTAATAGATAGTCTCCCTATGTATTGGTTTTAAGATTTTCGATTGGTTTACTGGAAAACACTAAGCTAAAATGCGTGGAACCCGATTACAGAAGATTCGTTCCCATTTCTCGTCAATATTGAATTTCAATCAGAATTTCGTCAAATTACTCAGCTTTAGGAAAGTTGGCTTCTTTTATGCAACCTATTTTTGTCGCCAAACTTAGCAGTATTTTGTCAGGTGTCGCCAACTTTGACGAAAATTTGACGCTGGCTAATATGAATATATAAAATAGTGATAAGCATATAAGGGCTGGAATGATTGTTACAGCAATGAAAGAAAATTTGCTAGAAAGCATGTTCACTAAAACTCACTAAAAACTTAAACCCTTTTATGAAGGATTCCTGCTGCCTTGTTTAAAAATATCAGCCACACTAAAATTGCAAACTACTATATCCCAGCAAGAATTTTTAAGTTAAGGGATAAACAAAAATTGTTCCGTAATCCTTCGATCAAAACCGAACACTTAACGGAAAAAAACTTTTAGGATTTCTAATTTTTTTGTACATTATTTTGAATTTTAAATATTTAAGTGGCTATCACAGCGTCCCCTTCCGGCGAAATATTCGCATATGCAACTGGGACCTGCAGACCATAATCAAAAACATATACAAAAAATTTGTTTCAATTCTATGCATAACTTCATACACTTATCGATGTTATAATAATGAAAATGGAACAAATGTCGCTATCACAGCGCCCCCTTCCGGCGGACTATCCCCAAATTCAAGTGAGACCTGCTGGTCAAAAACCTGTAAATGAAATTTGGTTCAATTCTATGCATAATTTCATACACTTTTCGATTACACAAAAAGGACAGACACACGGACAGACAGACAGACATTATGTAAAAACATTTTTCGGGATCTCTCATCCCTAGAAGGTGTAAATCCGTCGAAAACTGGAAATTGAAAAAAAAAATTCGATTACAATACTAGAAAGTAATTATGTGTATGAAGTAGCGTGCATTTCTTTGATATTAACATGTTGTTATAGAGATTACTTAATATAAAGAAGAACAGCACAACAACGCCCTCTGCTGGATATTTAAATCCAAAATAATACCAACACATTATTTTTAAAATACAAAATTTTTTACATTTTTGCTCAATAGCAAGTAACTCGGATACAATTATAAAGGTCATCGCCAAAAAACATAGCAAAGCAGCACTAGAATTCTATTCAAAATTTTATTCAGAAATATTTTCCAAATTCTAAATTAATTTAGTCAAGATCTGTCTGAATCTGAAATTTTACGGAATCCTGTGCAGAAACCATAAAATTCGTTGAATGAACAGACATACGCCAGACAGACAGAAATTTTTCAAAACTAGTGATATTGTATTCATAACATTTCAAAGCGTATAATCAAAAACCAATCCTCTCGCATATGAAAAAAAGGAGTGGACAAAATTTCACAATTTTCAAGTTGTCTGGAAATTTTTTTTTTTTTCAAATATTTCTTCTTATATATAGTTTAAGATAACAATGAACTATGATGAAGATATTAAGTAAGAAATATTTTTTATGAAAATTTGCTCAAGAATCACTGGACGGATTTGAATTTGACTTTTTATGGTACTATTTTTATTACATCTGGGAAGGTTTTAAGATAAAAATAGTCACCGTATTGTGTAAAGTTTATATAAAGGGACTCATAAAATATTTTAATACATGATTTTCTTCCTTGTGTATGAAACATGAGCGATACTGACAAATAGAGTAGCTTTGTAAATCAGGGAGTTTTGACATAAGAGCAACGAAACACACGGCCTGTTCATGATTTTTAAAACTCACACGGTGTGGATTATCTTTACACGGCGATTGGCACAAAACGATGGCCGCGCCACTTAGTACCAACTGTCGTGTAAAGATGATCCACTCTGTGTGACATTTTAAACGTCATAAATCGGCCGTGTATTTCGTTGGTCGCGGTTAAGCATTATACTACATTAATTCAACACAATTATTCTAACTGGTAAATAAACCATATGAGTTGTAATTTTCCAACTGAAGGAAATATGCCCAGGCCAGGATTTGAACCCAGTACTTTGGTTTAAGCAGCCAACGCTCTACAAACTGAGCTATCTGGAGAATTTCGGCGGGCACAAAGGGCTTTACCCATGTTACGTCAGCTGCGGGTATATAGATACACTGTAAAAAAAATCACAGTATTTTTACAGCAAAAAATGCTGGCAATATGGGTGCCAGCATATTTTGCTGTGAATTTACAGCAGTTTTGTTTTTCATGGATAAACAGCACTTTTGTAAATTCACAGCATTTTTTGCGGTTAATTTTACAGCAGTTCAGTTTTTTTATTTTACAGCAGATTTGTTAATTTTACAGCCGTTTTTGCTGTTAATTTTAATGCAATTTTAACAGAATGACTGTAAAACTTATTGTATTTGTTGTTGATATTTTACCCCCCCCCCTCCCTCTCCGTGTATTTTTTTTTTCTTATTTTAACCTGAGACATATTTCAAAGACTTTGAGCACTAAGTATTACCTTTTTGTTTACTTATATCATTATTTTAATATCATTATTATATAATAGATTCTGTTATACATATATACGATACAAATTTCGGTTTTTGGTCAAGTATATCACCCACAAAAATTTTAGTCATTTGCCTATAGAGATAAAATGTTTTTTCAATAAATCATAACAAAGCAAGATTTTACTTTATCTAGCTTTTAATTAATTATTCAGTATTTCTTTACAGGACTTTGTTTAACCGTTTGTTTGTATTTGAAAATACCCATTAATTTAAATCATGCATATATATATATTTTTTCCTCCAACAAATTTAGGGTTATTTTTTGTATCTATTTAAATATTTTTGTTTATTCAATGTAGCCATTATTTCCTCCACCCCTCAACACGAACATGCAAAACTTTCTGATATTTAAACTATCATTCATATATAATTAATAACAAGACCTTATTGTACGCAACTTGCTGATATGGAAACTTTATATTGATAAAAAACTTATTTTATGCTAAGATAATTTTATAAGTTTACATTTAATTCCATAAATATCAGGTCTGATTGAAAAATGAACACGGGGAGAAAAAAAAAACACTTATGAGTTCAAGAAACGTAGAATAAAATAATAATAAAAAAAAAATTGTTCACATAAAAACTTTAAAATTAAGCGTAAAAAATAAATAGATAATGGACGAAAACATTAAACGAGTTGCTGCAAATTACTGCTACGACAGTAAACAAACAAGGAATATTTTAGGAATTGATAAAATAGTGCATCCAGATTACTCATAATAAATGATTTGAAAATGGAAAATAAATCACTCTTCGAAATATCGGCTAAATATATTAAATAAATAAAAATACTTTAATTACTGTCCAAAGTGAACCGAAAACTATAGCTGGTAAAATATTTATAGGATTTAGAAAGTATATTCGAATGCGAACGTATGAACTGGAGTTTTGAAAAATATATAATAGCGTAATAAGGCATAGCTAAAAACAGGGATCTTGTTTAAAAAAAAAAAAAAAAAAATGCTTGCATAAAGTTTCCCTGTGATACTTAAACTCAAATTATACGTAATAATAACAAAGTTCTAGAAGAACATACTGAGGTAAAGTAAAAAACAACATCCCCAACAAAACAACATCCCCTAAGCAAAATCATCTATTTTTACGATTTAAAACAAAATATTTATTTTAGACAAATGACGTGAAATTTCCTGCCGTGATATACACGTGGTTTAAAAACAAAATTAGTATCGCATAAATATATAACAGAATTTATATGATATTATTAAAACAATAATATAAGAAAACAAAGATAAAACTTACTTTTACTCTTTGAAATATGTTTGTAATCCATTATCAGGTGTAATTGTTACAACTTTCATTTCTCGTAGAATCGAAGCGTCACTTCATTATTGGACTGCACCTGCCCTGCCGCTGACCTTAAATGTGTTTATTCCCCTCGTTTGAGATAATGACAACAACGCCGACAGATGTCGCTATCTATACAGCTGTAATCACTGTAAATTAACGAAAGAGCTGTGTTTGATTACTAGGTGAAATATTAACAGCCTTTTTTGCAGTTTTTTCTTCCGTTTTTTTTACAGTGTATAAACACGAATAGGAGAAAAGGATATTTCAATTCTGATTC
Organism: Maratus michaelseni; assembly: GCA_963931845.1. Classification (NCBI taxonomy): domain Eukaryota; kingdom Metazoa; phylum Arthropoda; class Arachnida; order Araneae; family Salticidae; genus Maratus; species Maratus michaelseni. The sequence continues at coordinate 3,308,226 of OZ007597.1, read as the reverse complement.
CCTGATGCTTAATAAACAGGTTTTTTTCTGAGAATATATACCCGCAGAGGCGTGGCTGCTCTTGTAGTGCACTTCGGTGACGTATATCAATTTCAACATGTTTGAAATAGGGTAACGCCATTAAAATATACGCAGACCATTCTGTAACGAAATTCTTTTGAGTGACTCTGTAAACGAACTATAAATGCTACCCTCTTCATTTTCAGTACCGAACATTCCATAGTAAACCCCAATAACATATATGAATTGCGTGGTAATCCGTGTATATTTACGCGAGTTAGAGCTTGGACAAACATACGGCTCGATAAACTGGATTCATGATCACTTTTCAAGTATGTTGGAAAATGTTAAAAAATAGGCAATGTTAACCTTTTGAATCCCACAATAGCCGAAAACATCCAATGCTCCGAGGCCTGTTATAGCAGTCTATAGCTGAAACGATTTTCCTTCCCCTTAAGTGGGTTAGTGTGCTGTTCAGGGGGTGGTCTATCTGAATGATGGATGGGTAAGCTGTTGGCATTTCTGGACTGTAAAGAAAGAAAAACAAGAATTGTCTTTCAGTAACTGGAGCATAAATTAACAATGATAAACAGAGGAGCGTAACACCTGTCGAAATTTTAACAAAGGGAGAAAACAGTAGAGTCTTTTCTACTACATACCTGGCGAAAAATGGGGAAGTAAAAAAGCGAGAGTATTGGACCATTTTTGTTGGGATTCTAAGGTTATTAATTTTTTTAAAGCTTGGGATTTAAAGAATTAATAACATAAGTGTTTTTACACAGTTGCAAAAAAATCGTGACTTAAGAACTACTCACTTGATGTCGCTTTTTTATTTATTTTATTATAAAAAAAATACTTGTTCTATAAAAATTATTTTTATCAGAATTAGTAAGGGTGTGTTCACATTTTTTTTTTTTTTTTTTTTTTAATCTTCAAGTTTGTTGCTTGCATCGAAGATATTATTTCCCTGAAATACATTAATTCGAGATTGTAAATATGAGAAAATCACCTTACTCAAAATACGCATAAATGCAAGACCTTTACTGATTTTTATCTAAACTATCGATTTCTATCTGTTTCTATATTTTAATAGTTCCGAATTCCAAAAATTTCTTTTCAAACCGTGTTTAAGTTACCAAGGTCATTGAGATTTCTTGAATTACCAAGGATTTTCACTTCACTTCTTTTTTAAACCCTTTTACTTATATATATATATATATATATATATATATATTCTGGATGGAAGAGAATGACAGAAAAATAAAATCTAAAGTTAAACGATTTTATTTAACTTAACAGTAACAGTACAAGGAAATGTTAAAAATAACTTTTCTTGTGTCACTATGTCACTATCAGATAATTATGTGCTCTTCTGAATAACATTAGACGATAGATAATATTTATTAAAAACAGAGGAACTCTGAAACAAGATTTACTTTTACAGAGGAATTAAAATTAATATATGAATAATATTTGTCTTTGAGTGTGGTAATAATTTAGCCTAATTTAACTATTTTTGAAAACCAGCTTGTATAAAATGGTTAAATAAAAAAAAAAAAGCGCTGTCTTCCGGACTTTTATAACGTTTAGAATGGAAGTTTTATTCTAGATGCTATAAAAATCATTTTAAAGATGACGTTTTAATTATATTGTTTTAGATATGACGTAATTTTTACCATAAAATGTTTTACGCACGTAATAATTTAGTTATTTTAAAGTTTTATTTATTTTTTCTTCAACATTCACGTGTAAATATATTTTGCAATTAAAAATACAGTGTTTGGAAGCGCTAGAAGAAATGGGTTTTATGTCGTTTTAAACACGACGTTGTAAATATATCGTTTTAAATCTGATATAATTTTCACCATTTAATGTTTTTCGCATCTAATAGCTTAAATATTTCAAAGTTTTCATTTCTTTTTTTTTATTTTTAATTCATGTGTAAATATATTTTCAAATGAAAAGTGTTTGTAAATATTATTAGTTGGGCTTTTTAAAATTGGACAAAAGTAGATAAATGTTGTCTATTTCAAATTATGATTTAAATTACTATTTGATAATGAAATTTTGGATAAAATTTTTTAAAAAAACTTAAAACTATAGATAAATTAAAAAAAAAACTGATCGGACACTGCACACCACAATCTTGTCAAATACATGCCTGCAAATGATGGTTAAATTGCTGCGCATAGTATTTGATTTTATAAAACCTTTTCAACTTAACTATTTGGACAGATTTTAAGATTAAATAGCTCTTAAAATTTTGCTTTGGTTTAAAATCTGTGTGCTCAGCATGTTTATCATACACTCCTCTATAAAACGGCCAGTTTTCGTGTTTTTATATGCAATTTTTTTTTTTTTTTTTTTTTTTTTTTTTTTTTTTAATATGAGCCAAGAAAGTCAAAATGTCAGAATAAATTCACGAGAGTGTCGGTACCGGCGGCATTAGTTACTTTTCTTTTTATATAATAGAGATAATACTGTTATTGTAATGAAGTTAACAGTGTAAAAACAACATCTACAACCAAATGATATTTCATAATCGGTTTCTGACCATTGCATTTATTTATTTTATCGTGATGAAATAATGATTGTAATTTACAGGAAATGATTTACGACAAATGTTTGTGAATAATAATAATAATAATAATAATAAAACACTACAGTGATTATAACAACTTCTATTGCATTTCTTAGTGAAAATTTTCGAAATACAAACGTTTTTACACGCCTTTATTTAATTTATCTTGGTTTATATGTGGAATTTTGTCATGAATTTTACACTCACATCCTGATGTGCTAGAGTTTTAGAAATTAAGCACAACTGTACGTTCCCGATGCAACATTTTACTATTTTCAGATATTTTATTATCATCACATATATTATTTCTCCTGTCAACATCCCTTTTTTTCTGAAAATACGAAACGCAGAACGACGAATGAGATAGCATATGAAAGGATTTTGAAAACGCTTCTGACATAGCACACTTAACATTTCGTTAAAACATGTTTTCGATTAAAAATTGCTGATAATTAAAAATTAAATCGGCACTGTTTTCCTAAATGAAATGAAAGGTTTTCCTCAAAACATTGTTGTCAAAAAAAATAAAATACCACATTATATGATGCTCAGCAATTATTATAAAAAACACCGCACGGGTTTATTTTATATTTATGATTAAAAAGCGAAATTTAAATTGAAATGTTTAAGATTTATATTTCTATGTCCCATGTTTTTCCCGAAGCGGATGACGTCATCCTCTAATGCAGTTAAAATACGATTGTTAATTTTTTTTTTTTCGCACGTGCCTTTAGCAATCTTGGATCAGTTTTTACTCTAACTTTGATGGAATAAATTAGATGATATTCTGGATTGACTAACAACTAAATGTTGTTTACAGATATTTTTATCCTTGCTTTTTCTTTAGAAGTTTAAACCTGCATCTAATAACTATTACATATTGATAAAAAATGGTACTTCTCTTTTATCCCGTCGACCACTTTTCATAACAAAAAATTATCGCCAAATAAACGGGAGAACGTTGCCATTGGAATATCAAAATAAATAAATAAAATGTAAGAATTTAAGGACACAATTGTTATTTTAATTAATGAAATAACTAATAAACCAGTAAAACATAATGAAAAATACGCGCAAATGTCGAATTAACAACCACTTGATGATTTAACAAACACGTATAATGCTTCTGACATCAAGTAAATGGGACTGCATGTTTGGCGTTTAATCTTACAATTTGGCGATAGTTTTTTGTTATGAAAAGTGGTCGACAGCATAATAGAGAAGTACCTAAAAAATATTAGATTTCAGTGCGAAATCCTCGCACGGGCCCTCTGGTATAGATTAATTTGAATTAAATTTTTACTATACGTTAAGAAAAAAAAATAGTTTGAATAGTTTTTAGCCATTATTTAAAAAATATATGTAATAGCACGTGATTCAGCAATAAATATTTGTTACAACATTCTGAAGTATTATTTGGAGTGATATAAAAATGAATAATTTATTTTACTCCGATTACCACTCCTTACAAAAAAAAAAACTGAGCAAATATATTATTATTATTATTGTTGCTATTATTATTTTTTAAATATTATAATCGACTAACTTTAAACCTATGATACTTAATTTTGGCATGGAAATGCGACATGGTATAAATAACTCGAGATTATGTTTATAAAGCATAAATTTTAATAATTATGTATCACAACTTCTTACCAGCGTGTTTCCTTTTAAATATTTTTAATTTTAAGAATATTAAAGTATAAAAAATTTTGCGTATTTATGTATTTCTTTTAATGAATCAATTTTCAGCGTTAAAAATGAAATGGCTGTAATTTACTAGAAGTGACTTACAAATGTCATTTGTGGTGCTACTAGTGTTTTGCTGTAAGTTTCAGTTCTAAATTCCTTAAAAAGAATTTGACGTCATAATTCTGACGCCGGCGAACTATATATATATATATATATATATATATATATATATATATATATATATATATATATATATATATATATATATATATGATGTTTATAATAATAATAAGCAAAAATTACCATACCGCGTATATTCCGACATTAGACCGTTGAGGGTTAATATTTGTAAGGCAAAACTGAAATTATGAAAATTGAAAAAATTCAATAGTTTTAATTAATGGTAAAGTTAGAAATACTACCAAAACATAACGAAAGACAATAAAACATTTACGTATTTACATATTTATTTTAAAAAACTGCTTTCCGCTGTAAAATAAATGAAGGTCAATTTCCTCTTTGTTTGTTTATGCAAGTATAAATGATCTTAATGGTGTATTAATGGATGGAAAATCCACGACATATAAACGTTTTCCTTAATATAAACGTTAAAAATTTCCTTATATTTCGAGTCCTTGATATGCATTTTTGACTCATGTAAAGAAAGGGAAGAGTCAGATTTGAAATGCTATACAGTGTGATTCAAAATTATTGGATAAACTTTAAGAGATAGTACTACACACCTCATCAAATAATTTTTATATGGAACTAGGGTCACATTCTATTTATTCAGTCGAAAATACAGGGTGTATCACTCGACTCCGGATTCGTTTATTTCCCTTTCACGTATAAGAGTGTCCGGGTGTTCAAAATTTTATTTTCTTTATAATAGACTTTTTTTCTTGATATATGTCTATAAATTACTTTTCAGAAAAATAGTTTTTAAAAACTTTTGAAAAAAAAATTAAAATTAAAAATTTTAAACTTTTTAAATTTTTGATATAACTCATGAACCACTTGCCTGATTTCATTACCTTTTTCGCTATTATGTGCGTAAAAGGTTTCTTATTAATTTGTCTTCGGGATTTATACAAAATCTTATTTAGAAAATTTATAATAATTTTAAAAGTGAAAAAAAATATGATTTTGAGAGTAATTTTTACTTCGAAAAGTTTTTTTCTTTAATTTTCATAGGAAATTAAAAATCCTAAAGACAGTTTATTAAAAACATAACATAAAAACTGTGTACATACACATATCTTGCAAGAAAGTTTAGATATATTCTTTTAAACTTGACAAATTCTGAAAAAAATTCTTTCCGAGATACATGGACTTAAAATTATTATTATCATTATTATACCGCTGGCTAGCCCTTACATGCTTCGGCTCCATCGAAGCCATTATCAAAACAAATAAGAATATTCTATAGCGGCACGATCTATGTTGTAATGTTTTGAACTGCCATCATTCAATTTTTTACACACTCTTTCAGATAACGCACGTTATTTTATTTCATTTTTATTTAGGAGGTTTATTTCCATATCCGTAACCGATAATTTTGGCAAGTTAAAGATAACGATGCAGCATCATTTAACTTATCAAAAACATGGGTCACTCCATGGTTACGTATATGGAAATAAACATCCAATTAAAAATGAAATAAAATAACGTTTATTATATGGGTAACCATATTCGATTGCATGTTGAAGGATGTTTTAAATTTCGAGTTTTAAAATTATTTGAACAAAGATTATTGAAATGTAGTAAAATAGTAATGTAGTAAAATATTTACAAATACTGATTTAATACTGTATACATGACTTATAATTAGTAAATAAATTTACTTGCAATGTAAAATCATTTCGCTTGTCGTAAATGTCAAACGTAATTTTATTATTATCACAAAGAATAGTATTACGATCAAGAAAATTAATTTCATTACTTACCATAACATTGAAACTATAATTTAAATTTTTATGATATTTCATTGGTAATAAATAATTTGATTTACTATTAAAATAGAAGATAATAATATCATCTATATAACGTTTGCATATACATATATATATATCAACATTTGAACGGACGGTGGTTTGGCAGTCTAGGGATCATGATCAGTGAAAATATACCAAAATTGTTTGGAATTGCTTTCCTCCGAACGGCTGCAATAGGTAGCTTTTTGTAATGAAAGCTACCTAAACGAAAATTAATCTGACGTCATATTGGATGTTTAGCAGACTTTTTCAAATGCTTGAGAATAATGCAAAGAGAGTATCAATATGAGTAATAGAGAAAGCAAGTAGATAGGACGTCAGCAAGTGATTATAACGCCTTATGAGTTTGAGGAACGTACTGAATCATGATGAAAACCCGATTATGGAAATATTGGTATATTTTAACATTTTGAAGGATTTTGATACAGCATGTTTAATTTTGTAATTCATTTTTTTTTTAATATCGCATTTAGTCCACATGACAGATTATAATAGCGGATCGGTTCAGATTTTCGAAAAAACGAGAAAAATAGACCGGTAAATTTTTACTTTATGAAAAACAGGATTTTTTTTTTTTTTTTTGAAAATGAAATTTATTCGGATTTATTAAAGAAAGGATAAAGTGTTTTGAAAGGAATACTAAACGAAACCCTTTGCGCGATCTTCGATCACACTTACCCACTTGTTTTTTATGTATGAGTGTATGTAACAGCGGATTGGACATATATATTTTTTATTGTATAGCTTCAAGGCTACAGCAGCTAAGTGCAACAAAGAAATTGTATTTCATATTGTTCTAGAATCATTTAGAACAATGTGTCACACGTTGTTCTAGAATTATTACATTTCTGTTACATCACATACTTACGTCAGAAGAAAAAAAATTGTTGTTAGTAATGGATCTTTTTACTTCTTACTTACGTTAAGCGAACTCGCATGTTCTCCTGATGCATTTTACATTTATGAAGGTAACATCGGCAAATACATTAACGTATTTCTTAACGTTACAAAGGACAATCGGGAAAACAAAAGAAGGACATCGGAAATGTCTGTCAACAACATAAACGGCTTAAAAAAGAAAAGAAATAACATAAAATCTAATTAAAACAATGTATTGCATCGTTTATTTTTCTCTCAAATATATGTTTTTAAAATCGACTTATTTAAAAACAAAAAATCTTGGCAGCTAATTTTTTTTAAGAAAATTTCTCGATTAGCTTCTTTTAAGCTTTTAGCAAAGAATTTATCAAAATTTTGAGATGAATTAATGATAACACCTCCCCCCTCCCCCTTCTCACTCACACATTACCGAAAATCTATTTATATAATACGCAAATGAGGTGACGATTCCGGACTGGACTCATCAGTCTTACCAGTCTACGATAAGATGGAGCCATGTTAGGCTTAATTTCGATTTGTGATGTTTTTGGGAAAACTTCTCTGTCTAAATAAAAATTACCTCTGTTCAGCATATTTTTCTATAAAACATTCAAAACTACCAAAATTGCGATTATATGCGCATTCGACGAACAATTTCAGAAATCGACGAATGGATCAGAAGAGAAATTTTGTTCCTCGATTAAGCTTTGTTTCTAAATAGTTTTTTGGCGCCTTCTATCGGCGGTCAAGATAAACGGAGGAACGCGCCTTGATCGTAAAACATTTTTATCAGAATGAGAGAAATGCTTCGGCAGCCCTCCGTGCTTATCGACGGATGAAAAACTTCAGGAGAAGACCCATGTCCGTAAATGCAGTTAAATGCATGATTCGTAAATTTTAAAAAACTGGTTCTCTGAATGTTGCACCGGGAAGAGGACGACGTGCAACTGAACCGACGATTGTGGAGGAAGTTGCGATTGCAAATGCTGAGGCATCTGCAAATCCTTCAAATGCTACAGTAAGTGGTCGCTCAATAGCATGAGCATTCGACATTCCATGGGCAACCGTGCGCATGATTTCACGCAAATTCTGAAGCTCTACCCTCACAAGATGCATATCGTGCAACAGTTGAAACCGCAAGATCACTCTGTGTGTCTTGAATTTGCGTTGCGTTTTCTGGGGAGGATGCAAGTGGATGAGTACTGGCCATCGCACATCTTATGGACAGACGAGACTCATTTTCACTTAGATGGTGCTGTGAACACCCAGAACTGTCGCATATGGGGTTCCACCAATCCTCATGCCGTGCAACAATAGCCACTACATTCCCCATACGTCACGGCTTGGTGTGGATTCACGGCGAATTTTATTTTGAGCCCGTATTTTTTCGAGGATGTCACAATAAACGACTTTGTTAGGCTTACAGTAACAGGTGAACGATACAGCAGACTTCTGGAGAATCATGTTGTCCCGGAGTTAAGTCAAAGAGGCTGTTTGACTACCAGAATATTCATGCATATCATGCATATTCATGGTATCATAATGTAATGGAATCATTTTGTGCCTCCATGTAAATGAATTATAAATGCTACTTATTCTACAAGCCTGAGAGAGCATGTTGTAGTCCATCTCAAGGATGTATATGAATCTCATTATGTTTGAAATATCGTAACATCAATAAAATCCACCGCAAGCGATTTTTCCCAATATACCCTAATATAATGGAATTCTTTTATGTGTCCCTGTAAATGAACTATAAATCCTAGAAACATTATTTTCAATAACGAACATTCTATAGCAAACCTCAATAACACATAAAACTTTCATGGCAACTCAAATATATTTACGAGAGCTAGAGCACGGACAGACAAACCGCATTCATAAACACAATCTATTTTGGAAAGTATTAATAATACTATTTATCTTCAAATGGCTACTGAATTTGCACATTTGCAGCCATTTTTTTTATTATTCTTTTTAAAACAAAGCGAATTAGTGTGTTTTTGATTACACAAAAATGGCCATCAAGGGAGCTCAGTTTACGGTTTTGAGCTTTAGTGCAATCCCCAGGGGCGGCGAAGGTTTGTTGTTTTTATAAACAGTGGGATCTAGTCTAGACAGGGGTTTGCGGAGTAAGGGAGTCAGAACCCTCTACTCATTTAAAAATATATATTTTGTGTTTTTTCCCCCTCATGAAATGTCATTAAGAAACAAAATTGATAAAAAAAAAACTACAGTATTGTTACTTTTTGTGTATTTATGTGAGTCAGAACAATCGATCTCTCCGGAGAAACAATACCTATTTATCAGATTTTCTTTTTAAAATTTACTTAATTGTTCATTCGAACGCTATTTGTTTTCTTCTTATTTTCCTATTACGAAATACATTTCGCAATTACACCGAATCATAACATTTGCAATGCTCTCAAAAGTGCATTGCCGCTAATTTCTGTAAAAAAAAAATCACAGTTTGTATTCTTAGAATTCAATTCAACTTGTCATTAATGAGATAGATCGCACTGACTCACGTGTATTCAAGAGTAGTGAAATAAAAAAGAAATCACACTTCCCGCATTTTGTAAATCGTGAAATGCAAGAAAGAGAGAGTGGATAAGGAAAGCGTTTAAAACAAAAGCATCGACGTAATGAAGATCAGCCAGGCATAGCTCGTACGTCACCATGCAAGATATGTCACATCTTCCTCCAATAGTTTATCGGACAGAAGTTATGAAGCCGGCAGCTGTATTTGTACAAGAAATGTGTAGAAATGTATCCAAGATGATGTGTCCAGAACAAAAATGAAAGTTTATAGTGGAGAAAGCTACCGGATGTAACTGTCTCGTGTGAATTCTGCGAACTACTTTCGTATGGAACGTAAAATTTCACATTTCTATTATTTGCAAACGATTTTTGCATTTTTATTTGATCTGTCACTTGAGAACAAAGATTTAAAATTTGCGAACTACTTTAGTGTTACGTAATATTTGTCATTTTTTCCCGCTTTACTTGCAAATGGTTTTTGAATTTTAATTTAATCCGTTTATGTGCAATAAAGATTAGGAATTATTGGACAACTTTCGTGGTATGTAAATTTTTTTCTTACTGTTGTAATTTTGGAATCAACCTTTTATTTTCGATTTGAACTGTTATTTGGCAACAAATATTTTTATTTGCAATTTACTTTCGTGGTATTCAAAATTTGACGTCATTTTCGAGTGATTGCTGTGCAACTACATGCTGAAATTAAAGAACTATTTTCGCAGGCCTACAATCTTACCACTGCTTTGCAAGCTATCTTTCCGTTTTAGTTTGAGCATTCATTTATGAAGGAGAGTTCAAAATACCTAAACTATTTTTTTTTTTTAAACATAAAATAAATTTTAATATTTTCTTTTTCTTTTAAGCAAATTTTAAAATTTTATTTGATCTTCTACTTAGCAACAAAGCTTTGAAGTTAACAGACAACTTTCGTAAAACGTGAAATTTCCAAATTTTTGTAAAAAATTTTAAAATTGAATTTGGCGTAAAGTATTACTTGGTAAAAAATATTTGAAATCTGCGGCACAAAGATGTCCACTAACAAATTGTCATGATTCATTCTTCCAACAAGAAAAGAATGACACATTAAGAATGATTTTTCAGTGTACATTAAAATTCCGTTTGTTAAAATCCAGTGGCAAATATGTTAGAATAGAATGAAAATGTACAGTGAAAACAACTACCAGATATACCATCTCATGTGAATTGTGCATAGTACTTTTAAGAAACATAAAATTTTTCCTTTTTTAAAATTTGTAACAAAATTTGGAGATTTTATTTGAATTTTCTCATGACAAATAAGATTAGAATTTTGCGGACGTAAAAATATCTACTAATGAATAATCGTGATTCATTCTTCGAAGATGAATGGAATGCATTATCAAGAAAGTTTTTGTCCTATGAGTTTTCTATAGTTCAAAGATATTCTCTAATGAATGATCATGATTCATTCTTAATATCTGAGAAGAATTTTAAATCATCAAGAATGATTCTTCACTGTGTTTTAAATATCTGTTATGTAAAATCAAGCGACAAAAATTCTTCGTGTGAATGGATACTTGATTTATTATTTCTGAAATCGTAACTGCATTTGCGAAATCCATCATAAATATGGCTCTAAATATGTGAAAAGACAAATGACGACATCTGTAATTTTGGAAAATAAGTTGAGGATTTATAGAGCTATTACATTCATTACGTATTTTTATTTCTAAGAATACAATAGAATTGTTTCACGAGTTTAATTTGGAATTGTCTTTTTATGAAATATATTTTTCTGATGAAAATATTCAACATAATGTTTTTTCGAAGTTTATTTATTTATCTAAAATATCACAAAAAGATTTTGCAATGATGTTAATGATTTATGTGAATTGTGAAATAGATTAATCCATTGTAAATGTAGTATTTTTATAAGCCGGTAAATACAGTTTGCGTATTATAAAATGGCTTCTATTGATGAATACGTAACATAATATAACATACATAACTTAATTTTCTCCTTTTCTTTATTTTTTACTATGTGAATCAAAATTTTTGATGCGATAACTTGAAAGTCAATGTTGCGAGTAAATACGAGTAATCCATGAGTTTTTACTTCAATTACTGTGCTGTTTACTATCATATACTATTTTTTAAAACACGTCCTGAAGCAACTTTTATTCCAGTCTGGGCAACGTAAATTTCTTTGAAATGATCTGTGAATTTATATTTTCGTCGAAATTTCTTTTGTGGGATTCCTAATGTTGTGGTGAATTTATATGCTAATGAATGCATTACGGTTAAAGTTAACGGAAGTAATCATTTGGGCATTGAAGAAATTAATTTATATCTGATCTCGCCAAACAATAATCAAGATTTCGCCTAACCATATGTTTGCCAAAAAACAGTGGATTATTTCTGGAACATAGTCATGTGATAATGTGCACCAGATACTACATGATCGTTTTTATCATCGCTTTCAAGTTTGCCAACATATCGAATTCGCAAGAAATTGTCACTCTACCGCCGAAAGCGCATTCAGATGATCACAGTCAAACTCCGTATGGTGTTGATGTAGATAATATTGACTTGCAGCTCAACGTGATCGACGATGAAATTAAAAGTGTACCGTTGCCGGTTCATGAAATGCAGTTATCAACTGATCAAAAGGAAGTGGAGCAGCACCATCACAAACCGGATCACAGGTTCAGACTCATATCGCTAGACAATCTGGTTCACTTGAATCCAGCGCTGCAAGTGTCTCTCTGGATATTTATTGGTTCTATCATCAAAGTAGGTAAGCTGTTTAACAATTTATTTCATTCATTAGCCAGTAAATTATTTAACATCCTACTTAATTCTTTATATTGCGATGATTTCAATCTGAGAAAATTCAGATTCTCTATTTAGTCGTTCATCCGGATACTTAACTTTCTTGTTTTTGCCATGAAATTGGATATTTCGCTAGAATACATATAGCATTATTTTACATATTGAAAATAGTCATTGTATCGTATCGTATATACAGGGTGCTTCGGAACTTCTGGGTATAACTTTTAGTGCTGATAGAACAAGCTCAAAACACCCTACAATGCATGGTCGCAAATCAAGCAGTGAAGCGCAATAGGGCGCTTTCTGATTGTGGAGAGAACCATATTTTCTACACTATATCTAACAAATGGTTGCTGATTTTATTAATGCAGAATAATGTTACTAACTAGAATGCTAATAGGGACGAAAAATACAAGAAGAGTTTCGTATGACAATTCGAAGAATTTACTAATTAGGAAAAGGCGGACATGCATTTCACGCATTGTGCTGCGGTTGTGAGTGGTCTGGAAGTCCTATTTGAGTAGTAAACAGGGTTCACTCCACAATCAAGAGGCGCCCTCTAGCGTTTTTCTGCTTCAGTTACGACTCATGTATTGCATGGTGTTTTGAACTTCTCTAGGCGTGTTGTAGCACCCATTAAAGTTTACCCAGGAGAATATTTCCCGCTTGTGATTTTTATTTTATCTAAAATAAAATTGAATGTTTTTTAGGGTTTCTTTCATCTCACAAAACCCTATTCGTCCCGCTACGTTGTCTGTCCGTCACAGTGCCGGTTCTCAGAAACTATATAAATTACAGACTTGAAGTTTTCTGTACTTATAGCTAAATATCTACTATGAATCTAAAAATTATAAAATTTAAAAAAAATCGTATTATTTTAATATAGAGAGATAAAAAACCAAAAATCTAACAAGCTTTTCCTATTAAATTTAAACATTTTTCGTTATAGCAATTGCCAACAATTAAAAATCCACAATAAAATTTTTTCTACAATGATTAATTTTCTATTAAAAGATTTCCACGTGAAAAATGAAAATGAAATAAAAATTTTCACCAATTGAAAAAGTATTAATATGACGTCATATTGGTAATAAAACGGAAATTTTCAAACATTTCTCAGTAATACAAGGAGTATCAGTATGTTTAAGAACAGAAAGCAGGTTAATGTGATGGCATTAGAGAATTAAAAATAAAATTAATCTGACGTCCTATTGGAAGTTTAACGGACTTTTTCAAATGTTTGAGAATAATACAAAGAGAGTATCAATATGAGTAATAGAGAAAGCAAGTAGATATGATGTCAGCAAGTGATTATAACGTCATATGAGTTGGAGGAACGTATTGAATCATGATAAAAACCCGATTATGAAAATATCGGCATATTTTAACATTTTGAAGGTCTCTATACAACATGTTTGATTTTGAAATTGATTTTTTTTTAATATCGCATTTAGTTCACATGGCAGATATTATTATGACAGATTATCGGATTGGTTCATATTTTCGAAAAAAGCGAGAAAAATAGACCGGTAAATTTTTACTTTATAAAAAACATGATTTTATTTATATTTTTAAATGAAATTTATTTGGATTTATTAAAGAAAGGATAATGTGTTTTGAAAGGAATATTAGACGAAACCCTTTGTGCGATCTTCAATCATACTTACCCACTTTTTTCCCCCCTTAGTCAAATATAAGGAAAAACGATGGAATACTAATGCTTCTTTACATAATGTAACTATCTATATTATGAAGGACGAAAGTGCCCATACGTAACGCTGACGCCATTTTGCGAATGGTAACATTTAACGAATAAATTTCGGGTTTGCGATTTTTGCTACTGTAGTATTTTAAATTTCTAAACATCGCTCACTTTAAATTTTTACACCGTTATATAGGCATTATTTTCAAGTATGAATCGCTTTTTTTTTTCCAATTTCTAATGCAATTATTTATTCCTGTTACCACACCCTTAAAAACGGCACAATAATTGCGTGCATTTTTCATATACCAATTAACAAGAACGAAAAATCATGGGTCAAGCATAGATTATATAACACTTTCCAACGCTTCCAAAATAATTTTACGAATCATACTCTTTAATAAGCTAAAAGATAACATCTAAGTAATCCGAATACTTTTATTCAGCCCTGTATAGGATCTATAGATTTGTATATATACTACATAGGATGCTAAATTTTTGTTCAGTTAGGAAACACGTAGCACAGTTTAAAATTCTCCGTCTGGAGTTAAATAATATGGAAATGTGTTCCCGAACTTTTGTGCTTCCCTGTATAGGATCTACAGAATTTATACACACCACATAATATACAAAAAGCGATTTAAAATTAAAATCGCGTTCAGTAACTTAAAACGCACTTCCAGGAATTATTGTTAACATACAGTAGAGAATTCTTTTGTGTGTCCCTGTAAATGAACGATGACTGCTATACACACAATATTCTGTAGTAAGTCTCTTGCAATGAACCTTATATAAATTTCAATGCGTTTAAAATAGGGAAACATTATTTAAATAAACCGCAGACGATTTTTCTCCATAGACGTAATGTAACGGAATTCTTTTGACTATCCCTGTAAAGTAAGTATAAGTGCTATGCACACCATATTCCATATTAAGCTTCTTCTAATGCACCTTAGTTATATATATAAATTTCAATGCGTTTAAAATAGTGAAACATTATTTAAATAAACCGCAAATGATTTTTCCCCATAGACCGCAATGTAACGGAATTCTTTTGAGTGTCCCTGTAAAAAAACTATAAGTGCTACACACTTCCGTTGAAATAGGGAACATGCTATAGATAACGATTATAACATATAAAAATTCCAGGGCAATCCGAGCATATTTACGGGAGTTAGAGCACGGCCAGACGGCCAGACGGCAGACGGCCAGACAAACCGAAGTCATAAACACTTTTCAACTAGGTTGGAAAGTGTTAATAAAAATAACTAAAAGTCCGTTAAAATGATGTAATACCTTAATTTAAATTTAGTTGAAGTTAAACATCTATTTTAATACAGATATTTCAATTTCATGTTAACAATTTAGGAAAAAAGCAAAAAGCCATTAAATTAAATTCCATTAAATGTTTTCAATGTCACATCAAACTGACTCTAAATAAAGGGTAGCTTTGTTTTATTTCATACTTTTATTGTATTCTACAGCCATATCTTATAGTTATACGTACAGGGTGTTTCACAAAGGACCCCTAACTTTAAAAATCAATAACCCAGAAACGGTAATAGATAGAAGCATGAAACCAGTGGTATGTTTATTAAAAAAATCGTAAGAATCTTATACGTAAATCTCAAAATTTAGTTAAAAATAGCACCGATAGATGGCGCTGAGAGCGTCAAGAATCCTTCTAAAGAGAGTTCAGAAGCGTAGAAAGACTACCCGTCAAAGATTTCGCCATTGAAATCTGACCGCTATTTTTGTATATTGAAAATAATTCGCATCGGCCACGTTGCCTGTCTGTTGAATTTTTTTGAAAAGCTCACGAATTGTTTTTCCATCTGGGCCTTTTGCGACTTGACTTGAAATCGCGTTTGAAAACTTCTCCTTGTGGCAGTAGGACTCTGATTTAATCGGTGGTACTCCTACACAATAAACACACGTTCCTCCACGGTATACATCACTTTCGGAATTATTTTCACTATATGCTAAAGCGGCCAGATTTCAATGACGAAATCTTCCACGACTAGTCTTTCTATGCTTCTGAACTATCTTTAGATGGATTCTTAACGCTCTCAGCGCCATCTATCGGTGCTATTTTTAACTAAATTTTGAGATTTACGTATAAGATTCTTACGATTTTTTTAATAAACATACCACTGGTTTTATGTTTCTATCTATCACCGTTTCCGGGTTATTGATTTTTAAAGTTAGGGGTCCTTTGTGAAACACCCTGTGTATGTAAGTATTTTATTTGTTTAAATGCAGTGGTAACGTTGTCTATGATTTATATTAAAGAGTTTTTAATAGTTATTACTTACCCATCATACGTAGTAATAGGGTAAATCTTGTAATCGTTTTGAAAATCGAAATTTTTTTTTTTGAATTTCAGTAACATCGATTATCCGGAACTATTTTTTTTGGACTCTCGAAATATTTGTTCTGATAAAAGGTATATAAAAGTTTTTGGAATTGTTTATTTTAAGGAGTAAATATAAAAGACAATAAAAAAACATAAATTTTGCATAAAACATGAAGCCGATCGGATAATGAGTTACCGAGATATTTGTAATCCGATTTTTCCACACTCTTCGATTTTTTATGACCCTGTATTTCATCCAAATTTCAATTCAAAGATATATTTTAATTGGAAAGGAGACGCTTAATCAGATGCAATAAACCGCTAGTTAATAGGATTATTGTTTTTGGAGTTATAAGGATGTTTCTTTTAAGCAATTCAGTAATCGAGCCTTCAAAGTGTATGACGTCAATCAAGCCACGAGTTTATTCGAATTGCAATGCATTTTGTAAGTAGTTTACACATTTTTTATTTTAATATTTTACATTATGCATATCCATGATGGGTAAGTATTACGGTGGCCCAAAACGACTAGTTTTTTATTATTTTTATTAACCTTAAAACGACCCTTTTGAAATAGGTTTTTCATAAACGTCAAATTAAGCATTATCATGTTATGATTTTGTAATCGAGTTACATGCGGCTAATACAAAAGTATACCACCAAAAGTTATAAATTTCGAAATATTATTTGAAATTAATATGAATATTTTTTCGAAATATTATATTATTGATATTTTTCTTATGAAAATTCCTTTTGGCGTCATTAATCAATCACTTTTAAAAATATATATTAAATATGAAAAATCTATTAGAATAGTAAAACAAATGGTTTTTGCTTATGTACTGTAACCCGGGAAGACCGGGTTTCATTCCCAAGTATATATAAAATACAAAAAAAAAAAAAAAAAAAAAAAAAAAAAAAAAAAAATCGTTCCGGCTGCTTATAATTCGAGTTTTGTTGAATAGATTTTGATGGAGCTCGCACTTTTCGATAAAAAAATTTTCAGGTAAGGTTTTAGTATATATCATATCGTTCAACGTATATTAGTTATAGAATTTCAATGGAAAGTTCTGTTACTTTGGACGAGAAGATTACCATTGGTCATTTTTTGATGACCGTTATCGTTGGAGAAAGAGTTGAAATGGCTATACACCACGAAAAATGAAAGGAAAAACTATTACTAATTTTATTAAACAGAAGGAAAGAAAGAAAAGAAAAAAGGAAAAATAGTTATGATAATAGGGGATATTATAAAACGAAAATGTTTAGTTTAAATCTGAAACGGAATGTTCGTAATGCTTAAAAAATTATTCAATGTGAAAGATTGATATTGAAACAGTATTTGACGATTTATCTTTTGCGTCAGGTTAAAAAAAATTCATCTGAAAATTTCATTAGATATAATCTGAGTAACAATTTTGTTTTTCATTTGTTCTTTTTTTAATTTAATTTAAATTTGTATATAACTCCTCCATCAAGTGATATGCAGAAGAAACTAACAGATGTAATTATGAAAATGGCCTGAGTTGTGAGTTACATGTTATTTGTTTATTTACGATTCAGATTTTTCTTTTGTCGCCAAACAATTTGATTTTAAGCCAAGCAGGCATAAGATTGACATCGGTCCAAGCGATGTCCACAGTAATGGTGTTTTTTCAAGTTTACGACAGCATTTTTGGATTTTTTTTTTAATTCATATGTAAATTATATTAATTGCAATCTACTTTTATTATCTGTACTTATCTATCTATCTATCTTTATACATTTGCAATCTACTTTTATATGGTCTATGCATGCTCTTTTATTAATTGATGAAGGGAAATGCTGATAAATTTCTC
This sequence comes from Maratus michaelseni, assembly GCA_963931845.1. NCBI lineage: Eukaryota > Metazoa > Arthropoda > Arachnida > Araneae > Salticidae > Maratus > Maratus michaelseni. Next base: position 3,289,832 of record OZ007597.1, on the reverse strand, counting down.
CGGAATAATGGTCTTTGCTTTTATGAAGAGAAAAGATTTTCTTCTATATAATTTGCACGTTCAGTTCATTTACTATATCTGCCTTTATAAATTTCAGTTTGTCAAGTTACTGACCACATTTACAAATTTTTACCTTTTGTTTGGTATTGTAAAAAATTATGAGGCATGAGTAATAAATTTCCAAAAACTTATTCTAATGATATTTTCTTCCATCAGATAGACGTGTGAAAAGTCATGAAAAAATAGTCGAAATTCTTAAAATGCAATTTACAAGGAAATCTCTTTTGAGACCGAGTGCATTTTAATGTCCTGTCGGCCAAAGTTTGAGAACCGATAACATTTGTCCTCTAAAATCCCTTTTATGGATTTTTCAGCAGCGTAAATTTCTTAAAATACAATTTTTGAGACTACTTATCGGACTATTAACATAAAAGTTTTTTTGAAGAAAAAAAAGTTAAAATACAAATTAGTTAATAATAAGAATAAAAAATTGAAAAAAGTCTAAAAATTCTTTCAAGAACCTACGAATTTTATTTTGAAAGAAATGCAACATTATCATCGAATTTTTGTCGGCGCAAAATGGGCTTTATTTCTTACCGTAGAATTTTTTCCAGGCCGAATGTCACAGTCATCCGCTGTGTGTGATGAGTGGTTTGAATTTGTAGCTATTGAACTATTTGGCGACATAACTTTCTTTTGGCGTGAAATTAAGAATTATAAATTGATTACTTTAATATTAAATGTATACACAAAAATATATATAATACGATTTTTTTCAGACAAATTTCGTCGGTTCTCTAGCTTTGGACTATAGGGCTATAAAACGGACCAGTCTCAGTGCTTGGTTCAAGCTTCAACAAAAGTTGTTCCCTTATTAATTCAACTAATAACACGCATTGAAATATTAAAAGATTACCTGTTCTGTTAGGAAAAATAGGATTAAATTAAATTAAATTAAATTAAAGGTACTGGTATGTTATCTTGTGCCTTAATACCTATTTTCGAAAACAGTTTCAACACTACGTCAATGCATTGATGACACATACTCTATCTTTATTGTTTAAGATGCCAGCTGAAGCTACTAAAATATTCTTAGCTGATTCAGTCAATGTAAACAGGTGGTTATTTTTCACGGCCAGACACTGCCAACACAACATACGTATGCCCAAGCAGTCTTAAACAAACTAAAAAAGAAGACGAACTCGATCATATGATGCAAGATGTTTTATTTTGAAGGATTTTTGGATTTTGTTGCCACGTGGTTCGAACAGCTAAAATCAATGGTGTTGGGTTTATCAGGACCAGCCTTAAGAGATCGGGGTTTGATTGGGAACTAATTTACCAGCCCCAGATCCAGAGGGCCTGGAGATGCTTAATTTTCAGCATACATTAATGTCAACATACATTAATGTCTGTAGAATCATAAAATTATATATATATATATATAAGAGTCCATAATACACACACTTTGTGTCTGCGACAGAATGAAAAGTAATAAAAAATCTGCGCTTAAAAAATGCGGGCAGGTTAATAGGTCAAACAGTTTTAAACTACATATTAATATAAAACTGCACATGCATGTAATAGAAAAATTCAAAAAGAGTTTAAAGCGGAATGTGAGATCCATTTTGAGTTAATATAGATAAAATAAATGTTAATTTACTAAAAAGGTGCATAAATTTAATTTTAACATAATTTTAAAATTTTAAGCATGAAAGATATAACCTACATAGACATTACTACTCGAAAATTTAAAGAAATATTAGAAGAATACATTACAGAGATCAAATTCAACGACCGTGTACAACATTATCAAGATAACATCAACGGCAGAATATAAAAATAGATTTCGAAAACGCAAAAATTTTAATAATACGTACAATGAACTATTATACTTCAAAAATCAGAGAATCATTGGAAATTTTGTGTAAAGGGAATAGCGCATGTAATGATAGTTAGTGTATCTGAGAACATACCTGAGATAGGGTTGAATAATTTGAAAATATCAAGGACGTAATTATATAAGAAAATAGCTTATTATCGTTAGACTAAAGATATACTTGCCTAAAGAGATAAACAGTGCATATTACAGTACAGTACATATTAAATGGTACAAACTTGTGGATCTATTTATTAAAAGGTATTTATAAGCCTTTTTAGCTCACAGGCTATCAAAGCCTGAGAGCTAATGTGCCCGTAAGTTCTGTATTACGTATGTACGTAACGCAATAACTCTTGATAGAATTATCCGATTTGCTTCAAATTATGTATATAGGTTCATTCTAATAATGGGCTGTCCTGGTTAGTTTTAGGGGTTCATTGGTTAAGTATAAAGCGGGGAGAACAGGGGTAATCCACCCTCTTAATTTAGATAAGTGGGTTTTTCATGCAGAACTATCCGATTTGCTTTAAATTTTGTATATAGGTTCATTCTGATAAGGGGTTCTCCTGATTAGTTTTAGGGGTTCATTGGTTAAGTATAAAGCGGGAAGAACAGGGGTTATCCACCCTCTTAATTTAGATAAATGGGTTTTTCATGCAGATTTCATGCATCCGATTTGCTTCAAATTTTGTATATAGGTTCATTGTGATAAGGCACTACCCTGATTAGTTTGGGGGGCTGAATGATTAAGTATAAAGGGGGGAACGGGAGGGTAATCTCCACTTAATTTATTGTCGATTTTTTTGCTTTTCGAAGGGCATTATTCTTTGAAATCAGAGTATAATATATCCAATTACTGTGAATAGCCTGTGAGCTCAATGCCATCAGTTTAACTGGACACTTTTCTTTTCGTTGTGTACTGTTTATCAGTTTTAGTAAATACATGTTTAGTTTAATATTAATGACTCCCGCATCTGAACGTACGGACTTAATATACACCCCCAACAATTAATAGACTGACCCTTTGTTCCAAACTGATACAAAATAGCACAGTAAAAGACACATTTCAGTTTAAGGTATCCCCTTGAAAATGATCACGTTCGTGATTGAAAGATCTCGGGATTAATATTAGAATATGTAAATAACAACCCTTTACATATGTTTTTAAAACCTGTTACTTACATGTAATGGAATGGTTTTAAATATATTTTATGTACCTTTTTAGTAAATTAATAATTATGTTATGTATGCTTACATGTATACTTACAAAAAACAAAGAAATTTTTATATCGCCTCAGAAAAATTACATAGATTCAACACTTTTTTTCTAGTGATTATGAAATGTTGTATTAAAAGTATTAGTTTATTTTTTAAGAGAATAAATTAGACGTTAAATGCTCTGTTGGAAATAAATAATTATTTGGACATCTAAAAATCACTTAATCACTTACTTAGTAATCAAAACCTATAAATGAAAGTCAATATTATTTCTTGGGTTTTTGTTTTCCTGAAAATTCATTTAGAATTTTATAAAAGTTTAACTTCTGTTAATATGAGATTCAACGGACATAATTGCTAAACTCTTGAAATGTTCTTGCAGAACTGATAATCTCAAAAAATGTTTGGATCATTTTCAATTATTAAAACCTCTTTTCTCCAGATACGACAGACACTGTATAGAAAATCCAGATAGAAATAAATAAATTTAGAAATAGGGTAGAAAGCGCGAGCTAGTGAATTTATTCAACAAAATTATAATTTTTGCTCTGTTCATTCCTTTTTTAAGATAAGGCAACAGGAATAAAAAAAATTAAACATTACATAAACCATCTTTTTAGGATTTTTAAATCGATTTCTCAGCGTATAACCATAATTTAATTAATATGAAATCATAATTTTGTTTAATATATATATATATATATATATATATTACACTCTTTATTCTTTATTTATATTTTCTACTTTTTAGTGTTTGAGATGTTTCGTTGATGTAATTTAACTGTCCGTTTCAAATTTGCAGAGAACGCTTCGACTGGTTTATCATTAGCTTGCAAGTGCCGTCGCATGGCTAGTAGATGAACCACAATACCTATTTAATATCTCTCGAAATCATCATTTTTGAGAATGCAGTAACCATTTCAATTGCTGGTTTTTAAAAGTCAATTTCTATGTTATCCTCACCCTTCTTTCATTTTGGCTCACATGCTGCATACTGATGCGTACGAACGACGGCAAGCTGTCTGGACTATCTATGGGCAGGCGTTGACCCGGCGGGCGTGACTGAAGTATTACTGAAGTCGTTATCCACTGCTTACACTGTGGTTCACAACAGTTCAGAAAACTGAACCTTATTGATTGGGATATATTTTAAACATTTTCTAACTGCAGAAGAACCAGGAGGTCTATTTTCCCATTTTTAATTAACGGAATGGGAAATTATTGCAGAATTTTACGTAATGCAAAACTTGTGTCAAATTCCATCGCATTTTCCTCAATGGTATTTATAATATTATCTAATTAGTTTATCCAGAAAACTTTTAAGAGAAAACTCTTTATTCCTATGTTATACTTATTAACTCTTTTAGGTAGCTTCCATTAAAAAACTTAAGAAGCTACCTGTTGCAGACCCGAGGACAGGGATTCCGGAAAATTTCAGGATATTTTCACCGATTATGACTCCCAGATGCCAAAACCACTCTCCGTTCTAATGTTGACATATATATATATCTATATATACACTAGTGTAAAAAATTAAGAGGCAGTGACCGGACGCTTTCGCTTTTTATACGGTTTGTCAAATATCTAATCAAATTCTTGACAAATTGTCCTTGAAATTCGAGGATGTAAAGCACATGTTTGACTTCAAGAACAGTAGAAGCAATATGCTGCAATTAAAAGATTAATATACTGAATATTTGATGGAATATAGGCATTTGCATAAAAAAATTTTTTAACTGTGGATGCACGAACTATACCAAAGATTTTTTTTTCATGATTTAGTAGCCAATTCTATAGAGTGACTCGTATAAAAAAAACTAGTCAAATATTGTTTAAAACTCAGAAATGTATTAGCAATACAGTGAACTAATTGACAAATTGGGGTGGGAGGAATCCTTTATCATCCAATTGGATTCCCCCCCCCCCCCCAAATTCTCAATTAGCTCACTGTATTGCCGATATCTTTCTGAGTTTTAAACAATATTTGACTGGTCTTTTTATATGAGTTAGTCTATAGAATTGACTACCAAATGATGAAAAAAAGAAAAAATCATTCGCATAGTTCGCGCATGCGCATTAAAAAAGTTATTTCATACAAATACCCATATCTCATCAAATTTTCGATATATTAATATTTTAATTGCAGTATACTGTTTCTACTGTTCTTGAAATCAAACACGCGCTTTACATCCTCAAAGTGCAAGGACAGACCGTGAAGAATTTCAGTAGATATTCGACAAACCGTGTAAAAAGTGAAAGCGTCCAGTCACTGCCTCTTAATTTTTGTACAGCAGTGTATATATTTAATTTTGTCATACAATAGCACTCGCATTTATGAACTGATTTGGGTATGAATGAACACGTGTAAAGACTTAACGAAATCTCGACCGAGTTCGTTGACCAGCTTTTTCCACATTCTTGTATCAAACTGGTTGTCGCTTAAAAATTTCTCCCGCCCCCCAAAAAAAAAAAAAAATCTACAAAAAAATTATAAATCAAAGTTTTTCTCCTCAAGTGTTCCAGAGTTGCCAAGTCTCCGGCTTTTTGGACACCGGTATTTTAGTACAGAAAATATTGTTTTATGTAATCGGAACATTCGGCGATTTAAAAGAACAACATTTTCTCTAAGATAATACTGGTGTTTAAAAAGCCGGAGACTTGGCAAGTCTGAGTGTTCGACCTCAATACGGATGATGATTTACCCGTCCGGAGCATTTATTGTTTCACGTCCATTTTTGAATATGGCTGAGATACAGAAGTTTGAAATTTCTTGTTTAAAACTTTGTTTAAAAACTACTGGAATACTCATTCTAATAATGAAATCAATCATCTTGGCTCTTGAATCTTTATACCCCATTGAGTTCAGAGGTTTCGCGTTCAGTAGTAACTCACTTTTCCCACATTTCTAATACCAAAATATCTGCGGTTTTTCTGTGCATTGAGCTTATTATAAACTAAGTTGTCTTAAGGCTTTCGGTCAGTAAACTCTCTCCAATTCCCCAAGCTAATGTTAAATTTATTGGCGTGGAATTCATTCGTATATTTAAAGTATCTCCTCGGGAAATTAATATGTTTAACTTCTGTTTCCTGCGTGCTCTTCTTAAAGGATGTCTCTTTTTTTCTTACTTGTCAAAATATTTCTAAAGTATTTACATAATTTCATGTGAAGTGTATCTTACTCACAGCTCATGCGATTTTATCACATAAAATATTAAATTAAGTATGTATTGTACTGTCTTCTAAAAAAAACCCATTTTTTGATATTTTCCCTATCTAAAGTCTAATAAAGAATTAATAAAAATTGAACATTGCTAAATAATTACAGCTTGTTATGACTAAGATTTTAATGTTGAGCATTTTTCATTTTATCACTTTATTACAAAATGGCAGTCAATTATGCGAGAATTTGAAAAAAAAAAAAAAAACACATTTTCAAAAAAAAATGACACATGTTACCTGAAAACAACCCACACCTCACGTAATCAGCTGAAAATGAGGCATTTTATTACATATTAATGGTTTAATCTAAAAACAATTCAAAATTTATGTAGATCATTCTAAAATTGTATTATAAAAAGAAAATCTGTAAAAATGAAGCTCATGTTTTGCCAGAATTCTGCAATTGTTAATTTAAATTATTTTAAAACTAAATAAACACTCCTTATGTATTTAAAACTACTTTTACTATTCTAAATGGTGCACAAAAACAGAACAAAACAAAAAAATTCCCTTAGGAAAATATTTGGTGTAGTACTAGTGTGGTTTTTTTTTAGGAAACATTTCAGTGTGGGTTTTTTTTTTTTAGAGGACAGCACAATATATAAGGTGGGTGTCCCTGATATGGCCATGCTAAAGTTTAAGAATTTTCCCTGACGCCATTTTGAAAAAATCAAAACCGTTTTATTTTATTTTATTTTTTTATGTTCTCAGGTTAATGGACTTTCATAAATAAATATATATATATATGTATATTGCATTCCCTATGAAAATAATTTTACTAGTTCAGAAAAGCGGAATTCCAAAAGTCTACCAAATGGCCATATCAGGAACATGTGCACATGATATGGTCACCAATGCTCCATGTTTCACAAATCGTAATTTTCTCCAATTTAAAAATGCTATTCTGCTAAGTTTCGCAAATCGTAATTTTCCCCAATTTAGAAATGCTGTTCTGCTAAATTAAATAATTTTGGTGTAAAATAAATAACAATATACTCATTCTTTTTGTTTTTCAAAAGTGGATTTGAAACAGGATTTTTCATCAAAAATTAAGTTTTTAACAAAATTTACATTACAATAAGTTTTTATTTAGAAAAAAATGTGAAGTCCTTTTAGAGTTTAAAAAATTTGGTAAAACAAATTACTTATCACTATTGCAACAAATAAAAATGTATTTATCCTAGGTTCGCATGGTGCACTTGATATGGCCACCTGGATGGCCATATCAGGCGCAGGTCAGCTTTCACGAAAATCGCTTGATTTTGAACAACTCGTAAAATATACACCATCAACGACAGCACCAATTGATAGAGCATTAAAAACTGGACCGAATATGATGATATTCACAAAAAAGTATTTTTACAACGTTCATAAAAAAGGAGACTTATCAGATAAAAACAAGATGCGATTACACCAAAAACATAAAATAGGAAATTGGCGTCAAATTCCACGACCTAGCTGAATGGCAAGTGGTCACGTGATACTCTAGGAGGCTCCTTCAGAGTATGATCATGCCATTTAGTGAATTTTTTGGTTAGCTAACGTATAATAAGGGTATGGTCATATTAGGAACATGGCCATAACAGGGACACTATCTAATTAGAAATATTTTGACAGCTAAGAGAAAAAACACGTAATATTAAAAAAATAAATAAATAAACTTAATTCCTACTTAGGTCAACAAAGAAAAATTTTATTTTAGTTACTTTTTATTAAATAATTACAATTAATGTAAATATGTATATACATATGACAGAATCACAATATTAAGTGGCAATATAGAAAGCGAATTTCCTTGCAATTTTCCATTTTAATAAATAATATAAGAATGGCCCGGACAATACGTAAGTACCAAAAATAATATGAAACAGTATAGAAAATAACATTAAAACATAATTACAAGTCAACAGTTACCATGTCAACAGTTTCATGTAGTAGCTTCTCTTTCGAAGAGTGGAACCTGAGTGTTTCTGCTCATTATTCTTCGAGTTTTGAATGCTAGTAGTTTGGTTATATAACTTAATTAATGAATTAGTATTTGAAAAAACTGTCTTAACATCAAGTGTCATTCACTACAAGTTAAAAAAATGTATTTGAAGTTGAGTGGATGAATAAAAAATATTTTATTAACGATTGAAAATTTGAACAAGATATATAAATAGAGAGAGAGTGTGAGCTAATAGTAGGAATTGAAAAAAGAGACATCCTTTAAGAAGAATAGAAAGAAAAAATAAGTTAAACATATTAATTTTCCGAGGAGATACATTAAATATGCGAATGCATTCCATGCCCATTGGTTTAACATTAGCGAGGGGAATTGGGGAGTTGACAGACCAATAGTCTTAAAGTGTATGGCTGCCTCTTCCGGGATTTAATAAGAATACTTATTTAGTGACTACTCTCGTATGAGAATAATCTTTTCTTTATATTCAGAATGTACTATCCGACTGAAATGAATCATTCTCGTTTTATTAAAAGACAATGTCTATTATTCTCCCTTCGTCCTCTTTTGCCTTACATAATGCATACTGATGTGTATGAATGGCGACAAGCTGTCTGGACTAGATCGCCTGGCATTGACCTGACGTGACATAGCATCGCCAATGCCTTTCAATGCTGTGCTCACGTTTTTTTTTTTTTTTTTTTTTTTTTTTTTTTGTGTGTGGAGAAAGAGGGAAATGCTAAATATCTTTTGGATGTTTTTGTTCAATATTTGAGAGTTAGCGTTCTCAACTTGAAATTGTTTTTTCGACCGATCACTCGCTCAATTACAATAGGAGTTAAATCTGGAAAATTCGGGGGCCATTAAAGTCTTCTATTCCAAAGAAATTTATCAAAAAACTAACAGTTATGATGAATCATTTCTGTTAACACATTGCCGGTTATGCTGCACAAATATGTGTGCCAGCAATATTTAGCGGTGCGCGAAATCACGCAAATACGTGTGCCATCAGTATTTTAATTGAAGACAATTTAATGCTATAAAACGGGACTATCGACAATTTACACTTTATTATTTTTAACTCAATCGTACCGATTCGTAAATATATCATACGAACTGAATTTCTGCAACTGAGTGAAAAAATGCACAGGCTGGGAGTCGAACCAAAAACATTTGATTTAAATTGCCAAAGCTCTACCAATTCAGCTACCTCCACGTAAAGTGTATCTACGTAACCATCGTTTAATGGACCGACAACCGGCCGACTCGATTCACACAGACAATCTTTTTGGTAATAGCCTCTCTTATTATATAGAAATTACCAATCAATATGATTGGGTTAAAAATAAAACAGCGCATCTAAGTATCCCTTATTTAACGGAGTTCCTTTAACTGTGGTATATTCTATTGAACTGTCTACATGGCAGAACAGATGCTTATTGTCAATAAGGTTGCCTGACGATTGTCGGTCCCGGTAGCTCAATGGATAGAGTTTTGACAATTTAAGTCGAAGGTCTTGGGTTCGACATCTGACTTGGGCATTGTTTCGCACTGTTGGAAAAATTTAGTGATATTGATAGTTTATTTCTAAGTAGGTATTTAAAAAAAGACCCCTCTCCCCCGGCATGTTTAGTGATTTCAGTCTGATGTTCAATGTTTAAAAATAACTAAAATATTATATTTTTCAATTTAAAATTTATAAAAATAACATTCTGTATAAAATTAACAAACGATTGGGAATTGCAAATCGACTCGATAAATACTGAAAACCGCTTTGTGCCGCTGTAAAAAAATAAAAATAAAAATAAAATAAAATAAAATAAAATAAAATAAAATAAAATAAAATAAAATAAATAAATAAAATCAATCTGCGGCAGTGAACATGTTAATAACGAAACAAATGATCTAGAAAACGACACAAAAAAGCTTGTTTCCGTGTGAATGATTACGTTTATAGTGCATAAGATTATTAAAAATATATATTTCTGCTTCATTTTCTAACAAATACATTTTTGTTTCATAATTATATGAGGAAATCACTTATTATCCTTAAAGTAAAGATGTATTATAGCTTAAAGTGATAAAAGTACACATATAGGCTTATAAATACCTTTTAATATAGACATGAACATGTTTCGTACGCTCAGTCGGTGACATTTTCAAGATCAATAATGATAAAAAAAACTATTCTTGCAAAAATTTTTGAACATGAATTTGATAAACAGAACCACGAAATCACATGTGTAATGAAAGCATGTGCACTGTAAGAATGGTGAACTGTAAACGTCAAACTTATTTTTTGTTATTGCTCTTGGTTTTGTTTATTAAGCTCGTTTTCAAAAATTTTTGCGAGAATAGTTTCTTTATCAGTATTGATATTGAAAATGTCGCTGATTGAGAGTACGAAACTTGCTGATCTATACACGGTGTCCCAAAAACACTGACTTCGGCTTTTATTCCTTAAATATTGATCCTATATTATAAATTCCAAAGTTACATAAAAAAATACAGTATTTTATGAAATCGATTAAAATTTTCAGGGAATTACATTTGAAAAAATAAATAAAATAAATTTTTATACGGCACCCGCACAAAAAATTACCAGTGAGTAAAGAGTCACTAATAAGGTCATGTACAAAATTTCAGCATTTTATCATAAAAAGTCGCAGAGATATATTTAAACAAAGTTGGTGAGGAGTTAATCATAAATTAAAAAGTAAATGTTTACAGCAAGAGTGTAGATAGAAATGCATCCTAAGCAGATAAAGTTTGGCTCTTATCTTTATTTTTATTTACAAATTTATAAAAATATGCTTACTGAAAAATACCTTAAAATATTACTGAATGAATTACATAATAAAACGTTGAAATGACACAGTCAATGAACATTAAAACAACTTGCAATCATTGTTTTCTTTCGTAATTTGTGTACGACTCCTGAAACGCGATCATCCGACATGATTTTTCCCCTTTCAGAACTCATATCCAGGCATCGAAAAGTGGTTTAAGTGGACTTATGTATTTTATATCGCTGCGAATTTTTGTGATAAAATGTTGAAATTTTGTAAATGACCTTATTAGTGTATGAGGCACATTTTACTCGTTGGGAATTTTTTTATAGGAGGGCCGGCCATATAAAAAATTAAATGTTGTATTTTTTCAAATTGAGTCTCCTGACAATTTTAATCGATTTGATAAAATTCTGTATTTTTTTAAGTAACTTTGTAATTTATAATATATGATCAATATCTACTTATAATAAAATCCGAAGGCAAGAAAGTGTCTGTAACCATTCCGGCCGGGACCACTCTGGTCTGCGAATCGACTGTAGTTAAACGCCATGTTAGGCTTAATGAAAAACCTATGATAACATATGACAGCTAAATGATAATATCTTCTACTTGAAATCATGTCCGTTCAGCATATTTTTCCTACAAAACATGTATATCATATCCTATTATAATGTTTTAAGTTCTTAATTAAAAATCCAGATTAAACATCGGATTCCCAGATATAAACTATCCTGCGCCGTGATTCTCCCACGGGGGTCGCCGACGTGCGTAAACGACCATCGCACCCAAGCCTCTAAAGGGCTTATAACGCACCAGGGGCTTTCTCTCGCCCCGGCGCTGCGATCGGTCTGAGGCCGCTCCCCACTGCGGACCTCCAGGTCATTCTACCATGTGTCGACCTCTAGGTCGCTGCGCCAGTAATCCCGCTCATGGGAAACTTCCGCGTGGAACGAACACCTGATGAACCGCCAAGGAACCCCCGACGACTTCGTTCGCGAAACCCCATAAGGGGAAGCGGTCCCTATACGAACACTGTTGCGAACAATATTGTTTTGGCGCCATCTACCGGCTTTCAAATGTACTTTTCTACAATACAAACCTTTCAATACAAACCTCATCTTCATACTTTTTGTTTGTATGAAGTCTTATGAAAATGGAACGCAGATCAACAATCCGTCATTTTTGAAGGGTGGTTATATATTAGTTTAAAGAAAAAATGCCGAGATGAATGTTTCGTGACACTCTGTATATTAAAAGGTATTTATAAGCCTTTATGTATGTACTGTTATCGCTTTAAGCAAAGACATCTTTACATTTTTATTTGTTAAAACTTTAAACAAAGGGAAGAAACATAAAATTAATATTCATATCACTGAGCTTTCTTGCAATTTTAGAGTGGACTATCGATGAAATTAATAGCAATGCTGGAATCTTTCCGTTAGTAAAAAGAAAATAGAATGAAATAAAAGAGTAGAGGAAAAATACCTTATTCTTATCTTATGTCATAAATAAAGCTAAACAAAGAACTTTAAATAAGTTTTTTATCTGTGAATTTGAGCGAAATATATATAATTTTTCGCATTTTATCTTACGCAAAGATTTGAAAACGAACTTAATTCGGAAATTAAAACTTATAACCGCTTTATCATGTTTTCGTGATTGCTGATTTATATTTAATTTCTGCATATCTGATCTAGACAATAGATAAAGTGAATTTTTGCCTTGATTATTCTGTAATTCTTCATATCAAATCCCATATTTAGATTTACCTTCAGTTAAGTAACAAAAGTCTTCCGTTGGTTTCGCAAAAACCAGCGGTTGCCCAATATTGATTGGGTCGTGACCCAATAGTGAGTTGTTGAGAGATGTTTTGCTATATCGCGAAATGGTCTATAAGTTCTTCAAAAATAGATTATTAGTTTTAATTTATTATATGATTAATTTTATTTTTATTTATTATTAAGTTCCTACTATAAACAAATCTGTTAGACCGAGCCTCTCACGCTAGTTTTTTTAACATTCATACTGTATTTGAGTAAAGACAAAATTCTATTATTTATTACCGTATAGCTCGTACTGTATTTGAAACAAATTTTTATTACTAATTTCTAAATAAAAAATATAATTTCTAGTTTCTGAAAGTTATAATAACAAATGCTTGTAAATAATTTTACTATATATACTCTATTATATTTCTCCGTGTTATCGAGATAACAGTTAAGATTTATATCTACCCTATATATATAAAATCCTAATGAAACGAATTTGTGAAACGATTTTATGAAACGAATTTATGAAACGATTTTATGAAACGACTGATTAAACGACTGATTTTGTTTCAAGGCTATTTTTAATAAAATATTGAACGCTTGATGGTGAAATTAATACCAATTGTTCATAAAAATCCGCGGATGACAAAACTGGTAATAGAATTTTGAAATTGGAAATAGTTTTCGAGATATTAATTTTTTTTCTAATTTTAATGACATTTCTGTAATGATGGCAACTAATTACTCAGTTTTTTTGTGACAAAAAAGGGAAAAAAATTGAAAAGGATACCGATAGGGATTATTGATTTCTTTTTATTCGTCATTTTCAAATTGAAATTGAATTTATCTTTTATTTCAATCGATAATGATGACAAGATTGTGATTAAATTATGTTTTTCAGGAAAATTTGAAAAAAAAAATCGCATTTCTATCGTCAGGATTCAATCGTCTGTCAGCATTTAATTTAATTTATAAACTGAAAATATTTTGAATAAATTCGTCCAAATGACGTCATTTAGGTAAACGCAAAAGAAAGGGAGGAAAAGGAATTAATAGTAATTATTATTTATTGATATCATTTTGTTATTTTTTTGTAAAATTTAACTAAACGAATTTATAAAATCATTAATTCGGATATTTGAAACTAATATATAAAATATAATTTGCCCAACTGAACGGAAGAATAAAATATCCTGCTTGGTTTTTTCCGCCAAGCTTTTTAAAAAAGCGTCAAGACCCCTATAATAGAAAAGCACCAAAAGTTCACTGGGTTTATTTTCATAACTTTTGGCAACAAATCTATGTATATTAACGAATCTATCCCTTTTTGAAGCTCGAATTACGCCAAACCTAAAAGCAAAGGATCCTATAATGGAAAAGTACCCGATTTTCTTATGGACAATATTCAAGTGACAAAACATGGTGTAAAATTACCGCGGATAGCAAATTTGTTTAAATATCTCATCAACTAGCCGCCACTGGCGACCAGTTTGGTCTCCCTTAAATGTATGTTAAACATTGCAACACGTTACATTTATTCATAATTTAATTTTCCCTTAATCCTTCGCCAAATCGGAAGATTCTAATAGACAAATCATGAACTTTTGCGATCATGGTAGCATTTCGCATATTTTTTGGGCACAAATGTCACATACGCACGTTGGCGCGATTCCCCCCCCCCCTTCCCCGCCAATTTGGCGAAAACTTTGTTATGGAAATTGTTGTTTATTTACTTTTATTTTTTATTTTAATTCTATAAATTATTTTTGATATGTATATCAATATTTATTTACAACAAACTATCATTTATTTATTTTTATTCTTTTTTTTAATTATGAGTATTTTTGTTAGCCGGGAGCAGATGATAATTCGCCAAATATCGTTCCCATCACCGTCATTCATACTACAATTAATTTAATTTTAAATTATAAACCTGTCACTCATTTCATTTAAAATACTTAACTTTAATCTAAAATGCTTATATTACATAAATTTAAAATACTTCACACTTTTCATTTAAAAGAGAAAATAAATAAATAAATAAGAAATAATATCATAAATCAAAACATTTGATTTCAAAATCAAAGTATCATTTCTAATTTGTACACGCGATAAATAAAAGCTGTATTAGCGATTTTAAAAATGCTAAAAATCTGATTCATTAAATATTATTACATGAGTTCAATTTACGTCAAGAAAAGGTCCGAAAGTTGAGTTGTACAGCACATAATTATGGTAAACTTTGATTGTCTCACTGGTGCGAATTATTTTTTTGACGCGAGGCAGCGGTCCAAAAATTCATTCGCGGAGAACTTGCTTTGCGAATGATTACCTCCATGATTTAATATTTTAAATGTTCACGACGAATCAATCTTTTTACTTTCTTCTATCTATAATAGAAGAAAGTATTGTAATCGAAA
The DNA here is from genome assembly GCA_963931845.1 of Maratus michaelseni. Taxonomy (NCBI): domain Eukaryota; kingdom Metazoa; phylum Arthropoda; class Arachnida; order Araneae; family Salticidae; genus Maratus; species Maratus michaelseni. The sequence goes on along the minus strand of OZ007597.1, from coordinate 3,274,590 downwards.
TTTTTTTCGACTTCCGGTTTTCAACGGATTTACACGTTTTAGAGGTCAGAGATTCCGAAAAACATGTTTTTACAAAATGTCTGTCTGTCCGTCTGTCCGTCTGTCCGTCCGTCCGTCTGTCCGTCTGTCCGTCTGTCCGTCTGTGTGTCTTCATTGTACCATCTAAAAGTGTATGATGTTATGCTTCAAATTGAACCAAATTTTTTTTCTATGTTTTTCGCTATGGCAAGCAGGTTCTATCAGAATTTGGGGATATTTCGACGAAAGGGGGCGCTGTGATCGATATTTTTGTTCCATTTTCACTAATGTACCATCTAAAAGTGTATGATGTTATGCTTCAAATTGATCACAATTTTTTTTCTATGTTTTTGGCTATGGCAAGCAGGTTCTCTCAGAATTTGGGGATATTTCGACGAAAGGGGGCGCTGTGATCGATATTTTTGTTCCATTTTCACTAATGTACCATCTAAAAGTGTATGATGTTATGCTTCAAATTGATCACAATTTTTTTTCTATGTTTTTGGCTATGGCAAGCAGGTTCTGTCAGAATTTGGGGATATTTCGACGAAAAGGGGCGCTGTGATCGATATTTTTGTTCCATTTTCACTAATGTACCATCTAAAAGTGTATGATGTTATGCTTCAAATTGATCACAATTTTTTTTCTATGTTTTTGGCTATGGCAAGCAGGTTCTGTCAGAATTTGGGGATATTTCGACGAAAGGGGGCGCTGTGATCGATATTTTTGTTCCATTTTCACTATTGTACCATCTAAAAGTGTATGATGTTATGCTTCAAATTGAACACAATTCTTTTTCTATGTTTTTGGCTATGGCAAGCAGGTTCTGTCAGAATTTGGGGATATTTCGACGAAAGGGGGCGCTGTGATCGATATTTTTGTTCCATTTTCACTAATGTACCATCTAAAAGTATATGATGTTATGCTTCAAATTGAACACAATTTTTTTTCTATGTTTTTGGCTATGGCAAGCAGGTTCTGTCAGAATTTGGGGATATTTCGACGAAAGGGGGCGCTGTGATCGATATTTTTGTTCCATTTTCACTATTGTACCATCTAAAAGTGTATGATGTTATGCTTCAAATTGAACACAATTCTTTTTCTATGTTTTTGGCTATGGCAAGCAGGTTCTGTCAGAATTTGGGGATATTTCGACGAAAGGGGGCGCTGTGATCGATATTTTTGTTCCATTTTCACTAATGTACCATCTAAAAGTATATGATGTTATGCTTCAAATTGAACACAATTTTTTTTCTATGTTTTTGGCTATGGCAAGCAGGTTCTGTCAGAATTTGGGGATATTTCGACGAAAGGGGGCGCTGTGATCGATATTTTTGTTCCATTTTCACTATTGTACCATCTAAAAGTGTATGATGTTATGCTTCAAATTGAACACAATTCTTTTTCTATGTTTTTGGCTATGGCAGGCAGGTTCTGTCAGAATTTGGGGATATTTCGACGAAAGGGGACGCTGTGATCGATCTTTTTGTTCCATTTTCACTAATGTACCATCTAAAAGTGTATGATGTTATGCTTCAAATTGATCACAATTTTTTTTCTATGTTTTTGGCTATGGCAAGCAGGTTCTCTCAGAATTTGGAGATATTTCAACGAAAGGGGGCGCTGTGATCGATATTTTTGTTCCATTTTCACTAATGTACCATCTAAAAGTGTATGATGTTATGCTTCAAATTGATCACAATTTTTTTTCTATGTTTTTGGCTATGGCAAGCAGGTTCTGTCAGAATTTGGGGATATTTCGACGAAAGGGGGCGCTGTGATCGATATTTTTGTTCCATTTTCACTAATGTACCATCTAAAAGTGTATGATGTTATGCTTCAAATTGATCACAATTTTTTTTCTATGTTTTTGGCTATGGCAAGCAGGTTCTGTCAGAATTTGGGGATATTTCGACGGAAGGGGGCGCTGTGATCGATATTTTTGTTCCATTTTCACTAATGTACCATCTAAAAGTGTATGATGTTATGCTTCAAATTGAACACAATTTTTTTTCTATGTTTTTGGCTATGGCAAGCAGGTTCTGTCAGAATTTGGGGATATTTCGACGAAAGGGGGCGTTGTGATCGATATTTTTGTTCCATTTTCACTATTGTACCATCTAAAAGTGTATGATGTTATGCTTCAAATTGAACACAATTCTTTTTCTATGTTTTTGGCTATGGCAAGCAGGTTCTGTCAGAATTTGGGGATATTTCGACGAAAGGGGGCGCTGTGATCGATATTTTTGTTCCATTTTCACTATTGTACCATCTAAAAGTGTATGATGTTATGCTTCAAATTGAACACAATTCTTTTTCTATGTTTTTGGCTATGGCAAGCAGGTTCTATCAGAATTTGGGGATATTTCGACGAAAGGGGGCGCTGTGATCGATATTTTTGTTCCATTTTCACTAATGTACCATCTAAAAGTGTATGATGTTATGCTTCAAATTGATCACAATTTTTTTTCTATGTTTTTGGCTATAGCAAGCAGGTTCTACCAGAATTTGGGGATATTTCGACGAAAGGGGGCGCTGTGATCGATATTTTTGTTCCATTTTCACTAATGTACCATCTAAAAGTGTATGATGTTATGCTTCAAATTGATCACAATTTTTTTTCTATGTTTTTGGCTATGGCAAGCAGGTTCTGTCAGAATTTGGGGATATTTCGACGAAAGGGGGCGCTGTGATCGATATTTTTGTTCCATTTTCACTAATGTACCATCTAAAAGTGTATGACGTTATGCTTCAAATTGATCACAATTTTTTTTCTATGTTTTTGGCTATGGCAAGCAGGTTCTGTCAGAATTTGGGGATATTTCGTCGAAAGGGGGCGCTGTGATCGATATTTTTGTTCCATTTTCACTAATGTACCATCTAAAAGTATATGATGTTATGCTTCAAATAGAACACAATTTTTTTTCTATGTTTTTGGCTATGGCAAGCAGGTTCTGTCAGAATTTGGGGATATTTCGACGAAAGGGGGTGCTGTGATCGATATTTTTGTTCCATTTTCACTATTGTACCATCTAAAAGTGTATGATGTTATGCTTCAAATTGAACACAATTCTTTTTCTATGTTTTTGGCTATGGCAAGCAAGTTCTGTCAGAATTTGGGGATATTTCGACGAAAAGGGGCGCTGTGATCGATATTTTTGTTCCATTTTCACTATTGTACCATCTAAAAGTGTATGATGTTATGCTTCAAATTGAACACAATTCTTTTTCTATGTTTTTGGCTATGGCAAGCAGGTTCTGTCAGAATTTGGGGAAATTTCGATGAAAGGGGGCGCTGTGATCGATATTTTTGTTCCATTTTAACTATTGTATCATCGAAAAGTGTATGAAATTATGCTTCAAATTGAACCACATTTTTTTATCTCTGTTTTTGGCTATGGTAAGCAGGTTCTATTACAATTTGGGATATTTCGACGAAAGGGGGCGCTGTGATAGCCATTTAAAGATTTAAATTTAAAAAAGATGTGCAAATTAAAAAAATTTAGAAATCCTAAAACTTTTTTACTTTCTTCTATCTATAATAGAAGAAAGTATTGTGATCGAAATTTTTTTCGACTTCCGGTTTTCAACGGATTTACACGTTTTAGAGGTCAGAGATTCCGAAAAACATGTTTTTACAAAATGTCTGTCTGTCCGTCTGTCCGTCTGTCCGTCCGTCCGTCTGTCCGTCTGTGTGTCTTCATTGTACCATGTAAAAGTGTATGATGTTATGCTTTAAATTGATCCAAATTTTTTTTCTATGTTTTTGGCTATGGCAAGCAGGTGCTATCAGAATTTGGGGATATTTCGAAAAAAGGGGACGCTGTGATCGATATTTTTGTTCCATTTTCACTATTGTACCATCTAAAAGTGTATGATGTTATGCTTCAAATTGAACCACATTTTTTTTCTATGTTTTTGGCTATGGCAAGCAGGTTCTATGAGAATTTGGGGATATTTCGACGAAAGGGGGCGCTGTGATAGCCATTTAAAGATTTAAAATTAAAAAAGATGTGCAAATTAAAAAAAATTAGAAATCCTAAAACTTTTTTTCGTTAAATGTTCGGCCTTGATCCGGAGAATCCGGAGCAGTTTTTGTTTTGCTGCTATCTTAAAAAAATGGCTGAGATAGAGCGGTTTGAAATTTTAGGGTGGCTGACATTTTCAAACAAGACAGCAGAATTCATCCATATACGGGTTTAATTTATGTGTTTTAGTTAACATGGTTTCGGCAAATTTTCTTTCATTGTTGTAACCATTAATCCTATTATATGCTTATCACTATATATTTATATTCGCCAACGTCAAATTATCGCCAAACTTGGCGACAGTTTGCGGAATATCGACAAATTTGGGGACCAAAGTAAGTTGCCATAAATGAAGCCAACTTGACTGTAGAGGACTAATTTGGCGATATTCTCATTCAAATTCAATGTTGACGAGAACTGGGATTGAGTCTTCTTTATTTAGGTTCCACGCATTTTACCTTCGTGTTTTCCAGTAAAATTAGCTAAAATCGTAAAACAAACGAATAGGGAGGCTATCTATTATTATTATAGGGAGGCTATCTATATTAAGGACTTTTCGTAGTTTAGTATACATCGATTGTTCACATCCCTGTAACCCGATGATTCGCAAGCAGCTGACGTACAACAGAATGACGAAAAATATTGATTTTATTGGCGATGTGATAGCGAATTTTGAAGTATTAACATGACTGAGATAGAAGAAAGTCTTGGGATTGGCACATCCGACTAGTTTTTGTTTACTTTTATGAATAGAGAATTTGAACTGCGAATCTTTCGACTGAAGTTATTGCAGAATATATACATAATTGAACGCAAGTCATCTCTCAAATATTAATTTATTTTGAACGATCTTTCTTAAAATGTAACTTTTATGCAGTTTATTCGAAAAAATAATTTTGAATAAAAATGGCCGCTTGGCATATGAAAAAGCGATGCGGCATCCCGGAACTGTTGAGGACAGTCACATGACTTACAGTTTTATTATAGAGATTGATGCCGAATAAATGCAGGCACATGCATGCACAAAATATTTAATTAATTTTGTATGATAAATAATTATTACAAAATTCGTATATACATATTAATTTAAAAAAATAATTTACATATTTAAAATAACATGAAAATATGCATGATGGTGCACTAAAATAGAGAGAAAATTAAAACCTGTTACTGAAAATGTCTATAACATAGTACTTTTCAATACCGTGGTTCTTAATGCTATTCACAAGTAGATGGAATTTTTCTCATCCTTAAACGCAAAGGAAGAATAGAATAGAGATTGTGGTTATAAAAGTCCGAGAGGTAGTCACAATTTAAACCTAACCATTTTATGCAAGCTGGTTTTCAAGTAGTAATTGATTTTACTTATCAATCCCGAAAACAGTCGTCAGTTGTCGCAACAGCTGTGTATGAGGCCATGATAATCGAAAAATGTCCCATTAAAATGTTAAAAGCATGGCAACCCAATTATAGATTTACCAATATTTTTAAAATAAAGCACGCTGTCATGTTTTTAGAGGCCTCGAAGTCTGAGCGGGGGTTGGCGAGCGTAGCTCGCAGGGGGTAGGCCCCCTAGTATATATATATATTTTCGCAGTTGTAAAATACCAAATAGGTTTACTGTCGAGTTATTCAACATTTTTTTCCATATATCATTATGGGTGTGACGAGGATTTTCTGTGGATAGAAATACGGTTTCGCTTCTTAACTTTTTTTTTTATTATTATTTAGCTTAACTTTGTTCTTGTTTCTAAAGAGGGAATTTTGTAATCGATTTTTCAATCACACTAGAATTATAAAAATTATGCAGACAGGTGTGTTTTCGATTATAATACAACATTTAAAAATTATTTAGAACTTGATTATAAATTTAAAAACTAGTTTAAGGCATTTTTCCTTTTATCCGCAACAGGTGATCAATCACCACATATTCTTAAGTATTACAATTGTATACGCGTTACAACAACAATGGATTTAATGATGCGCTGAAACACGCTCGCCAAAATAGGCCAAATGACTGTGAAACTGCAACGGTTCCATTTTAAACACTAAAAAGAAGAAAATAGAACAATATTTTTTTTAAAAAATTGCGTCGAATAATTAGAAAAAATATGCTTTTATCACTTATAGTTTCATATTAATTAACTTATTATTATACTATTTATTCTACATATTACCAATTTACACTCAGACATTATCGAAAGACATGGTTAAAAGTTCCATTAAAAACATTATAAAAAATGTAAAATGTTTCAAATAAAAACTGTCACCATTGCACAATTAGCGCTTTTACTCTGGCTAGAGCATCATCAGTTGTTAACTCTCAAGCATATGATTCTTCACTATATATATGACTTGGGTGGTTGAAGAATGGGGATTGGATGCTTGAGAGTTAGCAACTGATGATGCTCTAGCCAGAGTGAAAGCTCTAATTGTGCAATGGTTACAGTTTTTATTTGAAACTTTTTACATTTTTACTTTCTTCTATCTGTAATAGAAGAAAGTATTGTAATCGAAATTTTTTTCGACTGCCGGTTTTCGACGGATTTACACGTTTTAGGGGTCAGAGATTCCGAAAAACACGTTTTTACAAAATGTCTGTCTGTCCGTCCGTCCGTCTGTCCGTCTGTCCGTCTGTGTGTCTTCATTGTATCATCGAAAAGTGTATGAAGTTATGCTTCAAATTGAACCAAATTTTTGTTCTATGTTTTTGGCTATGACAAGCAGATTCTATCAGAATTTGGGGATATTTCGACGAAAGGGGGCGCTGTGATATATATTTTTGTTCCATTTTCACTATTGTACCATCCAAAAGTGTATGAAGTTATGCTTCAAATTGAACCTAATTTTTTTTCTATGTTTTTGGCTATGACAAGCAGATTCTATCAGAATTTGGGGATATTTCGACGAAAGGGGGCGCTGTGATAGATATTTTTGTTCCATTTTCACTATTGTACCATCGAAAAGTGTATGAAGTTACGCTTCAAATTAAACCTATTTTTTTTTCTATGTTTTTGGCTATGGCAAGCAGATTCTATCAGAATTTGGGGATATTTCGACGAAAGGGGGCGCTGTGATCGATATTTTTGTTTCATTTTCACTATTGTATCATCGAAAAGTGTATGAAGTTATGCAGATAATTGAACCATTTTTTTTCTATGTTTTTGACCATAGCCTGCAGGCCATGTTGAATTCGGGGATATTTCGACGAAAGGGGGCGCTGCCATCGCGATTTTTGTTCGATTTTCACTATTATATCATCGAAAAGTGTATGATGTTATGCAGATAAGTAAACCAAATTTTTTTTAATATGTTTTTGGCTGTAGCCAGCAGGTCCTACTAGAATGTGGGGATATTCCGCCGGATGGGGGCGCTGTGATAGCCATTTAAAGATTTCAAATTCAAAAAGATGTATAAAAAAATTAGAAATCCTAAAAGTTTTTTCCGGGCCTTGATCCGGAGAATCCGGAGCAGTTTTTGTTTTGTCTCTATATTAAAAAATGGCGGAGATATAGCGGTTTGAAATTTTAGGGTGGTTGATATTTTCAAACAAGACAGCAGAATTCTGACATAAACGGGTTTAATTTATGAGTTTCAGTTAATAGGGTTTCAGCAAATTTTCTTTCATTGCTGTAACCATTGTTCCTATTCTTAAATGCTTAACACTATATATTTATATTCGCTAAGGTCAAATTCTCGCCAAGCTTGACGGCAATTGACGAAATATCGCCAAATTTGGCGACAAAAATAAGTTGCCACAAATGAAGCCAACTTGGCTATAGAAGACTAATTTGGCGATATTCTCATTCAAATTCAATGTTGACGAGAACTGGGAATGAATCTTCTTTAATTGGGTTCCACGCATTTTAGCTTCGTGTTTTCCAGTAAAATTAGCTAAAATCGTAAAACCAAGGAATAGGAAGGTTATCTGTTCCGGTCGGTACAGGCCGAAACAAACTTTTCGTAGCTTCGTAGTCATCAGTTGATTGCATCTCGGTAACCCGATGATTCGCAAGCAGCTGACGTGCAACAGAATGACGAAAAATATTGATTTTATTGGCGATGTGAGGACGAAATTTGAAGTAGTATTAATAAATTAACATGACTGAGACAGAAGAAAGTTTTGGGATTGGCACATCCGACTAGTTTATAATGTTTTTAATGGAACTTTTAACCGTTTTTAGATAATGTCTGAGTGTAAATTGGTAATATGTAGAATAAATAGTAAATATACAGACATTAACAAATTAATACCTGTTTTAATGTTATTATTATGCATTTAGAAATCAATTTAGTTTCTATCTAACGTTTCTACCTGTAGTTTCTATCTAAACTTACTATCTAAAAAGGTAGTTTAAATAATGTTTGCTTTTCTTTTCCGTTAACCATATATCTTGAAGAAAAAGGAAAAAAAGGAAAAAAAAAAGCATAATTTTTAAAAATATATTCACGAGCTCGTGCTTTCTATCAAGCTAAATCAAAGCGGTATATTTTCGGGTTTGGGTGCCCACGTCATATTCACGTATTTTAGAGGAAATGTTTTGGAAAAATCATGAATGGCATTCGTGAACTGAGATGTTGATTTTCAAGATAAATATTGAATGATTATATGATTATAAAAGAATGTTTTTTTTTCACTATTTTTACTTTTATATTTATTTTTACTCTTATATTTATACTTAGGGTCAGTGGCAGCTCGTGGTTTTTTCAAATGGAGGTTCGCAGTGGATAAATTGCGAAATAAAATCGCCAACCGGTCACTGTACAGGTTAAAATACATTTGTATGTTTTCAAAAGTTAAAAGAAAACAATGCAACTAAAAGATATAACAACTACTCATTGGTAGAAAAAATATAACATTTTACTTTCTTTGATGAAAAATAGTTGAGGAACTTCAGATATTATAGGATATCATTTACGTTTGAGGCAATATCACAGATCGATATTGTTTAAAATCCGGAAACCGAATACAATCACAAACTTCAACGTGATTAGTTATTTGTAGACAAAAATCATTTTACGAAATTCCATCATATACAAACAAATAATAATAATGAACAACTTTTTTATAAGTTATTATGAGATAGACGGGAAATATAGAATAGGGTGTTAAAAAAAATGAAGAACACGAACAAAATCTGGAAAAATACACATTTAATGGTATCAAGAGATCATGATCAAAATATAGTGTCTAGATAGTCAGCGAATATATTTCAAGTCATACTTCAGATTTTCACAAATCACTAATAAAAGGATCTGTCTTTGCGCCAATCACGGAGTATTATGAGATATAGATATTTCTATAACCCGACACCGCTGGTTTGGGGAAAAATTACTCTATAAGGCGGGTGAATCAAAGGTGGCCAGTGTTCATAAGGTAGCCCACCCCTCAAAAGTAGAATTAATTTAATTTTTAATCACAAAATGGTGTTACTGCATTGTCAATCATCTATCTGCAGTACAGGTGGCTAAATTTAAAGAGATCATCTTGATCATCCGACATTTTATGCTGTTATTTCACTTTTGAGGAGTAGTCATTCTAATTTCCAGGTAAGAAGATATTTCGATTTACACGTGTTTAAACTCTTAGAATTACTCTTAGAATGATACGTTTTCTGAAAGCTTATTTCTTTCTCTTTGACCACATTTACTTCAATTCTAAGAAATTTATAAGATTAATACTTTAGTGTCGTACAAATGACGACCATACACTTGTTCACAAGGTGGCCACTTTAGAAAACAAATGTGGAAATCAGTGTACTAAGGGTGATTTTCAAAATTTCTACATAAATATCTGAAAAACTTATTACCATTTATTGTTAACAACAGAGATCACTCAAATTAAGTCAGTAACTCCCCGAAGAAAATCCCTGAACTACCGTGCACAAAAAGTGCTCTCTTCGAAAGATATCAAAAGAAAGAAATGATCATCAGAAAATAATAGTTGGCCAAAAAGTTTGTCAAGTATTTTTTCGCATTTTAAAAGTGATTTCAATACATAGGCCACCTTTAGAACACTATACGCCAAAGATTGCCCACAAACTACAATTTTGAAATTGTATTATAAAAGTAATTAAATTTTATTTTACAAAGAAAAGTATACTTGATATGTGTTACAGATAAGTGTAAAGTTTTACAAACAAAAATTCAGCCACATACACCTAACCTGAAAATTATAAAAAATACTCAAAGCTTAACTATGGCCACCTTTGGTTCATCTATACCTCATTTATTGGTGTTAATCGCGAGCTAAAAAACGAGTATTACACCATAAACTTTTAGTATTTCGGTGTACATTATGCGTAATTTCAATGTAAAAATATTACTTCTAATAATGAATAAAAAATATTGAAAAATTATCACCTCAAACTTTCCAAAGACGAAAAACAAATATTTATTCACGGAACGCGCCCTGACGTCGACCGACGAACTGCGCATTCTGGAAACGTTCTTAAATAGTTCATGATATTGCTGCTTGGTGGTAGCACTTTCCCAAAAAGAAAACTTGGTATTCCATATTACCCGACTACTTAATAATACCCGAAGTTCCTCTACAAATCTATAGATTCTATACAGAGCTGCACAAATAAATTTGGATATTTTTACACCTATACATGATAATTGCTAAAATTGGTTTTTTAGATGTGTTAAGTGTTTTCTAATTTATTTACTTAGGCATCTTCTTTCACCTTATTAAACAATGAAGTTTTGTTAATCTATTCTGGTAATGTTAAAAACTGTTTCATAATCTATGCTTCACACAGGATTTTTCTTTCTTTCTTTTCTCTTTAAATGTAAGCGAAACTTGAAAAAATAATTTCTCTTCTTCTAACTGTTGTTTAATTATGTTATAATGCTCGTGCTTCAAATCATCATTGCGTGTTTCTTTATCTTCAAGCAGCGATTCAGCCATTTACTAGATTATAGCCTTTCACATTGACTTAATAGCCATTGCATTACCATTTAAAAACTGAAAACGACAGTTCACAATACTGAATAATAGGCAATTCGTGTGTATCATCTATTTAAATTTATGACTTCCAGATGTCTTAAAATTACTCTCATGTATATTCGTTCAATGCTAAAGAAAATCGTTCGTAAATGGTCCTTAAACATTTAGAGAAATGTTACATAAACATAATTCCATACGCACACTAAGTCTTGTATTTGTTTTCTTTAAAGATATTTCAAGTTTAATTTCGCTGCAGTATTTTGTATATATAACAAGTGGAGACGAACATTGTGCTCGAAGCCGCTGCGGTTGTCCGAGCCCAACCCTTCCCGCTTTCCGATGCATTAAACTTATCGTATTTTGCTTTTAAAATTTACAGTAAGTAAAGTCTAATAAGTAAGTGCAACGCATTTTGTGCATCCCATGAAGCCAACAAGACGAATAAGATGCATAATTTTAAAACAAGAACGAAAAATCATGCGTCAAGCATACTTTATGAAACACTTTCCAGCACATTCAGAATACCGTAACAAAACTTCATCTTTTAATAAGGTGAACGACGATGTAAAGAATTTGGAAACCGCATAACACATTTGAAAACACAATTTCAGCAATTACCATCTAGACACACAAAAGATTTCTGATACAATACTGTATCCGAAGTACTGTCTATAAGTGATAATTGCGCTTTCAGTTAAGTAAGCTGTTTTAAATTTAACTACATTTTTTATACTACGTGGTGTGTCTAAATGCTATAGATCATATACAGGACTACAAATAAGAATTCTTAAGTGTGTGTGTGTAAACAGCGTTTACACAGAAATGCTTCTGCATTACAGTGCTAATTACTTAAAGGGGATTTTAAATAGAGTTATGCATTTTGAACGTGAACTATATTTAGTATACTAAGATATGTTTATAGAATATAAAGAAAATCATATACTGGGCCACGCAAAGAACTGGATACATGGTCGCCTATGTATGATATAATTTCTGGAAGTAAGATTTCAGTTATTTTCAGCGTGTTTTTGTCTGAATTAAACTTTAGCTTAATATGTGGCGCGTATAAAAATATTATGGTAATACATTAAGATTAAATAACATTAAATAAGGTTAAATAACAATATCATACATTAAGTTAATACCTAAGGTAATTCATTAAGGAAAAATGTTAAGGTTACAGGGCTGTGCAAAAGAATTCCAATATGTTTCCGTCTCTTGGTAGAAACTGATGAAGGTGAATTTTCAACTGTTATATATTTTCTTAGTAAACTAAATTGAAGCACACTATATACAATACATTTAAATATATAGATTATATACAGGGATGCACAAAAGAAGTGGAGTACTTTTGTTGCTATAATTGCTGAAACTTGGTTTTCAAATGTGTTATATGTTTTTTTAAAATGTTTATTTAGGTACCTTATTTATTTTATTAAACAGCAAAGGTTTGTTAATCTATTCTGGAAGCGTTGGAATTTATTTCATAATCTATGCTTTATGCATGATATTCTTCCTTCTTATGTTACTGTAAATGTTACTTTACATTATTGAGACAAGCAAATATTTATTGTTGAGATAGTATTGTAATAGATTTTTAAAAATTCGTTAATGAAAATTACTTAAACTATCTACGATTTCTAAATTGTTTTCTCGAAGTATAATTGTAATTTAATTAATATTAATGTACCAGTGAGCTCGTGAGAAAATTTCGCACGGAAATATTATTTTTTTGGCAATGTAATATTTATATATAGATTTAAACTTTTAAAGAAACATTAAGGATAAAAATACCTGTAAACTTCATTGGTACAGATGTTGCAGACGCACCGTGGTTTCTTTTTGGCGCGAAAATGGCGATTTGTTGTCTGGCATGGTAAACTTGTGACTTTTATATAAATGAAATGTGTATGTAAATAAATTAAAAATAAAATAATATAAAAATAGTTAATAAATAAAATTAAATATATGTGTAATAAAATTAATGTGTGTGTTAAATAAAACTGTGTGTAATAATAAAATTAAATGTGTGTGTTTTAAAATAAAATTATAATACAATTTTATTATACGATAAAACCAACATGTTTTCCCGTGCTAGACCTAACAGGGATTAAAAAATGGGATTTTCTCGCCAAAATAGCACCCAAAGAAATTGCGCCAACCCCGGTGCGTCTGCGATATCTGTTCCCTAACATTAGTCAAGCCAGAATATCAGCTCATTTATTCCACCAAACTTATAAAAAGGCACGCACGAGAAAAAAAAAGTTAACAATCGTATTTTAACTGCATTAGAGGATGACATCATCCGCTTCGAAAAAAACATGGGACAATCCATGGTGTATTTTTCTCCTAAATATTCAATTTCAATTTTGCTTTGAATCATAAATATAAAATAAACACGTGCGGAGATGCCACACTTTATCTTTTTTGTGCTATTTATTTTTTATAATCATTATTAAGCATGATATAATCCGGAATTTAATTTTTGTGGCAACACTCATTTGAGGGAAACCTTTCATTTCATTTATGAAAATAATTCCGATTTAATTTTCAATTAACAGCAATTTTCAATTTAAAAAAAACATGGAAAATATAAGTGTACTATGTCAGAAGTGTTGTACTAAGTCCTGCCCTCCCCGTATCTAAACCTTCAAGTCCATTTATCTCAGAATGGATTTTTCCATAATTTGTCTTCTTTAAAAGGATGTACCTAAACTTTCCCTCAAGTGTGTATAAAATTGTGTTGAGAGATTTTATGTTACGATTTTAATAATTTTTTTTCAGAATATTTAATTTCATGTGAAATTTTGGAAACATATTCCTCGTAGTAAAAAACACTCTCTTTTTAGTTTTATATTTATTATATATTTTGTGAGTAATATTTTTATAAATTCCGATGACAAAATAACAAGAAACCTTTTCTGAACACAATAGTTAAAAAAGTAATGAAATCAGGCAAGTAGTTTTTGAGTTATATAAAAATCAAATAAGTTTAAAATTTAAAATTTACAATTTTTTATTAAAAAAATTCAAATATTTAAAAAAAAATTATTGGAAGAATTACACATTTTAGGGAGAATTTTCATTAAAAAAATACTTATAATAAAAGGAAATAAAATTTTGACATTTGATGAAAATATGAAAATATGATTAAAAATATGAAAATATCGTATTGTTGTCAAAAACACGCAACTATACGTAACTTCTAAAACTCTAGCACATCAGGAAGTGATAATTTTTTTTTTCAAAATTTCATCTTTACAAGCATATGGACCAAATTAAGTTAAATAAAAACGTGTAATAAAAGAAAGGGAAGAAATATTTAGAATGCTAACATTTACGAAATCTGTCTGACTGCAACGTTGTCAAATAACAAGGTATTTTTTTTTATTTTAATCTAAAGATTAATTGAAGAATTTTCATTGAGCAATTTGTATCGAAATAGGAGACACAATGAAATTTATATGCGTTGATGTCTTGCTTCTGTGAGATTCCTTTTACAGCATTCAGATCAAGGACGTTTTAAATCTCCAGTTTCTCAACTTTTATTTTTTTTATTTTTTTATTTTTTGAAGATTAAATAAGATATTTAAAATTATCGTCGTAGTTTTAGATGTAAAGAGTATATTACAACATTATACTACTGACAACAAAAGCGATTAACTTCTAATATATTGCTTAAGAAACCTTCACCTATATATTTTGACACGTCTTTTACAGCTGTCCGGTGGCTTTTATATATTTTACAATTTAACCCTCTACTGACCATGCTAGAAAGCATGCTACAGATTTTAAGCAATTTTCATGAACTGATGTTTTACGTATTATATAATTTTTACTTTCGTCTTTACCAAAAAAAAAGTATTGGATTCATGAAAAAATTCGACTTCCTGTTTTTTACGGATTTATATGCTTTAGATGATCCTAAACAGAATTTGATTGTTTTAAAAAAATGTCTGTCTGTGAGTGTCAGTCTGTATGTGACACAAATTTTGTGGGCGATCTATCTCAAGAAGAATTTCACTAAACTTTACATTCTGTTAGATCTTGACATAAATAATTCCCCATTAGATTTGGGTGTGTACCGTCCAGCAGGTGCTGCTTTTATGATGTGTCTTATCCGGATTTTTGCGATAGCTATATCTCAAGAACAAATAGATTGTCATTTAATTTTGAGTGCAATACGATTTTATTTATGTAGAAGAAAGTTTTGTGGTGGCACAATATACTAGCAACTGTACCTTCATCCACAGAGAAAATGGAATTGTAGCGTGTGAAATTTAAAACTTTACTCTATATAGGGAAAGTTGCGATCATAAAAAACAAACGCTATAATGAGACTTTTTTGTGTGTGTAATGAAAAATGTATCGTGCAATCTTGCAAACAATACATTACATTCTACAATTTTGACATTTTTTTTTCAAAATTTTAATGCCAATTTTTGGTTTTAAAAATTTTTAATTTTACCGAAATCGTTTGTTTTTTATTATCTGTTTGTATAGGCTAATAAAAGACTTGATTTCGAACAATGATAAAACAAGAAAGAAAAATCATGCATCCCTGCACAGATTATGCAACACTTTCCAACACTATCGGAATATCGTTAAGAATTTCATTTTCGTTCATACAATAAAATGACATATCTAAATAAACATTAAAATAAAAACACACAATGCAGTTAAAATTTATTTTCAGAAATTGCTGTCCATACACAGTAATGTGTGCGAATTATTTCGTGCAGCCCTGTATAGGATGTACACTAATACAATAAAAATTAGTTAATGTTTAAAAAGCATATCACAGCTGAAAACGCACATCTAGCAGTTATGACTCATAGTCCTTTTTGTAACGAATTCTTTTGAGTGCCTCTGTAAATAAATGATAAAATGTACGTACTCAACAATCAATAAGAAATATGCTGTAGTTCACCTCAGTAATGTATATCAATTTCATTGAAAGAGTGTAACATCATTAAAATACACTCCAAACGACTTCCCTCCTAAGTTTCATAATGTAACGGAACTTTTTGTGCGTTCCTGTAAGCGAGCTATAATTGCTACTTAAAACATAAAAAAAAAATCATTTCGGTGACTTTGCTACCTTTTTTCATTCTATCGATTTTGTCATTTGGCGACAAAACTCTGAGCATTCGAGAACCTAATCAAATTTAGCTCGAATTTCTGCTTCGATAATCGAAATATTCGACATGTGGGGTGTTGGAGAAACGAGATTTTACTGTATTTACAAACATACAATTTATCAAAATCAACATATCCCATCGAAATTTATATGTGAAAGTACAGTAAAACCTCGGTTTTCGTCGATAATTCGTCCGAAAACAATCGGCGAAATATGAAACCAACGAAAACCGAGACTATTATTTCAATATGAATCTATGCAAATCCAAATAATTCGTTCTAAACACTTAAAAAAAGTACAAAAACACATTTTATAGAGAATAAGTATAGCGTTTAATATTAAAAACCATAAGAAATGTTCTTGGCATATGATATCAAGGCACTATATACGGGGCCACTTTCTTTTTGGTCTTTTGGCAGTAGGACTAGCTTCAGAATCAGAGGACCTATGTCCAGGGATCTAAAGACTGGGCGCCATTGTACCGATTGCCACCACTAAATTTTTAGTATTCTTCGCGTAGTAAGAATACTAATATAATTTAGGCGAACTACGCTAATAAAATTTAGTGGTGACAATCGGCTCATTGGCGTCCAGTTTCTACACCCCTGGCTATCTCGCACAAAAAGCTGTCTAAAGTGGTCTGTTTCTGCCGCCTTTTTTAAGATTTGCCCAAAACGGCGCGAGACATTATCATTAAACAAGTTGCTTACAAGAAACTTTCTTTTGTTTCATGATAAAGCTCTCGCAATCAGTAAAAAAAAAACAAGAACGAAAAATCGTGCGTCAAGCATAGATTATGTAACACTTTCCAAAGCTTCCAAAATAATTTTACAAATCATACAGTTTAATAAGCTGAAAGATAACATCTAAGTAAACAATTTGGAAAACGCATAACATATTTAAAAACATAATTTCAAGAATTTCCAACGTATACAATATTCGGAAAAATATCCGAATATTTTATTCAGCCCTGTATAGGATCTATAGATTTGTATATATACTACATAGGATGCTAAATTTTAGTTCAGTTAAGAAACGCGTAGCACAGTTTAAAATTCTCCTTCTGGAGTTTCTGTCAATAAACGGAAATGCGTTCGCGAATTTTTGTGCTTCCCTATATAGGATCTACAGAATTTATACACACCTCGTAATAAACAAAAAATGAGTTAAATTTAAAATCGCGTTCAGTAACTTAAAACGCACTTCCAGGAATTATTGTTAACATACAGTAGAGAATTCTTTTGTGTGTCCCTGTAAATGAACGATGACTGCTATGCACACAATATTCTGTAGTAAGCCTCTTGTAATGCACCTTAGTGATATATCTAAATTGCAATGCGTTTAAAATAGGGAAACATTATTTAAATAAACCGCAGACGATTTTTCTCCATAGACGTAATGTAAGGGAATTCTTTTGACTGTCCCTGTAAATTAACTGTAAGTGCTATGCACACCCTATTCCATATTGAGCTTCTTGTAATACACCTTAGTGATATATATCAATTACAATGTGTTTGCAATTCTGTAACATCATTAAAATAAGCCGCAAATGATTTTTCCCCATAGACCGTCATGTAACGGAAATCTTTTGAGTGTCCCTGTAAAAAAACTATAAGTGCTACACACTTCATTTGAAATAAGGAACGTGCTATAGATAGCGACAATAACATATAAAAATTGCGAGGCAATCCGAGCATATTTACGGGAGTTAGAGCACGGCCAGACGGCAGACAGTAGACGGCCAGACAAATCGAAGTCATAAAATTTTTCAACTAGGTTGGAAAGTGTTATAAACACAAAAATACACTGGAAATAAACAAAATCCGAGGCAACCGACGAAAACCGAAAAAAAAATTCGCGAAAAAATCGACGAAAACCGAAACTTACGATAACCGAAGTCAACGGAAACCGAGGTATTACTGCATATTAAAAAGTAATGTACATTTTCGAACAACATGTTTTCTAACAATCGATTAAGAATAAATAAATATTAATTTAATTGAGATAGAGTAACATCATTAAAATACACTGCAAACAATTCCCCCCCCCCCATACTTTCATTATGTAATGAAATTTTTTGTGCGATCCTAAAGCGAACGAGAATTGCTACTTACAACATTACTAAAATAAATAAATAAATAAATTATTTCGGTAACTTTGTTACCTTTTTTCATTCTATTGATTTTGTCATTTGGCGAGAACACTCTGAGCATTCCAGAACTGTATCAAATTTAGATCGAATTTCATCTTTGATCTTCGAAATATTTGACAAGTGAGGTGTTGGAGAACCAAGTTCCTACTGTATTTACAAAAATATAACTTATCAAAATCAATACATCCGATCGAAATTTATATGTGAAAATACATTAAAAAGTATGTACATTGTCGAAAAGACTTTTTTCTACCAATCCATTAAAACTAAGTAAAACGCAGAAACAAATAATCGTAAATTCTAAACTGCTAAAAATAGAACTATTGACGAAAACGTATATTATATAATTACACTCTTTTATTTAACTGTACTTGGTTTTTGTATTTAAAGGTGAAATTTTGTAATCGATTTATCACTCACTTCCTGATAGATTAGAATTATAAACAAGTGGGTAAGTGTGATCGAAGATCGCACAAAGGGTTTCGTTTAATATTACTTTCAAAACACTTTATCCTTTCTTTAATAAATTCAAATAAATTTCATTTAGCAACAAAAAAAAAGTCATGTTCTTTATAAAGTAAAAATTTACTAGTCTATTTTTCTCGTTTTTTCGAAAATCTGAACCAGTCCGATAGCGGGCGAAGCCCGCTATTATACTCTGCCATAATAATATCTGTCATGTGGACTAAATGCGATATTTAAAAAAAAATCAATTTCAAAATTAAACATGTAGTATAGAGACCTTCAAAATGTTAAAATGTGACAATATTTCCAAAATCGGGTTTTTATCATGATTCAATACGTTCCTCAAACTCATATGACGTTATTATCACTTGTTGACGTCCTATCTACTTGCTTTCTTTATTACTCATATTGATACTCTCTTTGTATTATTCTCAAACATTTGAAAAAGTCCATTAAACTTACAATATGATGTCAAATTAATTTTATTTTTAATTCTCTAATGACATGATATTAACCTATACTTTCTGTACTCGTGCTCCTTGTATTATTGAGAAATATTTGAAAATTTCCGTTTTATTACCAATAGGACGTCCTATTAATCTTTTTTTCAACTGGTGAAACTTTTTATTTCATTTTCATTTTTAATGTGGAAATCTTTCAATAGAAAATTAATTATTGTAGAAAGAATTTTATTGTGGATTTTTAATTTTTGGCATCTGCTATAACGAAAAATGTTTAAATTTAATAGGAAAAGGCTATAAGATTTTTGGTGTTTAATCTCTCTATATTAAAATAATACATTTTTTTCAAAATTTTATGATTTTGAGCTTCATAGTAGGTATTCAGCTATAAGTACAAAAAATTACAACTCTGTAAATTATATAGTTTCTGAGAACCGGCAGTGTGACGGACAGACAACTTAGCGGGACGAATAGGGTTTCGTGAAATGAACGAAACCCTAAAAAAAAAAACTAGGGGCCCGTCCCCGCTTCGCTGGGCGTTGGTGAGCCAGTCAGTCAGGCGTTCTCTCTTTATATAATAGTATAGATATAGATATGTACACATAGATGTGTTTCCGATAACAATACAATACTTTAATATATTTAAAACTTAATTAATAATTAATACATTAATTTTAAGGTATTTTTCCTTTTACCCGCCACAGGTGATCCATTACCAATTATTCTTCTAATATACGAGTTAGAACAGCAATGGATTTAATGATGCGCCAAAACACGTTCGCCAAAATTGATGAAATGGCTGTGAAACTGCAACGATTCAATTTTAAACACTAAAAAGTAGAAAATAGAATATAAACAAAAAAAATTAGCGTGTATTAATTAGAAAAAAAACGCTTTAATCAATTAATAGTTTTATATTAATTAAATTATGATTATATGTTAAGAAATTAATTCAGAAATCCTATAAAAATAGTTTAAATAATGTTTACTCTTCTTTCCTATTAACTGTATCTTAAAAAAGAAACAGAGCTATAAAAATCATAACTTTAAAAAATAAATTCAAGAGTTCACGCTCCTTATCAAGCGTAAATAAAACCGGGGAATTTTTGGGTTTACTGCCCACTTCATACACGCATTTTATCAGTTTTTTTTTTTTTTTTTTTTTTTGAAAACTCAATGTATTACCGTCATATACCGTCATGCAAATAGGCGTGATTCTCAACATAAACATTGAATGTTCATAATAGAGTGTTTTTTAAAAAAAGCTATTTTTAATCTTATATTTATTATTACATTTGTATTGCAACGTTCAGATGAAATCGTGTAAAAATATAATTAAATAATATTTCCTTTTGTAAAGAGTAAACAAATGATATAATTAAATGAAAGTAGGAGAAAATCCCATGTTCAAACAGGATCTGCAGTACAAGGAAGATAAAATGCATAATAAACTCTTTACAAAAAAAGCATCTTTAAACACTCGTATTTGCTTATAAAAACATGGGAAAAAGAAGAAAAGTCTTTAACAATGTTTTCTATCGCCAATTTCATCACTTTATTTCTAGAAAAACCTGCATGTTTAAAGCGATTGCAGATGTCATTTAATTTTCGCAGAAATATTTTATGTCTGATGTTTTTTTTTGTTTTTTTAGTTTTTATAGAATAAGTTCCGTAAAAAAGAACGTAATCCATAGTTAACAATAAAGATACATAAAAAAAAAAAAAAAAAACATTGGAATAACATAGAATTTCGTCATTATAACCAGGATGTGAATGATTTTAATAAGATGATTAAAACTAATGTTGCGACAATCAATAAACTTTCTTCTGTATAAATCAAATGATTTTATATTTCATTTGTATGAGTTATATTCACCCATATCCAAATGTAGGTATGTAAAGGTTGCGCTGTGGTTATTTATACGACGGCATAATTTACTATATACGACTTTATTACTTTAACAAAATATATAAAATTCAACATATTCAAATAAACATAATTAATAAATAAATAAATATAATGTTTAGCAGCCGCTCTAAAATCACGATGCATCACTCGAGACTGCCGAAGAGCAAGTGTCAAAGATTCCGGTCGAATCCACCGTCAGTCTATACTTGGCAAAACTTTCCAAGCGCCAAACTTTCGCCAAATGTGAGAACGCTCTTTTGCTCCGCTGGAGAAACTTAAATGGATTATGCTTCCTCTTCCATTTTCAAATAAGGCGAATTAGCACAATTAGCGTCGCCACATGACTCCCCCGCCAGTCTCACACAACCCGTGGGAGACGAAAACGAACTTTCCTTCCCGATCTCGTTATATAAGTTGTAGGATCAGGCTCACCATCCTCATTCAACAGAAACGCAGGTTTTAAACGATCAATATTTATGATCTTTTCCTGGTTCCCGATAGAAACCACAAAATCTTTCTGCAGTCGTTTTACGACTTTGAATGGACCCTCGTAAGTCGGTTGTAAAGATCTCTTAAAAGGACCTCTCCGTACAAATACATGGGTGCAGTTCTTTAGTTCTTTCGGAACATAGATCTTTTGCTGTCCATGCCTTAAAGGTTGACAAGGTCTCAAAGCACACATAATTTTTTGTAGTTTTGAAATGTAAGTCGGTGGATCTGAGAAGGGGCTATCCTCGTACAACTGGCCTGGAAGCCGTAGAGTCGTTCCATACGTCAGCTCAGTTGTAGATGCACCTAGGTCCGCACGTACTGTCGTCCGTAGACCCAGCAAAACCAGGGGGAGCGCTTCCAACCAATCTACCTTATAGCACATTAAGGCCTGCTTTAAAGGTCGATGAAGTCGCTCCACCAAACCATTCGTTTGTGGCCTATACGAAGCAGTTCTAGCTATAACAGAGCCTAGCATTCTTGCCAGACTTTCAAAAAGTATGGACTCAAATTGTTTACCCCTATCGCATGTTATCCTCTGAGGCGTACCAAAACGGGAAACCCACGTCTGAACAAAAGCCTGAGCAACAGTTTCAGCAGTCATATCCACAATAGGTACAGCCTCTGGCCACCGGGTAAACCTATCTATCATGGTTAGGCAATATCTGAATCCACGTACTAGAGGTAAGGGACCAATGATGTCTATGTGTATATGAGCAAATCTCTCGTCTGGAACCAAAAATTTCACCAAAGGAGACGTAGTATGCAGATGTACCTTAGTCCTTTGACAGGGTATACACGCTCTACACCACACAGCAACATCTTTATTTAGCCCTGGCCAAATATATTTCGAACAGATTAGCTGCCTAGAAGCCCGTATTTCTGGATGCGACATCCCATGCATTGACTCAAACACCTTATATCTCAATGTCTGAGGGACATAAAACCTGTTCACATCACCAGAAGTTTCACAATACAATAATGTCTTAGCATCCGGCATTTGTACTTTAGCTAAATTTCCACTAAACTCAGCCTTTCCGTCCAAAATAGCCTTTAGCTCCTCATCCTCTGTTTGCAACTTTTCCCACAACTCAAAATCTGCAAGTGACGCAAATTGAATCTCACAAACTCTAGATAAACTGTCAGCAACAAAATTTCCCTTGCCTGGCAAATAACGTATATCCGTAGTAAACTGAGATATAAAGTCTAATTGCCGAAGCCTTCTAGGGGAACATTTCTCCTGTTTCTGCTGAAATGCAAAAATTAGGGGTTTGTGATCTACGTACAACGTAAATACCCGAGCCTCCAACATATGCCTAAAATATTGGATCGCAGAATATGCCGCCAACAATTCCCGGTCATATGTTGAATATTTGCACTGTGTAGGGGACAACTTACGAGAGAAAAATCCAAGTGGTTTCGGACCATCGGGCGTAACTTCTTGTAACACCCCACCCATAGCAAAATCACTGCAGTCAGTTATAAGTGCAAGCTTCGCATTTTGAGAAGGGTGATAAAGCAAAGTCGCATTAGCTATAGCTTGCTTAACTTGCTCAAAACTGCTTTCTGCATCCGCATCCCACTTAATTTCTCTTTTATCCCTCTTTTTTGCTCCACTTAAGAACACATTTAGTGGTCTTAATATTGCTGCAATATGGGGTACAAAACGATGATAGTAGTTCACCATTCCCAAAAATCTCCTAAGATCGCTAACAGTTTTTGGTTTTGGAAATTCAAGTATAGCTGTCACCTTATCTTTGTGTGGAACACAGCCCTGGCTATCAATAGTATGACCCAGAAAATCTATAGTTTCTTTGCCAAACTCACATTTTGATTCATTAATTATAATCCCGTAATCTCTAAACCGCTTAAAAACTTCCTCTAAATGCTGCATATGCTGAGCGTGAGTTTCACTCGCTATTAAGATGTCATCGAGATACGGAAAGCAATAGTCCAAACCTCATAATACCTCATTTATAAAGCGTTGAAACGTTTGCGCTGCAGAGCATAACCCAAAGTTTAAAAATGGAAATTCAAACAAACCAAAAGGAGTTATAATAGCAGTTTTATGGATATCGGGAGGATGAACCGGAATTTGATGATAAGCACGGACTAAATCCACTTTAGAAAATATTTTTTTACCTTTTAACATATAAGTAAAATCTTGAATGTGAGGAATGGGGTATCTGTCTTTTACAGTAATTCGGTTAAGTGCCCTGTAATCCCCAGTTGGTCTCCAATCCGAAACGCCTTTAGGGACCATATGTAATGGACTGGCCCAATTACTTTTAGATGGCCTACAGATACCTTTCTCAAGCATATAGTCAAATTCCTGCTTAGCTATCCGGAGCTGCTCTGGATGTAACCGCCGAGCTCTAGCTGTCACAGGTGGGCCAACAGTAGGGATAAAATGGATTGTATCATGTTTTACAATTCGTTTATTCGTATTATTTAACTGGGTAATCTCTTTATACTTTTTTAGCAGTTCTATATATGCAGTGTTTCCGATGATAGTTTTAACCACCGGGACATCACACAGACTGGCGCGACCACGAGCAGAAAAGTTAGTTACAGGGTCTAATAAACGCCGCTTTTTTAAATCAACCAATAAACCAAAATGTTGTAGAAAGTCAGCACCTATAATTGGTTTAGATACCTCAGCTATGATAAATGGCCATTGTAATTTACGTTTCAGTCCCAAATCCAGTGTCAATAGCTTAGTACCGTAAGTACAGATTTTTGTACCATTAGCGGCATACAATGTGAAATCCCTCTTTCTAGTACTTTTAACTAAAAATGACTTCGGAAAACATGAGACATCACTGCCTGTATCTATCAAATAGCTGGATTGAGTAACCTTATCTGTAACATAAAGCCTGCGACACAAGCCCATACGTGCAGTAGTCGTCGCTACTCCTGCGAGCGAAGGTCGTTTTTTTGGTTTGTAAGCACACGGGGGTACACATTTTCGAGCCTTTTCCTTAAATCGAAAATGATACCAACATAGCCACCCCTCTCTGTGTGACCTATCCCCTGAGTTAAATGAGTTCCGCCGGTAAAATTTCCTAGGCAACTTGGGACAAGAACCCGCTTTAACCAGCTTTGAAAGTTCCTGAACCTGAAATTGCAGCTGCTCCAACTGTTTATTTTGCTGACCAAACTGAGTTTGTTCTGCCCCTCTCGATTCCAGAGAGTTAACACCAACCTGCGTACATTCACAAATCTTATCCGCCATCTCCGCTAATTTATTTAAACCCTCAGAGCTGACAGACAAAATTGTTTGCACCGATACCGGTAACCTCCGAAGCCATATATTTTTCAAAAAGTCATCGTCAACATGGCCCTCACTTAACTCTCTCATCTTACGCAATAACATTGAGGGGGACCTATCACCCAGCTCTAAATCTTCCAGCAGAGTCTTAACCTTCCGATTCTGAGAAACTTCAAATTCCGATAATAACCTCGCTTTAAGAGCACTGTACGGTTCTTCTGGGGGTTTACCCACAATATCGGAAGCAAAAGATAAAGTTTCCGCATCCAAAGACGCCACCAAATGATCAAATTTAGTTTGTTCGACCGAGATTCCCGCTAACCTAAAACTAGCCTCTAGCTGTACAAAAAATAACTTTGCATTACTAGGCCAAAAATTTGGAATTTTTACCGACACTCTATTGCATCCTGTACTCCCCCCTTTCACAGTTTCACTAGGATTGTCGTCCGGCATCCCTTATACTATCAAAAAACAAACAGAAATCTCAAACTGCCGAACTAAACAACAATTTAATCCAGACTGAACGAAGGTTAAAACATCTTAACACTTAAAACAGCAATATAAACTTCGAAACCATCCAACCATCGGAACCTAAAACAAGTTTAAATTATCTTAAAAGTCCTCAGAGGATACATGCAAAAGGAAATAAACAGTACGTAATCTCATACCTCAATCCTTGAAAGACATCCCAATAGATTGGACGAGAACTCATTATGAATTAATCTTTCCTTTACTCTTTTAAACCACAGCCCAAAAGCGTGTATAAGGGTCACCACTTGTAGGTATGTAAAGGTTGCGCTGTGGTTATTTATACGACGGCATAATTTACTATATACGACTTTATTACTTTAACAAAATATATAAAATTCAACATATTCAAATAAACATAATTAATAAATAAATAAATATAATGTTTAGCAGCCGCTCTAAAATCACGATGCATCACTCGAGACTGCCGAAGAGCAAGTGTCAAAGATTCCGGTCGAATCCACCGTCAGTCTATACTTGGCAAAACTTTCCAAGCGCCAAACTTTCGCCAAATGTGAGAACGCTCTTTTGCTCCGCTGGAGAAACTTAAATGGATTATGCTTCCTCTTCCATTTTCAAATAAGGCGAATTAGCACAATTAGCGTCGCCACACAAAAACCACGTAATTTTTTCCAGAAAAAATAAATAATTCGAAATTGCGCAGACGATATTTGAAGTATATATATTTTAAACAATGTAAGGAGAAACTTCGGAAAAGTAAATTTCGACACCCCTCTTAGATGACCGCAACCAAAAAAGAATCGCAATCTATATTCTTATAATGAGGATTCGAAATTTAATGTTATGTTGAATTCTGCGTACATAAACTGGAGATATATGCTTCCATAAATCAAGCAAATCATCAATTTGCAACAAGCTTTGTCAGGAAATAAAACTAATAAGCACCAGTGCACGTACGGATAGATGAAATTTCGTCTTATTCTATGCAGAAGTTCGTGAGTTAGAGCGCCCGCAAAATTTGTGTCACTTACATTGAAAAAGAAAAAAAAAGTTGATTTTACAGTATTATGCTGGCACTCTAACTGCCAGTATTATGCCGTAAAATCAACAGTAATAAACAGTAACATAAGCAGTAATGCGCTGCCGTGCATGCGCGGTAGCATACTACTGCTTATTGTACTGTTTATTACTGACAGTTAGAGTGCCAGCATGATACCGTAAAATCAACAATTTTTCTTTTTTTTTTTTTTTTCTTTTTCTTTCTTTTTTTTTTTTTTTTTTTTTTTTTGCAGTTTACAGACAGACACACAGACTCACGGACAGACATAGACAGAGCTGAGTGAAAGTTAAACAGTTCCAAGGAATACAAATATGTATATAGTAAATATTTATTTCTGGTGTTATAGATTATTTTTTCTCAGGAGATAAAACTAATCAGCACCAGTGCGCATCATAAGAAGAGATGAAATTTCCTCCTATTCTATGCAGAAGTTCGCGAGTTAGAGCGGCAGATAAATTTGTGTCACTTGCAAGCAGACAAACAGAGCTATGGACAAACATAGATAGAGCTAAGTAAACGTTAAACAGTCACAAGGAATAAAAATATGTATTAGAGTTGATCAAACAAAAACGGAACAGGTGCCACTGAATGAAATTTCATTGCTCGTAGAAGTCCTTTTGGCTGAAATAGAAAACCAGTTTCGAACATTGTCCATGACTTCGCTGTCCGAGTAAAAACAACAACCCTTAAATGCCTTTTTCTGCGGACCAAAGATGGGAAAGTCATATGGCGAAAGATCTAGGCTGTACGGTTGTTATTCCAACACAACCACCGAAACTTCACCCGATTCTCTCGCGGAAGTGCTTGTGTCCGTCCTGCACACGGGTTCATACCCCTGCTGTGCTCGTCGACCTAACCGTTCGGAGTTTTCCATAGTTTTATTTGAACCTTGCCGTAAATACGGGTTAGGATCCCTTAGAAAGACCCCCACGAAGGGTACTCCCCCTAGGGCCTATATCCCTCGAGTAGATAATCGGCCTTCATAAATCAACCAACCAACCGTCCTGCAGAAAGGGAAATGGCAGTGCATTCTCCATACACTGCCTTTATTTGCCGATGCACTTCGCAAAATCCAACTCGTCCTGCCACTAAATAAGAATGACACTGCTTTGCTCGTTTTTACTCGCAAACATTACAAAGATGCAGGTGAATAACAACAACAACTGATTGCGAACCGGGCGATACTGTTGGCCGACCGCCAGCGCATATCACGCACTTCTGGGTGACTATCTACTTGAAGTCCATTTCCGCAGTAGGGATTATCTTTCTTACTTCTCGGTTTGCCTCTGCACAAAGTTTCACCAACTCATTCAAAAATAAACGAAATTGTAACCATTGTTCTGTTTTCATTTGATCCAACCTTATATACATACAGAAAGTATTTTTGGGGTTATATATGAACTAAAATGCATCTATTCAACGCGAGAAATTTTCCTAACCGCGAGTACATCTTTTCCGAAATAAATTACAGGATTATAAACTTCACTTTACATTTGCGCTGTCGAAATGTCGTTCCTGAATAACGTATCTAAATTTTCAATAAAATATTCAAGACTGATGCAAAAAATACGAAGAGAGAATTTTTTTTTAAACAAATTAAAATGAATAAACCTTTTTGAAATAACGTGGTATTTCTTCATCACACACAAAAGGACTTACTGCCACCTTGAAAACAGGAGCAAAACTTAAGCATGTCTTACTCCTGCATTCGATTCAGTAACACATATTTTTTGAAAGTGATGAAGCAAAATACGTTTTTTCGAAACGCGTTGTGTATTTATCACTCATACTGTGTTTTTAAGAAGTTTTTCTCTGTTTATCCTAAACGTAATGTGCATAGAAATTATTTTGCAGATGGACAAACACACAAACAGACGATTGAATAGACCTACATATCTAAAAATCGAAAACGTAAATATTTTTGATAGTTGGTTATTGTTAAAAAAGTAAATTTAAATAATTTCCGTGTTCAAGCTTAAATTATAATATCCAAAAAATAAATTTTAAAATGGAGTCGCCTTACATTCAATGTTCTAAATTTGCGTCACAGAAAATGACATTTTGTAAACAGATGCATGATGGATTGTTCAAAAACATATTTTCTGTCGCCATTTCATCATTTTTTGTTCTAGAAAAATCTACATTTCAAACGATATTTTGGACGTCATTATTATTCGATATCATTTTTCCTAGAACTGTTTTTTTACTGACTCTTTTTATACTCTTCTTAGAATGTATTGCGTAAAAAATAGTTAGTCTATTTTATTAACAACCTTTGCTCGAAAAAACGTGATAATGGCGCTAAAAATAAACTCAATAGACTTCGAGGAAAATTCTAGATCAAAACAGACGTGGAAAAGGTATGGACACATTATAATGAACCATTTGTAGTACTGCTCTTTTCTTTTCAGAGGCACGAGTTACAATCCAGCAGTTATTGTTAGAAGAGAGTTAATTTAATTCACGTGTTCTTTCGTGTGCCAGTTCACGTGCAATCAAAAAAAGGGAAACGGGTTATTTTCTTAAAAGGTGAAACGCTAATGGTCTTCCTCTTAATATAAAATATTTTACCTGTCTTTCATAAGAAACCGTAAAATGAAGTTAGACACGGAACTCGATACATTTCTTTTTCAAGATTTACATACATGCATAAATGCATACACACACACTCAGGGGTCGGAAGTAACGAAACTACATTAGTCGCTATTTTTTACAGTAGTTTGTAGTGCATCGCGCTACATTTTGAACAAGGTAGGGTAGCGAGTAGCGCGATATTAAAACTCACTAATTTATAGCAAGAACCGTGCTACTTTTAAGGCTACTTCCAAATACTTCTATGACTACTTCAGGGGGGGGGGATGCCATTTTTCAAATCACGTGGCCAAAACTTGGTTCTTTTGTGCAAAATTTGTAAAGCTGAACAATTTACGAATCTCAGCTGCAGTGCATAGCTACGCAACGCATGAAGTCATAGATTTTTGCCATTGACACTTACTGCTAAAATCAAATACCAACTCACCAAAGGAATATATATATTTTTTTTTTGCTGGAACCATTTGTCAATTTACTCGTTATTAGGTCTTCATGTTTTAACGCTGGGTTTCTTATTATTAGGTATTGCTTTATTTACAGATTTATGAATTGTTTGCATTTAGAGTTCTTTTTCTGTAATATTTCAGATTATAATATATCTCTTAATTTTGCTACGAAATTTGTAATGTGTGTATAAACTAACAATTTGGAGGCAAACACAAAACACTTTCTTGTATGTTATATTTCTTAATTTTTAATGCCCTCAGTTATGTCGCAAATATTTATTTGTATCATGGCAGACGCGATATAACGAGTGATTGCTTTATTATTTAATCCGTGTCTTCCATTCCTAGTGTAAATTGAACCCTTTTGACTAAATCTGAAAGTAGAAAAGTAGTTACTACTTTTGAAAAGTAGTTCGTAGTTGCTACTTTATACAGCAGTTATAGTTAACTGCCTTTTCGATAAAGCAGTTGCAGTTGTAGTTGGCAAAAGTAAAAAATTAGTTTCACCGACCCCTGCACACAATCATATATACAAGAGTGTCCTTTCTTATCGCTAGCCTCTAATTAATTCCTAAACTGTTAGATTTAGAGGTTTAATTTCAAATGTTGTTCTTCGTCATTCATTTACGATAAAATAGTTTACTTCATTAAGTGATAAAATGTGTTAAATAAAACAGTAAAAATGTCTTCGTCATCCATTTACGTTAAAATAGTTTACTTCATTAATTACTAAAATGTGTTAAATAAAACAGCAAAAATGTCTTCGTCATCCATTTACGTTAAAATAGTTTACTTCATTAATTGCTAAAATGTGTTAAATAAAACAGCAAAAATGTTTTCGTCTTCCATTTACGTTAAAATAGTTTACTTCATTATTTGCTAAAATGTGTTAAATAAAACAGCAAAAATGTATTCGTCATCCATTTACGTTAAAATAGTTTACTTCATTATTTTCTAAAATGTGTTAAATAAAACAGTAAAACTGTCTTCGTCATCCATTTACGTTAAAATAGTTTACTTCATTAATTGCTAAAATGTGTTAAATAAAACAGCAAAAATGTTTTCGTCTTCCATTTACGTTAAAATAGTTTACTTCATCATTTGCTAAAATGTGTTAAATAAAACAGTAAAACTGTCTTCGTCATCCATTTACGTTAAAATAGTTTACTTCATCATTTGCTAAAATGTGTTAAATAAAACAGTAAAACTGTCTTCGTCATCCATTTACGTTAAAATAGTTTACTTCATTAATTGCTAAAATGTGTTAAATAAAACAGCAAAAATGTCTTCGTCATCCATTTACGTTAAAATAGTTTACTTCATCATTTGCTAAAATGTGTTAAATAAAACAGCAAAAATATTTTCGTCTTCCATTTACGTTAAAATAGTTTACTTCATCATTTGCTAAAATGTGTTAAATAAAATAGTAAAAATGTCTTCGTCATCCATTTACGTTAAAATAGTTTATTTCATTATTTGCTAAAATGTGTTAAATAAAACAGTAAAACTGTCTTCGTCATCCATTTACGTTAAAATAGTTTACTTCATCATTTGCTAAAATGTGTTAAATAAAATAGTAAAAATGTCTTCGTCATCCATTTACGTTAAAATAGTTTATTTCATTATTTGCTAAAATGTGTTAAATAAAACAGTAAAACTGTCTTCGTCATCCATTTACGTTAAAATAGTTTACTTCATTAATTACTAAAATGTGTTAAATAAAACAGCAAAAATGTCTTCGTCATCCATTTACGTTAAAATAGTTTACTTCATTAATTGCTAAAATGTGTTAAATAAAACAGCAAAAATGTTTTCGTCTTCCATTTACGTTAAAATAGTTTACTTCATCATTTGCTAAAATGTGTTAAATAAAACAGTAAAACTGTCTTCGTCATCCATTTACGTTAAAATAGTTTACTTCATCATTTGCTAAAATGTGTTAAATAAAACAGTAAAACTGTCTTCGTCATCCATTTACGTTAAAATAGTTTACTTCATTAATTGCTAAAATGTGTTAAATAAAACAGCAAAAATGTCTTCGTCATCCATTTACGTTAAAATAGTTTACTTCATCATTTGCTAAAATGTGTTAAATAAAACAGCAAAAATATTTTCGTCTTCCATTTACGTTAAAATAGTTTACTTCATCATTTGCTAAAATGTGTTAAATAAAATAGTAAAAATGTCTTCGTCATCCATTTACGTTAAAATAGTTTATTTCATTATTTGCTAAAATGTGTTAAATAAAACAGTAAAACTGTCTTCGTCATCCATTTACGTTAAAATAGTTTACTTCATCATTTGCTAAAATGTGTTAAATAAAATAGTAAAAATGTCTTCGTCATCCATTTACGTTAAAATAGTTTATTTCATTATTTGCTAAAATGTGTTAAATAAAACAGTAAAACTGTCTTCGTCATCCATTTACGTTAAAATAGTTTACTTCATTAATTGCTAAAATGTGTTAAATAAAACAGCAAAAATGTATTCGTCATCCATTTACGTTAAAATAGTTTACTTCATTATTTGCTAAAATGTGTTAAATAAAATAGTAAAAATGTCTTCGTCATCCATTTACGTTAAAGTAGTTTATTTCATTATTTGCTAAAATGTGTTAAATAAAACAGTAAAACTGTCTTCGTCATCCATTTACGTTAAAATAGTTTACTTCATTAATTGCTAAAATGTGTTAAATAAAACAGCAAAAATGTATTCGTCATCCATTTACGTTAAAATAGTTTACTTCATCATTTGCTAAAATGTGTTAAATAAAATAGTAAAAATGTCTTCGTCATCCATTTACGTTAAAATAGTTTATTTCATTATTTGCTAAAATGTGTTAAATAAAACAGTAAAACTGTCTTCGTCATCCATTTACGTTAAAATAGTTTACTTCATCATTTGCTAAAATGTGTTAAATAAAATAGTAAAAATGTATTCGTCATCCATTTACGTTAAAATAGTTTACTTCATCATTTGCTAAAATGTGTTAAATAAAACAGCAAAAATGTATTCGTCATCCATTTACGTTAAAATAGTTTACTTCATTATTTGCTAAAATGTGTTAAATAAAATAGTAAAAATGTCTTCGTCATCCATTTACGTTAAAATAGTTTATTTCATTATTTGCTAAAATGTGTTAAATAAAACAGTAAAACTGTCTTCGTCATCCATTTACGTTAAAATAGTTTACTTCATTAATTGCTAAAATGTGTTAAATAAAACAGCAAAAATGTATTCGTCATCCATTTACGTTAAAATAGTTTACTTCATCATTTGCTAAAATGTGTTAAATAAAATAGTAAAAATGTCTTCGTCATCCATTTACGTTAAAATAGTTTATTTCATTATTTGCTAAAATGTGTTAAATAAAACAGTAAAACTGTCTTCGTCATCCATTTACGTT
This sequence comes from Maratus michaelseni, assembly GCA_963931845.1. NCBI lineage: Eukaryota > Metazoa > Arthropoda > Arachnida > Araneae > Salticidae > Maratus > Maratus michaelseni. The sequence continues at coordinate 3,241,712 of OZ007597.1, read as the reverse complement.
AAAATAGTTTACTTCATCATTTGCTAAAATGTGTTAAATAAAATAGTAAAAATGTCTTCGTCATCCATTTACGTTAAAATAGTTTATTTCATTATTTGCTAAAATGTGTTAAATAAAACAGTAAAACTGTCTTCGTCATCCATTTACGTTAAAATAGTTTACTTCATCATTTGCTAAAATGTGTTAAATAAAATAGTAAAAATGTCTTCGTCATCCATTTACGTTAAAATAGTTTACTTCATTAATTGCTAAAATGTGTTAAATAAAACAGCAAAAATGTATTCGTCATCCATTTACGTTAAAATAGTTTACTTCATCATTTGCTAAAATGTGTTAAATAAAATAGTAAAAATGTCTTCGTCATCCATTTACGTTAAAATAGTTTATTTCATTATTTGCTAAAATGTGTTAAATAAAACAGTAAAACTGTCTTCGTCATCCATTTACGTTAAAATAGTTTACTTCATCATTTGCTAAAATGTGTTAAATAAAATAGTAAAAATGTCTTCGTCATCCATTTACGTTAAAATAGTTTATTTCATTATTTGCTAAAATGTGTTAAATAAAACAGTAAAACTGTCTTCGTCATCCATTTACGTTAAAATAGTTTACTTCATCATTTGCTAAAATGTGTTAAATAAAATAGTAAAAATGTCTTCGTCATCCATTTACGTTAAAATAGTTTATTTCATTATTTGCTAAAATGTGTTAAATAAAACAGCAAAAATGTCTTCGTCATCCATTTACGTTAAAATAGTTTACTTCATTAATTGCTAAAATGTGTTAAATAAAACAGCAAAAATGTATTCGTCATCCATTTACGTTAAAATAGTTTACTTCATCATTTGCTAAAATGTGTTAAATAAAATAGTAAAAATGTCTTCGTCATCCATTTACGTTAAAATAGTTTATTTCATTATTTGCTAAAATGTGTTAAATAAAACAGTAAAACTGTCTTCGTCATCCATTTACGTTAAAATAGTTTACTTCATTAATTGCTAAAATGTGTTAAATAAAACAGCAAAAATGTATTCGTCATCCATTTACGTTAAAATAGTTTACTTCATTATTAGCTAAAATGAGTTAAATAAAACAGTAAAAATATCTTCGTCATCCGTTTACGTATAGTTTACTTCATTAATTGCTAAAATGTGTTAAATGAAACAGTAAAAATGTTTTATATACAAGCAGTCTACATATCGTGAAAAGTTGAAAATCGTGAAAAGCACAGCACAGTAGCGCCATCTGTTAGGCAATATGCAACAAAATGTAATCAGCATCATTTTGTGTCATGTTCTAAATGAATATGAAGTTTGAATGAATTCTGTGTATCTGTTTTTGAGATAGAGCAACCATATAGACAGGCATACAGAATTTCAGTCATACTTACAGACCTCGGCCTAAAATAATCAAATCCTTATACAGGACTTCCCAAAAGTGTAAATTCATTAAAAAGAAAGGTCGAAAATTTTCCCGATTCCAATGTCTTCTTATATATATATATAAAGTAAAAAGATAACTAGTAATGATTGATTGGGTAATGTTTTTTATAAAATATCATGCATGAATTAAGCTTTAGGGGTCGTCTACCTATTAAAATGTAAAGTAACTTTAAATTTTCATTAGCAACATATAACTTTAACAAAAAAAAAAATGTAATTCTAGATTTAAAATTATGTATAACAGGGTGATTAAAAAAAAAGATTGGACAAACTTTCAGAGGTGGTGGTGTACTGTACAACAAAACAATTGAAAATTGCTTTCAAATATCTTTATTGTAGTTAAAGTTATGAACTATAGTCCTATATGGAGTGGGGAGAGGCAGCCTGTAATATTTCCGAGTGAAAAAAAAAAATACAAGTTGGAAACGTGACAAATGACGTGCGTATGTACTATAGCTAGTTATATAAATATTCAGATCTTGATGATTTTTTATTCTGTGAAATGAATTATATCGTCTGCAGACTAATTTCTGTCATAAAATAAGTATCTCGGTCGCTTGATGATTAAACCTCGGAAGCTCCTATAACAAGAATGCACCGATTTAAGAAAAAAATTCAAATTTCTTAATAAATGTTTTTATTAATATCTTCTAAAGTTTTGATTCGATTTTCATAAAATTTGAAATGTCTCGACGAAATTCTGCACAATTAATATGTCTTAAATTCCAAACCATTCGGTTGGGTAGTTTTTGCGTTGTTATATGCGGACGGACGGACAGACGACGACAATAGGTGCTGCGTATTTATATAATTACGAACCCATCTAAAAAGAGTGAATTACGACCCTGGCTTCCTCTACAAAAATTGTTTGTTTTGGTGTGCGCTACCATCTCTTATAGTCTGCCCAATCTGTTTTAAATCACCCAGCATATACTATTTCTATGCAGTTTCGATTTAACTGACATGTTCCAAGATTTCAAGATGACCTCGTGTTAACGAGCATTTTCAAGTGTCTCTATGTATTCCTTAAATCGAGGCTCGACTATAGTTATATGTAAATTCCTGCCGAACTACTGGCGAAATTAGAAAATCTGTGGGTATATTTTCTTATCTAATCGTTTATAAATTTGATTGAGCTATTTAAATTTGTTTAAATGATTTGATCACTATTAAGAAAAGTTCTTGAGGTCTACACCGGGAGAAAAAAAATACCTTCCCTATTCCTTGTTTTTAAAAATTCAGCTAATTTTACTCAAGCACACGAAGCAAAAATGCGTGGAACCCGATTATAGAAGATTCAATCCTAGTTTTCGTCTATATAGAATATGAATGAGAATTTCGCCAAATTAGTCAGCTATAGCCAAGATGGATTTATTTTTGGTCACCAAATTTGGCGATATTTTGCCAAGTCTCACCAAGTTTAGCGAGAATTTGACGCTAGCGGTTATGAAGATGTAGTTTCAAGTGTATAAGAGCAGCAACAATGGTTACAACAATTAAAGTAAATTTGTGAGAAACCACGTATAGTTTCGTATTTTCAGAACTTAATTATCAATTCATATAGATTCATTTTATTTAATTCTATCTTTTTTGAAGAAATAAAGGATGGGAGTGAAACGTTTTTCAAATAAAATTAAAATGTTTAAAAAAAAAACAGACTCTTATCACAGTATTTTAAAGTAGAAAATAATTTTTCTATAAAAAATTCTTGATGTCAAAGGAAAAATCGGGATACTTGAGGCGCTGATAGAAATATTCTAAGTAAATTGGAATTTAAATCATCACATTCATTATTATAATTAAATTTTTTATCAATATTTATTTTTCTCAGGATTTCATTGTGGCTTTATTTTCTTATTGTGTATTGTTATTATTATTTATTTATTTTTCATTTATTGTTTTTCAATATTATTTATTATTGTTATTCTTAACTAGCCGCCACTGGCGACCAGTTTGGTCTCCCTTAAATGTATGTTAAACATTGCAACACGTTACATTTATTCATAATTTAATTTTCCCTTAATCCTTCGCCAAATCGGAAGATTCTAATAGACAAATCATGAACTTTTGCGATCATGGTAGCATTTTGCATATTTTTTGGGCACAAATGTCACATACGCACGTTGGCGCGATTCCCCCCCCCCTCCCCCGCCAATTTGGGGAAAACTTTGTTATGGAAATTGTTGTTTATTTACTTTTATTTTTTATTTTAATTCTATAAATTATTTTTGATATGTATATCAATATTTATTTACAACAAACTATCATTTATTTATTTTTATTCTTTTTTTAATTATGAGTATTTTTGTTAGCCGGGAGCAGATGATAATTCGCCAAATATCGTTCCCATCACCGTCATTCATACTACAATTAATTTAATTTTAAATTATAAACCTGTCACTCATTTCATTTAAAATACTTAATTTTAATCTAAAATGCTTATATTACATAAATTAAAAATACTTCACACTTTTCATTTAAAAGAGAAAATAAATAAATAAATAAGAAATAATATCATAAATCAAAACATTTGATTTCAAAATCAAAGTATCATTTCTAATTTGTACACGCGATAAATAAAAGCTGTATTAGCGATTTTAAAAATGCTAAAAATCTGATTCATTAAATATTATTACATGAGTTCAATTTACGTCAAGAAAAGGTCCGAAAGTTGAGTTGTATAGCACATAATTATGGTAAACTTTGATTGTCTCACTGGTGCGAATTATTTTTTTGACGCGAGGCAGCGGTCCAAAAATTCATTCGCGGAGAACTTGCTTTGCGAATGATTACCTCCATGATTTAATATTTTAAATGTTCACGACGAATCAATCTTTTTTTTTGTTTACTTTTATGAATAGAGAATTTGAACTGCGAATCTTTCGACTGAAGTTATTGCAGAATATATACATAATTGAACGCAAGTCATCTCTCAAATATTAATTTATTTTGAACGATCTTTCTTAAAATGTAACTTTTATGCAGTTTATTCGAAAAAATTATTTTGAATAAAAATGGCCGCTTGGCATATGAAAAAGCGATGCGGCATCCCGGAACTGTTGAGGACAGTCACATGACTTACAGTTTTATTATAGAGATAGTTTTCAGTGCCTCACATATTTACGATTTTTTGGAACTCACAGATTTTTAATAAAAAAGTTATGTTGTACTTTTAAGTACACTAATAAAAGCCTTATTATTATGACTATTTACACTCTATACTTTAACAACACAATCGTTTATTATCGATATTTTATTTTTCTGTGTGTGGTTTAAATAGCTCTGTTTCAACCCTATCTATACAAAATGCCCTAAAACTTACCTATCGATTTATTAGTTTTAGCCTTGATACGCGTCGATTAAAGTCAGATTGAACCGATGTTTAAAATCTATAGTAATTCTGCGTTCGAGGCGTAAAATGTAATTTGATAATTATCATCAACATTTAACGCTTTCATTTAATAATGGAAATGTTTTATTTTCTCATACCTCCTGAATGACAAACGTTTCCGTCGCCATAGCAACACGTTTCACTAAATAACTTTGACCTACTTCTGTCTTTCCGAGATCGAACGCGGTTCTGATTCAATCTTTTGTCATCCATCCAGCTTAATGTCGAAATATAATACGCTGTTTATACGCTTCTCATTCATGTATTTCTCCATTTATACGTTTAAATCTCAATTCATCGATATGTATTCACAATGATAAAATGTTTCGTTTAGGAGGCATTAGGAAAATTCTTTTATGTCTTTCATACTTTTTTCTCAAAAACAATTTGAAGCTCAGAATTCATTTTTAAGTGAAAAATTTCATTCTCGTTCAGGATTTTTATTTCTTTTGTATCCTTCTTTGGACTTCTTTTTTTTTTAACCCTTTGTTGCATACTTTAAAGTTGGCAAAACCAAAATATTAAATTTGCTATTTTGTCACAGAATGAGAAAAAAATGATTTTATATACAATAATTTTATTATTATTTTTTTAAATTACAGCCTATTCACTATAGTCCAAAACAAATAAAGTGTTTTCATGCTTGTGTTTCAATTATGGATTAAGTCAAGAAGTCTAAAAACAATAATTAATTTTTTTAAATATTATTTACATAACATTATTGTAGGTTTAGAAACATTTTAGTTCATTCGAAACAATTTGACGGCATTCTGCCACAGAAGGTACACCCATATTGATGATATCTCAACAAGTAAGTTACCCGTTGTTGTGCCGCTATCTCGATTTTTCTGCTGAAAGCATATCTCAATGAAGCATAAGTTTTGAATAGGAACTGTAAATGAAATAGGTTAGATAGGAAAAAAATAACATTTTTGTCCACTGTGGTGGACAGTATGCAACAAAGGGTTAAAAAAATTACTTTTGTTACTATCTGCATGTAGTAATGATAGTACAGTACCGCTTAAATTAATTTGAACACTCAATGAAAAATGGCAAATTTCTCTTAATACACAATTTATTAAAAATTAGTACAGACTTATTTTATTTTAATAGTTGGTGTGTCCTTCCTTGTTCTTTATTACCTTCTAACAACGTTTAGACATTGGTTCAACTAGTTTTTCACAGTCCATAGTCATGAAACCGTATCTGGTTTAGTGAAGAAATTATAGGCGTTTTTGTGGTACTGTCTTCTTGTGTGTACTTACAAATTGACCAGAGATTTTCGATCGGGTTTAAGTCTGTCTATTCAGTTACCAGATCATTGAAGAACATTTATACCACTTTGAGAGAAGAAGTTTTTGCATTTTTAGGTGCGTTCGTAATTATATAAATACGTAGCACCTATAGTCGTCGCTTGGTCCGTCCGTCTGTCTGTCTGTCCGCATATAACAACGCAAAAACTACCCAACCAAATGGTTTGCAATTTAAAATATATTATCTTTGCAGAATTTTGTCGAGACATTTCAAATTTTATTAAAATCGAATCAAAACTTTAGGAGATATTAATAAAAATATTTATTAAGAAATTTGATTTTTTTTTTTAAATCGGTGCTTTTTTGTTATAGGAGCTTCCGATGGATGTTAAATCGTCAAGCGACCGAGATGCTTATTTTATTACAGAAATTAATCTGCAGACGATATAATTCATTTCACAGAATTAAAAATCATCAAGATCTGAATATTTATATAACTAGCTGATACATATATATCTGAATATTTATATAACTAGTTAAGATATTTGTATGAACAGTGTCATAAAATATATACTTAACTAGCTGTTTAACCCGTTCTACGCACGGGATATCATGAATTTAATTCTAAAACGTGCGTACGAACGCACCTCGTTTGTAACGTTTGACGTACAATTTCCAACTTGTTTAGATATATGGCAAGGTGCAAAATCTTGCTGGAAACAATTTTTGTAAGAGTCAAACCTATCTTCTCTGGAGTAGATATATGTACTTACCAGAATTCATCATTCCTACTATTGGAACCAATGGTGCTGGTCCATACAGCCCCAAAACATTTTCTTTGGGGTGTATTTTGGATGAAAAATTGTTTCCAGAAGGCAAAAGGATTTTCCAGCAGCATCTTTCACTTTACGATACATCTAAAAATGTAAAAACTTCTTCGCTCAAAGTGGTATAAATGTTCTTCCATGGTCTGGAAATTTATTTCCCTTTTCTTTTATTTGAAGATTTTTTTATTAGATATAAGATTCTTAAGGGATCAGGTACCTTTGAAACTGCCAAATTACATGTAAAAGTGATCCTAATATGGATTACCATCTTCGCATTTAATTAACTTACGGGTGTGAAATTTTAAATGCATATTAAAAAAGATATATTCTAACAGTTAATGTTCTGAAAAAGAATCTAGATGCATGTAAAGTGTTTTAAATTAATTTCAAATTTAATGCTTTTTAATAAAGGAATTCGCCTTATTTGTTTTACGCGCTGGATTTTTCTTAATCGAATTGCCACAGAGAGTCAAAAAAAATTTATTGAGTAGAGATACAATATGTGTTAAAATGATCTACACTGGAACAAATATAATGATTAGTTCTAAAATAAAAAAAATAGATAAAAAATTTAAAATTTTGATTTTTTTTTAAAATACGAAATGGTCATTGTTTTTAACTTTCTTACTTGATGAACATAATTGTAGGGCATTTTGTGCATTTATAAGTTATATATATACCCTCTATGAAATTTCATGAAATTTTATCCATCCATTTCTTAGAAATCATGCGTGGAAGGAACAAAATCATCGTTTTCAGAAAATTGTTTTCAAAGATCAACTTACCCCTTGTTTATATCAAAAGAGCTCAAACTTTTTTGGACATAACTTCCCATCTGCAACAAATTCTTGCAGGGCGTTTCTTGTAAAACGTTCCTAAAAAAACAAATTTTAATATAAGCTATTAAATAAAAAATTAATATTTTGACACTTTAAAAATTACCCGACTTCTTAAATCAGCAATTTGATAATGAAATAGTTTTACTTTTTAATCTATTCTATGAAATAGGTAAATGAAAGGCTTTGATACAGCATGTACAATTTTTTTAAAGTTATGTTGGAAAAATGGTAAAAAAACAGAATTCGAATGTCACAGACTGAAAAATGTTTAAAAGAAAATATTATCTCATGATTTTTAACGTCCTAAAAATAAACCATAACTTACTTTACCGACATTTAATGATTCTTCCATTTATTGTAAAATACCCTTGTTCTAACCTTATGATGCAAATATAGGAGTTGCCTATCGATTTGTTTATTATAACCTTGACGTACATCGATAAAAGCCAACTTTGATCGATGTTTAAAATACACGAAACTCTTTTACGATTGTTTTAAAAGACGCATTTGCTATTAGATTTTAAAATGCGTAATTTTAAGATTATACGTTGATAGACATGGCATTCATTTAATAACGAATTTTTTTTAACTTTCGCATACCTCTTAAGTCAAACTGTTTTCGTTACCATAGCAACGTTCCACCGAACAGCTTTCATATATTTTGTGAAGATTAAACTATGTTCTGATTCAATCTTTTCACGTTTATCTAAGCTTCGTGTAATTTTTTTCACTGAAATGTAGTATTGGGTCACACATTATATGTTTTCAAATATGTAAAACATGCAAAATATGCAGTCAAAGTCTAATTTCTAATTATCGTTTTACGCAAGACACATATTTAATGTTTCGGGCGAAAAATAATGTAAAAATATTTAATTGAAAAATTTATGTTTGAATTAGCTCGCAATTCGCCATACATTCGGAGTGATTGGTTAAATTAATAAATGCAGTTAGATTTTAATGTACTTAGATGATAGCTGTGTGTTAGTACCTAATACATTTTTCTTTGTTATCAAAATGAAGGTCTAGCTGTGAAAACGTTGATAGTCACAGACAGACGATATTTATTCAGCGATCTTTGTTTTACGAGTATCCACTTTTATCGTTCTTCCCCGTTTTATAATTCCCCGTGGATAATTAATCTTCAACTAAGGTTTTTTAAAATATTTTTAACATTCTTCCCCCTTGTTTACCAATCTTCAACTAAGTTTTTCAAAATAATGTTAACGTTCTTTAGCCCTTTTATACCTATCTTAAACTGCGTTTTTCAAAGGATTCAATTTTGTACGATTTGACATTTTTCCAACTGAGTGAAAAGTGTACCGGCCGCGAGTAGAACCCAAGACCTTTGGCTTAAATTGCAAACTATCTGCTTGTTGAGCTACCTGGAACGACAACCGGCAGACACAATTCACTCAGACAACATCTTTGGCAATAGCATCTGGTCAGCCACGTAGAAACTAATCAGTCAGTATGATTGAGTTAAAAATAAACAACGCATCTACGTATTCATCGTTTAACGGAGTTCCATTAGCTGTGGTATATTCTGTTGAGCTGACTACATGGCAGACCAGATGCTATTGTCAATGAAGTTGTATGAGTGAATTGTGTCGGCCAGGTAGCTCAATAGGTAGGGCATTGTCAGTTTAAGCCAAAGATGTTGGGATCGAATTTCGACTTGGATATTTTTTTGTGCACTCGCATGGATAAATGTCCCATCTTATGATATCTTTACCAACCAGTATGATTGAGTTAAAAATAATAAAGTGATTTCATTTCAATTATGCCTCGATCCATGCTTGTCTAGCGATATTACGCCTTTCATTTTAACATATAGAATTGTCATCTCAAATTTAACAAAAAATAAAATAATCAACTTTTTCCTTTTTTAATTTATCAAAGGAAAATTAAAAACAAACACTGAATTTTGCTGTTTTTTAATTTAATTCATATTTTTAAAACTTAATTCGCTTTCTAAGTTCACCATCCCTTTAAAAGAAAATTAAATATATTTTTTTAACTATTCGGATGTGCCAATCCGAAAACTTTCTTCTATCTTATACATGTTACTACTTCAAAATTCGCTATCACAGCACCAATAAAATCAATATTTGTCGTCATTCTGTTGTACGTCAGCTGTTTGCGGAGCGCCGTGTTACCTTCGCTGCACGAACAGCCGATTTACAACAGAACTACGAAAATAGCACAAGAATCGCTGTCACAGCGCCTCGGAATATCTTCAAATTCAATTGGGACCTGCAGGCAATAATCTAAAACATACACATAAAATTTGGTTTAATTCTATGCATAACTTCATACACTTTTTGATAATACAATGAGGACGGACACACGGACAGGCGGACAGACACACATTTTGAAAAACATGTTTTTCAGGATCTCTGATCCCTAAAACATGTAAATTCGTCGAAAACCGGAAGTCGAAAAAAATTTCAATTAAATTAATTTTAAGCTCACACAATTATTACATCTGATGTTAGTTCCCTTTATTATTATTTTTGTAAAAAAAAAGTTTTCTATTTTACTTCCCACTCCGATTTCGAAACAATTTCGATTTCATTTTATTTTCTGTAAATTTCTCTTTTACAAAAATTTTAAAAAAGGGACATGTGGACTTAAAATATAAATGGATAAATTAGGTTCGAAACTTTCTCGAGAGAAATTGACTTTCATTTTATCCACTTCAAAATCACGAAAAGAAATAATTCTTTGAAAAGAGATTTGATGTATCACAGATATAAATTCTATTTCATTTTTTATTAATAGTAAACAAAAATGTAAATTTTAAACAGTTCATGTTCAAATGAATTCTTTTAAATTTTGAGTTTTTTCACCTTCAGAAAAGATTTTCACTTTTATATTTTATTTATTGAAATTTTATGAAACATGTTTCATATACGACCCACAGACATATTAAATACAGACTGATTAAATAGTGTTAAATTTTCTTAGCTTTACCAGAATCCCTGTATATATGCTCAGTATGTCCATTTTGTGAATAAAGCACCAGTCAATAATTTTTACCAGCTATCAATGTGCAAATATTTTTCTGATAACTGAAATTCAAAAATAATTAACTATGTTAATTAAAAGGAATATGTCTCTATTAGAAAATGTAGATGAATTTCTGGAATTTCAACCTCGCAACATTTTGTTTAATATCACAATTTTTTTGTACCAAATTATAACAGCAAAATAATTTCAGTTAATTCAGATATTAAGCGATTTTGAGTTTGATACATTATAAAGAAAAAAATGGGATATTTAATTTTCTCTGAAAATGATATAGAAAGTTTCAAAATTAATTTTTCTGTTTTAGTTTTTTTCTTCCTTTTATTTATTTATTTATAATTATTATTTTAATCTTACAATTTTATGTCCTCTTTAGAATTTTGTGATAGAGAAATTTAAATAATAATAATAATAATAATAATAATAATAATAATAATAATACGATTTTTTTTTATATTTAATGTATTCTTTAAATTTCTAATTTTCAGCTGAATGGGAAATGAAATCAGGAAACATTTCGCTTATGTAATGGTAGCATAAAATTATTTTTATACATAATATTTGTGTCATCTCAAATTAATTTTGCTTCTTAACTTTCGTTAAAGCACAACATTCTATCCAAAATGTCATTCGATCCCAAGCCATTTTGATCTACAATCAATCCAAAAGGTTCCAAATACGTACCATAAGTTATATGAATACTAATATGTATTTTTACTGTAAAATATCTCACCGTATTATATTTAAAATACTGTATACACTTTACATAATAAATTACACATACATGGTCTGCCGAAAGTCACGTACTACCCCATTATCTTAGAAATGCGTTGTAATTTTAGAAAACCGTGAAATATTTTCAATCAATTCAAAGAAAACTTGGTTTAAAAAAAAAAAAAAAAAAAAAAAAAAAAAAAATGTGGCTCAGGGGGACACGGGAGGTCCGTTGGTAATTTGTTTGGAAAATGAGCTCTTAACACTTTTTCAAAAATATTTAAATCAGTAAACAAACTGTAAGTCAGACTGTTATAGAAGTTGTTAGTATAAAAAACATTTCATATTTATTATAAAAGTTACTAAAATAAATGTCAAGTTATCATTATTAATTAGTCCTGCTAATTCAGTCCTGAACCTCTGAATAGATATTGTATAAAATTTAATAACGCAACTGAACTGAACTTTAGCGAATTTAAACCCTTTTACGAAGAGCGTCCTTTACAGATTTTTTTGTATTTTTATCACTAGTTTTTCAAAATGTATTTTTTTGCCTAATTGAATCACACTAATGCTCTGATTAAATAGAGCAGTGTTCACAATTAAAAATAACTAGTGAAAATAATAGATAATGTTGAGCCTCTTATGCGTCACGTATATATGACGCTCGTCACGAAGGAATTAATGAAGTCAAAACTTTTGCAAGTTATTGTAAGAAATCTGTTATAAAGATCAAATGTTCTGTAATGTTTTGTAATTCTGTATTCATCCTCATATAGCCGTTATAAGTGAATATATTTATTATATACATATATATAATCAAATGCTATTATGGAGGGATGTGGCGGGGCTGCTAAAAAAGCTACAAAATTTATTCTAAAAAATTAAGTTTTATGCATTTAACCATTTCATTTACATAACAAAATCATTTACACAGTATAAATAATACACTCTTCATTTTACTTACACATTGTCTTCTCATACACGGCTAATTAATATACTACTATCTTCCCATTTCGTCTTTCATCTTTATTAATATTTAAATTTTAAATATCCTTTAGTAATTCTATGAAAGCATTTTGGTTCATAGTTAAGTATTTAAAAACAAGATGTATATTAAGATTTTCTTTACTTTATGTAAAACATTTGTAAACAGATTGATTGAATTTTATGAAATAAAGGACTCCAGTGCGTCCCTAAAAACCACATATATTTATATAATAAAAAAATTTCGCCATTTTACCTTAATTAATTTATTCCAAATTCTTACAATTCTATCTTTTTTTCCTTGTCTTTTAATCATATCTTAAATATAAATTATATTTTAACTCCATACCATTAATTAACATATTCTTTTAATTCTAAAAATTTTAATCTTTTAAAAGCTACTCTTATTTGTAAACCCCCCTAATTTATTCCTTCATATTTTGATACTTTAAATTTTTATTTCTTTAGAACGTCTCTTAACATCATTTTTATTTTTATTAAAATTATCATTCGATATACCATGATTCATTTCAACTCCCGCGTCTAACTTTTTCACTTTAAAATTATGCCGAGTATAATAAAGAGTCCCACAGCCTTGCAACCCGCTTATTGGTTAAATTACTCCTGCATTGGCGAAATATTACTACGCCTCGTGGAATATAAAACGCGTTACATAACCTTGGAGCTCAAAATTTTCACGTTTTTTTCAATTGCTAAACAAAACTTGTCACTTGGATGAGAAGTGTCTTTAAATTGGTGTATATCTCTAGTAATATGTAACATCTTCATGCTTTTTTATATGGCGTAGTACAGCTCAATTATGAATTCTCAATTTGATAATTAGTGGAATTGGCTTTAGTACGTCTCTTAATATCATTTTTATTTTTATTAAAGTTATCATTCGATATCCCATGATTCATTTCAACTCCCGCGTCTAACTTTTTCACTTCAAAACTATGCCGAGTATAATAAAGAATCCCACAGCCTTGCGACCCGCTTATTGTTAAATTACCCCTGCATTGGCGAAAGATTCCTACACCTCGCGGAGTAAAAAACGCGTTACAGAACCTTGAAGCTCAAATTTTTTACGTTTTTTGAATTGCTAAACAAAACCCGTCACTTGGAGGAGAAGTATCTTTGAATTGGTGTATATCTCTAATAATATGTAACATCTTCATGCTTTTTCTATGGCGTAGCACAGCTCAATTATGAATTCTCAACTTGATAATTAGTGGAATTGTCTATTCTTTGTGAATTGTCAATAAATGTATTGATAATAATGCAGCTTCCTGTTACTTTTACGGGAAAATTCCTAGTGTATTTCATAAACATCGTCTTCCATCTGGAGCCTTCGACTGCAAAACATATGTTATTCTACAAATTCATCGCATACCAGAATTAATATGTTGATATAATTCACTATGAAATGGAAAAACATTTCGCATATATTTCTCTATGTTGAACATTCGTAAACAATTTGATAATTAGTTCACTGGAACAACTTGTTATATCACGTTAATAAAGTCAGACCTTGATCACGTGACCAACGATGTAGAATTATATAATACGTTTTTACTGAAATTATAATTTTTAAGATAAGATTAGTTTTTCTTGTAAAACAACAATCGAGAAAGAAAATAAAAGACCATCTCAAAAGCAACTTTTTCCTCCATGTCGTGATAACGTGTACCTTTTACGTGCTTGGGAAGTTAACTCCTGCAATGTATAATTTCACCCGTTGCTTTTTTTCGAAATCTTTATTTCAACAATAAGCCTCCATTTTGATTCTTTGTAATCTTTCAACGATGCATTCATAAAATTACGTAAAACAGTTCTTCGAGAAGTGAGAAATGTTCGAATTAGGATTTTTCTTTTTTTGAATACATCTATGGGAGCATACACTGAAGCCCCATTGAATTTGAATTAGAAGTGGACGGCGTTATGAAAAAAAGGTGATTTTGCAATGGCGAATCCAAGGGAGGGTCGATGAGGCGAGTTCCCTTCCATTGCCCGATGGTAAAGGATCTCCAATTTAAGGTAGTTTTAATGCTTTTTAATATATGAAGTGCCTAACAAGGAAGGTCTCCTTAAAGCGTATACTCAGAATATTTGAAAAAAAAAATGCTAATGAACATATGTACGTAACTCATGTACATTATAAAGAATCTGTCAAATTTAAATAAGGAGTTCCAGTAGAAAATCTCTACAAAAATAAAATACTTTCGAGTATTTGGCACAAAAAGATGCGATTTGGCAAGCAACACCTTTTCCTCGCCAAATGCAAGCAATTTTAGTATATTTGGAAATTGCTTTTTAAATGAGTTTCAAATGCACAGTTCTTAATGAATTAAACTTAGACGGTGAAATAGTTTATTATTATTTTTATAAACATACATAATATATACAAGTTGCGTGTTGTTACAGTTATTTAATTTTACTGCGTTTCAATGGCTAGATAAATTTTAAGTGTATTTTAAAAGTAACTACCTGATTAAGAACGCTTTCGTTATAGACATTTCGATATTGAATTAATCGTTGTTTCCATGGCAAAAATACTGTTTTCTTTTTATCTCCGATACTATCAATATCAAGTTCTAATGGAAAGTCCTCAAAATCGGTTCTTAATATTAAGTTTAAAACAATTTTATTCAATTTAAATTTTCTTCTAAACCGTATAATATAATCGTTAAATTTCATTATATATACATATTAATGTATATGATAAAACTGTAGCTATAAAATTGTATTTATATAATAGACGTAACGTACCTTACGTCTATTACAAGCACGTAAACTTACCTAAATTAGTTCAGTATCAAGAGTAGATTAAGTTTTTCCTTAAAGAGTATTTATCATAAAAGCGTATATATTTTGTGTCGCCAACCCACGATAAATTGCCAAAAATATGAAATTTTCATTATTTGTTTATGGTCGCTATATCGAGGTTCCACAGGATTTTTTTTATAAACATATATATATCCTATTTGCACATTTTACCAAGACATTATATAAAAAAGCATGGTTAAAAATTCTTACTAAAAACGTCCCATTTAAAAAAATGTAAAAACAGTCTCCAATAAAAATCTCCACCATTTCACAAAAGCGCTTTCACCCTCCCCCGCCAGGGCATCATCAGTGTGTTTGATGATGCCCTGGCGGGGGGGGGGGGGGGGGGTGAAAGCGCTTTTGTGAAATGGTGGAGATTTTTATTGGAGACTGTTTTTAAATTTTTTTTTAAATGGGGGACGTTTTTAGTAAGAATTTTTAACCATGCTTTTTTATATAATGTCTGGAAGAAAAATTGGTATATCTTCTTCGTATAAAAATATATATAATGTAAGAAGATCTAAAATTTTGTAAAATATATTGTTTTACAACTTTGTCGTTTATACAATAATTAAAAATTAGCAACTCTAAATAAGTCTCACGACTGGAAATTAGCCCTAAGAAGGAAAGAATTCAGCCAGCTACCCTTAGCTGTTGCATAAATATTTCTTTAATATAAGTTTCAAAGTACACTTTTAAAAACTTCTTTAAGCATATAGAAACGAGCAGTTTCATTTGCATTAACCTTTTTCAGATACTTGTTGCAATTATTCTAGATACAAGAAGCCCATTGTCCTCAGAACAGGCATAGACGAGTATAATAAGTCTTTGAAATGCTTTTCAGCCATAAAAATAGAAAAAATCGCGAAATTTAAGGAAATAATTGTTTTTTTTTCTCTTTTTGAAATGCTCTAAAACATCCCCTAGCTTACCACACAAATAATCCCAAATAACTATTGGTGGAAAAATAGGAAAGGCGTGTTATATTGGAATGCTTTCGATATAATTGGTCGTTTTATTAAATGTAAAATAATGCCACTTGAATGGAATAGTTGCATATATCGGATGGATTGCTGTAATACACCGTCGAACGTCAACCGTAAATGTATCAGGGAGTTATTTTTGTGTTCAGAGAAATTGTAAATTCATCGTTATGTGTAAATTCGAAGTTTGTAATATCGCTGCTCCCTTGAAGACTCTCTAGATCCGCCTTTATGTGTGTGTGTGTGTGTGTGTGTGTGTGTGTGTTTGTGTGTTTTGCATCGTTTTTACGCATATGCAGTGCTTCCATATTATGTACTTAGTTGTATGCATAGGCTTCTATAAACAACTGTTAAAAATTACATGGTGGAAAAACTGTCGATTTAGACGTCTTCGATTGGAGACAAATAATAGGTGTTCGCCACAAGGGTTATCCAATTTCAGAAAGAGCTGGCGGTTTTCTGGTTTGACACTATCAAGAGTAGGACGAGAAAACACGGATAGCGGGAAAGAAAGTATTAATTGGGGAAACTACATAGAATAGGTAGGTTTGAACGAACTTGAACCTTTAAAATTCATCTCTATCGTATACAGCCGGTGACAGAAAACCTTAGTTCAGGTGTCCATTCAATTGAACCCTTCAATCAATTGAATGGACACCGAGAGTTTTTCCACCATGTCAGATGTACAAACATATAGTGCAGAGTACGCCCACCCAATGGGCTTCAGGAGCATGCCAAATTTAAAGTAGGCAATTCATTGTGGTTCAGCTTATACCAGTCTTTGTTTTCTTTTTTTTGGCAATGTTTGGAGCCTAACATAGACACCTACGGTATTTATAGAGCTTTGTGCCTCTAAATACAGAGGTTGTATATTACGCGATTACTTTCACCTTTTTATGCTTTTCTACCGCCTGGGTTAAATTGGATCCAGCATATTACTGCCAAAGGTCACTTTTGGAATCACCTGAATCAAGACGGAATTCAAAAGAGATGTTACCTACTGAAGTACCTAGGATTTCAATCCCTTTCAACCATAGAGAAGGGTTTTATATTAGATGTCTATGCTCTCAACACCATTGGGATTCTTTTCAAGGCCGTTGCCAGAAAATATTTTGGAGGGGAATTTCGAGCCATGAATTTCATTCTTGTCTTATTTTAGATTTGTTTTTTTACTAGCTGAATAGAGGCGAGTGTTACGACAAGAGTCTTACTAAGCTTTATTGTCAATTCAAATAATACAATTTAATGTGAATACAAGGGAAATTTTAACCATTTTTCATTGCAAATAAAATTATGATCTTATTTAGATGCTTCTTCGGTGACGTATTGACGTTAGTGCCAACCGAATGTTTGTCATTTTTTACGCATGTTTTCAAACGTTTTATTGTGAAAAATTTCTTCGAAAAAGTATACATCGGAACAGCTAAGTTCGTGGCTGATTTTTGTGACTTCTATTGCATTATTCAAGAATTTAGTCTAGACCAGTCATTTTATTTTAACCGTGTTAAATTTCTGCTTTTACAGAGTCCTATTCCAGAAAATTTGAAGGAACGTCAACGACTTCTTAGAAATTTCACTCACTTTTTTAACATACTAACGTAATCAAATAATAAACATATGCTAGTGTAGAATTTTCATTTTTGAATGTTGACTGTAGTTGATTTTGGAATTTTGATCTTCTTCACTGAAAACTAAGAGCATATTTATTGTCATCCTGAAAAAAATTTCGGATGATGGAAAGAAAAGTACACTACCTAAATAAGTCAGACACAAGATGTTCTATTGCTCGTTAATCATTAAACTGTAAACATGATATCATAACATAAACATTGCCGGA
Organism: Maratus michaelseni; assembly: GCA_963931845.1. Classification (NCBI taxonomy): domain Eukaryota; kingdom Metazoa; phylum Arthropoda; class Arachnida; order Araneae; family Salticidae; genus Maratus; species Maratus michaelseni. The sequence continues at coordinate 3,223,583 of OZ007597.1, read as the reverse complement.
TAATATGAGAAACGTTTACAACTTCTACTGTAATCTCATAAAACTGCAGAGATACCTATGATTCCAGAAACTTTTTCCTTATCTTCCAAAACCATACATGAAACGATCAGAAATTCCAGAAACCGAAAGATTTCCGAGATTCAAGGATATGTTTCTGAGGTATACAGGGTCATTCATAATTCCCTCCGGGGTTTCGAAACGTTATAGTAAAAAAACGAAGACGAATATGAAAAAAAGAAACATATGAAATTATTCCGAAACTATTCAAGTTTTACTTACATACATTACAGGTGTTCTATGTGTGAACCCTTGGTCACACGGCATACATCCATGCGATAGTCCAGTTCCTGCCATACTCCGTTTCTTTAAATTTCCGGTACCACACATGAATTGTTTTGTCAGTTGGTCCCTGTTTTAGATATTTATTACGAAAGGCCCGTTGAACTGACACCACTGATTCAGATTTAAAGAAACGGAGTATGGCAGGAACTGGACTATCGCATGGATGTATGCCGTGTGACCAAGGGCTCACACATAGAACACCTGTAATGTATGTAAGTAAAACATGAATAGTTTCGGAATAATTTCATATGTTTCTTTTTTTCATATTCGTCTTCGTTTTTTTACTATAACGTTTCGAAACCCCGGAGGGAATTATGAATGACCCTGTACTTTTAATACTTAGAAAATTCAGAAACGTTACAAAGTAAGATTTTTCTATGTAACCTTGATTCTAATCATACATAAGGATCTATTATTATATATAAAAATATTTTTCAGATAAAAATGTGGATTGAAGTGTTAGACTAGCTTAATTTGGAATAAGTTTTTGATTCTTTTTTTTTTTTTTTTTTTGAAGTTACAAAATATTATCTGAAAAAGAAGAAATAAACTAGCCAAATGAAATAAAGCGTAACATTAATGCAATTTCATATGTTTACCACACAGTAAGAAAACAAAACAAAAAACCTGACGAAAGAGTTGACACCTATGACGTCAATGGTGGCCCTGTTACATCCAGATTTCATCTTACTTACGGTATTAGTGGCTAAAATTATCCTTAAACCGAGAACTGTCGGTAATTCTCAAACTAATAACGTATATATATATAAATTGTAAAATAATATTGCATGCTATCTTTAAATTACAGATTCGGTTATTTTGTTATACGAACGTGTTAGATATTTTTTTTTTATATTTCAAATTTTTTCTATTTTCTATTATTTTATTTTTTATATACACATACATAGATATTGCTTTCTTTTCTTTCTTTTTTTTTAAGAAATCGTATATAAACGGTATGCGAATGTCTTTTGAAATAATTGGCACATGCCTGATTTTGATTTGTTAAATTATTAACATTAGTTTGAAGAAGCTAAAGCCAAATTCGTTGATGAGTGTATTTTCTATTAATGTATTATACAGTGTATTTGCAAAGTATCTCTACACTTTTTAAAAATTCACCAAACAAGGTTGTAAATTTACAGTTTTTAATTTTAATTTTAATTAATTTATTTATTTTATTCCATAAAGAAAGTATCCTTTTTAGAATATTTTAGTAGTATTCGCACCGTTCATTGCACGAGAAACATCGAATCGGTAACAGATTTCCAGACTGATTCTGTGAAACATTATCGAATCGATAGTTTTGATGAACGATGCGTGTGGATAAAGATGGATGTTTCGATTTTATAGTTTATCAATCGCATGAATTGAGTATCAGCAGAAGATTTTTTCAGGCAACATAAAAAAAGATATCATTTTGTGTCCATCACAAAACTCTCTCCTATATAAATCAAATCGTCTGCAAGCAAAATGAAATGACAATCTAGTCGTTCTTGAAACGTAGCTGTCGCGGAAATCGGGTTAAGACACACCATAAGAGCAGCACCTGTTGAACGGTATACACTCAAACCTAATCAGCGTCTATTTATGTCAAGGTCTGACAGAAGATGAAGTTTGGTGAAATTCCATACATTAGTTTTTGACATATAGCTATCGTGAAAATGCAGCATAGCAGCGCCACCTGTCGGGCGATCTACACCCAAGGCTATAGCATCCATTTATGCCAAGGTCTAACTGAATCTGAAGTTTTATTAAATACCGTGCATTCATTCTTGAGATAGAGCGCCCACACAATTTATGTCACATACAGACAGACACACAGACTCACGGATAGACATTTTCTAAAGCAGTCAACTCGTGTTCAGGAAGGACCTCCTAAAACGCGTAAATCCGTCGAAAACCGGAAGTCGAATTGTTCACAAATCCAATACTTTCTTCTTGTGAAGACAGAAGAAAGTGTGATCCCACTGGACTTTGCGTACACATGAAATCGGTTGGATTGAAACCTAATTCCTCCCGCTTTGAAAATGGTGCGTTACTCCTTCATTACTAATGCTTAATGACATTACCGTAATGTGTATCACTTTGACACGTTTCTTTGATGATTTTCCCTATGGAATCGGCTTCAAAATGATTTGGAAGAGGTTTGAAATTGGAATAAATACATAACCCATCGGCCAATTTGTGCGAAAATCTATAGAGCTGTTGTGACATTGGTTTATAACATACTAGCAAAGCCCGCACCTTTGTATGCGTAGTTGATGAAATATGTCAAGTGGTATTTGTGCGCCTATTTGCATTAGAGGAAATTATACTGCAACGGATAATTCAAAAATTACTAATTAGACAACATTTTGAGTAAACTTCATTCTTATATTGCATTAGGCGAACATGAATGAAAAAATCCAAAAATAATCGTAATTTAGAATGCATTTTTAGGTTTTCCGCTCAGTTAATTTTTATTTCAAATTTCGAATTTTTTAGAAACCGTTCTCAGAAAACATTTACATCTTAAAAGTAACCACCATGTTAATATCAAAGCTTCTATATCAATTATATCACAGAAATTGCAATTTTAGAACATTTTTTTGTTCCTGCACACTTTTAAGTTTCGAAAATTTTAAAAACTGTTCTGTGGGTGCATTTACGTCTCTAAAGTGACAACCATGTCAAATTTCAAGCTCTAACAGTTTTAGATAAATCATACTTTAGAATGTTTTTAGAACGTTTTTAGCTCATTTCACCGTTTTAAATTTCGAATTTTTAGCAAGCACTTACATCTTTAAAATAACCAATATGTCAAAATTTATGTTTCAAGCCCCAGCAGCATCACATAAATCTTGATTTTAGAACGTTTTTTGCTTCTGCACTTTTTTAAATTTCGAATTTTGTAAAAACTGTTCTGCGCGACCATTTACGTCTTAAAAGAAACAGACCTGTAAAATTTTAAGTTTCTGTCACTAATAAGTCTAAATAAATCTTAATTTAGAACGTTTTCCACTCAGATCACACCTTTAAATTTCGAATTTTTAATAAACTGTTTATTCTGAGCATCTACATCTTAAAAGTAACCAGCGTACTAAATTTCAAGTTTCTAATCTTTACAGTTCAAACTAACTGGAAATTTAGAACGTTTTTCGAACGCTTTCCGCTCATTTCACATTTTTAAATTTTGAATGTTTTAGAAACCATTCTTAGTCATCTTCGTTCATTCACATCTTAAAGTAACCACGATGCTAAATTCCAAGCTTTTATACCAACTGTATGACATCAATCACAATGTTAGAACTTTATTTTTTGCTCACTGCACTCTATTAGATTTCGAATTTTTAAAATACTTTTATGTGAGTCTTTAAAGTAACAGCAGCCACGCCATAGAAGCTATTGTTCTTTATCATCAAAAGCTGATATTTACGCATTTTAAAAGGCGTTGGTGCATGGAGTAGCCCCCCCCTCCCCTCCTTGTCTTTGTGTTACTACAGACCGTCTGTGTTATATTAATTCTAATTAAATTAGTTTTTTTTCTACAATTTGGTGTTTATTACTTTTATACTACTACTGGACATTGCATTAAACAAGGATATCATTACAAGTTGTTATTAAGGCTTTAAAAGCCGATGGCGCATTGATTGCGCCGCCCGTGGTCTGTATGTTAGTATACAAACCGACCGGGTCTTTAAAAGTTAAGGTGCATTTACATTATGGCGTTATCGTCCTAGGCATTGACGTTAAATCATACGACCTAACCAATCAGCGGCTTCTTAAACAATCAATAAGCACACCGATTGGGTCTTATGATTATATTAACGCCAGGAATGCCAATGCCTAGGGCAATAACGCCATAATGTAAATGCACCTTTACAGTTCATGCACATTTTCGGGAAAAATGATTCGTAGACAATCTGCATTACATATTCCCACAGAAAAAATCCCAGGATGTTGAGTCCGGTCATTTCACGCCGATACAACATGATTAAATGAGCCTCGAATTCCTTGACGTGTTCAGAATAAAGAAGGATACTCCTCATTTGGAGCATCTGTGAATTAAATTTATAATAACCATTGCCACTCAAATTTGAACTGTTACATTACACGTGTGGAAAATTATATCTTACCCTAGAAACTTGTAAACTAGTCGTTGGGGGCCACCGTAATACTTCCCATCATGGGTATGGATCATATAAAATATGAAAATAAAACATGTGTAAACTATTTATAAAATGCATTGCAATTCGAATAAAATCGTGGCTTGATGACGTCACAAACTTTAAAGGCTCTATTACTGAATTGCGTAAAAGAAACATCTTCATAACTCCAAAATCGATAATCCTATTAATTAACGGTTTACTGCGTCGGATGAAGCGTCTCTTTACTAATTGAAATATATCTTTGAATTCAAATTTGAATGAAATACAGGGTCATGAAAAATCGAAGAGTGTGGAAAATGTGATTCCAAATATCTCGGCAAATCATTATCCGATCGACTTCATTCTTGATGCAAAATTTATGTTTTTTTATTGTCTTTTATAGTCACTCCTTAAAATAAACAATTTCGAAATTTTTATATACCTTTTATCAGAACGAATATTTCGAGAGTCCGAAAATAATAGTTCCAGATAATCGAAGTTAGCGAAATTCAATAAGCTTCTTCCCATTATTGCATACTATGTACGTACTAAATTTCAAGTCTCTATCTCAATTTGTTCGGGAGATAGAGCGTTTACAGACACACAGAATCACACAAAGACAGACGGACGGCAATTTTTTCCCCCTAAAAATGTGTTTTTCGGAATCTCCAGTGTCTGAAACGTGTAAATCTGTCAAAATATTTTTTCGATTTTCAAAACGATTACAAGACTTACCCTATACTATGTATGATGGGTAAATAATAAAATAGGACGAGTTCAAATCATTGACATCATTTTGAAACACACTATATTTCTATTTGGTCAAAGTCAGTATTTGCTGCATTGGAAAAAACAACAAATAAACTTGTTTACCTTACATTATTTGATTTCAAAAACATTCATTCGGGAAAAAAACAAAACAGTGATGCAAATAAGCTAATTTAAAAAAGAAATTGCGTCTATTTACATCACACAAAAGGAAAAGAAATAAATAGAAAATGAAAGAGTTGACACCTATGACGTCAATAATGGCCCTGTTACCTCCAGATTTATGGTGTTAAACACTAAAATTATCTCTAAATACGAGAACTGTCACGGATTAGGAAATTAATAGCGTGAATATTTAAAAGAAAAAGAGAAAAAAATGTACCTTTGAGGTAATAGTAAGTCCATTAAGTGGTATGTGAAAGTATTATTAAATATCTGGTACATATCCTGTTATTACTTGCTATATCTACTTTGAGTTATCACAGACTTGCAAATTACCTTTAGGCTGCTAGAAAATCATTAACAAAAAAACATTTGCATTTTATAAAGGCACATACAGAGACATACATTCCCTTACTGATACAAGTTGTAAATTTCCAACTGGACGAAAAATGTCCGGGCCAGGATTCGAACCTGGGATCGTTTGGCTGAAGCCGCCACGCTCTACCACTGAGCTATCCCGGCTGAATCTGGCGGGCATAATTCATCCATAATTCATTCAATCTGGATGAATTATGCCCGCCAGATTCAACCGGGATAGCTCAGTGGTAGAGCGTGGCGGCTTCAGCCAAGCGATCCCAGGTTCGAATCCTGGCCCGGACATTTTTCGTCCAGTTGGAAATTTACAAATTCTTTGATTAATTTACCAATTTGAAATAATTGTGTTAAAAAATAATCTAGTGTATTCCCTTACTGGTTTTCGTATTGAATAAACTCACTGTAAAAAATCATTTTGTTCATTTATTATTTTTGTTATCTTTTTAATTTTCTTGATAGTTAATGAACATTTATATACTGATTAATTTATCAGCAGAGCTGAAATTACGCTGTAAATTACTCAATTACAAAGGATGTGAATTATCACTTTACTAAACAGCGCACAACCAACAGAGTGAAAAAATGTCCACACCGGGGTTTGACTGGACTATGGGATGGCTTAATTGGTAAAGCACTTGGTGCGCTATACCAAGGCATCCGGGATCGAACCGCGGTATGGACATTTTTTCACTCTGTTGGTTGTGCGCTGTTTAGTAAAGTGATAAATTCACATCCTTTGTAATTCAGTTATTGAACATTTCAGCACACACACACCATTCATTGTATACAGCATATCAAGCTCATAAGAGATTTCCAACAAGGTTTTATGAATCGTTGAAAACATTCTCGAATGCCCCTCGAATTCAACTTTTTACTTTGTCAAAACTCTTATCCGGTCTGTTACAGCGTATCTACCTTGCATGTGACTTCGGATGTGTCAGTGCTAAAAACTACGTATAGTATCGTAATGCAGACAAGTATTTTACATTGTTGTAAAACAGTTTTTAATTAGTATTCAGCATTTTAATGAACAAAACTCTATAATTATAGAATGGAATTACCAAGTACATATTCAACGCAAGATTTGAAAAATGTTGCGCGCATGTTACCATTGTGTTATAATATCTGAATTATTGAAGACTTAGTTGAACTAAAAGTAAAAAAGCTAAGTATGAAATATGCTGGAGAACTTTAAAACGGAGCAACAGGTTGATAGAGTGACGATTCATGAATCATCAGCAGATGAAAGTGATGTAATAAGTTCTTAGTTTAATAGAAAAAAAATCTAAGTTCTATTAATAGAACTATAATTTAAAAAGTAATTTATTATAAAGAACAAAAATATTTTTTCAAATAATTAATTTTTATTATTTGTTAAGGTATATAGTACTCGGGAAAACTAATGTCTTGAAAAATTTTCCAACTAAATATTCGAAAAAGCAATTGTTCTGCCATCTGTTGTTACATTGAAAGCTGCCCAGTGCTTAATGTGCTGCGGAACTCAGTCCGGTACTTCTTTATTTTCAGTGAATATTTTAATACTAGCTAGAGCTCACGGGAGTTTATAAATATTGCGTACTGGAGCCTACTAGAACATTGTTGTATGTTGTATATTGCTGGTTGGTAAAAAAAATAATTGAAGAGGAAATTTTCTAAAAATTTTCCTTTTAACTGTGTTTTCTGTTGGTTCATTCCGTAGAGTTTATTATAAATACCTATATATATACGCATAGCTCCCAACTATTCTCCTTTTTGTGTTACCACTACTTCTGAATAACTATCTTCACCTAATCGACCTTATTTAATCGCAAAACTCTGCGATTAAATCAAGATTAGGCGAATATTTCTATTCTGAAGTAGTGGTAACACAAAAAGTGAAGTAGTGGATATGCATATATATATATATATATATATATATATATATATATATATATATATATATATATATATATATATACATATTATATATATATATATATATATATATATATATATATATACATATATATATATATACATATATATATATATATATATATATATATATATACATATATATATATATATATATATATATATATATATATATATATATATATATATATATATATATATATATATGCTTTAAATGTTACAAATAATGTATGAATTATACAAATATGTCTAATGGAGGAGACGGGAGATATGCTACGGTTGTTGGTACTGCAGAATATTAGGGTTCGGTACTTTTTTGTTGGAAATTAATCCCTGTTTGTATTTAATACATGAGTAAAAATAGAATATACAGAGTTCTTTGTTGCACTACTTCATACGAGGTTATAATGCACGAAAGTGTTAAAAATTTGCTTTCTTTATTGGCTAAAAAAAACAGGAAATGTGTTTCTTTGTCTTGATATATTTTTTAAACTGTAAAGATACTTTTCTGGAACCGTCTGTTTCATGATTATCAATTAATAATCTTTTATGAACTATTTTCTTCTTAATACCGCTTCAATGAGTGTGCCAGCGGTATCTATAGATGAAGGGTTTAGGATCATCAGAGTCTAAATTACGAAACTCTTTCTTGGTTTATTTTTATTTTATTTATTTATTTATTCATTTTTACTTAACTTATTCAGGTTCTATTCCCTATGTGATTTGTAAGTCATTCGACTAAAACCAGTATTTCACGTCAATTAGTAGCTCCGAACTTAATACGGATCGTCGAAAATATATTTTTTAATCTATCAAGCGCTTTTTCAAGGCGCGTTTCATACAGGTATAAAGTTTTTTAGCGCTATCTTAACTAGAACTTTTGCTACCATGAAAAAAAAGAGAGAAATGTCTCTTAACCCCTTGGGGACGAGCGACACGTATACGTGACACATAAGATGCTCAGAATCCTCGATTATTCCCGCCAGTAATTTTTTAGTGTAAGCTTTGCCTTATTTAATGGTAGCATTTCTGCGATTCAATTAGGCGAAAATTTCTGTTTTAAAAAACCGGTGGTAAAAGATTAAACATTCCGTAAAGGACGCTCGTCGCGAAGGGGTTAATCTATGAAAATAAAATATTACTACGAACAAAACTATACAATAACCTCTCCCGAGTTACCCACAATTCCGAGACATATACTTTAACTGTAGAAATCCCAGAAACCAAAAGATTTTTGAGATTTAAAGGTGTATTTATAAAAAACTAAGTCTTATTTTTCTTCCGCCAATTTTCAGAAACGTTTCCGAGTCATTTTTAGAGTGTATGAATCAATTTTCTTAAACCGGAATACCGATTTTTAGTATGTTATTCATTCTCAAGTAAACATTTTCATGTTCAACAAACATGTTTTGCAGACAAACGTGATAAATTAACATTAACATGTATTAACATTAAAAATTATAATATAGTGTTACTCTTGGAAATATAAATTCAATAACGCAGCTGAAAATGTTAACTTGAAAATGTACAGCATCCTAAGAATCGATATTCTGGTTTGAGAAAATTGATTCATACACTATAAACTACTGGGTAATGTTTCGGAAAATCAGTAACAGCAAAAGATATTTTTTTGTATAAATTCTTCTTTAAATCTCAAAAATATATTGGTTTCTGATGTTTCTGAAGCTAAAGAACGCTTTTCGGAATCGTGCGTATCTCGGAAGAGGTTATTGTCTATTTTCGTTCGTGGATACATTATATTTTCCGAGATAAAGAAAAATTAGTCTCTTTTTATAGTGTATATCGCTCTGAATCATTTATTTTGCGGTCACACTATATGTTACATCATCTTACCAGTTTTTCACCTTCAATAAGAAGCGAAATAAAGTGGAATTATGCATAGTGTTTAATTTAAAAGCAGTTAATGACATAATTTCATTTAAATTTTTAATGATTTATAGCAATACATGTCAAATTCCGTGTATTGCTAATTAAGTGAAAAGCAAAGAAACTCGTTTAATTAAAAACTGTTTCTATAAACAAACTTAAATTGAGGAAAGAATTAGAATTTGAAATCCATTAAAGTACTTCCCAGAATACATTAAAATTGCAAAAATGAATTTTCAAACGACCGAAAATTACTCTCGAAACCTTGAACGAGTGACTGGAACAAATAAATAAAAAAGAACGTTTCTCAACCGTTCGTTCCGGTTTCCTAAGCACCCTCCTAAGAAAACAATGGAATCAATTAAGGCTCCGAAATTACCAAAATAACATGCATCCATTAATGGATTCCGAAGAATTGTTAAGTGTCTGGCCCGTGACTAGTTTTAAAACAGGGACGAGAAACCCCTGTTTGTTAATGGTCGACCACAAAGGGCGCTCGGGACGGCCCGAAGGACATTCGAGAACGTTTAGAACATCATATCAATAATAGTATGATGTTAATCGCAAACGATTCATATGATATTGTTAACATATTGAGAAATACTGATAACAGATCTAATGCCGTTCTGATAATCTTTGCGTAAATACAAAAGATCCTGAAATATTTCCTTATACTATAATGTAGAAGAATGTTCTTCAAAGTTCGATATTGCAGGTCTAGTTTGAAGAGCTGCAGGGAAGGGGGGGGGGGTGTGATTTGACGTCAGAACAAAGCGTACATAAAGGTGACATTCATCTGAAGCAGTAGAGAATTTTAAACGTGTTATATAAACGAGGATGTTTTTAACCAAATTATATAAGACAATCACTCATTATCATAAAAATAAAGATATATATGTTTAAATTGATAAAACTACAAAAAGGATTATAAAAAACTTTTAATATAAAGACATGTTTTGAACGCACAAACGTTTTAAACCTTTTGAAGATCAATAATGATAATCAAACAGGGCGTCATTCCGAAAACTTCACATACATTTTATAGATTTCCCTGATATTGCACACATTTTTAAAGCGTGCTGGCGAAATTAAAACAATAAACAATTTTAGCATATTTAAAAAAAAAAATCTTGAGCAGTTTCCTGAACCTTATTGGAATACTTATACTCAGTCATTCGGATAGAAATTTCGGAGGGGGGTCAAATCTTGGTGATCCCTTCCGCTGACTACGGCCTTCAGCTTGGCTAATAAATCGTGTAATAAATACTACTTTACATGTATTACAGTAAGAATTTCGCCAAATTTACAATCTAATGCAAAGTTCATCTTATTTTTGGCGACTTAGTTTTGGCCATAATTCCTTAAATACTGTCAAGATTAGCGACAGTTTGGCACATTTGTGTGTGTGTAAGTGTTTATCTAGATACATGCAGTTATTACTCTACGAAAGTATACACTACAATGGATTGATTGTTACAGTACAGTAGTTTTTTTGTGCATGTATAGTTTTTATTAGCATGAGTTATTGATCAATAATGATGTCATGTCTAAGTTTCCCGCCTGCCTGCACTCAGAGAGCAGAATACCCCCTTTTCTCTGAAAAAACCTACAACTTACAAGTAGAGTGCCAAGCTTGGTAATAACAGATTTTGATTATTTTTATATATGTTGTAGGATAGAAGCTCCTTAGTCTCAGGTTCGATGGATTTTATACAACGCTCCTTAGTTATCAAGAAATGGGGGGTCTAATATTATAACACAACTTAAATACTTACTTTGTAACTAAATTACTACGTTGGTCATAGCTCAGTTGATATGGTGTTTGCTCGTTGATTCGATTGCCCGGGTTCGAGACAGGAACGCGCTACGTTTGTTTTCTCAGCTTTTTTTTTTTTATATAAATATACTTGTAATTATAATTTAATAATATCAATTAAAAATTTTGTAAACATAATTAAATTTTAATTTAGCATTTTTGATTTTTAAACCATTATTAAATATTTTCTCATCATTTAAAGAGATTAAAAAAAAAATTAGAACTATTATTGACTAGTAAAAATTCAAAACTTGTTACAAAATCAGCATAGATAAGCCATCGCAATAGAAAGCGAAGATATTTCAGATGCTGGATTATTTGTTAATAATCCATTGGTTTGCAATAAAATTTTACAGTACTTCAACGTATTTGTGACATCACTTTTCTGATTTTCATCGAATCCCGACACTTCAGATTGATCTTCTTGTGAACTACAGCTTGCTTCTTCCATTTTTAAACGATTATAAGCTGTTATAGAATGCACTTGTGCGATAAAGATTGAAAACAAGAACCACTACTTCACCAAACTAAAAAAAGAAGTAACAAAGTCTGTTGTGGCGCCCTCTAGTTACAATAAAATAAAATATAAATATTTTGTAATTTAATTCTTATGCTAATTTTTAATATACTTATGCTTCTTATTTTAAAAACAGAGTAGTATTATCATCGCTTTGACTTTCCTTGTTAAGGCAATTTATAAATGATGTTTCCTTACAATCACGAATTGACACAATTGTTCAATATCGTTGAATCGATAAAGCATATATGAAATAAAAGTGATTTTTAAAAAAATTAACCGTTTAATGATGTTTTATACAACGTGTGAGGATTGCGCATGCCTCTTCTTGCTCTAGTAGCGCCCCCTTCTGGAGAAACGAAAGCGCGCGGCAGTAGAACGCAGAACGTCAGCGGCGAAGAACGTCGTTTGTGATATGAGAGACCAGAATTGGTTATGAAAATGGCCGTAAATGTTACCGGTCATGAATCTTGAAAAATATGAATAATCTTTTTTGTTGATTTATGTTCCTGTGCTTGTCATCTGTCCTCGTCATGTCAACTTTATGTTAACATATTAAACTTGTGTTCGTCGATAAAAAGGCCTGTTTCCTTTAGAACGCCCACACATATAGAACAGCCTTTACACAACGATTTAGTTACAGATAAAAAAATAAGTAGGTTAACATTATAATTAATGCACAATATTTTAATTTTTAATTGAGATTATTAAATTATAATTACAAGTACATTTATTTAAAAAATGAGAAAAACAAACATAGCGCCTTCCGGCCTTGAACCCGGGCCCTCGGAACAAGGTCCAGACGCCAGACCAACTGAGCTACGACCAACACAGTTATTTCGTTACAAAATAAGTATTTAAGTTGTATTATAATATTAGACCTGAACCCCCCCCCCCATTTATATAAAAATAATTAAAATCTGTAATTACCAAGCCTGGCACTCTCCTTGTTAGTCTCTACTTTTCTCATACCTACATCGCCATCTTTCGTTAAAATTGTGAAATATTTAATGGATCTATAAAAAAAAAAGTAATCCCATTGAATGGAAACAATACTCTGAAAGCCTATTCGTTTATGAAATGTACACATATTAAAAGATCATTCAGAATTTGTGGTATACGTACACTGCATGTTCTTAGGATCTTAAAACTTCAAATACATGCTTATTTCGTAATATCACATCTGGCGCTACCTGTTATCCTATATTATGGCAATTACATACATGCTTTCTACTTCTTTCTGTTCACTACGCCTATGTGTAAGTTTGAAATTACATACTGAATCAAACAACTTGTTAGATAAATTAATTTAATAGCCATGTTTATCCCACGAGAACAACAATTTAGAGACTGAAATTGAATAACGCTGTGTGTGTGTTTTTCTTATTTTGCTTTCTTTACGACAAGTCTGAGTAACAATAAAGGATTTGACAAGTTCCCATACGTTTCAATCTAGAATTTTCGGAAGAGAAAAAGAAGAAACTTTTACACACCTGGGATGTTTACATTTTAGATTATAATTTGCAACTTGTCGGACGTGTTCTGAAGATCAGATGACACTGAGCTTATAATCATTTTGTTTTTTGAACCATTTTATTTTTAATCACTGGAGATATTCTTGCACAAAGATGGTTAGCTCGCTGATAAAGTACATCATTCGAAATTTGATCAGAATTTTTTATTCGATTTCGGTGGAGTCAATAGAAGAGCAATTATAGGGATCTCTTTAAGAGCGACATTCGTCTTTGTGGGATCAAAAAATTGCTTTTCCCGCTTTATTTTTATTTATTTTTTTGTTAACCTTAGGAATATAAACTCTCTAATTCGGTAAGATTTTTAACATTGCATTGATTATGACTTATATTTGAAATAAATCTAAGTTCGCACAACCCAACATGATCAACTGCGATACCACCACCTAGTATGAAAAATAGAGTGGATCAATTCCAAAAATCCTATTAGAAAAATACAAAATCAATACCCATAATTGAAAAAATAAAAAATAAAAAATAAATCCAATTTAAGAAATGAATCTCAAACTCTTATCTTACCTACACAATTTTGAATATATGAACAACACTAAATATTGGAAAAGACACACATGGAATGGTTATATTTTATCAGTTAATAGGTTGCAGTTGTTTTAGTAAAATAATGATGTGACATAAAAGATAAATATTTAGACTGGATATAAAATATTAATAAATATAAATGATTAATGCATTGTAAAAATATTAGAAAAATTGTCTAATTTAGCTAACATACAAGAAGAAGAAGAGGCAATAAAGAAAATTATATATTTATCTAGAAGAATTAGAGAGAAAATAAATGTATTTTTTTAGGTAAATATATATTACATTAGTGCTTATATATATATAAATCATGATAACATTTATATTGTGAAAAAAAAATTATAATTTAAAGATAAAATTAGATTAAACATATTATATATATATATATATATTGAAATGTATATATATATATGTGTATAGGGTGATTTTTTTTCCTGTCTTTTATTACCTCTGTCTGTTATTACTCCACCTTTCTCAAGTTAACATATTCAAGAGATAATTCGATATAAACATCGGACAGTTTATTTATTAATAATACTCATCCAGTCAGTTGTGAAACAATGCGTTCGAAGAATAATGAAATATTGATAGCTGAATTAAAATTCCATTGTTCTTCTTCGTGAAACAAAAGAAGACAAGATAAAAAGATCTCCGCATTTCGAATTTTCCGGCGAGAAAGAGGAACAAAATGCATACCTGAGATATTTCAATTCGGAATGATAATTCTTCAGCTTTGAGGTAACTCTTCCACGTGCCAAGTGCATCAGATAACTGTCGTATCCAAGGAGATGGGGCTGCACGCCCCCTCCCCTCGAAGGTATCATTTAATAACGAATATTTTGAAAAATGCAATGAAACCTGCTAAGATAAAATTAAAAATAACCAAAAAATTATTCCGTTTTAGTCAAGATTTCATCTTAGAAGGGGCGTTATTTAGCAAGGATCATAAATGTTTCCGTTTAAGCCAGGATATTATTAAACGTAGGTTTTTTTTTTTTCTTATGAAACAAGATATGTGGTGACTAAAATTGCATTGTCTATTTTCAAAAGTTTAAAGAACACTTATAAAATGTTTACTCCTGCTGTTAAAAAAGCAGTTAAAAGGTTGCAGTTGTTTTAGCGAAATAATGATGTGACATAAAAGATAAATATTTAGACTGAAGATAAAATATTAATAAATATAAGTGGTAAATAAATTGTAAAAATATTAGAAAAATTGTCAAATTTAACTAACATACAAAAGAAAAAAAAAGAAGATGCAAGAAAGAAAATTATATATTTATCTAGAAGAATTAGAGAAAAAAAAATATTTTTTTAGGTAAATATATATTACAGTAGTGCTTATATATATATAAATCGTGATAACATTTTTATTGTGAAAAAAAATCACAATTTCAGAGTCTCTGGTTTAAGGTAATGCATAGATAAAAGGTATCTTCTCAGTATGAACTGCAAAGCCTTGAATCCTTTTTGAAATTTATTTAAAGGCTTCGTATATTACAGGCTTTTTATTCAGCACGTTACAACACTGTTATGTCTTATGTTATTTCAATTTTATTATATAGATATTATTATATACATTACGTATGATAGGATTTAATAGAATGAAGAACACTTTCATTAATATCTTTTTAAGTTTTGGTTCGATTTTCATAAAATTTGAAATGACTCAACAAAATTCTACAACGATTATATATATTAAATTTCAAACCATTCGGTTGGATAGTTTTTGCGCTGTTATATGCGGGCAGACGGACCAGACGACGAATACAGGTGCTACGTTTTTATATAATTACGAACGCACCTAAAAACGATTTTCGATTCTTAGATACTCAAATAGTAAAGTCTGCAAATGTCATGATTATAGGTAGCAAAATGAGTTCGGGAGTGTGTTGAGTGTGAGAGGAGAAGGGAGGGGGGGGGGGGTGGATGAGAACACTCTTAAATAATTTTAAATTTGCTGTTTACTTCAGTTTTATTTACTAGTTACTAGAAACATGAAAATTGTGATGGCAAAATACTTCTTAGGGTGTAGAGGCGCACTAAGAAGGGATTTTCTAAAACTCCACTCCTAAAAGGGATAAAACTAGTCGTTGGGGGCCACCGTAATACTTACCCATCATGGATATGCATAATGTAAAATATTAAAACAAAAATGTGTAAACTACTTATAAAATGCATAGCAATTCAAATAAAATCGTGGCTTGATGACGTCATAACTTTATAGGCTCGATTACTGAATTGCTTGAAAGAAACATCCTTATAACTCCAAAAATAATAATCCTATTAACTAGCGGTTTATTGCATCTGATTAAGCGTCAAATTTCCAATTAAAATATATCTTTGAAGTGAAATTTGGATGAAATACAGGGTCATGAAAAATCGAAGAGTGTGGAAAATAGAATTCCAAATATCTCGGCAACTCATTATCCGATCGACTTGATGCTTTATGCAAAATTTATGTTTTTTTTATTGTCTTTTATATTCATTTCTTAAAATAAACAATTTCGAAAATTTTTATATACCTTTTATCAGAACGAATGTTTCGAGAGTCCGAAAAAAATAGTTCCGTTTAATCGAGGTTATTGAAATGAAATAGGCTTCTTCCCATTATTACATACTAAGTACATACCAAATTGCAAGTGTCTATCTCAATTTTTTCGGGAGATAGAGCGTTTACAGACACACAGACACACAGACGGACGGCAAAATTGTTTCCCTAAAAATATGTTTTTCGGAATCTCCAGTGTCTGAAACATGTAAATCCGTCAAACAAAATTTTTCGATTTTCAAAAAGATTACAGGACTTACCCTATACTACGTATGATGGGTAAGTAAAAGGTAACAAACTTTTTAAAATTCCTTAAAAATCGGTATTATAGTTATGTGACAAATAATAACTTTTTTAAATTCATTTTTTTGTATGCTGAATCGAATGAAACCAAGTACATTCTTCTAAGTTTAATAGTGCGTGAGATATTGCATATTGATGTAACGATGATCGTTCTACGCTGCTTCCACATAGAATTAGAGGTGAAAGTTCTATGATCTGTTGAACAAACTCATGCAAAATTAACCTTTTTGAAAAATTCTGAAGAATGGATTTCGATGAAACTTCCATTGTTAATTTACCATGGATAGTTTTAGTATATCATATTGTTATACTGTTCTTTCGCAAATCCTACTGTAAATGATGAAATAAAAGAGTTGGTCTTTAATAGCCCAACTTTTGTGAAAAAATTAGAAAATATAACAGCACAATGGTATTCGTTTCGTTTTACAGCATTGCGGAAGGACAATCAAGGTAAAGGTTCATATTGCTTTAAAACACAAGATCAAATTCACGGGAAAATTTGTTTGGAGAAACCGACCGCAGCGTAGCGGGCAAATCCTGCTACTTTACTAGTTATACGCAAAAACTAGTCGTTGAGCGCCTATGCATAATATAAAATATGAAAATAAAACATGTGTAAACCACTTATAAAATGCATTACAATTCGAACTAGTCCTTGGGGGCCACCGTAATACTTACCCGTCATGGATATGATAATATAAAATATGAAAATAAAACATGTGTAAACTGTTCATACAATGCATTACAATTCGAATAAAATCGTGGCTGGATGACGTGATAAACTTTAAAGGCTCTATTAATCAATTGCGTAAAAGAAACAGCCTTTTAACTCCAAAATTGATAATCCTATTAATTAACGGTTTACTGCGTCGGATGAAGTGTCTAATTTCCAATTAAAATATACCTTTGAATTGAAATTTGAATGAAATACAGGGTCATGAAAAATCTAAGAGTGTGGAAAATAGGATTACAAATACCTCGGCAACCCATTATCCGATTGACTTCGTTCTTTATGCAAAATTTATGTTTTTTTATTGTCTTTTATATTCACTCCTTAAAATAAACAATTTCGAAAAAATTTATATACCTTTCATCAGAACGAATATTTCGAGAATCCGAAAAAAATAGTTCCGGATCATCGAGGTTATTGAAATTCAATAAGCTTCTTCCCAATATTACATACTAAGTACATACCAAGTTTCATGTCTGTATCTTAATTTGTTCGGGAAATAGAGCGTTTACAGACACACAGACAGACGGCAATTTTTTGTTTCTAAAAATATGTTTTTCGGAATCTCCAGTGTCGGAAACGTGTAAATCAGTCAAAAAAAAAAAAAAAAAAAAAAAAAAAATCGATTTTCAAACCGATTACAAGATTTACCCTATACTACGTATGATGGGTAAGTAATAACATGTTAGCAGATAGTTTTCAGTATTTTGTTAATTAAATAATTATGCTGTTTAGCGCTAAGAGATGGGTGTAGAAAAGAAATTTTGGGTCACTCCCCACCAGAGCAAAGGATGATATACAACATAATGGATGCTCGTTTCGAAAAAGGCAGCGGTCGAAAATAAGCCCTACGCTATGAGGAATGGTAATTTTCATTGTTACCTTAATAATTTGTAGTTTAATTACTATTATATAGTTTTAAGATTTTTAACATATCCACGGGTATTACGATTAAAGATTAATACGAGGACTGTTATAATTCCCTTGCTGCTCCTATTAACCGAGATCGACTGTATTTTTGTTCGTCATCTTGACAAGGAAAACGAGCAAGAGCAAAAATTAATCGGAATATCAGATAACATCTGGAGGAAAACTACTGTCTTCTTTCAATCCCCATCCCTCAATCATATCGCATAAGTACACGATAATCAAAATAATAATAATAACAAGGATTCGAGTTCAAACCTCAATTATACTTACTCGAATTTCTTTCCTCCATCGATTTTATCGGTACATCTTTAACTTTATCTTTAACCTTGAGCAAAACCAAATGAAATCATACAGTTTTTTTTTAAATTTTCAAATTTAGCTATATGATTCATTTAGGAGAAAATTGTTATCTTTATAATATTTTTGTAATGTTTGCATTGTACTTTAATCATGCTTATCTGTAAATACCCTAATTAAATAATAACAACTAGTGCTCCAAGATCGAAATATCGATTACGTTTTAGATTTTATCGTTATGTTTTCAGTTAACCTTAACCTTGAACAAGACAATTAAATCATCTTCATTATAATGATTTTATAATTTTTCTAGATAGATGATTCGTTACAAAATTAGTATAATTATGACATTTAAAATAAACATTGAATGCTTATGAAAAAGTTAGTTTTTTTTTTTAAATCTGTTTTTACTTTTACATTCATTCTGCAGCTAATATAATTAAATAACAATAGCAATGATTCGATTTCGAAATATCGATTGCATTTATTTTATCTTTCTTTATCTATTTTAACGCTATATGCCTTCCACCCAACCTTAACCTTGGGCAAGAATTAAAATTAAATATATTTTCATCATATTTATTTTATAATTTTTCTAGACAGATGATTCATTTTTGAAAAGAAAAATTATAATTATTACATTTATGCAATATTTGCATCATACTGTAATAATTCTTATTTATAAATATCGAAATTAAACAGCGTTTAGATATCGAATATCGGTTATAATTGTTTAAGCTTTCTTTATCGATTTTAACTTTATGCCTTTCACTGAGCCTTAACCAAGTCGAAATTAATTATCTCTTCTGCATATTTATTTTATAATTTTTATAAATAGATGATTCATTTTATGAAAAATATATTGATGGATATTTGTGTAATATTTTCATTGTATTTTAATCATATTTATTTACAATTAATGTAATTAAATAATAATAGCAATGCTTTGCATTTGAGAAAAAAATTCGCGATTTCAGTGGAGGCAGAGTAACGTAATTAACCGATGGCGCAGAAAGATTCCTGTCGAAAACAGAATAATTTTGGGTTCCATTTATTAAATTTGTAGCTCCGAGATTATTCAGACATGTTCTTACAGGTAGACACTAGATAGGGGCATGTTGACTCTACCACGAATTAATGAGGTTTCGCGAATTATTTTTTTGCGGAATTTTGTAAAATCAATTCGTCAATCGGTCGCGGAAAAAATCCCGAATTTCGTCGAACGATCGCGGAAAAGAATCACGAATTCCGCCAATCGATCGTGGAAAAAAAATCGCGAAGTTTGTCAATAGGTCGCGGAGAAAAAACCGTGAAAATCTGCAATCAGTTACGAAATTTGCATCCCCCCCCCCTCCATGCTAAAAAAAAAAAAGCATTAAGGATTTTCTGCCAACAAAAGTCGCAACAATACTCAATGTTTGATCTTTCTCCATCCATAATATGAATGCCAGCATTTATGTTAAATATATTTCATTAAAATCCAAAACCTAAAAGGAAATAAAACCTCTCTTTATTTATTGCATATATGTATATATCATCAGTACAAAAACCCTTAACGGGTTAAAAGTTGTGACGCAGCACTTTCTTTTGGCTCTAAGAATTTTAAATATGGGTCTTAAAAGTAATGATATCAAATTTGAGTGACGCTATGTTAATAATTTTTTTTTAAATCATCATTTTCTTTTTAGTTTTATTTATATTCACAGGTGCAATTATTATCGTAACATGAAAACATATATAAAATTTATTCACTGATGCTTTTTCATTCAGATCTCTCAGGAATTCAAAATATGGGTTTTAAAACAAATGATATCAAAATTTGAGTGCACCTTGACGTGAATTTAATAGGATTGTTTTAAAATTCAATTTAAATTATTTTTCGTTTATCTTCTAAAGTATATTTACACATACAAACAATACTTTTAATTTTTCAATACACTGTTAAATATATTACTTTCACTGAGCCTATATTATGTATTCAAATGTATTTATTTCAATAAACTGATTTATGTTTTGTGCCACGCTATCCAAAATCATAAGTAAAATTTATGTAAATGATTATTTTGCGTCATATTATCCACTTGCATACATTTTCCTTTGTTTGGATACTATGACGCACTCTAATGTAGGATCCCTAACACGGCGTTCCCCTACCTGAGGTATTCTATTACCATGCGCGGAGGAAATGCGTAAAAAGTCTACGCAATAGGCTTAAGAAAATAGTCCCATTTTTAAACCAGATTATTTAAAAAACAAGAGTTTTCCTACGTTAACGCGAAACGACATTCGCTTAGTCTAAAACCGATTAATATAATATATTAATTTTAAAAAAATCGCCCGAGCCATTTTCGAGATAAATTTTCAGAGGCCTTACATTTACCCAAATTTAGTTAAAAATGGACTCCCAGTTCTTAAAATCTACTGCAGTAGAAATGTATAAATTTCAGGATTGAATTAGACCATAGATATAAGACTAATGTGAAAAAATCAAAACGGTATGCCTCATATTTGCTGAGATATTAAATGTCGGCACTTTTTTTTCTCTTTGATGTCCTTCTAAGCGTATATATAGAGTGACGGAAATCTTCGGTTTTGGGCTTTCGGTTTTCGTTTTTTTGCTGCGTCACTCGAGAAACTACCGTCTCTCATGATGCATAGAAAAGTATACTATTTGGTAGCTAATCATAATTTTTCTTTAGCTCACAACATTTTAAATCAATTGAGGTCAACTGAATCAAACTTAGCCCAGCAACAGATCCAATCAGCTCAGTGACGAATTTTACCATTTATTAGCATGAAAAAAGAATGTCTATAAAAATAAAAATAATACATATATATATATATATATATATATATGTGTGTGTGTGTGTGTGTATAATTGTCCATGCATGATATATTAACAGTATTAAAAGTGCAGATGATACCAAATTTGAAAAAAAAAAATTAAAGTTTACATAATAAAACTAAATAAAAAAATAAAGTTTGTGAGGTGGGTATTTTTTTAAATAATTAGTATAACTGTAAATTTATGTATTAGGTAGCTTTCAATACAAAAAAGTATAATGCTACCTATTGCAGCCGTTCGGAGGAAAGCAGTTCCGGAAAATTTCGATGTATTTTCACCGATCATGACCCCCAGACCCCAAAACCACCCTCCGTTCAAATGTTGATTTATATATATATATATATATATATATATATCTGACCTATGTCATACGATAACGCTCGTATTTATAAATCGATTTTGATGAAACTAATTGTGTGTATTAAGCTAACCAATGTCTCGACCGAGTTCGTTGGCCAGCTAGCTTGGTCCGCCATTTTGTTTCAAGATGGTGGCCATTTAAAAATTTAAAACTAAAATAAATATACAAAAAAGTTAAAAATTCAAATTTATTTTTTAATTACGTGTTAGGCTTAATACAAGGATTCCAGAGCATTTTTTGGTTTACCTCTATCTTAAAAAATGGCTGAGATAGAGCAGGTTGAAATTCTAGGGTGGCTGACATTTTGAAACAAAACAGCACATTAACGCGATTACTCGCAAATTATTTTCTTTCATTGTTGTACTCATTTTCCCAATCATACGCATAAAACTATATATTCCTATCCGTTAGCGCCAAAATTGGCGACATTGGCGAGAAAATTGGCGAGATTGGCGACATTTGGCGAAATATCGCCAAATTTGGCGTCCAAAATAAGACTTCATAAATGAAGCCAATTTGGCTATTGCTCAATAATTTGGCGAATTTCTTATTCAAATTCAGTATTAACGAATATTTTGTAAACATTTCTTTGCATTTTAACTTGCTGTTTTCGTGCAACATTAGCTAAAATTTTAAAACGAAGATATAGGAAAGCTACCTTTTCCTCCCGGTACAGGCCGGAAGGACTGTTTAATAGTCACGTGTAAATACATTTTTTATTTGAAAGGGAATAATATTATGTGCGCTATTTTGTAAATTGGCAACGATTAAAACAATAGATTTTATGAATTATAAAATAAATCTTCCTCAAAATAATGAAAATTTTGAATAAAAAATTGGCAACGGTTCAAATAATGGAATTTATGAAATATGAAATAAATCTTCGTTAAAATAATGAAAATTTTGAATAAAAAATTGAAATATAACCTGAAAAAATTACTCAAATTAAAAAAATAATTGCAGTTTGCACACCGCAAGCTTGTCAACTATATCCTTATAAATTATGGTTAAATTCCTGCGCATAGTTTTCGTTCCTATAAAACTTTTTTAAAAGAACTATTTTAATCACTTCAACATTAAATAGCTCTTAAATTAATTCTTCAATTTAAAAACTGTCTGCTTCATCGTGTTTATCGAACATTTATCATAAAACTATCAGCCCCACCAGTGGCTGAG
Organism: Maratus michaelseni; assembly: GCA_963931845.1. Lineage (NCBI taxonomy): Eukaryota > Metazoa > Arthropoda > Arachnida > Araneae > Salticidae > Maratus > Maratus michaelseni. The sequence continues at coordinate 3,200,407 of OZ007597.1, read as the reverse complement.
AGGTTCTGCTCTCGAAGCTGGTAGACGGGAGGTGCTGGGTTCAAACCCCTGTCGCGCTCGTCGACCTAACCGTTTGGAGTCTTCCGTGGTTTTCTTCGAAACTTGCCGTAAATACGGGTTAGGATCCCTTAAAAAGACCCCCACGGAGGGCACTCCCCCCTTGGGCCTATATCTCTCGTGTTGATAATTGGCCGTTATAAATCAACCCAACCCAACCCAACTCATAAAACTATCAATTTTTTTATGCAATAGTTTTCAGAATATTAGCTCAGTAAGACCTCAAGACACAAAAAATTCATTGACAGCGGCGGCGGCAATTACTTTTTTTTTTAAAATATAGATAGAAAATATAAGACCCTGTTACTCATCAATGGTATACACAATTTCGGAAACGTTTTAAGGTAAGAGTTGCTTCTAGTTAATTAGTTCTATCGAATGCTGGCAAAATATCAACATCTTTCTTTGTTTTTATAAATTATAAATCAAACCTTTTTAAAGAGAAATGTTTATAAACACATCTGCTAAATTATTCTTGTAGTTCTTTACTTTTTCGTAAAAAATTTCTTTCAAGGATATGTTTAAAAATGCAATCCAGCAAGAAATCCAAAGTCCTTGAATATTGTCACAAAATCTTGGAAATGTTCTAGCATTTTATTTTGACGAAATTTGGGTGTGTCCGTTTCTAAAAAGTAAAGAAAAGAGGAAAAAAGAAAGGTGTAATTTCGGAAGCAGTGTGAAAGTGTTATTTTTACTTGGGTGGAGGTAGGTAAATTGTCATATTCAAACTTCAAAATAAACAAGAACGAAAAATCATGCGTCAAGCATAGATTATGAATCCCTTTCGACCATATTCAGAATGTAGTAACGAAACTTCGCCGTGTAATAAGGTGGAAGAAGATGTCTCAGTAAACAATTTGGAAAACGCACAGCACATTTGAAATCCAGAGTTCAGCAATTACCACAAAAAGTCGGAAAAGTATTAAAGTTCTTTTGTGAATACCTGTATAGGATATACACATTTGTATATATACTACATAGATGCTAAAATTAAGTTCAGTTAGTAAAAGCATAGCAGTTAAAAATTCCTATTGAGCAATTATCGTCAATAAACCGAAATATATTCGATGTATTTTGTGCTGCCCTGTATATTATCTATAGCATTTATACACACCAAATGATGCGTAAAAAATAAGTTAAATTTAAAAACGCGTACCACAATGGAAAACGCACTTGCAGCAACTATTATTAACAGACAAGTAGTTTAACCGAATTATTTTGTCTCTCCCTGTAAGTGTAAATGAAAGATCAATGGTATGCACACAATATTCTATATAAAGCATTTTGTAATGTACCTCAGTGATATACATCAATTTCAATATGTTTGAAATAGTGAAACATTATTAAAATAAACCGCAAACGATTTTTACCCATAGACCGTGATGTAACGGAATTCTTTTAAGCGTACCTGTAAAGGGACTATAAGTTCTATGCACACCATATTGTATAGTAAGTCTCTTGCAGTGCATCCCAGTAATATATATATCAATTTCAATATGTTTTAAATAGTGTAACATCCTTAAAATACACCACAAACGATTTTTTTCAATAGACCGTAATGTAACGTAATTCTTTTGAGTGTCCCTATAAATGAACTATAAATACTACACATATCATTTTCAACATCAAACATGCCACAGTAAACATCAATAACATTTGTCAATTGCATGGCAATTCGGTAATATTTACGCGAGTTAGAGTACGGACAGACAGACAGACAAACCGAATTCATAACCATTTTTTACCCATGTTGGAAAGTGTTAAAAAGAGCACATACAATCTGTAGCTAGCGTCACATTTATTTGAGTAAACCACGTGTATTGCAATAGTCCAGCCAATGTGTTGGAAAAAAATTCATTTTAATAGCACTATAAAAATATAGATAGTTGATACGCATTTCGAAATTATCAATCTTCTTTTTTCAGGTAAAATGACATATTAAATCTCCGAGAACATGAGCAAAACTGATAGGAAATAGTATGCAGTAAATTTCCTTTACGAACTGAAACTTTTCCCCTAAATCATAAAGAGATTACATGTTTTTAGCATATTCTCTTTAATATATTTTTGATAAACTGAGCGAAAATTAAAAATTGTATTAGTTTCTTTTTTTAAATCTAAAACGTAGAGTATTTCGGCAGGTTAGCTACGTAATGGAATTAAAATCTTCCATTATATTTAATGCATTAAATATTACACAGTTTATAATTGGATAAATTCTTTTCTCTGGCAAGTAAGTGTCTTCGTAGTCTGGTCGGTATCGTTGGATTCGAAATTTTTTTGTTTAGGTTCGAATCACAGCTAAGGCTTACTTTTCGCAGTGAAAATTTTTATCAATTACTTTTGAAGTAAAATTGAAAATTATGTATAATTATTGAAATTTACGAAAAATATAAATTAAATATATGTTTTGTAGCATATAAGTGCAGTTTCAACTATGAAGTTCAGCATGTTTAAATGTATAATAGAAAATAAAATAAAAAATAAAAAGGTAATTTATATTTTTATAGACCAGAAATGTTTGCTGTTATTTAAAATTATTTATAGTTATTTAAATGAATAATCTACTATTTTTCGCAATGAAATAAATTAAAATACGTTATATAAATCTAAAATATGTTTTTAATTTTGTTTCATTATCCAAACATTTAAAAATTTTCACGACTTATTAAAAATATGCTTTTATATTTTTAATATGTTTTTTTAGAATCTCGGGTTCTTTCTTTTGTAATTAGAATAACTATCTGTGTAATAGTTATTTTTAGCAATTCAAATTCTTTTTTGTTTTTAATATAATACAGTTTAATTATATAGCTATAATTTAAACTGTGAAATTTTGCATATGTATATATTTATTGAAAAGTAATGTGTAAATAATTAATTAAACAAAAATAATAGGTAATTGATACTCCTATAGATCACAAAAGTTTGCTTCATTTAATATGAATTTACTATTATTTACATAAACTACTATTTTTCATAGTGGAATAAATTAAAATAAGTTACATAAAATTATAACACGCTGCTTTAATTATTGTTAAATTAAAAATTTTCTGTTAGTATTAATAGTATTTCAATCATAAGAGTACTTCAAAATATATCCTATTTTAAACAATTAATTTTTTTAATTTTGATTTTTTTAAATCTTGGATTCTTTTGTTTAAAATTAAAATAACTGTCCATGTACTTAAAAATAAGTCCTAAAAAGATATTGAATTGCTAGAAATAGCTATTACATAGGCAGTGAAGACAAAACCAAGAATACGAGATTTAAAAATATATATATATTAAAATTTTAAAAGAATATTTTAAAAATATCACGAAATATTTAAAACATTTGTGTAATAAATTAAAATTAAAATAATATAGTATATATTTATATCACGTACTTTAATTTATTTCTCTGTGAAAAATAGTTGATTATTCATTTAAATAACTGTAAATAATTTTAAATTACAGCAAACATTTCTGATCTACAGAAATATAAATTGTCTATTTTTTTCTTTTACTTCTCACTATACATTTAAACATGCTGAATTTTTATAGTTAAAACTGCACTTTTATGCTAGAAAACACATATTTAATATATATTTTTCGTAAATTTTAATGCTTATACATAATTTTTTATTTTAGTTCAAAAGTAATTGATAAAAATTTTCGCTGCGAAAAGTAAACATTTGCTGTGATTCGAATCCAAACATAAAAATCTCGAATCCAACGCGGTACCGACCAGACTACGAAGACACTTACCAAAGAAAGGAATTTATCCGATTATAAACTGTGACGTAAACTTTGAGAGTTTTTTCTCATGATCCCGAGGGTATTGAGCTTTATGGCTTTCATATATTTATATACCAACTATATTCTATTGATACACAAAGGTTCACCGCATTCTGTGTCACCGACCTCGGAACCTCTCCTTGATAGACCATTTGGAACTAAAAATGATTTAAACTTCATCAATATATTAATATCATACATTGTTATTAAATTTTTGACTACACACTCTCATTTCTGTACTGGCAGAACAAAAACAAAGCGAAAATGATGACATTTTGACGCAAGTATTATTTAGTGTTTTGATCTTATAATGTTCTCTTGTAAAAATGACATCATTTACACTGGAAGCATTTTGCCCTTTTGACATATTATTCTTTTAATTTATTTATTGATGTAACTTTAATTTCGTTATAGGATATTAGCAAACAAATACTGAATTATTTTATTGTTTTAAATGCAAACGTGATAGTCTTCCGTAAGCAGGCTGCACATGATATAGATAGATAAAAAAAAAACTCATGCTTGAAAGTTATTTTTTAAACAATAAAATAAAATATCAGTCAACTGAGTTACAGTTTTCAAACCAATTACATTTGAAAGTACATCCCCCCCCCCCCTATTGGACGGGATAAAATTTGAAATTGTGAAACATCTGGAATCTCAAAAACTTGCAAAAAAAAAAAATAAAATAAAATAAAATAAAATAAAAAACAACGATATTTAGTATACAGGTTGTTCCCATCATCAATAGCCATCATGTTGCCATCATCAGCGTTACTCACGGACATGTTTTAGATTTACAATATAGAGGCGCAGTTTCTTTTTGTGGTATCAGAAAAGAAAAAAAAAATAGATTTGGATATTTAAAAAAGATAATGACTTTTAGCGTTAAGTGTATGACACTCATGATCTATATAATTATTCCTCAATGATGTGATTTTTGTCAGATTTTCTTTTTTTTTTATTACTCGAACCATGACGGCCATGGCATCTATCACTGTGCTTGATTAGATGCTGATCACAGAACAGTAATTGAGTCACATATATTCCATTGGCATCGCTGCATAAGAGCTTTGCTTCTCTTAGCTTAATGAAAGTGTTTAAAAGTAATTTGAAATAAAATTTCCTTTTTTTTTGTAGGAAATGTAAGATTATTACAAGAAATATTAAAAGTAACTACCATACTTATCCAAATAGTACTGAACTAGAAGTCCCCTATTTCCATACGGTCTTACTAATCGAAATTCTGGACACTTCCATCACTTTTGATGACAGTATTGCACCTGACACTAAGCAAGTCTGTTGAAAATTGCTTTATTTTAGTTAAAGTTATGAATAATAGTTGTGTCCGGATAGGAGTGAAACATACTGTATTTTTGTAATGAAAAAATGGGTTACGACTTGGTTTTCTATTTTTTTTTAAATGATTGCTTAGTTGTGCTCTACCACGTCTTAAAGTTTTTTTTTTTTTTTTTTTTTTTTTTTTAAATACTTTGTAAGTTCTAACAGTACAGGCATAATTCCGAAGCACAATTCACTTTACCTTAGATTTATAAAATATAATAATGTGTTAATGTTCATCTTTATTTGCCCATTTCAGCCTCTTAATTGCGGTCGTAAAAAGCAACCAAGATGATTCAGCGGCAAATCTTAACTAATGTGCATGTTCATGGCCATTTCGTTCTTTTTCTACTCAGCAAGCGATCTTTCCACACAGGGTTTCAAAATGTCATATTTTATGTTCCGGTTATCGTTCCGAATCAGCTAGAATAAAACATTTTGATTTGACTCCGAATTTCATTCCCTTAACGATAACTGGCTACTTTTCCGTTATACAGACACCATTATCGCCAAACATACATTTAATACATACATACATTTACATACATTATGCAGTAGCATACATTTTGGCATGGTGTCCGCATAACGAAAACGTACCGATAGCTGTTTCTGTTCCATGAGAAATATATATATATATATATTTCGATTTTAGCTTCAGAGGCATTATTTCAATAAATCGCCAAAAGATGTACTCCCAGTCTAATAAAAAATGACATCATACCAAATTGTCGAATTCTTATAAGCTTTTCGTCCTCGAATTTTCATAATTTTACAAAATCCCTGTCTTAATTTAGAAGGTTTAACATTTAAATCCAGTTAACTTTCTGCTTAATTTTAATGGCCATCCTCTACTTTGATTTAAAAACAAATGCAATCTCAAATTTACAGGAGAAAAAAAAAGCTTAGTTCGCATTCGGTCCTTCTTCTGATTGGTATTTTGGGATCGTGGGAATTACACTGTTTTTTCCTATACCTTAGCTAATAAATATTTTTTTTAAAGTTTAATTACTGTCAATACAGGTAGTTAAAAAATTATAAGACCACTTTAATTTCTCAAATTATTAAATTAATAGATCCTATACAGGGCTGAATAAAAGTATTCGGATATTTTTCCGAATATTGCATATGTTGGAAATTCCTGAAATTACATTTTTAAATATGTTATGCGTTTTGCAAATTGTTTACTTAGATGTTACCTTTCAGCTTATTAAGCGGTAATGATTTGTAAAATCATTTTGGAAGCGTTGGAAAGTGTTACATAATCGTTGGAAAGTGTTACAACATATGCTTGCCGCATGATTTTTCGTTCTTGTTTCTTTTAAAAACAATTTCATAGTGGATTTAGACGCATGATAAGAAGCAGAAACATCCACTCATCGCTAATTAATAATGGTCCAGACGATATGAAATAACGATAAAGCACATAAAGTCATTTTTCAGAGTTCATTGGTTCCAAATATCTTTATAAATCACACAATAAATCACGAGAAATTGCTCCCCAAACTATTATGGAGCCTCCACTCATATGATCAATGACCCATACCTTTGATATTTTTCTTCGAGTCATTTCAACAGCATTTGTATCGATCTGGGCCAAGAATTTATTTATTTTTCATCAAAAACTATAATTTTTGTTTCCACTCATCGTCCCATTATGACACGACATTTCTGGCCGATTTCACTATTTCTTCTTGAAAATGTTTCAATAACTTTTATTTTTTCTTCATTTTCCTAAATTTGGTATTAGCATTTCATTTAAAACTTTTCCAAACCGTGACACGTGGTTTTTCTTTCTCTTAAATATTTTGAAATTTCACGTGTTGAAAAACCATTTTCGTAAATAGCTGAAATACTTGACGATAGTCATTTGTTGTCAACTACTTCATTCCAAATCGTTTTATTTTGCTTTGAGTATCTTTAACACTTTCGAACATAGTTGATATTTTTCAACTATGTTGGAAAGTGTCAAAAAATAAGAAATCTGTTCGATTACATAGGTTCTGAATAAGCGAACCTGTTAATTTCCCGAGTTTGAAAATAAAAATGAATAAAATAATTTGCCAGAAACTAGGCAGTTATTTGAGAGCAAGCAGCTTCAAGGTAATTAACAGCCCCAACTGTGTCTGTAAAAGTACTTTCCCCGCAACAAGACTATCACCGCGAGGAAAGAGATTTTTGACATTTCGTAATATGAATAGCTACGGCTTTTTTTCTCACTATGTTTGGCTGTTCAATTAATCTGAGTTGAACCTTCGCTCTGTATGTTTCAGGTAGTGGTAATTTAACTAAAAAGAATATAATCAAAGAAAGGTACTTGAAAATATTCCTGATTGCAGATGATTGAGCACGAAGTCAACTGTAAACAAAAGACATATATTTCTTAAACTATAAAAAAATATAATATAACTACTACGAAAATATATAATTTGCCAGTTACCCACGATTCCGAAACGCGTTCTTAAACTTTAGAAATCTTAGAAACTAATATATTTTTGAGATTTAAAGGAACATTTATAAAAATCTTCTTTTGCGGACGCTGATTTTGAAATGTCTCCGAGTATTTTTTAGTATATTAATCAGTCTTCTCAACCCGGTGCCGAGTTTTTTCGGATGCTATCTATTCTCAAGTAAACATTTTCACGTTCTACAAACATGTTTCACAGACAAACATGATAAATGAACAGCAATAACATTAACATTAATATTATTTTGTTACTCTTGCATTTTTAAATTGAATTACGCAGGTGAAAATTTTTCATTAAGTATTAATAGCATCCTAAAAAACAATATTCTGGTTTGAGAATAGTGATTAATACCTTCTAGAAACGACTTGGAAACGTTTCCAAAAATCAGTAGTAGCAAAAGAAACTTTTTATGCTTTTAATGCTGTCCGATATACGTATTAAAGATGTTTGTTTAACATGAAACTTGTTTACTTGAGAACTGATAGCCTACAGAAACCTATAATCCAGATTAAAACATTAATACACTCTAAAAACTATGCAGAAACGTTTACGAAAGCCAGTGGCAGTAAGAGAAACTGTTTACTTGAAAATTGATAGCATCCAGAAACCTATGAAATCCAGATTAAAACATTAATACACTCTAAAAACTATGCAGAAGCGTTTTCGAAAGTCAGTGGCAATAAAAGAAGCTCTCATTTTATAAATGCTTTCTTAAAATTCGAAAATACAAAGGGCATTCCATAAAAACTGAGAGTTATTTTTTTTACGTAGTGGCAACTCCGCGAAAGTATAAAGTAAAACTGCAGGCGATCTTTTCAAACTGTTAACTGTACGTTTATAAATATTCTAATCGAAGCAGACGATTTTATTTTCCTAGTTTCGTGTTTGTTTAAAGAACTGTTTTTATTTGCCCTACAGAAATGGAGGTGAGCGATTCAGAGTTAAAAAACGAAATGCGTTGTGCCGTAAAATTTTGCTATCGTTTGGGCAAAACAGCTCCAGAAACAGTTAAGTTAATGAAAGAAGCTTACAAAGAAAAATGTCTTGGTGAGGCTACGATTTTTAGATGACATGGTGATTTAAAAAAATACGTTTGTCTGCAGAAGTGGTTCCTAAACCTGGCCGACCAGAAAGTGTTGTGAATGATTGAAATATTAACACTGTGTGGGCAATCTTGCAAGAAAATCAGCGAATGACATGTGAGGAAGCGACACCAGCTAACATTTCGAAAACGTCAATATTTCGCATTCTACACAATAATTTACAGCTTTGCCATGTTTGTTCCAGATGGGTCCCTCATCACCTTAGTAAAGAACAAATGCAAACAAGAATTCACCAATGTTGTGAGTGGAACCAGATGCTTCAAAATGATCCTAATTTCCTAAAGACTGTAATGACAGGTGATGAAACTTGGGTGCCTTATTTTGATCCCCTTACCAAGTTTGCAACAGGTGTATGGAAACACACTGATTCTCCGCCTCCGAAAAAAATCCGACAAACCAAATCTGCTGGAAAGGTCATGATGATTGTTTTCTTTGATCATAAAAGTGTAATCTATCAGCATGCTGTGCCTCCAAAAACTACTGTGAATGGTATATATTATGTTTCAGTTTTGAAAGTTTTGCGACAACACATATCGAGAAAGCGTCATGAACTGGTAGGGAATTGGACATTGCATCACAATAATGGTCGTCCGCATGTCGGTACTTCTATTCAGTAATATCTTAGTTAATGCAATTTTAAAATCATGCCACATCCTCCTTGCAGTCCAAATCTCGCACCATGCGATTTCTGGCTGTTTCCGACGTTGAAGGAGGAGCTCCGTGGCAGAAAATTTAATACAGATTATGAAGTTATTACAGCAGTGCAGGGCTCTTTGAAGCAGCTTCCAGAGATAGGCTTCTCTACATTTTTTGAAAAGTGAGTTAAACGATGGGACCGTTGCATATCATCTGAGGGAAAGTATTTTGTAAAAGAATGATGTATTTTTTGTTGTAATTATATTTCTTGATTTTTTATGATTTTACTTTCTGTTTTTATGGAATGCTCTTTATATATTCATTTCTGGAGTTTCTAAGTTGTTTTTCGAGTATATTAAAATCAGTTTTCTCGAACTGGAATATCGGTTTCTAAGATGCTATTCATTTTTAAGTGAACATTTTCATGATCAACAAACATCTTTTACAGACAAACATGATAAATTAATAGTATTAATATTAAAACTTATATTATATTGTTACTCTTGCATCCATAAATTCAGTTACGCAGCTGAAACGTAGACTGCGTCTACCATATTAAATAAACGAAGAAAATCTGATAGTTATCGGAAACCTGCTACTATATATCGACCGGACTAAAGATAAGAGAATTATATGATAAGAAAAGATAACTAATATATGCTAAATACCACATTTACTAATGGAAATGGCAAATTTTCTATTTCAAAGGGGGGGGGGGGAATAAATAAGAGATCTTAAACAAAAGAAATCTAAAAAAAGGTAAATATACCTTTTTGATAATATCATTTGGCAAAAACTGTGGGAAAAATATAAACATAACACTAGCCAACTAAATCTGACACAAATTCTAAGGTTTTGCTTGTTTTAAAACAGTTAACATAGTACCATGTCCCTCTACTCCACACTTATCGGTAAGATGTATTGTTCCTTTTTAACGAGAATACACCTGTCAGTCATATGCGACATAGCCGAATACGATCCCATTATCTTCAAATCGGATATACCGAACTTTTTTTTAGACCGCTGACCAGGCCCCTACCTGCCAAGCTTTTCCCCCAACTTAACGGGTTGATACCTGGCAATGGGGCGAGGATTCGCCTGCTCTCCGCTTGGCAAAGACCTGTTTGTTAAATCTATAGGCCGACGTGGCTTCAGTGCGTCTTGTTGCTTTAATTGCTTTTTCTTAGTTGGCCGGTTGCTAATTGATTTTTGATGAGGTGGTTCAGCACTGCGCAGTGTAGCGAAGTCATGCCGAACGGATGTGAGATGCTGGGATATTTACTAATTCCTCGCTGCATCGCTCATGCATACGTCATGCCATCGCTACTCGAGTTGGTTTCGTAATTTAGAACCTTGATCTGGTGACGAGAACTTCACCTGACTATGCACCCCAGAGGTGTAATTCACAGGGAACTTGGAGTACTTTACACCCACGACGGATTTTACGTGCACCGGGCACCATTAGCGTACATGATCGCTACGTCTGAAAAGGAATTGGGTTAGACATTTTATAACTCTTTTAATACTACAAACTAGGTGCTACTATTAGATTTTAAGTACTGTTACTTTACTTGGTTGTTTGTCTTAATTTACCTATAGTTCTACCCTATGATATTTTTAACTGAAACTAGAGCTTTACCTTGGACTAGATAGTTTTCTGTTGATTTCGTCAGTGACGGAGGAACACACCGGCGGTTTTAGCCACTCCACTATTGTCTGTGCGTTTGTTTTCTTTTGTTTGTGAGAGCAAATGCTATCTAGGAAGCCGTATGCCCTAGAGCAGGTACTGATGCTCTGTTAGGTTGTCATGTGCAAAAAAAAAATGTTTGTAGCACCCTAAAATCACCAGCCAAGATCTTTTTTTTTTCGATTGTGAGTATTTTAATTTTGTATTTCGTTTTAGACGTTTTTCATTTATCGACACGACACCGATAAATCACACACGACTGTCATAATCCGACATCCCCAAGAACCGCCCAAAATGCATTCACGTACACTAAGCGCATTTTTTAGGTCATGAGCCGACATCGACGCGCACAAAATGCATTTACGGACACGACAGGCATTGTCTCTGTCGTGAGACAACATCGGCGCACGAAAAATGCAGTCACGTAGACTAAGCGCATTTTTACGTCATAAGCCGACATCGGCGTACGCAAAATGCATTCACATACACTAGAGAACATTTTCACGTCGTGAACCGACATCGGCGCAAGCAAAATGCATTCACGTACGCAGAGAACATTTTCACGGCGTGAGCCGACCTCAGCACATGCAAAATACATTCACGTAGACTAAGCGCATTTTCACGCCATGTGCTGACATCGGCGTACGCAAAATGCATTCACGTAGACTAAGCGCATTTTCACTCCATGAGCCGACATCGACGTACTCAAAATGCTTTCACGTACACTAGAGAGCATTTTCACATCGTGACCCCTACATCGGCGCACACAAAATGCATACACGTACAGTACTACGCGAAGTTTCACTGTTATGAGGCAGTGTAACGCACGTAAAATGCATTCATATACACTATTGTCACCAACTGATTAGGATAGCTAAAAATGCGCGTAATACACATGAATGCATTTTTCATGCACCGATTCTTAACAAAAATCATTGTACGATTTATCGGTATCGTGTCGGTGAATGAAAAAGCGCCCTTTAGTTTGACACGATCATCTCAGACTTCGTCTATCCTACCCCATCAGACATCCGAAGCAAACCTGATATTTATCGGAAACCTGCTACCATATACCGAACCTTACCTTGGACTAAATAATTTCTTCTTCGATTCCGCCAGTGGTGGAAGAACACGCCGGTTTTAGTCGCTCCACTTTTGTCTGTCTGTTTGTTTGTTTGTGTTTCTTTTGTTTGTGAGAGCGAGGGGCAAATTTCGTTGGATGATTTCATCGCCGTATCATTATGGTGATCGCGCCTCAAGGTCTATTTTATAAAAATGGTTTTGTTCCGAGCAGACACGTGCGATAATTTTTCAAGGTTTTCAATGTCATTTCTTTTCCTTTTTCTCTAATTTTTATTCTATATGCCGGAAAACCGAGCATATATATAAATGTGTTTTTAATTCCTTCCGTAATAACGAATCGTTGGCCACAAGGTCTCTTACCTTATCCGAGAGTTATGAGTAACAGGAACGGTATCGTATGTTAGCCCATCGATCGTGTTTCGATAAAAAATAAAATAAAGCGATTACGCGAGATTTGGTTTATGCATAATAATTTCAAGAAACATAAAATAAACCAGAAAGGAAAGTCATCCGTTTTGCACGGTGTATCACTTTCCGGAATAACTTTTCTATTGGATTCTTGTCTGTATTAAAAAAAAAAAAAAAAAAAAAATACAGGATCGCCCATAATGCCGTTCACATTTCAAAACTAAATAAACAAGAACGAAAATTCACGAGTCAAGCATAGATTATGATATACTTTCCAACACATTCAGAATACTGTAACAAAACTTCACAGCATAATAGGGTGAAAGTGGATGTCTGAGTAAACGATTTGGAAAACGCATAACACATTTGAAAACCCAATTTCAGGAATTACCATCTACAGTCGGTAAAATGTCTGATTTTTTATTTGTGTAGCCCTTTATAGAATGTATAGAATTTATACACATCAAGTAACAGGCTAAAAAACCCAGTTAAATATAAAAACACACACCACAATTAAAAACAGACTTCCAGCAATCTTTGTTCATAGACAGTACTGTAACCGAATTATTTTATGTGACCCTGTAAATGAACGATGCAACCTACGCATACCGTATTCTATTAAGCCTCTTGTAGTGAACCTCAGTGATATATCAATTTCAATATGTTTGAAATATTGTAACATCATTAAAATACACCGCAAACGATTTTTTATCATAGACCGTAATGCAACGGATTTCTTTTGAGTCTCCCTGTAAACGAACTATAAATTCTACACACTTCATTTTCAATATCGAGCATACCATAGAAAACCTCAATAACACATATAAATTTTATAGAAATCCGAGATTGTTTACGCGAGTTGGAGCACGGACAGACAGACAAACCGAATTTTTAAACACGTTTGAACTATGTTTAAAAATTAACAGATTGTCGTTCCGGAGTGCGATTTCACCACACAACTACTCAAATGGTCTGACTTTTTGTGGCAATTAGTTCAAATTGTAACTTTTTTTCTTAGTAAATTGCTTACATTTACGTAATTTAACGGCTATTACATAATATTTATTCGTTATTGAGCGTAAAAAAAAATAAGAAAAACTTTTAATAGTTATTAACTTTTTTGAAAAAAAAAAAGTATCGGTCAATGGTAGCTTTCTTCGGGATCCCCTTTTGTTTCATCCAGAATGGAATTTGACTTCTTCTAAATCCCGTAAACCATCAGAACACAGTGGCACGAGATGGAGCTTCATTTACATATGCTAATTGTAGACGTTAAAGGCATTCTTTCTTGATTTAGCCCCACTTTCAAGTCATAGAAAAGCATAGCTCGATAATGTTCTCGCGTCAACTCCATTTTCTCTTTCAAAATTTATTCTACGATAGCTAAATTGCAATTGTTGCCACAAATTATCGTCTGTGGACATAAAAGAATTCAAATTTAAATATTCTACCAATATATATATATTACGATAAATTGCAGGTAATAAGGACTGTCATTAGTGACTACCGGTTTTCTTATTATGAGGTAGCCACCATGAAATTTACGCAGTCGTCACATCATTAAGTATGGCCATTGATTCGCCGAAACCAGATACTGGAGGAACTCCACCGAATAATTGACACACATACCAGAGCAGCAGTCAATAACAAGACTCGTTGTAGGCGATCAATGTGTTTATTCGTAGCAACTTCATCCGTTTACATAATGCAGAGTAATAATTTGTCAGCACGGGAGTACGATGTTCACATTCAATAGATAACAGACACTGAAGACACTACCATACCTTAGCTACACTCTATATACAAGATGGAACACAATGTTCTTAGATGACCCACTATGTACAAGGGAAAAGACAATGTTGAAGTAAATAATGGGGGTCGCTGGAGCCGCGTATTAGTTTAACAACCAAAATATAGCAACGCCCGGGCGGTATGTTATATACTCAAAAAATTGGTGTAAGAACACGAACGCGCGAAAATTACCAACCAATAGAGTGGAAAAAGGGGTGTGGCCAATAAGAGAGCGCCGAAAAACTTAAACATCAATGGCTAAGAAATTAGGTTGAGGACGGCCTAACCTGACGTACAAGCAAGAACTCATTACAAGAATCGGATGAATTTTGGAGGAAAAAATAAGCGCGCGAACGCAGGGAATGATGGGACAAATCGAACAATATCTGAAAATAATAAAATAAAAAGAATGTAAAGAAAAAATATTCTGAAAGAATAAATTTCACTGTCTCAATAAAAGGAATTTAATCAAATGCTTTTTAGGAAGTTTTTGCAATTTAGAATTATTTTTAGAATAGGTATTTAAAGAATATTTTGACTAAGATATAGAATTAAATCAAACAGGGGATTTAAGATATAAATAAAAGACAGAGAAACATTAAAATAAATAAAATAGATAATATTTAGTAATTTAATAGAATGGTGATAATTTGGAATAAGGACTAAGAAAATGGCGAAAAGAAGGGAATTTTTTTTTTTTATTATTACATATGTATATTAGCGCATATCGTCTGCTTTTGTCAGAAACGTTTCAGTATTATCGTCGTATAAATAAAAAATTACACCGGCAAAGATTATATAAAGTAGTTTTAGATCCCACAATAAAATTGAAAGAATGCATTTCGCAAGGCATTCTTAAAGTATTTTCTTTTAACTCTTATACATAAACGAGTTCTTCTAATAATGCTTCTGTAAATATTTCGACTCCACTATTGTTGTAAGTTTCGAGTACCTTTTATGAAAGGTCAACTGCATATGTATTATCGCTCGAGTTTTCTCTTTCGCACAATTTCTCATAGATTTACATTTGTAATTTTTAGGTGCGTTCGTAATTATATAAATACATAGCACCTAATGTCGTCGTCTGGTCCGTCCGTCTGTCTGTTCGTCCGTCCGCATATAACAACGCAAAAACTACCCAACCGAATGGTTTGAAATTTAAGATATATTATATTTGCTGAATTTTGTCGAGTCATTTCAAATTTTATGAAAATCGAATAAAAACTTTAGAATATATCAATAAAAACATTTATTAAGAAATTTGAATTAAAAAAAAAAATCGGTGCTTTCTTGTTAGAGGAGCTTCCGAAGTTTAATCGTCAAGCGAGCGAGATACTTATTTTATGACAGAAATGAATCTGCAGACGATATAATTCATTTCACAGAATTAAAAATCATCAAGATCTGAATATTTATATAACTAGCTATAGTACGAACGCACCTCATTTGTCACGTTTGATGTACTATTTCCAACTTGTTTATATACTGTTCCCATCCGCAATGGTCAATTTTCAATTATAAATAAATCATATAATTTTAATTATACAGGTATGCAGTTTTTTGCAATGATCTTATCGCGTCAAGGGGAATTTTTCTTCTGGCTACTTTTGCTTACGCAATCTTATAAAAATTATAAGTGTGTAACTTTAAAAAAAATAGTGGAAGCCTTTTGTCACTAACAGAGTCTTGTTTTCTATCTTATTTCGAACTCTTTTCTAATTTACATGCCTACTTTTACCCAGCACATTAAAAATTAAACAGCGTTTGAATCTTTTTGGGACATCCTGTAATGTTGTTAGTAAAAACTATCTTAATCACAAAATTTTATATAAAAATATAAGAATTACGTATCGATATTCATTTTTTCAACAATGCAACATTTAAATGAATATAAGACTATATATTTTTAAATCTAGAATGTAAAACTGATCACTCTTTTAGAGATATACAATACAAAATATACTTGCCTCTTTTTAACACTTTTCAACATAGTTGAAAAGTATTTATGAATTCGGTTTCTCTGTCTGTCTGTCTGTCCGTGCTGTAACTCGCGTAAATAGTATCGGATTTTCATGCAATTCTTGTATGTTATTGAGGTTTACTATGACATGCTCCCTATTAAAAATGAAGTGTGTAGCACTTATATTTCCTTTACAGGGACACTCAAAAGAATTCCGTTGCATTACGGTCTATGTGGAAAAATCGTATGCGGCCTATTTTAAGAATGTTACACTATTTCAAACATATTTAAATTGATATATATCACTGAGGTAGTACACTGCAAGAAGACTTACTATGGAATATGGTGTGCATAGCCTTCATCGTTCATTCACAGAGACACAGACAAGAATTCGGTTAAATTATTGTATGTTAATAATAATTGCTGGAAGTGCGTTTTCCGTTGCAGTACGCAATTTTCAATTTAAATAAAGTTTTACCTATTGCTTGGTGTGTATAAATCCTACAGATAATATACAGGGCAGCACAAAACATCTAGAGTACATTTCCGTTTGTTGACGGAAATTGCTGAAGGAGAATTTTCAACTGTGTTATGCGTTTCCTAAATGAACTTAATTTTAGAATTCTGTGTAGTATATACAAATCTGTTTATCATATACAGGGCTACACGAAAGAATTCGGATATATTTCCGACTATGGACGGTAATTGTAGGCATTGGGTTTTCAAATGTGTTATGCGTTTACCAAAGGACCTTTGCACACTACATAAACTCTAACCTTAACAATTTAGTTATTCTTAATGGCATCATACAGTGTTATTTAGTATTTTTAGCATAATTTATCATTGTTTACTATAGTATTATTATTCATTCATTATGGTTCATTGAGTACTTACTTCTATACATTATTATTATTTACTTCAGCATCTTAAATTTTTATTACATGGTATTAATATTGCTCAGTATTTAGTAGTATTTAGTACTGCTAAGTAGGATTAGTAAACTGTATTTTCAGAACTTGTATTTCAGAATTACATAGTATAATTATTGCTCAATATCACAAAGTATAATTTAGTAATGTTCAATATAATTAGGTAAATAAACCTGCTGGACAGGGCTAGTTGAGCTTAAGTCGAAAGGTAGGCCACCCCGTCCGGTTTGACCTTGACCTTGTTTATTTAGACATCATCTTTCATTTTATTAAGCGGAAAAAAATCTAAATACATTTTGGACGTGTTAGAAAGGGTTACATAATCTATGCTTGATGCATGATCTTTCGTTTTTTTTGTTTGTTTTTTTTTGTCTTGGAGTATTTAATATTAAAATGAAATTACGTGAAATACAAAAATTAAATCTTTTGTATGCTTGTAAAATAAAAGTAGATAACGCTTATTGAAGAACATTACGAAACATCAACATTCTTTAGAATTCATATTAGGAAAAAAAGTCAAATAAAAGATTCTCGGAGGCACTGGGGGAATTTTATTGATTAGCAAAAAAGTAGATAATGCGAGTCGTTCACCCCGCTTAATTATAACGGTTTTGTCCGCCAGTTAGATGAAAAAGTTAACGATGTTGTCTCTTTTTTTCTTCAAACTATTATCTAATTCTGGAGAATTTGAGATATTTTAATGCAATTATTTTTGCTTTACTTATCTTCTTATATATTTTTTAAAGGGTCAATTTTCTTTCTTTTTTAAAAATTTATTTAAAATTTTATTCTAGATGTATGTTTTTCAAATATTTTTTTAAAAAATGACTTTTGAATGAATAGTTAAAACAAAACACAAAAAAAAAAATTAATAAAAAAATGTTTTAAAAACAAGTTTTTATTATCATGTACTAAAAAGGAAAAAAAAAAATGTTAAAGGACAACTGAATGAAATCAATACATTTTTTAAAAGAAATAAATTAAATTGCGAATGATTTTTTATCAGTTTTTTTTTTTTAATAAAAGAAATATATAATTTTAAATCCGGTTTCCTGGCGAGAAAATTAATCGATCGACGTCCACTTGAGGATCGAACCCACTTCCATTCACTCCTGCTCGGAACTGAAAGACGGAGCATTTACCAACCATCCCACGGTTCAATCGAAGTAAATCAGTTTATTTATGAAACAAACAATGACATAATAACACTTACGTGATCACATTACGTCATGACATTTACGTATCCTTATTGGGAAAATGTTTTTACCCCCTGAGGGGTAATGGAGGAAAATTTCAAATATTTTTTTTAATACAGAATATTATTGTATTGTCACCGGAAATACGTCACACTACCAAAAATTAGGTCAATTGTAGCACAGGGAGTGTGATAAAATTGGATTGCAAGAATAGGACATTTAAAAATCAGACATATAATAAAACACACAAATAAACAACATTTAATTTTGCTTTAACAACAGATATTGAGAATATTAAAATGATACTTCTCCATTATACCGTCAACCACTCTCCATAACAAAAAAAAAAAAAAAAAAAAAAAAAAAAAAAAATCACCAAACTACAGGATTTACGCCAAAAGTGCATGACCGTGTCGTCACATTCACTTCAAGTCAGATGCGTTACACGTACTTTGGTATGTCTTCAAGTGATTTTTATTTCGACGGTTATCTGTATTTTTAATGATGTTTTACTGATTTATTAAGTATTTCGTTGTTTAATTAACAATTATGTAATTAAACACCGACGTCATGATATTGAAAGAAAAAAAGCATTGAAACAATGTTGTGATACATAATTGCGTACAATAAATAGATTAGTTTCAAGTGACGTCACAAACATTTATCACAAACATGAGAGAGAATAATTAAGAAAAATATTGTAAATAATTGAATATCCAAGATATTTTTTTTTCTGCTTTCATTAATGTACACTGCTACCAAAAATTAAGGGACAGTGACCTAGAGATCTGCACGGGCCGGGCCAAGGCCCAAAGCCCGTACTCGGCCCGGCCCGCGGGCCGGGCTCGGGCCTATTTTTCTTCACGGCACTCGGGCCGGGCCGGGCCCGGGCCCTATTTTTTTTCTGAAGGCTCGGGCCGGGCCGGGCCTAGTGATTACTCTTTACGGGCCTGGCCGGGCCCTACTTTTTTCCTGAAGGATAAGGCCGTGCCTTAAATTATTTTTTCCGTACAGAGCCGGGACTGGTTTCATTCTTCCTAGTCTTCATGCCTTAAAATTTTTAGTCCTGGTTTTGACTCGTATGAAAATCATTGTCTCGGCGTACCTGGTCCGTTCGAAGGTCAGTAAAATAAGATCTGGCATAAAAATCTTTTCAAAACATGCATACATTTTTAAATCGCCATTATTTTATAATTAAACATTAAAATTTATTCTTTTTAAAGAATAGTAGATTTATACACTTATTAAAATATAGCTAAATTAAAATATAGTAAAACGTGTGAAAAAGAACCTGCTTATGATGGAATCCTGCCTTAAATTGAAAAATGTGTTGATCCATTAAAAATGAATATACTAATATGTAAGAAAAGAATATATAATACATTTACCCCTGCTAAGAAGGCAAATTGTCTATAACTAATTTTTTTTTCTTCCCTATGCAATTCCATCTTAGATTTTACTGTATAGCATTTTTCTGATTTTTAACACTTCAATAAATGGAATATGGATTAACAATATCGATGATAACTTAAACACATACATACAACAAATAGAGATTTATTAAAAAAATAAATTTTCCAGCTTGCGGCACCTCTATAAAAATGAAGATTATAAACATAAAAAAAAAAGGCTGAGATAGGAATTTTTGGTTAGATCTCAACCTATGGGGCAAATTTTTAACCAAATCGACGTAAAAATTGTTTTGTAGAAATTCACTCGGGCCGGGCCGGGCCGGGCTCGGGCCGAGATTTTAACTTTTTTCCGGGCCGGGCTCGGGCCGAACTTTTAACTTTTAAATCGGGCCGGGCCGGGCCAATATTTTTTTTGTTCGGGCCGGGCCGGGCTCGGGCCGAACTTTTAATTTTTGTATCGGGCCGGGCCGGGCCAAATTAGTTTTTGTATGGGTCGGGCCGGGCCCGGGCCTGGAAATTTCGGCCCGTGCAGACCTCTACAGTGACCGGACTCTTTCAGTTTTTACGCGATTTCTCGAATATCTACTGAAGTTCTTCACGATCTGTCCTTGCACTTCGAGGATGTAAAGCACATGTTTGACTTCACGAGCAGTAGAAACAGTATACTGCAATTAAAAAAATTAATATATTGACTATTTGAGGAGATAGGGGCATTTCTATGAAATACTTTTTAACTGCGCATGCACGAACTATACGAAAGATTTATTTGACAATCGGTCTTTGCACTTCGAAGATGTAAAGCACATGGTTGACTTCACGAACAGTAGAAACAGTATACTGTGATTAGGAAATTAATATATTGGATATTTGATGAGATATGGGCATTTGTATGAAATAAGTTTTAACTGCGCATGCGCGAACTATACGAAATATTTTTTTTTCATGATTTGGTAGTCAATTCTATAGAGCAACTCCAATAAAAAGACCAGTCAAATAGCGTGAAAACTCAGAAATATATCTGTAATACAGTGAGCTAATTGACAATTTGGGGGGGGGGGGGGAATCCCTTGGAAAAAATCCCCTCCCCCAATTTCCATCTTTACATGCAAAAATCAACTGGAGTTAAATAAAAAAGATTAAAACGTTTCTAAATATATCAGGTTTGTTTGATTTCCAAAATTTTCTAATTCGAGATTCTAATTAATACTGCAAGTGTTCGTGCAGCATATAAAACTATAAGCTGAATGAATCATTCTTATAAAAAAAAACACATCCTAATTATTTTTCATCTTCGATTTCGAATTACAAGGTTCAGCTGCTCTGTTAAGCGAATAATGTTACTGCATCTTATCAATTAATGAACTGTTTTATTTAAAGCTACACGATTACTAGCTGAAGGTTTTCCTCGATTCGATGTATTCATCTGTCAATCAGTGTAATGCTTTCGTTAAAATAAAAATTATTGTCTTCTTTGATATATTTAGCATACAATGCGTCAGATCGTAATAGATTTCACTCGTTCTAAGCTTCTCACCACACCCTGCGATAACCAATGAAGTTCTGAGAAAATTTTTCATACTTCCTAATTAAATAATAAACGTTCAGATTGAATAAAATTAACAATAATTCAGTAAGATATTGATCACGCGAAACGTTTCACGGAAAGTCGGACACAAGGATTTTTTTTTTTCAAGGTCCAATGCTTACTATTTTGGGAGAAATGCTTATATCAGTATTGTAAAAAACTTACGTCTGGTAAAAGCTACTTAAAATTCAATAACTGTCTCGTTGTTACAGCTTCTTTGACAATTTTCGTGCTGCTCTTTGAATGTTTTACTGAACACTGGCATTATATTTCTTCTTAATGCGGGTGGTAAGGACTGTAAAAAATTCATACTCAAAAATAAATCATTTTAATTTCAAGGATAAATCTTGCGATGTTATACAGGATAAAAAAAGAATTATGTTCTTCCAAACGTTTTTTAATGCTGTTCAACATAGTTGAAAAGTGTTTATGAATTCGGTGTGTCTATCTGTCTGCAGTCTGTCTGCTCCATACCCTAACTCACGTAGATATAACTCAGGCAATTGATATACGTTATCGAAGTTTACTGTGGCATGTTCGGTATTGAAATGAAGTGTGAATCATTTATAATTCACTTACAAGGACACTCAAAAGAATTTCGTTACATTACGGTCTATGGCAGAAAATATTTTGCGGTGTACTTTAATGATGTTACCCTATTTTAAACATATTGAAATTGTTGTATATCATTGAGGTGCACTACAAGAGGCTTATTATATAATACGATATGCATAGCATGCATCGTTATTTTACAGGGATACACAAAAGAATTCGGTTACAGTACTGCCTATGGACAATAATTGCTGGAAGTGCGTTTTCAGTTGTGTTACGCGTTTTTATAAATTCAACTAATAAATTCTTTTAAATTAAACTTTTTCACATATTACTTGATGTTTATAAATGCTATAGATCTTATACAGGGCATAACAAAAGATACCGAATTCATTTCGGTTTATGGACGGAAATTGCTAAATAAGAATATTTAACTGTGCTATGCGTTTCCTAATTGACCTAAACTTTAGCATACACTGTAGTATATATACAAATCTATAAATCCTATACAGGGTTGCACAAAATAATTCAGATATTTGTCCGACTACTGATGGTAATTGCTGGCATCGGGATTTCAAGTGTGTTATGCGTTTTCGAAATTGTTTATTTAGACATTGTCTTTAACTTTATTAAACGGTGACATTTTGTTGCAGTATACTGAAAGTGTTAGAAAGTGTTTCATAATCTATGATTGACGCATGATTTTTCGTTCTTGTTATTATTTAGAGAGGAAAATCAGCCGCTTTATACATATATAAAAATAAGAGTTTTATATATTTAAAAGTTTTATATCCCATTCGCCACCACAAATGTTAAATTTAAAGTTATATAAATTGACGTTATGCGTTTTTGATATTAATAAGGGATTTATGCAACACATTTTTATTAAATATTTTCTCTTTTTCTTTTCAGGTAAGCATCACCTTTATCCCTTATTTTTTCCACATAATCAGGTAAATAGTATTTTCAATTTTACATATAATTATACAGTTCAACTTCTATTAACAAACTCAAAGTTCCTCCTAAAAAAATTTTAATATAGAATTTCGTTAATTTGAAATTCATTGGTACTTACGTATTATTCGGGCCAGGACATATTCACTGCGCCAACAATGGCGCCGAAAATATTCATTACAGTAACCATTTTGTTTTTCGTTTTCTTCATTTAAGTACATATAGTTAATATTATAAAGCTGCCATATTAAACGCAGTGGCAGAAATATTTGTACACGTATAGTTATATAATATGATGTAGCATAGATATAGATATAATATATCATATTAAGTGATATAATATATATATTTATATTATATTCCTTCGGGTGGCATAGTGAGTCGCCGGAAATAAAACTACCATCTTTAATATCATTATAGCTAAAAGCTGTCCTTTTCATGTTATGTATTTAATGAATGTATATTAAATTGTACTGTTTTGTATTATGTTATATTTCTTTTATATTATTTAACATTTATTTACGGATTTTATGTATTTATTAAATGTACATTAAATTTTGGCAACGGTAAACAAAATTGGCGTTTGACGGCCATTTTTGGCGATCTATCTACCTGGCCTGGATATTACAAGTACCAATTCCTCTCTCAAAATAGAAAATTGAAGACATCGTTCTTAACATTTTTTACTGCTTGTATTACTTTTAAAGTTCATTAAGCATTTTTATGAATCACAAAAGAAGCTTAACTTTCAAAATTTTAGTTTTCAAAGTTTAGCACATCGCATTAAAGTAATCCTTAATTTGGCTTTTGAAAACAGTTTGACAAAACAAAAAGTAATAATTTCATTCGTAAAGTTGTTCATATTTTAGAAATGTTTGAAAAAAATTTCCTTGCTGTCAAAGTGATAGCACGTCTTTTTTATAACTGATGATAAAATACACAGTTTCCTTTCGAAACGCGTAGTGTTTCATTTATTTTTATGATGTTTAAGAAGATTTTAATCTATTTTTAAACTATTCTGAGTAAAGAATTCGTGCAAAAACACAATATTTTACGGTGAATTTAAAAGATTTTCACAATAATATTGTTTCGAATTAAAAAAAAGTCCTTCCGGCCTGTACCGGGATATATATATAAATCAACATTTGAACGGAGGGTGGTTTTGGGGTCTGGGGGTCATGATCGGTGAAAATATATCGAAATTTTCCGGAACTGCTTTCCTCCGAACGGCTGCAATAGGTAGCTTTATACTTTTTTGTATTGAAAGCTACCTAAAATTCCTTCGAGCCTGTACCGGGAGGAAAAGGTAGCTTTCCTATATCTTCGTTTTAAAATTTTAGCTAATGTTACACGAAAACAGCAAGTTAAAATGCAAAGAAACGTTTACAAAAGATTCATTATTACTGAATTTGAATAAGAAATTCGCCAAATTATTGAGCAATAGCCAAATTGGCTTCATTTATGAAGACTTATTTTGGTCGCCAAATTTGGTGATATTTCGCCAAATGTCGCCAATTTTGGCGAGAACTTGGCGCTAACGGATATGAATATATAGTTTTATGCGTATGATTGGGAAAATTATTGCAACAATAAAGAAAATAATTTGCGAGTAATCGCGTTAATGTGCTGTTTTGTTTCAAAATGTCAGCCACCCTAGAATTTCAAACTGCTCTATCTCAGCCATTTTTTAAGATAGAGGTAAACCAAAAAATGCTCTGGAATCCTCGTATCAAGGCCTAACACTTAATTAAAAAATAAATTTGAATTTTTAACTTTTTTTGTATATTTATTTTAGTTTTAAATCTTTAAGTGGCCGCCATCTTGAAACAAAATGGCGGACCAAGCTGGCCAACGAACTCGGTCGAGATATTGGTAAGCTTAATACACACAATTAGTTTCATCAAAATTGATTTATAAATACGAGCGTTATCGTATGACATAGGTCAGATATATATATATAAATCAACATTAGAACGGAGGGTGGTTTTGGGGTCTGGGGGTCATGATCGGTGAAAATATATCGAAATTTTCTGGAACTGCTTTCCTCCGAACGGCTGCAATAGGTAGCTTTATACTGTATAAAGCTACCTATTGCAGCCGTTCGGAGGAAAGCAGTTCCAGAAAATTTCTATATATTTTCACCGATCATGACCCCCAGACCCCAAAACCACCCTCCGTTCAAATGTTGATTTATATATATATAGATATATCCATATATATATATATATATATATATATATATGTATATCTGACCTATGTCATACAATAACGCTCGTATTTATAAATCAATTTTGATGAAACTAATTGTGTGTATTAAGCTAACCAATCTCTCGACCAAGTTCGTTGGCCAGCTTGGTCCGCCATTTTGTTTCAAGATGGCGGCCATTTAAAAATTTAAAACTAAAATAAATATACAAAAAAATTAAAATTTAAAATTTATTTTTTAATTACGTTTTAGACCTTGATACAAGGATTCCAGAGCATTTTTTGGTTTACCTCTATCTTAAAAAATGGCTGAGATAGAGCAGTTTGAAATTCTATGGTAGCTGACATTTTGAAACAAAACAGCACATTAACGCGATTACTCGCAAAATATTTTCTTTCATTGTTGTAATAATTTTCCCAATCATACGCATAAAACTACATATTCATATCCGTTAGCGCCAAAATTGGCGACATTGGTGACAAAATTGGCAAAATTGGCTGCATTTGGCGAAATATCGCCAAATTTTGCGACCAAAATAAGTCTTCATAAATGAAGCCAATTTGGCTATTGCTCAATAATTTGGCGAATTTCTTATTCAAATTCAGTATTAACGAATCTTTTGTAAACGTTTCTTTGCATTTTAACTTGCTGTTTTCGTGTAACATAAGCTAAAATTTTAAAATGAAGATCTAGGAAAGCTACCTTTTCCTCCCGGTACAGGCCGGAAGGACTTTTTTGTATTGAAAGCTACCTAATAAACGAGTTAGGTAGATTGATCGCCAAAAATGTTGTCAATCGCCAGTTTTGTTTACCGTTGCCAAAATTTAATGTACATTTACTAAATACATAAAATCATTAAAAAATTATAAATAATATAAAAACAAACTAAAATATTACAAAACAGTACAATTTAGTATACATTTATTAAATCCCATCGAACTCGAAGAATGTTAGTATAAAAAACTTTAATTAATTATAATAAAAGAAATCATTTTAATATAGGCTAGCTTAACTCGCAAAACAAATAGTATTTCAAACTAAAATTACCAAATTGCTGTTTGGTTTGAATGAAAAATCAGCAAGAATTGCGCAATTTTGACACAATCATAATTTATTTTTTCAACGAAATCTAAAACATAGCGTCATTTTCACCGTCGCAAAATTTACATGCGTACTTTTCATATTCATATTAATTCATATTCATTTTCATATTTATGTTTTTATTAATTTTGTCATTTTAAGATACAGATCCTTCCTTAAGAAATACTAAGAAAAAGAAGAATAGAAATATTTTACTAAACAAAACGAAAATCCCGAATTCTAGTCATTGAAAATTTAAATCTCAATGTCGGAAAGATAAAAATTCGTTTTTTTAATACTTTTTTATGTCTAATATTTCGTAGCTCATCACATAAATTTTATAAGCTCATTAAAGATTCTACGTGCGCGATGCTTAGCATTTTCTTAGTATTTTCCTTTTATAAAAATAATATTAAAGTCATGACTTTCCTACTGGATTGAGACTGAATAAGTAATTCTAAAGCAACGTTTAGCATAAATAATAAACCAATGTGACCATTCGTTGTGCCTGAACTTATTGTTTACTTCTCATCTGGAACATTATTAAAATTAAAATATACTTTCGCTTCTACCTGATGTGAAGTTTTAATTTTTTACGTTTTCTTCTTCGTTTCTTTCATACCGGGCTAATTTTTCGATGAATGCAACTCGTATTCATAAAGCACTGTACATATGTATATGTCCTTGTATGTGAGTGAGAGAAAGTTTGTGATCTTTTAAATATAAATCAATATACAAGTAACCATTTTTATAGGAAATATACCAGTAACGTATTCATATAAAGTTTTGAAATGGGATTAAAAGCGATGTTTTCGTATTGGCCGCATGCCAGGAGATATTAGCCGAAGAAATCTTCAAAGATTTTGTTAATTGCAGCAGCCTTTTTGATTCAGGTTATTTAAATGGTCTAAGCACTTAGTTTGGTTATATGGCTTTTTAATTTGTGTTTTATGTATACTATATTTTATTTATTGCTTAATGAATTTTTAATTTCGTTATGGACTATTAGCCAAAGACAAATGCTGAACCATTAGATTTATAGTATTTTAAGGGCTTACATACGTTCTCGGCGGCGAAAAATTGACATATTTGGAATGTTTTTTTTGAGAAACGGGGTGAAATTAATTGAAAAACTAATAACTCCACGTTGTTTTTTATTGCTTCAAATATTTGCAAATATTTCTTTTGTTAAATTTTTTACATAATGCGTCGGAAACCTGCAACCGCGTTGACCTGTACCAAAATATCCGGGCTCGATGGGCAACGTCCTAACTTCCTGTAGAAACAAAAAAATTATTAAAAATTTGAGTTTCTTCATCTGAAATAAGGTTGTAGCTAAGGGCCACCGGCTCAAATTTTTGAATTTTTGAAAAATAAAAAAATTGCGTTATTTTGAAAAAAAAATTTCATTTTTCGTCGAAAATTTTGACTTTTAAACATATTGGAAAAATATAAAAAAACTAAATTTTCACAAAATAGCTCGATGGTTCTTAGACAATATAATTATGCGTAGGCAAGCGCAAATTTTATTCAAAAATCCCTTGCTGAAAAATGTAGTTTTTAGAAAATCGCGTATAAAGTTAAATATACTGATAGTTTTTTTTTCAACTTACACTTAATTTGCTATTCCTGCGCCATACTGTGGACCCCCCTGTGCCTTAAGCCGCTCGTTTAAAATGGTGTAGAATCTTTTAGGCGAGGTCGGTTTTATCGATCGTGCGCACGTTCACAGTTTTGTTCATATCGTTCTTAATAATTGAGATATTTTGAAATATTATAATTCTACACACTTAAAATTCGGTTTAATTTCGGTAAAAAAAGGGGGGCTTTTGTGTAAGTTGAAAACATATGTAACGCCTTAAATAATTTTGCCCATAATTCTACACACTATAAGGATTTAATTTCAGTAAAAAAAAAAAAAAATAATTTTGTGTAAGATGAAAACATATGTAACGCTTTAAATAATTTTGCCCGTAATTCTACACACTATAAGGATTTAATTTCGGTAAAAAAAACAAAAATGGATTTTGTGTAAGATGAAAACATATGTAACGCCTTAAATAATTTTGCCCATAATTCTACACACTATAAGGATTTAACTTCGGTAAAAAAAAACAAAAATGGATTTTGTGTAAGATGAAAACATATGTAACACCTTAAATAATTTTGCCCAGAATTCTACACACTATAAGGATTTAATTTCAGTTAAAAAAAAAAGGAATTTTGTGTAAGAGGAAAACATATGTAACGCTTTAAATAATTTTACCCATAATTCTACACACTATAAGGATTTAATTTCAGTAAAAAAAAATGGATTTTGTGTAAGTTGAAAACATATATGTAAAGCCGTAACTGGGAATGGATTAATCTTTCGTTATCAGGATGCAGATGATAGAAATGGTCTTTAAAAAAAATCATGCTTGAAAATTATTTTAATAACCTTAAAAATTAATAATATGAGTTACAGTTTTCAAATAGACTGCATTTTAAAGAAATATTCTTTTCCTATTTGATGGTGTAAAAATTGAAATTGAAGTTAAATAAAATGGGTATAGATGTCGCAGACGCACCGATGTTTCTCTTTGACCCCAAAATGGCGATTTTTTGCCTTGCCTGGCAATGAGATTTTACTTCTAATGGCAATCCTGTAGATTAGTTTGTGTGTGTTTTATATTAAATTAAACATTCTGTGTGTTATAATATAAGATAATTTGTGTGACTTTATAATCAAAACTGTGCGTGTTTCATAATAAACTAAATATGTGTGTTTTATAACGAAAATTGTGTATGTTTTAGTATAAATTGTGTGTGTTTTATAATAAAATTGTGTATTTTATAATAAAACAGTTTCATAATAATAATTCAAAAAACCTAACAGGGATTCGAAAACAAGGTTTCTCTCTAAAAGAACACATAAAAAAAACCCGCCAACCCCGGTGCGTCTGCGACATCTGTTCAATGGCAATAAAAGCGAAATGGATCGCTCAGGTGTTGCCACCGTCAACATGACGTCCGTATTACTCATGAACATGTTTTTACTTTAAAATGTAGATTCAGATTGCTTGATTGCCACCACTTTTTTGAACAAGTATAAGTCACTTTGTTTTCGCCTTATTTCCTATGTAATTAAATAAGGCGAATATTTAAAAGAAAAGTGGTGATGGCAATCAAGCAATAAATTCGCTAATGACATAAATGGGTTAATAATGGGCGACTTTTTTTTGTGTGTGATAAACAATGTATGAGACCTTTGACATCTAATAGTTTTAAACTCTACGCTATGTATTACATTACCATTTACTTACTCATCGTGATAACCCGATAGTTATGATATTTAATTTCATTACGAAGTGTTTTAAGGTATCACATGGCGTTTTATTTGTAATCTTGTGATGAATACAGGGATGGTATTAAATTCAGTATTAAGATAAGCAAATCGGGAAATAATAAAAACCCACCAAAAAGAAGAAGAAATAAATGTTTGTATTTTTTCAAGCACTGGAGAGATCGCACTCTTACATTTATTAATACAAAACTAGCAGATGCGCCCGACAATGCTCGTACTAATTTTGTGGACTAAAAAAAATACAAAAAATTCATCTGGAAAGAAATTTATTTTAAAAAGACAAGAAACTGGCATGAAACTATATTTTCATTAAAAAATTCTCATGTTAATAGATTTCATTGTTAGTTGAAGGACCTTAATAAACAGACGTCCGAAAAAAGATGCACGTATATTTCTTGTAATATGCAGTGTAAAAAAAGGCCAATACTTCTTGATCTACGAAAATAGACTATAACCATGAACTAAAATATAAAATAACCTGCTCTTAAGCATTAACTACGATTCCGAAATGCGTTCTTTATCTTTGAAACCTCAGAAGCCAATATACTTTTGCCACTGATTTTCAACAACGTTACCAAGTCGTTTTTAGAGTGTACTAGCAGAAGTACCCGGCGTTGTCCGGGATTTTAAGAATATTTGTGTAGAAAAATCACTTTCAAAATTAAACATGCTGTATAGAGAACTTCAAAATGTTAAAATATGCCAATATTTCCATAACTGGGTTTTTATCGTGATTCAATACGTTCCTCAAACCCATATGACGTTATATTCACCTGCTGACGTCCTATGTACTTTCTTTCTCTATTACTCATATTATTACTCTGTTTGTATGATTCTCAAACATTTGAAAAAGTGCGTCAAATTTTCAATATGACGTCCTATTAATTTTCTTTCTAATTCTCTATTGACGTCCTATTAACCTGCTTTCTGTACTTACACATACTCATACTCCTTGTATTATTGAGAAATTGAATATTTCCGTTACATTACCAATAGGACCAATAGGACGTCGTATTAATCTTTATTTCAATTGTTGAGACTTTTTATTTCATTTTCATTTTTCATGCAGAAATCTTTCAATAGAACATTAATTATTGTAGAAAGAATTTTATAGTGGATTTTTAATGGTTGGCAACTGCTATGACGAAAAATGTTTAAGTTTGATAGGAAAAGGATGTTAGATTTTTGGTTATTTATTAATTGAAAAATAACTATACATTATTTCGATTCCGGATTATTTTAATTTCCTCGGCCGTGTTTTAATACACCTATACATAACATTTCACAATTCTGGGTTCTAAACTGTTGATTTGTATAGAAGTGTCGACAGACAGACAGACAAATTTTCATTTTTATATATTAGATTAATTAACTTTCTCAAACCGGAGTATCTGTTTTTACGATGCTATTCATTCTCAATTAAAACATTTTTAGCTTCATAATTAAATTCATGCAAGATACAGTGATAAAATAATATTAATTTTAATGTTGATGTTAATATATCCAGTAAAACATATTTGATGAAAATGAAAATATTTACTTGAGAATGGATAACATCCTAAAAAACGTACATTCCGTTTTGAGAAAACCGATTAATACACTCTAAAAACGACTCGAAAACGTTTCTGAAAATTAGTATCAACAAAAGGAACTTTGTTTTTATACATTATTCTGTATTTCTCAAAGATATATTCATTTACGCGGTCTTTAAAGACTAAGAGAGCTTTTCGGAATCATGAGTAACTCGAAAGCGGTTATTGTATATTTTAATTCGTGGTTATATGGCATTTGCCTGGATTAAGAAACGTTTATCTTTTTTTTACAGTGTGTACAAAGTTTTTCCCTTTAAAATATTGTGAAATTTGAATAATAATTTAAAAGCCTTTTGAGCGTTAGACCCGTGTTTTTCCGTTACTAGAAGTCATGTTAAAATGGCTGTAGACAAAAATATTTGAACACAATTCTTTTTTGAACCATACATAGAATGAAGGAATATAAAAGATATTATAGCATCAATCTGTTATTTAAATATATATATATCCTGGGATTTACAAGCATACATATGGAAATACAGGAAAACCCTCAAATGCTCAAAGGGTTAAATGCATGGAAAATTTTGTAAGACAACACCATACGAGGTGTTCATGCTAGAGTTTAGGGAAAAGAAAAATACTAAATATTGCAATAGTGAATAACTCTTAAAATCGTCTAATAGCTCTTGGGTCACCCTACATTTATTTCTGCATTTTGATTGAACAGAGAAACAAACTAGTCGGATATGCCGATCCCACTTTTTTCTTCTATCTCATACATGTTGATGCTTCAAAATTCGCTCTCACAAGCGCCAATAAAATCAATATTTGTCGTCATGCTGTTGTACATCAGCTGCTTGCGAAGCACTGTGTTACCTGGATGTGAAGCACACTTCGCTGCGCGAGCATCCGATGTACAATACAACTACGTAAAATAGAGAAGATCGCACAAAAATCGCTATCACAGCACTCCCTTCCGGCGGAATAGCCCTAAATTCAACTAGGACCTGCTGGCCATATTCAAAAACATATATACAAGATTTGGTTCGATTCTATGCATAACTTTTTACACTTTTCGATTATACCATAATGAAAATGGAACAAAAATCGCTGTCACAACGCCCCCTTTTGGCGGAATATACCCCACAGCCAAAAACATATAAATGACATAGTTATTTTTAATTCATTTTTCAGCAGTGAATTACGCCTGAAATCATTGAATAATAACCAGTGAATTTTTATCCTGCTTTTCAAAGCGTAAACCGACATAGTGAAAAATGTCCGAGCCTGGGGTTAAACCTGGACCCTTTGACTAGCGCATTCGCAGCCTTACCGACATATATAAGTGAGAGATTCCAGGCTGGGTATCATCCTCGTAGCTCAGAGGCAGAGCATTGGAGCGC
Source organism: Maratus michaelseni (assembly GCA_963931845.1). Lineage (NCBI taxonomy): Eukaryota > Metazoa > Arthropoda > Arachnida > Araneae > Salticidae > Maratus > Maratus michaelseni. The sequence continues at coordinate 3,167,901 of OZ007597.1, read as the reverse complement.
TATTCGAAGGGTCCAGGTTCGATGTCCGGCTTGGACATTTTTCACTATGTCGGTTTACGCTTTGAAAAGTAGGATAAAAATTCACTGGTTATTATTCAATATAAATGACATTTGGTTAAATTCTATGAAGAACTTCATACCCTTTTTGATGATAGAAAGAAGACACACGCATGGACACACAGACAGACATTTTTTAAAAACGTGATTTTTGCAATCTCTGATCCCTAAAAATCCGTGTAAATCCATAGAAAACCGGAAGTCGAAAAATAATTCGATTACAATACTTTTTTCTATTATAGATAGATTCTTCTATTATCGATAGAAGAAAATAAAAAACATTTCACACATTCCCTACCAACGACCTCACGCTTAAATTTTATGTTTGTTTTAAAGGACGTTCCCGTTCTTTTTAAATACGCTATTGTCGAGCGGATATTCTTTTAATATTTCCATTTCCTCTATGAATTAATCAAAAGAATACTGTATCTTTCATTTCATAAAATATGCAACCAGGTATATTCGAGCACACAAACGTCTTTCTCATTGTCTTACATTTGTCGTCGTGAATTCCGCCAGACGCAAACAGCGCATTGTTGCATGTAGTGAACGACCAAAAAAACTGTTTTTCAGGAACCTAGACCTCGATAGGACACAGATGAATCGGAATTTAAATGGAAGTTACTTCCTTTCGGAATAGAATAATTTATGTCATAGGGTAAATGACAATGCTAGAAGTTCTATCATTAAGGTTATTGGACAAGCGAAGATATTTGCTTACCAATCAGTTTTTTACGCACATTTGACCAACTTTCTCTCAATAAAAATAAGTGTTCACATTTTTTTTTATTTCAGGTTTGCTACTAAAATCTATATATTTAAAACGCTAAGCGTTTTCTTTCGACAGTCCGTGAGAACAAACTACTGCATCAAAATACATCATTCTTTTTTTTAAGTGAAAGATATATTTGGACACAGATTTGTTATCTTACAATTGTTTGTTCAAAAGTTTTTTTAATTTGCCGTAATTTTAAATTAAACTTTTACTTCTGCGTTTGACGTCATGAAGTCAATCGCCACCACCCCTTGAATACTAGGCCCGAGCGCTGAAACAAAAATGGCGGCGCTCGCAGGCCGATTTTGTAAAACCTTTGTACGGTCCACTAATTTTACACCCCAGTATTTTCTAAAAGTTTTCTTTGACTTATTGTATCTCAGACAAATGAGGCGGAGGAACTCAGTATATCAAGCTGAACTGTTTGCAATTCTGAAGGCTTTGGAATGGATTGCTGCCTCCCCCACGTAGGAAAATTTTAAAATTTTCAGTGATAGTCTTTCTGGACTTTAAGCAATTTTTGCCTTACGGACAAAACACCTTCTCATACTGGAAATTAAAATCAAACTTCACCAGCTGTACAAAAAAGTTACTCTTGGCCACGTCACTGCACACATTGGTATCGCAGGCAATGAGCTGGCGGACAGCCTTGCAAAAGAAGCCACCAAACGCCAATCAATAGACTTCTCTCTTCCCGTACCCCCATCTTTTATTCGCAGAGAACTCAAATCTAAAATACTCCCCAACTGGCAAATCTACTGGGACACCTCCACAAAAGGTAGACACACTTACAACCTAATTCCAAAAGTTTCCAGAGAGCTACTTAACCTCACTCCCTATACAAGTGCTTTCTTATCCGGGCATGGCCCGTTTAAAAATTATCTCTTCAAATTTAAAATTTCACGAACCAATGTGTGCGAGTGCGGCGATAGTGGTACCCCCATGCATTATTACTTCTCCTGCCCAATGACTGTTGCTCGGCATCTTAGGCCTGCTCCTTCTAACCCACCTCCTTCTTGGCTGCTGAACATAATTACGCGTCCCATCTTAACTCATAAACTTTCAGAAATTTACAAATTACTATTAGACCTATCTAACAGAACTTAATCATTCAAAGCAGTTTTCTTTCTCCATAAATTAATAATAAATCGCTTATTTTAGTCATTAACGTAATCATTCCCTCATTTTTTATCTGCTTAGCTATTTTGCAGCTTAATTGTTTCTCTCATCCGCAAGTAATGTTCTCTTCCTATCAGGGGCTGAGTCCCCATTAATTATCTATTCTTATGGGGAACCGCAAGTCTGGTCAGCAAGCAACGTATCGTCACCTCTAACACAAAGTGCATCCAGCCTCCATACAGTGTGAGGGTTTCAGCGCAATTGTGTGGCGCTCCTTGTCGCGTGGGAATCTTACACTGGCACCTCCACATCTCAAGTGCCGTCATTTACGAACTGTACAAATGGTACAGTCTTACCTAAGAACTGCACCCTTCTACTAAATAAGCGGACTGTACAACTGGTGCAGGCGCATCTGTGGACCTCGTCCACCCTATCTGTCGCTCCTTGTCGCGTAGGAACGCTGGTTCCAGCGACAGACCCTGTAATTTTTTTTTTGTGTCTTTAGTTTCTGCCACCTGTTGCGTGGGGCTTTGCCCGGCAGGACCCGCCATGGCGAAGTCTGTACTGCCACGTTTAATCCCTGCGTGCCGGGGAGCTAGCCGGGGAAGACATTAAACGCTCAACGGCTGGGTTCGCCCTCAGCCGAGTGGTCTTCCTCAGGCATTAAAATTAAAATTAAATAAGGCGGAGGAAACTTTTAGAAATTATTGGTATTGAATTTCAAGGGCCCGTATACTCGCTGAAAAATTTCTGCCTACGACTGCATCAATTTTTGTGTCAGCTCTCAGGCCTAATATTCAGTGGGCGGTGAAACACCAAAAGAGGACGCTGCATCTCTTGTCTGAACCGAAGTAGTCTGACTCCGACCGTAACTTCAAGCTATCTGGAAAGGTAGAATTGTAAACGAAAATCGATCTAAAAATATCAATATCACCAATTTATTTATTTTTAACATTTGCTGAAACAATAAAACTAATACAAAAATTAGATTAATTTCAACACAATTATTCAAATTGGTAAAGATATCATACGAGTTGTAATTTTCCAACTGGACAAAAAATGTCCGGGCCAGGATTCGAACATGGGATCTCTTGTCTGAAGCTGCCACGCTCTACCAACTGAGCTATCCCGGTCGAATCTGGAGGGCATAATTCATCCAGTTAACCTTATTGATCATAGCATCTGGTCTGATATTTTAATCAGCTCGACAGAATAGATCGCAAATAATGGAACTCCAGTAAACGCTGGATACGTGATTACACTAGATTAATTTCAACACAATTATTCAAATTGGTAAAGATATCATACACATTGTAATTTTCCAACTGGACGAAAAATGTCCGTGCCAGGATTCGAACCTGGGATCTCTTGGCTGAAGCTGCCACGCTCTACCAACTGAGCTATCCCGGTCGAATCTGGAGGGCATAATTCATCCAGCTATTCTTATTGATCATAGCATATGGTCTGATATTTTAATCAGTTCGACAGAATACATTGCAGGTAATGGAACTCCAGTAAACGCTGGATACGTGATTACACTAGATTAATTTCAACACAATTATTCAAATTGGTAAAGATATCATACGCATTTTCCAACTGGATGAAAAATGTCCGGGCCAGGATTCGAATTGTGGCGATCTATTCTGTCGAGCTGATTAAAATATCAGACCAGATGCTATGATCAATAAGGTTAACTGGATGAATTATGGCCTCCAGATTCGACCGGGATAGCTCAGTTGGTAGAGCGTAGCAGCTTCAGGCAAGAGATCCCAGTTTCGAATCCTGGCCCGGACATTTTTCGTCCAGTTGGAAAATTACAACTCTTATAATACAAAAATATTCAAATATATTAAATTACTCATAAATTTGTTTTTAAACATTAATAAATTTGATTTATTACATAAAAAATATCTTTACAGGATTTACTGGAACAGATATCACAGACGCACTGGGATTGGCGCGGATTTTTTTGCGCCATTTAGGCGAGAAAACGCAATTTTCACACTTTTTTTAATTAAACACACGCATTTAATTGTATTTATTAATTATTTTTATAATATTTTACTTTATTTATTTACCACACATATTCAATTTTATTATAAAACACCAAGTTGCCATACAAAGCAAAAATCGCCAGTTTGGCGCTAAAAAGAAACCTCGCTGCGTCTGCGACAAGTGTACCGATTTAACCAAAATTGTTTGCGGGCACCACATATTGCAAAATTAATTAAATCCATGATTCTTGGGGTTTTTTTCTGAGATTAAAAATAAGAAAATTTAATGCTTAACGAAATACAATTATTTGATCGATCGGAAAGTTTTTCTTAGTTCGGGCTATACCAAAAACAAACACTTTACAGGTCACAGAAAAATCGCCAAAAATGACAGCTTCATCAGCAGTTATGATAGTTGAAGTTTGATGAAATTTTAAAATCTTAATTTTACTACGTTTATGCGAAACACCACAGAGAACATGCGCTATTTTTATATAAGTAGGGGATATTTTAAAAAAAATAACAGGACTTCCAATCTTTACAAATTTAATGCATGAAAAGCTTAACAAATAAGTTATTCAGGAAATCTTAAAAAATATATCTATAAAAACCCTTCATTTAACCCCCTTAGGGCGTGAATTGTCAAAAATCCCTTCTTAGTGGGTGCCTACATTGCGTAAGGGACATGTCTACCAAATTTCATTGTCTTAAGAGCAACGGTTGAGGCTTGGCGTTGATTATGAGTCACCAGGACATGTTCTTTTATAGATTTAAACAAAATGTAATTAAGTACAGATATAAATAATTGTATAAAAAGTGCCCAAATTCTCTTCAAATAGAATCCCGACAAGTCTTATTTATTACTGCTGAGGAATAGTAAGGTAAAGCTAGGAGAGTCGGCGCACAATTCAAAAGAATAACAATAAAAAATATAAATATTAATTTTTTGCTAAACTATCCATGAATAATTTTTACTTGATTTGTTTTTTATGCATTTCCAATGCTATTTTGTTCCTATGTTGTAATTTAATAGAATAGTTGTAATAAAACCAAGAATGTTATTATGCGCGATCTGTCCATACAGGGTTGGTGTGATTGCGCACATGGGTAGGAGAGATTGTTACTAATAATAACTACAATAAATTGTTAACAATAATAATTACGCTTAAATGTCATTGTTGTAAGGTTTTTGTGAGCAAATATTATTGTATTAGGAGTGAATATTTCAACCTAATGATTAAAGAATCAGAAAAAGGAAATAATTTTAAAAACGATTAAAAAATTTTAATTAAAGGGGAAAAATTTATTCAATCAGAAAAAGGAAATCCAGATAAGATTACAAAATAACATTAAGTTACTTGATAACACGTTTAACCTACAATTAGTCCATTTAAATTTTCCTTTTTTTCATGGAAATTTACCAATAAGCTGCGTAATTTCTCCTAGCATGAAAACTAATGGGAACAATGCGCCATCTCTCCTAAGTAGCAGATGCGCAAACTTTCCAATTTCGGTAGGAGAGATTGTGCGGCCTTTTATTTAAATATGGCCGCTACTAAAACGAACCGTTGGTGTTCACACTGTTAGTCTAGATTAGTAGCTTATGAGAAATTGTTTAAGTTTAAAATATTTTGTACTACTGACATTGTATAGAAATTCTGACGAATAGTTATGAAAATTCAAGCACTGACTTTGGTAAAACAAAACAAAGTAGCAATGCTTTATCTTAGAAGCTCGAAACAATCAACGTGCACTTTCAAATAGACACTCCACTACTGATGTTGTACAACTACCTGCAGTCGGTGCGCGCTCACTCTACTCTTTCCCCTCGAACCTCTATGTGCGCAATCTCTCCGACCACGCCATCTCTCCTGGATTTACCTTACGCAATTTGTAGCGGTTTATGTAGCATTGTGGTATATAGATAGGGTAGTATTTTAAAAAGATGCCAATGGAATTTTGGTAAGTTTTTTAATTTAATATTTATATTTGTTGTCTAATTACTCTATAATAGCAATTTTTTGCGAAAATATACATTTTTTATGTATGGTAAAATGTGGGTGAATGGAAAAATATAACAAACGAACAAAATTGAATTTAAAATAATACAAAACACAAAAATATACATGAAAACCACTCAGCCCTAATATGTAATTACAATATCGTGATGAATGGAAGACGATTCTTAGAATTTTTACTGACCTATTTAAGATAGAGGTAAATATTATTATTATTATTATTATTATTATTATTATTGCATGTTTCGCATTTTACTGCTTTAGTTTAATGATGTCAATCGCTAAAACGGGTAGAAAAGTTTTTATGTATCAATTTTATGGTGTACCCAATTAAAGACATTGACCAGGACTAGTTATTTTCTCTAGAATAGATTCAAAAATGCAATATAGTTTTGAGTAAGTGAAAGGGGGATGGATGCTGGTGTAATGCTCGTTAAATTAAGCTCATTTTTGTAGGTTATTAAAAAATGGCAATTTATTTTCAAGCAGCAATCACAATTTAATTACGTAATCTCTAAGCAACAAATTTCACCATCAGGAGGCTCAGAATTTTTCTTTTTTTGCAAACGTTTTCCTGCACTATTACAAAAGAAAAAAAAAACTTTTTGTATCACCGCGTTGTATATCTGCAACATACACGAAAGTCAAAGTTTATTTATCACTTGAGCAGTTTTGCATTGCTATTGCTAAAATGAACTTCGTAAATTCTGTAAAGTTAAAAAGACTGGAGACGTACACAAGTAGATTTTTTACAAAATTAAGTTCGTATGTATACTTTACAATTTTGCATTAGAAAATCCACAATATTTATGAGAAATAATTTTCTGTTTATTGCAGATGTAAAAAAAAATGCCTGTTAGTAAATATTTCTTTTTATGCTCTACATTTACTTAATTATTTTTTACATGCTTAAAATGATGTGCTCTAATATCTGAGTACATATTTTAAAAATCAGAGTGGTTGAGTCTGTAAGTAAATATAAGGCATTAAAATATATACACAAAAATTTGCAACAAACTGTCAAGTCATTCGACCGTTTTTATAGAAAACAGTTATATAACCATAATTTGACTCTATTCTGACCATATTATTGCCCTTATTATGGTCAGAAAAGAGTTAAATTACGGTTATGTAATTATATAAAAACGGTCGAATGACTGAACAGTTTGCTGCGCAAATTTTTAAAAGTGTAGAATCAGAATGTCATACATAAAATTAGATGAAATTGACCTGTGTTCAATCCTTTTACCTAAATTCCTTGAGCTTGTCCAGTTGAAATCGATTTCTTTAGCCGGATACATTCGGCCTGTAGAAAATTAAAAGTTGACAACCCTACTTCCGGATGTCAATTTTCTGCTCCACTCAAATCCAAAACAGACTAATCCCTCAAATTCAAACAATTTCACTTCTCTTTCAAACAAGTTCTTTCCTCTAATGACTATTCAATTGTCTACTTTTTTTTCTACAAAAATTCTCTTGCGTTACTACAAAGAAAAATCTAAAACTCGCTAAAGAACTATAAGGCAGTAAAATGTATAGGTAGGATCAGAATGACATGCATTAATTCTGATAAGATTTACCTGTACCAACCTCTTTCTCCATTTTTTTAATTGAACTTGTTTCATAGAAGTCGATTCCTTTTAGCGGACATATCAGCTCAGTGGAACATAAAATTTGGCAATCCTACTGCCAGATATCCAAAACAGATTATTTTCTCAAATTCATACAAACTCTCTTTCAAAACTAACTCTTTCCTCTAAGGACCACGCAACTGTTGTCTTTTTTTTTTTTTTTTTTACAAAATTTTGCTTGCGTCATTAAAAATAAAAATTAAAAAGTGACTAAGGAAGTATAAGGCATTAAAATATATAACACCAGAATGCCATGCAAAAATTTGCATGAAATTAACTGATGTACATGTACAGCCCTTTCTACCAGTACTTCTGCTTGTGAAGAGCTTGTCCAGTAGAAATCGATTTCTTTTACCGGACACATTCGGTCAGTAGAAATCGATTTCTTTTACCGGACACATTCGGTCAGTAGAAATTAAAAGTTGACAACCGCACTACCGGATATAAATTTTTCGTCTCTCAAACCCTTAACAGAATAATTCGTCAAATTCACACCATTTCACTTCTTTTTCAATACAAGTTCTTTCCTCTAATGACTATGCAATTGTCTTCTTTTTTTTTTTTTTACAAAAATTTTCTTGCGTTATTACAAATTAAAAGATGAAAAGTTGCTGAGGAAGTATAAGGCAGTAAAATGTATTAGGATGAGAACGGCATGCATTAATTTTGATAAAGTTTAATTGTGCTCACCTCTTTCTCCTTTTTTGTTATTTGAATTTGCTTGGTCGAAATCGGTTTCTTTGAACGGACGTATCCGGTCAGTAGAAACTTAAAAGTTGACAATCCTACTGCCAAGTACTTGTCATTTAAACCCCAAAAAGACTAACTTCTCAAATTTATACAATTTCACTTTCAAAACTAACTCTTTCCTCTAATGATCATGAACACGTCTTCTTTTTTCACAAAATTTTTCTTGCGTCATATTAATTTTTTTTAAGTATCTAAAGCAGTAGTACAAGACAGTAAAATGTCTAGGATCAGAAATGGCATGCCTTAATTTCGATAAGAATTACTCGCGTCCGCTTCTTTCTCTGCGTTTCCCTTGAGCTCGTTCGGTCGAAATCGGTTTTTGTAGCAGGAGATATTCGGCCATTGGAAACCTAAAAGTTTACAATCCTACTGCCAAATAGCTGCCATTGAAACCCAAAATAGACTAATCTCTCAAATTTATACAAACTCATATTCAAAACTAACTCTTTCCTCTAATAACCCCGAAACTGTCTTCTTTTTTTTTTTTTTTTTTTTTTTTTTTTTTACAAAATTTGGCTTGTGTTTCCACAAAGAAAAATTGAAAAGTATCTAAGGTAGTAGTTTAATGCAGTAAAGTGTATAGAATTAGAATGGCATCATGACCCTTAATTTCGATAAGAATTATCCGTGCCCACCTCTTTCTCTGTTTTTTCCTTGAGTTCGTTCGGTCGCAATTGGTTTCATGGACCAGATACATCCGACCAGTGGGAACTTGAAAGTTGTCAACCCTACAACCGAATGCCAGTTTTCTGCATTCAAACACAAGACAGATTAATTCCTAAAATTTGTACAAGCTCACATTCAAAACCAGTTCTTTACTCTAATGTCCACGCAACAGTCTTTTTTTTTTTTCAGAAATTTTCTTTCGTTATTACAAAAACAAAAAGAATTAAAGTCTCTAAGGAAGCACAAGGCCTTCATCCGTATTAAAAGAGAGCGGTTTTCTTCAAGGTTTTTACCTCTTTAGACTCCGATTTTCCTTGTTTTTAGAAAGACCGTGAATGGAAAACGATTTCAAATTACTGTATCAACGGTGTAACGTTTCGATAATGCATTGTTAATGCGCAAATTATTTTAATTTGGATTATAGATCTTGCCGACTGAACCAGAAATATATCTATACCGGATGGTTCAAAATGGAATAAAGTAGGGATTAACTGTTAAACCACTGATGATAGAAAGATACTTACAATTGAAAAAAGAATATAAATTAGGTATAGCTTTCAGAAATGACATTTGTTTTGCAAGGGGCCAATATTTTAAATACAAAATTTTATTTTTATTACGTCCCTTCCCCCTCTTTTTCTATCTATACTAATATTTTAACCCTTTCCGGCACAGACAAATTCTGTTCGTAAAATGAGAAATTACTGCCTGACACCGGAATTTACAAACGACTTTTTCAGAAAATAAGAACTCTTTATTTTAAGCTTTCATTGTAGAAACAAAATTTTATTAAAATATTCTTGGTGCCGTATGCAAGTTTGGAATTAAAATTAGGTGTGCCCAGAGTGGGACCACTGTGCCGGAAAGGATAAAGAAGTAACGTTTTTGTTGTGTGTTTGTTCATATCATTTTGAATCATCCAGTATAGATATATGCCTGGTTCAGTCGGCAAGATCTATAATCCAAATTAAAATTATTTTGCAAATCTCTAGAACTACCAAACCGATTTCAAAAGTAATGGTGGCAAAATGCCGGTGACCTTCTCTGCTCCAATACAGGCCATATTTTATGTCGGTACAACAATTTTCAAGCGGATGCAAGTTCAAAAAATGTTCTAAAATTGTGATTTCTGCGATATTGTTTGGAAGAGAGACTTGAAATTTGTTACAGTGGTTACTTTTAAGATATAAATACTAGCTATGAACAGTTTCTAAAAAGTTCGAAATTCAAAAGGGTGAAATAAACGGGAAACGTTTTAAAAACGCTCTAAATTACGACTAATTTCGAAACTTTTAAGAGTTGAAACTTGAAATTTGACATGATTGTTACTTTTAAAATATAAATATTTGCAACAGAAACAATTTCTATAAAATTCTATATTTAAAAGGGTGCAGGAACGGAAAACGTTCGAAAATTTCATTTATGTGAGACTGCTGGGCATAAAAACTTTAAATTTCGCATGTCCCGCTTTTAAGATGCAAATGATCTCTAAGAATAGTTTCTAAATAATTCGACATTTTAAAAAATGAAATGGGAGGAAACCGTCCTAAAATCCGATTTATTTGAAACTGTTAGGACTAGAAACTTGAAATGTATAACAAAACAAAATTTATTTTTCCCAAAAACAATGCAATTGAAATGCAGCACAAAGTATAACGACGCAGTTAGTAACTTATTAGAAAACTGTTGCCCTGCTTCCCAAGACATTAAACAAGTTGAAAATTGTACGTCAAACGTGACCAATGAGGCGCGTTCGTACTATGACTTGCTTTATAAATATTCAGATCTTGGTGCAATAGATGTTGTACTCTTACGCGAAAATGCATGAATACAAAATTTATTTTATGTGCAGATTTTCATATTACAGATATAAATTTTATTTTAGGAAATTAATTTTCAATACACTTTTACAAACAAATTCATTGCAATTTTGATACATTAAAATTATACTATTCGCAAATATCTAATACAAGACAATGTAAAAAAAATCTTCGTTATTATTTCACTGAAAAAAATGAATTATAGCGTCTATTATTATGAGAAGATGAATTTCCGTAATAAAATAAGTACATTTTAAGATGGAAACATTTTATATTTTGTTGACATTTACTGAATATTACAATGGGAAATTTAAGGCTTGCTTTGAAAATTTTAGAACTCGAAATCCCTATTTAGACACTTTTTTCCATTTAATATCTATTTTTCCGAAAACATCTATGCAAAAAATTGTCGGTAGATTTATAGGATTGCTATAGTTAAACAATTTTAGTATAGAATTTCTTTTTTTTTAATTCAGTAATACGGAAATAACAAGACTTCATCTTAAATAGTACGTAATCAACATGGCATCCTAGAATCATTGCCTATCATGGGGTATCATTGAATTAATTACGTATGTTAGGATTTAACAGAATGAAGAAAACTTTTATTAATATCTTCTAAAGAATTTTTTTTTTTTTTTTTTTCATAAAATTTGAAATGACTCGACAAAATTCTGCATCGATAATATATGTTAAATTTCAAACTATTCGATGGGTAGGTTTTGCGTTGTTATATGCGGACAGACGGGCGGACCAAACGACGACTATAGGTTCTACGTGTTTATATAATTACGAACGCACCTAAAAAGATACACTCTTTTCCAACCGAAGCTTACCAAGCTATGAAATTTCAGTGTTTTTTAGCATTAAACCCGCGCTATTTTTTTTATTTGTTTTAGTTATAAATTGTTTTTCGGCTTTTGAAGAGGACACTGCAATTTTTTGCTGCTTCAAGCATTTGGTGTCTTTATCTGTGTCGATTAATAGAAAAAATATACATAAATTTATAAATTGTTCTTTAATTTTCTGCCTCTTTTTAACCCCTTAACTGCTGCGGGTGTATATATCCGCCTTTAGAGAATGCCTCCATGTATAATAAAAATGGCAAATAGTCAGGACAGCAAGCCAACTTTTACCAGGACAGCCAAATTCTGAACACTTATAACATATGCATTTTCTTTTTGTTATTTCAGAAAACCAATCACCGTCTTATTTAATTGCAGAATTATGTTATTAAATAAGGCGATGGAGATCGCATCAGATTTCGTCGACAGTTAATGGGTTTTAACACTTTGCAACATAATTATTTAACTGTAATTAAAGGTACTTCTCTATTATCCCGTCGACCACTTTTCATAACAAAAAACCATCGCCAAACTGTAACGCCAAATAAACGGAAGAACGTTGCCATTGGAATATCAAAATAAATAAATAAATAAAATATCAGATTTTAAGGACACAATTGTTATTTTAATGAATGAAATAACTAATAAATCAGTAAAACATAATGAAAAATACACGCAAATGTCAAATTGAAAACCACTTGATGACATAACAAACACGTATAATGCTTCTGACATACAGTAAATGGCACTGCATTTTTGGGCGTTTAATCTTACAGTTTGGCGATAGTTTTTTGTTATGAAAAGTGGTCGACGGGATAATAGAGAAGTACCTAATTAAATAGTTAAGAGTTAAACTATATGAATGTGGTTTGTCGGTCTGGCCGTGCTCTAATTCGCGAAAATATTATCGGATTGCCTTGTGATTTATATATGTTAATGAGGTTTACCATGGCATTTTCGGTATTGAAAATGAAGTGTGTAGCAATTATAGTTCGTATAATAGGGCACTCAAAACGACGCCTTTGCATTGCGATCTATGGGGAAAAATCATTTGCAGTGTACTTTAATGATGGCAAACAATTTCAAGCATATTGAAATTGATATACATCACGGAAGTGCACTACAACATGCTTACGCATGTGCATAGCATGTACCGTTCGTTTACGGGGACACACAAAAGAGTTCGGTTACAGTACTGTCAATGGACAATGATTGCTGCAAGTGCGTTTGCAACTGTCATATGCTTTTTAAATTTAACTCTTTTTTTTTCAATTACTGGTTGTGTATCAATCTTATAGATCCTATACAGGGCTGCACAAAAGAAGGTGAGTACATTTCCGTTTATGGACGGAAATTTCTGAAGGGAAATTTTAAATTGTGTTAGGTCTTTCCTAACTGAGCTAAATATCGGCATACTACGTAGTATATAAGAGTTGTTGGACGAAAACTGTCTAGGCCAGGATTCGAACCTGGGATCTCTTGGCTGAAGCTGACAATACTTTACCAACTGAGCCATCCCGGTCGAATCAGGTGGACCTAATTCATCCAGACCGAGATAGCTCAGTTGGTAGAGCATTGTCAGTTTCAGCCAAGAGATCCCAGGTTCGAATCCTAGCCCAGACAGTTTTCGTACAGTTGGAAAATTACAACTCTAATGATTTCTGTACCAATTTGAATGTGTTAAAAACTAATCTAGTACGTAGTATATATGTTACGGTCAATTTGATTTATCCGGTCATTATTAATGATAACCGGTTATTATGACCGGTCATTATTCATAATAACCGGTTATTATTAATAATGACCGGATTAATCATAATAACCGTAACATATATACAGATCTATAGATCCTGTACAAAGCTGCAGATAAGAATTCTTTTATTTATTTATTATTTTTTTTTTTTTTTTACCTTTTTTAGCCGACTCTAGATATTAATTGCTGTAACATAAAATACACGTGTTTTAACATTAAACAAATGTGTTATGCGTTTTCCAAATTGTTTTCTTAGGGAGTATTAGGGGGGCTAGCAGAGCTTTAGCCATTGAGTAGGCCTCCCCGCGCAGTTGAACTTGTTTTCTTCGAGATACTCTTTCATCTTATTAAACAATAAAGTTTTGTTTCATTATTGTAATGATGAAATTGTAACAATTGGTGATATTGTAATAATGGAAAGTGTTTCATAATCTATTACTGACGCATAATTCTACTTTCTTGTTTGAATGATTCAGGTATAATTCGAGATTTGGGTGTAAACTCGTAGTATGTTTGTAAAAAAACAATAATTATTCTATTCAACAACGGCTAATGATTCTTCTACTTCTGGGAGGAACATTAACATATCTAGTGTTTACATGTCTTAAATGGTTTTTCAAAATGGCTGTTCTACTGACACCCAACCCTGTGTGCTCGTCAAATGAGTTTCTAAGATTATGAAGTAATTTTAGAAGAAAGTGGTACTTACACACGTGGAGGATATCACATTGTTCAACATCCTTTATCCCTAATTTATTTCAAAAAACGCCACCGTATTTTCATAAAAGTAACTGTAATAAGTTTCTCGATATATTTGTTTCGTTTGTATATATTTTTACTTTCTGCTATCTGTGCAAGATTTTTTTTAGATTCGTGAAAGATTTCGACGGATCTATACGTTTTCGAAGGTCCTGAACATGTCTATTTTTTAAAAATATCTGTCCATGAGTCTGTCTATGCGTGTGGGACAAACATTTTGTGGACATTCTAAATAACGAACTACTGCACGGAATTCAATAAAACTTCATATCCAGTTAGTCAATAAAGTTTATTTAAAATTCATACAGCGATATATTGTTGAAAATGGCTCGGAGTGAGCCGCAACATGTCAGCAACCTAATAAAAGTTATTTTACTGTATATTATGTTGTTAATTTACATCTTTTAGCATTTAAAAGAAATATATTATTATAAGGTGTTATAATTTATTATATTGTTCATACAGCGATTTTTGAATTTTTTTGTGCGATATTTAGAATTTTTTCGCATTTTGCGGCAACTTTTTTTTTTACATTGGTAAAAGTAATTCGATTTCAAATTTCTAGTACATACATAGTACATACACAAACTTCTAGTGCATGCATAGTCTAACACAGTAAATTTTGTCGACCGCGATTTTTGAAATTTTAGGGATTTTTAATACCATTTTTAGCGATATTTCGTGTTTTGCGGCAATTTTTGGACATTCATGAAAAAATTTCGGTTACAATGTTTAGCCCACTGTAAGTAAATTTTGTCCTTTGCAATTTTTAATGTGTTTTTTAATAAGGTTTTCAATTTTTATTCGCGTTCCGCGGCGAATTTTTGATACTCGTAAGAGGAAATCTTTTACCAATTTTTAGTCTAATGTAGTAAACTAATGTCTCCAGCGACTTTTCCATTTTAGTCATTTTTAATGAGATTGTCAACGCGATTGTTAGAGTCTTTTCGCGTTTTGCAACGATTTTTTCACACTCGTAAAAGAAATTCTGTTTAAAATTTTTAGCCTAATACACTGTTAAAAATTTGCAACAAACTGTCCAGTCATTCGACCGTTTTTATAGAAAATGGTATTATAACCGTAATTTAACTGTATTCTGACCATAGGCAATAATATGGTCAAAAAAGAGTTAAATTAGGGTTATGTATCCGCTTTCTATAAAAACGATCAAATGACTGGACAGTTTGCTGCAAATTTTTAACAGTGTATATAATAAATATTTTTCTCAACGACTTTTGGAATTTTAGCGATTTTTATTGCGATTTTTATCGTTTTGTCGCGTTTCACGGAGATTTTTTGAAAATCTTAAAAGGGATTGGGTTTCAATTTTGTAGTTAAATACAGTAAATTTTGTCCTCGGCGTTATTTATATTTTTATCGATTTTTAACGCGATTTTTAGCGTTTTTTTCTTTCGCATTCCGTGACGATTTTTTAACACACATAAAAATAATTCAGTTTCAAAATTCTAGCCTAATGTAGTAAAGTTTGTACTCTACAGCTTTTTTTTTTAGCGATTTTTTATACAATTTTATGCGATTTTTAGCGTTTTTTCGTGTTTATTTGCTATTTTTACACTTTATTAAAAGGTTACTGTTTCAATCTTCTAGCACAATAAAGTAAATTTTGTTCTCTATTCTATAAAGTTTATTTGGAATTCGTGCTACGATTATTAAATTTTTAGCGATATTTTGACGGGCCCGGACAACGCGTGAGGGTTAGCTGTTTTGGAATATTTTTACAGAGATAAAGCTTTAAAGTCAGTGTTCTGAAAATGTGATGTTGACGCATAACGTGCAAGGTCGGCAAAACTTTTTCAATATGTTTTTTTTTCATGAAATGCTCAGGATATAGAGTGTATGGTAGGCTTTATAAAAGAGACCTACATTTTCATTTTTTTTTTTTTTTTTTTTGTGTGTGTGTTGTATTGCTAAAATTTTGAACATTTTATGTAGTTTTTTTTAAATACATCAAAAGGCTGTAAATAGATTATTTTTTAGGTTCAGTGCAAGTACAAATCTCTCAAGTATAATTAGATACCAAAAATGTTGTTTTACATCCAGAAATTATTTTGTAATTATGTAAGCAACCTGTGACTCTAATTTTATGCTCAACAGGTGTAAAAACCCATATAAAAGTTCCATTTTCTTCATTATGATCTGAAAAAAATATCTGAAAATGAAAGAAGATATATATATCAATTACTGCTTTTAAAAGTTGTGTTTTTGTAATGTATAATTTTTTAAGATATAAAATGACAAAAATGGTCAATTTGTTTCACTTTTTGGCATTTTAAGAGTTTTGATATTTATAAGACCTTCCTTAAGTTACTTGTTTGAGCAATGATTCAGCTATAAAACAGGATTTGGGTGTAAAACTTCTAATATGATAGGAAAAACCGATAATAGTTGATTGCAAGAAAGGCTAATGATTCAGGGAGGGGCTTTAACATATCAAGGACCTGCATGTCTTAAATGGCTTTTCAAAATTCTAGTGGCATTTCTGCTAACACCCATTTGTGTTCTGAAAATGGGTTTCTAATATGAACGAAATTTGGAATAAAGTGGTTCTCAGACACACGGGAGATCGCTGATTGGGCAACATCTTTTACCCTTCAATTGCACGTAAAAATGCATACATGAAATAATTACGTGAAATAAGCTAAGCTAAGAATTTTTTATCAGCGCCTCGTGCTAGAAATTTTTTTAAACACATCAATTTAAAAACAATGCATAAGTTTAACAATAATATACACTATATTGCCAAAGATGACCGGTCACTTGCGATTTTAGACGTTTTGTTAACTATTTAGAAAAATACATGAGGAATTAACCTGAAACTGCAGATGTGCAAACAGTATAGTGTAGGTTATATATTTCCGTGAAGATTTTTTCACGAAACGCCATAGGAGACTGTCAACAAATTGAAAAAGAACGAATATCTTTTGGATAACGCTGTAAAAACTAATGTAGCAAAGGCGTTCAAACTCGAGATTATTAATAAGTGGCTTATTGTAATATACTGTGTTCATTTTAATGAGGATAGCATGTATACTCGTAGAGAAATTAAGGTTTTTATAAAAACAGTCCCAAATTTCGCCTAGTTGTTTTGCTTATAATTTGCAGAGTTCTTAATATAAAGAAAAGTTCTTTTCAGAAAATATGACAAACAACATTGTACATAATACTCTGCAATCA
The DNA here is from genome assembly GCA_963931845.1 of Maratus michaelseni. Classification (NCBI taxonomy): domain Eukaryota; kingdom Metazoa; phylum Arthropoda; class Arachnida; order Araneae; family Salticidae; genus Maratus; species Maratus michaelseni. The sequence continues at coordinate 3,150,519 of OZ007597.1, read as the reverse complement.
GAATTAAAAAATAATAAAAATTGGATGAAAAATGAGCAGGTTTACTAAAAAATGTTTCACTGCGCATGCGTGAAGGCAATCAAAATATAATATATATAATGTATTAGCTAAGTATATAGAGCAACTTTTGGGAAAGTCCGTTGTTCCCAAAAAGAAGCAAAAAGATCAGGGGTTGTATCAAATATATGTTGATTAGTGTCAAGATAGCGTACACAATATTGCACGTACTACTATATTTGGATACAACCCCTCATATTTTTGCTTCCTTTTGGGAACAACGGATTTCGAGCTTATTCTGTCGACGATAATTTTCAGAATTTTCAAGCTATGATTTTGAGACTTTCACAAAAGTTGCTCTATATACTTAGCTAATTCATAATGCATATTATATTTTGATTGCATTCGCGCATGCGCAGTGAAACATTTGTTAGTAAACCTGCTCCTTTTTCATCCATTTTTTATTATTTTTTTTAATTCTGATTGCAGAGTAATATGTACAATGTTGTTTGTCATATTTTCTGATAATAACTTTTTTTTTGTGAACTTTGATGGAATCAATGAGACGATATTCTGACTTGATTACTGTAGTTTGCAGATATTTTATCCTTAATTTTTTTTGTAGAAGTTTAAACCTCCATCTAAAAAATATTAGATACTGCAAAAAAAATATATATATATATATTAGTTACCAGTGCGAAATCCTTGCACGGTTCCACTGGTTAAAAAAATATTACAATTGAAAAGACATTTTAAAATCAGATTAAAAAAAAAATAACAACAACGCATTAATATCACATAATAAAAACAATTTAACTTGACGTTTCAAGCTTTTATACAACTTCCTCATCAGTACAAATGTCAATCGAAATTCAAAGTTATTGTTTACACCTGTTCACGTTCAAGAATCTGCCATTTAGAAAAATATTAAATCACGAGGGAGTATATATGACTGCAGCACCCCATATTCTGGTGGAATGGTACATGCTTCGTTTAGTGAAGATTTCTGTAATCTTGTAAACCAATCTTCTAGGACAATTCTGCTTTTCTAATTATTGCAGTTGGATTTAATAAATTTAATATTTTCCAAATTCTGGGTTGCGGTCGGTATCTGTAATGAATGATTAACAAGTTTCGATTGTAAACTGCCAGATTTGTAAGCGCGTTTACGCTTTTCTAAGCGGATGTTACATGATCGTCCAGTTTCACCAATATAAACATCAGAGTCACTCTGTGTGAATCATGTGAACGTGGTGTAAACATCAGCTTTGGGTTTCCGATTCACATTTGTACTGATGAGGAGCTTTATTACTGAGCCTTAAACTTCTACTGTGATTGTTTTTATTATGAAACATTATTTTTGTTTTTACTTTTATTAACTGTCTGATTTTAAAATGTATTTTTAAAACTAATATAACAAATTATAACATCTTGTAATAATATATTTATTTTAATTGCTAAAGAGCGTAAAATAAAAACATTATTAAACAGTAAAATATAAATTTTATGAGACTGTTGACATGTTTCGGCTCTATCGGAGCCATTAAATATTAAAAATATATATATTATACAATTGAACGGTGTATGAAGTCATTATTTGAAACGCCATGCTATAATTTTTCACGTACTCTTTCAAATTACACAGTTTTTTTTTTATTATTATTTATTACAAATATGGAAATTAACGTTGAAGTGAAATTAAAAAATAACATGCGTAATTTGAAAGAAGTACGGGAAAAATTAAAGGGTGGCGTTTCAAATAATAACTTCATAGACCGTTAAATTGTAGAATATTCTTATTTGTTTTGATAATGGCTCGGATGAGCAGAAACATGTCAACAGTTTATTAAAACTTATTTTACTGTTTAAAAAGTTTTTATTTTAAGCATTTTAGCAATTAAAATAAGTATATCTTTTTAATTTTAATAATTTGATTTGGACGTAAAGTGTTTAGTTATTTTAGAAAAATTTATTAAATATTCAAAAGTTAGTTCCTACCAGCATTTTACAAAATGGAGAATTGAAACAATATATTCTTTTTTTAGGGTTTCGTTCATCTCACGGAACCCTATTACTCCTGCTTCGTTGTCTGTCACAGAGCCGGTTGTCAGAAACTATATAACTTACAGTCACGAAATTTTGTGTACTTATAGCTGAATACCTAATATGAAGCTCAAAATCATAAAATTTGAAACTATCGTATTATTTTAATATAGAGAGATAAAAAACCAAAAATTTACAGCCTTTTCCTATTAAATTTAAACATTTTTCGTTATAGCAGATGCCAACAATTAAAAATCCACAATAAAATTCTTTCTACAAAAATTAATTTTCTATTGAAAGATTTTCACGTGAAAAATGAAAATGAAATAAAAATTTTCGCCAGTTGAAAAAAAGTTTAATACGACGTCATATTGATAATAAAACGGAAATTTTCAAATATTTCTCAATAATACAAGGAGTACGAGTATCAGTAAATACAGAAAGCAGCTTAATAGGACGTTATTAGAGAATTAATCTGACGTGTAACATTTTGTAGGTCTCTATACAACATGATGTAATTTTGAAATTGATTTTTTTTTTAATATCACATTTAGTCCACATGACAGATATTATTATAACAGAATATAATAGCGGGATTTTTTTTTTTAAATTGCTAAATGAAATTTATTTGGATTTATTAAAGAAAGGATAAAGTGTTTTGAAAGGAATATTAAACGAAAACCTTTGTGCGATATTCGATCACACTTACCCACTTTTTTTTTTTTTTATCGTGTGTGTTTTGCACCTCCTCCCCACCTGAATCACCCATTTAAGCTACATTTTGCAAGCATGAATGTAAAATATAAAACATAATTCAATATTGACTTCTTCAGGGTGTTCGAAAAAACCTGTAATTTAATAATTACTGGGTTTTCCGAAACCAACAACGGCAAAATATTCCACTCCTTCTGGAAGGGACATTAACATATTAAGGACTTGCATGGTCTTTAATGGCTTTTAAAAATTCTGGTGGCATTTCTACTGACACCCATTTGCGTTCTGCAAATGGGTTTCTAAAGTGACGAAGGAAATTTTAGAAGAAAGTGGTTCCAAAGCACGTGGGAGATATCGCATTGTGCAACATCCTTTATCCCTCCCTTGTTTGATAAAGCGCATCCATATTCACATCCAAGAAGTGAGGATGTTGTGAAAAGTGTGAATATTGAACTTAGGCGGAGACTTTCCCTTTTTGTCTTGCAATGATGTTCTTTTTCCCAAGAACTGAGAAGGAAGAACAAAGAGTCTTGATTGCTTACTGAAGGCGTTTCGCTTCTTCGGTTTTGTGTGATCGAAAATTTTGGCTGTTTGAAGGGATTTTTTTTTCTTTAAAGTGGAAAAATAACCGTGAGAAAACAAGCACTTATCTTTTCGAATTTTAATGACCCGTATATCAAATAATCACTTCCTCATAAAGTGCCCGATTAAGGCTGTTAATCAGTGAGATTTGAAATTCTCATCGATAATGTTAAACCCATAGGCGTAGAATGCATTCGGAGTTTTAAAGTAGTTCTAAAATTCCCTTCGATAATGTTAAACCCATAGGCGTAGAATGCATTCGGAGTTTTAAAGTAGTTCTAAAATTCCCTTCGATAATGTTAAACCCATAGGCGTAGAATGCATTCGGAGTTTTAAAGTAGTTCTAAAATTCCCTTCGATAATGTTAAACCCATAGGCGTAGAATGCATTCGGAGTTTTAAAGTAGTTCTAAAATTCCCTTCGATAATGTTAAACCCATAGGCGTAGAATGCATTTGGAGTTTTAAAGTAGTTTTCAAATTCCCTTCTCAATAACGCGAAACTTTCTGACGCATTTTTTAACGTAAAGTCTTAAAATTAGCAGGGCTGACTACTGAAGCGATTTGGAATCTAATGCGTTTTCCATATTTTGATAAGTAAATTACTTATTGAGTTATAAGGAATTCTTGTCACGTAACGACAGGTATTTTCCCTTTTTTGGCTTGCCGCGTCGGAAATTCGGTTCAAAACGTCGACATTGACAGTATTTTCTGAAAGATCTTCTGTTTTTACTAAAAAATGATAAACGTCTTTCAATTACATATAGTTTCTGAACAAGAACACCTGCCAATTTCCTGCGTTTCCGAATAAAAATGAATTCAGAAAGTAGCTCCTTTGGAATTGAGAATAGAATTAAAGTATCTCCTCAGTAAATTAATACTTTTAACTTATTTTTTCTGTGTACTCTTCTTAAAGGATGTCTCTTTTTTTACTTAGTTGTCAAAATATTTTTAAATATCTATACTAAAGTTATATTTTTTTTTGTTAAAATCTTAACGAAACTCAGTAAAAGGTTAAAATTTGACATATACTTTAAGTGTGACCCCCCCCCCCTCCCAAAAAAAAAAAAAATCTTGACAACTAACAAAAAAAAAAAAAAAAAAAAAAAAAAAAAAAAAAAAAAAAAAAGACATCCTTTAAGAAAGGGTGCAGACGAAAAAGTGGTTTAAAATATTAATCTATTATTCTTCTACACTGTAGTAAAAAAAATTCTGTAATTTTGACAGAAATGTTTTTTTTTTTTTTTTTTTTTTTTTTTTTTGCAGAAAAACTGTTTTAAGGAAAAACAGTTTTTTCCTGTAAAAAATGTAGATTTTGTCATTTTTTACAATAAAAATCTATACTTTTACAAAAAAAAAAAAAAAAAAAAAAAACTGTTTTAATTAAAATATATTCACTCCAAGTCGATCTCGGATTTTCGTTCCAAACTTTTAAAATAATGAAGTTAATGTAAAAAAATTTCAATGGACTTAACTTTTTTTGTATGCAATAGAATGACGTAGCAAGACGTGATTTGGTCAGTAATAGTATAAATAACTGTGGACCACACTTCGAAATCTGGAATCCAAGATGTTACATATATAATAGATAGATAGATACATAGATAAATTATTAAAATGCAATTCTAAATGCAATTTATTACTTTAAATTTTGATTTATAATTGTACTTTTATTAAATCTAGGGAATCGAACCCGGACTTCCCGTGTTACAGAACATAGGCGATAACCATTTTTTTTTTCTAATTTTAATAGAATTTTCATATTTAATAAAAAAATTTAATCTGATTCATTAACTATGCTAAAAAGAATTTTTATAAGAAAATATCACTCAAATAAAATTTCGAAATTTAATAAAGCGATACTTTTGTATTAGCCACATGTAACTCGATTACAAAATCTTTACCTGATAATGCTTTATCTGACGTTTATGAAGAACCCCAGTCATGAAGTTTTGTTTGGAAAGAGAAATAACTATTAATAACTCTTTAATATAAACCATAGAAAATTTTACCACTGCATCTAAACAAATAAAATACTTAGCTATAAGATGTGGCAGTAGTATGTAATTGAAGTATGAAATAAAACATAGCTACCGTTTATTTTGAGTCAGTTTAACGTCAAATCGAAAACCTTTAAGGAAATGTGACGTATATCTAACAATTGTGCTTCTTTTTGCTTTTTCCTAAACTGTTAACAAGAAATTGAAAAATCTGTATTAATGTAAATGTTCAGCTTCAAATAAATTTAAACTAAGGTATTACATCATTTTAACACAGTTACAGTTATCATTTTCTATTTATTATATGAAAAATGAACATTTTCTTCTTGTAATGACGACAAGTTCAAAAAATCAAAAATTTAAAGATTGAGTCTGGAATTATATTGGATTATAAAAACAAAGTACACGTGTTATAATTTGTTTTATTATTGTGCTGTGTTTTATGGTGTGGCAAGAAAAAAGAACAATTACATTACAAATTGAAAAAAAAAAAAAAATGTATGCTTGAAAATCATATTAAAAGCCATAATAAATGAGTCAATTAAGATACAGTTTTCAAACAAATTGCATTTGAAAGTACATTTGTTTTCCTATCTAACGGTGTAAAAATTGAAAATGTGCGATGTTTAGAAATTAAAAAAAATTGCAGTAACAAAAATCAAAAAACCGAAATTTCCTCATCAAATGTTGCCATTCACAAAATGACGTCAGCGTTACGCAAGAACACTTTTATAACCTTTATAATATAGATAGATAAAACATAAAATTTATTTATTTCTCAATCCTAATATTATTATAAATGCGATTGTGAGTGTGAATATTTGGCTGAAGTAAACGTCAAAACGGAGGTTTTAATGGCCCTGTATCTTTGCATATAGATGATTATAACCCAGAAATGAACATAGGGTAGGTGTTATTTATTATTTTTAAATATGTTTCTTAATAATTCAAAAAAATATATATATTCATAGAGAATCAATGAATATTTCCCTTTAAAATTTAATTAACCATTTTAAGTTGCTAAGCATTATCGTTGCCAATAAATACAAAGCCTGGAATAATATTTTCTCCAACAATTAATTTTCAATTTAACGATTTCCGCGTGAAAAATGAAAATTGAAAAACATTGAAAAAAAGATGAATTGACGTAATATTTGAAATGAAAATATGGAGTGTTTGTTATTACTCATGAAGTATGAATGTCGGTTACGTTGAGAAGAGGTTTTCTAGCAAAAATTGCGCTACAATTACAAGAAAAAATGAACAACATTTATAATATTAAGAAAATATTTTTGGACCATGGAACTATGAAAAGGATCCTCCGTGACTTGGACAAATATGAGGTCATTTTGGAAATAAAACATGCATTTTCAAATAATCGTAATAATACAAGGAGCATGAAAATCAGTATATAATGAAAGTAGATGGATAATGACGTCATATTTAAAATTAAAAACTGAAATATTTTTTATCGCTACTAATTAATAAGCTTGAATGTCAGTTAGATATACAGATGTGAGTTTTCTGCCAAAATCCACGTTATAATTGCCAGGAAAAGAAAATCAACAAAAATTATATCATTAAAAATAGTTTTCTCTGGGAACAAAGTGACGTCATATTTGAAATGAAACGGGAGTTTTCAAATATATTTTTAAAGGAGCGTGAATCAATTTTATACGTTAATAATACAAGAATAAGTAAGTATAGAAAGTAGACGAGTTTCCTGCCATATTTAAAACGAAGAATTGGAATAGTTTTTTAACTATACTGATTATTAAGCATGCGAATTCCAGTTACATACTGATGAGAGTTTTCTGTCAAAATTCACAGGAAAAGAAAAATGAATACGAATCTATTATATTAAAATCTGATCGTCTGTTTGTATTTCTCAACTATTCCTCTTACATTATCGAACGCAACGCGATTTAGTTAACTACCAATTATCATTGATCCGAGGACGTCATATAAACTCTCAGAATTTAAAATTTTTAATTATATTCCAATATATTTATTTATTTATTTATTTATTTTTTTTTCATTTATTTTGTTTAAATGTTAACGAAATTTCTCTAAAAACGGCAACCAAATTACTTCGTTTTTGTGGATAAAAAGGAGAAATAAGACGGATTAATATATTTTACACGCCATTTTCTCATTAAAACTGAAAAAAGAATTTATTTTCAATTTGAATAGATGGTGAAAACAAAATATTGATTGCAGTAAAATTTTCGAAAAATAAAAACAGACTTCTACATATTCAAACTTTATGAATCAAGTAATTCTAGAAAAAAATTCGTCTGTCAACATATTGTCATTTAGAAATCAAGATTTGTTTCAGCTATCGATTGCAAGAAGGCAAATTTAAGCTCGTTGCATTTAGGTGTACAAATTATTACTCCCTATTTATAACAATTGAATTTGAAGAAAAGCATAATTTCCAATTATTTATTTTTGAAGGATGGCTGTTAAAACGTTTCATAAAGTCGTTAAAAGTAAAATGGTTTATTAAATAAAATTGACATTTGTCGATTTCCATGATTTTATTGGGCCCTCCTTTTTCCATCGGTTGCAGTTTCATTTTCGGGATTATTTGGCCCAAAATTTAACTTTTTAAAAACTGAGTTATATCAAGTCCAATATAACAAAGAAATACCGTATTTTCTTCTATGAAATATGATAAAGGTTGACCTTGATGACGTTAATTATTTACGTTTTTAATTATCGAGAGTGAAATATTTTGTTTAATTAATGCATTTGTTGAACGAAGTCACGAGTAACAGCTAGGATGAAATAAATTGCATCCAATTTTATTAACAAACGATTCTAAAAAACTATTTAAAATTTATGAAAGTGATTCAAAATTATAATTGCTAGCTTAAATTGCGTATAAACAAAAATGTTAGCTTTACTTTTTCGTCATAGAATAATTGGTTTTTTATTACAATAGCATAAAACTCTTAAACAGCTTGAAGATTTACAACGTCATTTAAAATTACGACCTGCTTACATACATTCCTTGTAAATAATTAATCAAGATTTACTTTCTCAATGTGGAATAAGTTGAGTTTCATTTCGATGGCAGAGAATTTTAAAACCACTTGAAGATTTTAAAACGGGATTTAAAATAAACGACTGCTTACTAACATTCCCTTATAAATAATTAATCAAGGTTTACTTTCTCAATGTGGAATAATTTGCCTTTCACTTCGTTAGCAGGAAATTATAAAACTATCTGAAGATTACAAAACGTGATTTAAAATGGCGACTGTTTACTTACATTCCTTATAAATAACTCAGGTCTACAATGGAAAATGTTTATTGGTAATCTCGGCTGTTCTTAATGTAATGTGTGGTGCTGTATTTGAAAATCAGAATAAAAATGGCGTATTACGTACTTCTTTTGAACAAACTTGATTTTTATGATACGTAAATGATGTTAACCCTTTCCGGCGCGGAGTAAGTTTGTTTTTAAAATGATGAAATAACGGACTGACACTAGAATTTATAAAAGAATTCATTAGTTAATAAAAACTTGCTTGTAATACAGTTCTTAATAAAAGGGAAAATTTTATTAAATATTCTTGGTGCCGTTTGTCAGTTTTGGAATTAAAATTAGGTGTCTTTTTTTGTGGACACCGCCCGCTAAAGGGTTAAAATATGCTTATTACAATTAGAACGCCTAATTTAAATTAAATGAAAAAAAAAACATTTTTTAACAAAAGTATTACACAAAATTAAATGTGTGTAGTGTTACTAATTCCATGAAAAATGTATTTCTCCTATTTTGGAGTGAAACTTCGGGATCAGTAGAGGAACTCCGGGTATTATTGAACAATCGGACAATATGGAATATCGAGGTTTCTGTTTGGTAAAGTGCTGCCACTATGCGGCAATATCATAAACTACTTGAGAACGTTTCCAGAATAAGCAGGTCGGCGTCAGGGCACGTTGTGTGTATAAATAATTGTTTTTCGTCTTTGGAAAGTTTCAGGAGATAATTTTTCAGTATTTTTTATTCATTATTATATGTTATTTTTTCACATTGACATTAAGCCTAATGTACACCGAAATACTAACAGTTTATGACGGAATACTCGTTTTTTAGCTCGCGATTCATACCAATAAACATAGAGTATTTTTTTTCCCAAAACTGGCAGTGTCGGGTTATATGGTTATACGGAATACCAATATCTCATAATACTCCATGATTATTGTAGCGCAAAGAGAGATCCTTATATTTGTGATTTGTGCAAATTTGTAGAATAAACTGAAGTAAAGTGGCTGACTACCTAGACACTATATTTTTATCATGCTCTCCTGATACCATTGCATATTTTTTTTGGGGGGGGGGGGAACATTTGTCCGTTTCCTTCAGTTTTCACCACCTATTTCATATTTCCGACGATCTCACAATACCCTCAAAATACGTTTATTATTATAATTATTTGTTTTCAAGTGATGAAATCTCATAAAATATTTTTTATTTATAAAAACTCTTCGTAGACAGTTAAAGTTTGTAACTGTATTCGATTTTCGGGTTTTAAACAGTATCAGGATGTTGTAGGCCCCAAATGTAAATAATATTCTATAATATCTGAAGTTCCTCTATGGACCACGCTTTGTGGTCATCTATTGTGTGTTCTATATTGTTGCACAAAAGGCATTCAGATTTGGTATGAAGTATAAACATCACACTGATGTTGTCTTATTTGCTCATGTGATCTTAGTGGTTATAATTCTTAAAACAAGAAATACACTTTATGTGACAAAATTTTCGTGATATTTACTACTTGTACACACGGTAAACAAATTTCCAACTCTCTTTTATAGGTCAGCAAGTCAGCCACATAGGCACCAACCGTTGACTGGTTTATGGCTTAGAAGCCTGCGCAGCCATAACAATTCCAATAGCATAAACAATTCCAATCTGCAGGATCAGACGGCCGTGCATACACATGCTGTTATTTAATTACGGTGTATATTCACTATATGGCCATTAATGACCGGCAACTTTCAATTTTAGACATTATGTCGAATATTTAAAAATATGCTTGTCAGATTCTTCTGGAATTTTAGGATTAAAAAGAACAGGTTTGACTTCAGATTTATCAACGTCGATTTGATAAGGAGGACAATTAGGGGGGCAACAAAAAATTATAGAAAAACAATAAAACTTGGGATCACCCTGTAAAATAAAATGTACGAAGTGATCTATCGCTACAGAATGTACATAGGCAGACATTGTACAGTGTGTGTATTCATTTGTGTAAGAATAGCATGTGTATTAATAGAGATATAGCGATTTTTTTTAAAAATTAAAGAAATTCTTGCATGTTTTTTGCTTATAACATACAGGGTTTTTAACCAAATTTAACGCCAGTTTCAGGAAAATTGGCAAAATATAGTAGAAACAATATAGTGCAATTGGAATGTAAATATATTAAATATTTAAGGAAATATGGGCAGTTGTATAAAATATTTTTTATCTGTGCATGCGCAAACGATAACAAGGAACTTTTTGCATAATTTAATAGTCAGCTCTATGGAGCAACCTATTAAAAAAATCAGTCAAATATCGTAAAAATTCAGAGAGATATCGGCGTTAGAGTGAGCTGTTTTTTAAGTTTCTCACTAAAACTCGCTGAATGATAAGAGATTTTCCACAAATTGTCATTTTTTATTTTATACTATTTTCCAATTTTTAATGATACTTTAGTTCTCTTTGAAAAACTACCCTAACGAGCTTATTCGAACAAAAAAAGAATTATCAAAATCAAAGGATCCGTTCCAAAAGTATTATAACCTGGTGGAATAAAGTTTTCCAAGGCGAACTAAAGTATCAATAAAAAATGAAATTTAGTATAAAAATTAAACATGACAATTTGTGAACAATCCCTTATCCTTCAGCGAGTTTTAGTGAGAAACTAAAAAACAGCTCACTCTAACGCAGATATCTCTCTGAATTTTTACGATATTTGACTGATTTTTTTTTAATAAGTTGCTCCATAGAGTTGACTATTTAATTATGCAAAAAGTACCTTGTTATCATTTGCGCTTGCGTAGATAAAAAATATTTCATACAACTGCCCAAATTTCGTTAAATATTTAATATATTTACGTTCCAATTGCACTATATTGTTTCTACTATATTTTGTCAATTTTTCTTTAACTGGCGTTAAATTTGGTTAAAAACCCTGTATGTTATAAGCAAAAAACATGCAAGAATTTCTTTAATTTAAAAAAAATCGCTATATCTCTATTAATACACATGCTATTCTTACACAAATGAATACAAATATTGTACAATGTCTGCCTATGTATATTCTGCAGCGATAGATCATTTCGTGCATTTGATTTTACAGGGTGATCCCAAGTATTACTTTTTTTCTATAATTATTTTTTGGCCCCCTAATTGTTCTGCTTATCAAATCGACGTTGATAAATATGAAGTGAAACCTGTTCTTTTTAATTCTAAAATTCCAGAAGAATCGGACAAGTACATTTCTAACTATTCCAGAAAATGTCTAAAATTGAAAGTTGCCGGTCATTAATGGCCATATAGTGTATATTATATGCATTGTATATATAGATATTACCGGATCTTACTCAAGTTGACTTTACACAGCTCAGCAGCTAAATGATATTAATGATTGTGAAAATATTAATTATTTAAAACAATAATAATATTCTTTCGAATAAAACTACATAAAAGTTACATTTTTAGAATGATCGTTCAAAATAAATTAAGGTTTGAGAGATGACTTACATTCAGTTATGTATACATTCTGCGATAACTTCGAGTTGAAATTAGATTGGCGGCTCAAATCGCACTCCATGAAAGTAAACAAACAAAAGATTAATTCGTCGTGAACGTTTAACCCATTCAGGGGCAAAGTACTCTTGGAGCTAAAATATTGAAATGATTGATTAACACCAGGAACCGCGTACAAATTTATTTTAAAATAAGTAAAAGGAATATGTACGTTATAAATTCAAAATTTGATTCTAAAATTCTGGTGTCAGTGTGACATTTTCGGATTAAAATTAAGTGGTATATATTATTACCGGCGCCCTTTAAGGGGTTAAAATGTTAAGCCATGGATGTAATCGTTCGCAAAGTGAACGCAAAGTCATCGCAAACCATACTTGCTAAAATACTTCGTTCATTCGTTGCGAACCTTTGGCGCCATCTATCGGTGATTAATATAAACAAGGTGTTCTTTTGAAATTGTAGTTTGAATTCAGAATGAATATTTCTTATAAAATGTAATTAGAAATAATATGTAATGTAAACTACATATATTATTTATATCAATGCAAATAAAATTTTGCATTTTAACGTACTAGAAACGTTGTAGTGAAAATAAATTTGTAATTTAATAGGAGAATTTGAAAAAAAAACTTATGTAATAAAAGATGATTTTTAATTATCAAAATTTATTACAGGTTTCTTTAGACATTTTTTAAATCAGGATTTAATTTGAGATAAGCTTTTTAAAATTTAAATTATATAATTATTATTTTGGCACCAGCTATCGGCAATTAATATAAACAAATAAACTTTCTGTTGAAATTGTACTTTGTTCTGCATTTTATAAATTTTGCTTGCACTGTAAATAAAATGAATATTTTATATCAAATATAATTAAAATATAAGGAAAATAATAAAATACTGTGGTACAACAAGTATTAGTTATATCGAGTATATTAAAAGATCGATGTGCAAGTATGGCGTTAACTATAAAGCCCATTAATGGAGACTTGTTTTTGACAATACTAAAAGAAGCCTTAAAACTGTTCTTTTATATGGTAGTAACAAACATGTTTCTGTACCTATTTCACCAGAGTCAGAGGAATACATGATTGCCGATTATTGCTAGATATATACTCGTAAAAACGTAGAATCATTTCATAAGAGAAAAACAGAAAAAAGCAGCTTTACTAACAGAAGAAAAGGGCAGCGTGAGATCATATAATGGAAAAAAATAATGAATTTAAATCTTTTTCAATGCATTTTGTATGTCTACGTATATCTAAGTATACCTTTTCAAATAAAATTGTTCTATTTTATTTAATTGCTCTTTCATTTAGTCTCTAAATTTGGAATGGTTTTCTTTTAATTATTCTAAAACGCGAATTTAAAAGGATTTGAAAATTTTAAAACGTGATTTGAAATTACGATTCTTTTGATAGCTGCATTTTTCATAAATAATAATAAAAAAAAACTTTATTTTTTTCCCAACATGCAATAACTTGACTTTTATTGCATTATTAGACTGTTTCAAAATTAATTTAAAATTACCAACTCTTTAGTTATATTATTTATAAATAAATTAGCAAGATTTAATTTCCCAGCATGAGACACTTTCATTGTTAAGCGATTTCAAAACGATCTGAAGCTTTTAGCACCTTCGTGACCGAAATCTCTTTGGTTGGCACCACTTTTTTTTAAACTGTTACTTTTACTTATTTAATTACGTAATAACTCTAATATAGATATCTAGAGTATAAATACTCTAATTAAAAATGGCAAAAATAGTTTTCTTTCTTACTAATACCAAAAACAAATGCTGACGCACATTTTAAAGATGCATATAAGCAGCCATGGTCCCGAAGAAGTTAAAGCGTGATTTGAAATGGCATAACATTGATCGAGAAAGATTTATCTAACTCCTGAGTGTGCGAAGAATAGCTTGCTTCCAATTTCCTTGCCAGATGACCTCAAAAGCAGTTTGAAAACGGAATTACAAATTACAAACACATTATTATAGCTTGTATCAGAGCCCGATTAAGAGGCTTTGAGGCCTGAGGCACAGTATTCTTTCGGGTCCTGCTGAAACTACTTAAGTATACTCATAGCTCAGAATTTTGTCTACTAAAATTTGCTTAAAGACTTTCAATCAGGCAGATTTTTCTGCTATTTGAAACAAAATCCAAATTTTTAAACACAATAATACACTTTAAATTGCTGATCTAAATAAAGAATAAAAATACATATTAAATTCACGCTTTTGAAAAAAAGGATATCTATTTCTCAAATTACTTATTTCAGATTCAATTCCAACCATAATGAGGAGTATTTAGAAAATCTTTAATTTTCATCACTATGCATTTCGTTCTATTATGCATTAGCATAGAAAATGTCGTCAAACACAATTGTTGTTGCGTGATAATTGTTTCTTGGATTGAGTAAATTTTAGATAAAATCTCGTTTCTATCAAGATGCTTATGAAAATAAGTTTTCGTAGTGATTTTGAGAGAATGATGATGATGATTATTTTTTTTTTTTAATGAAACTTTGTTTAACATGTTGACTGCCACAGATTGTGACGAATTGGCTTTTTTATCAGACAATTACAAAGCGGCTTTCATTTTTGGTCGAATTGGTTTACAATTCCTAATCGCGCAATGTTTATTAATGTTATACAAAGTGTTAATTTTATACATTTTTATTTCAAAAATATCCAATTTTAGTTATTTTGACACGTTGTATGCCAAACTATCCCAAAACTAAAGCATAAGAATCACTAAACATGTCTGTGAGACAACGGGGTCCTTTTTTTAAATACGTAGTAATAAGTTGCCAATAGTCCATTTCATAGCAATTAAATTGTCTTCAATTAAAATTTTGATAGCACATGTATTCGCGAGATGTGGCGTCCCGAGGCATATTTCTGGCACACATGTTCGTGTGCCATAGCGGTACATGCGTTAAATATTTATTATTATTATTATTATGTTCCATATACATAAGAAAATGTGAAGTTTTTGAGTTATGATTCTCGAATTTCTTCGGGGAGGGCTTTTGGCTCGTGCCTACTGTGCTTAGGCTGTAATCAGTCTCTGGCTTTTATAAAAGAAAGAATAAGAATAAGAACAAAACGTTTATTTTCTGAATATGGAATAATTTAATTTCCTTCATGGAAATGCCCTTCACATTCCTTCTGATATTATGAGGCTAGTTAATTCAACTTAATCTGCTGTTATCAAAATCAGATGTATAAACTAGTTATCCAACTAATTGGAATTCATGTGACCTCTGTTTGTACCGGCATCGTTTCCTTTTTACCTACTAACTCTCGGCGGTATACGACACTTTGTTCGGCCTTGTTACTTATTTATCCTTATACAACAGTTGATACCAATTCAGTGATAGCTTCGCACGTTTTACTGGCACACGTACGGTTCGAACGTAAACAGTAAACTACGGCGTGGAAGCCGGTATTGAACCTGTCATTGCCGAAATCGAGCGTTGTATGTTTTGGAAGAACAACGACCACGTGTATCTCAGGTTTTGATTTTCAACCACGTGGTCGGGGTTACCTCTCTAGTTTTCCTTTCTGACGTCACATCAGTCACGTGCCGATTGAGATCGCGAGGATGTGTTTTGATGGAACTGTTTTTTGAATCCAGTTGATGAGTTAGTTGTTCTGCCGCGAGCACACCATAGAGAAAGCATCACTCTTGCTGTTCAGAGAGCAAATATCATCCTCACGCTTGCTCGCAGATTTCTATCTTCTGAAAGTCAACTAATTTGTCTGAGAACTTTTTTTTTAAAACGGCTTCTACGTTAAAAACGTGTGAGAAGATTTTTATCTTCTGATAGCTACCCAACTTGTGTCGAAACAATTACCAAAATATAGTTTCTTTGTTGTTGCTGTTGTTTAAAACGTGGCTTGCTTTTGATTGTAATGTTCTGGCTTAATTCGTGTAAAGACAATTTTTTAAAAGGCTTTTCTGTTTAAAAAAATACATGAGCAAATCTCGTTCTTCTGAAAGCCATGTAATCATTGTGAAAACGTGATAGAAAAAAATATTTATTTTGCTTAAACGGTGTAATTTATTTTTGATTTTCTGACAGTCATCTAAATCGTGTAAAGGAAGTTTTAATACGATTTCTTCGCTGAAAAAATGTGAGATATTAAAGTTTAGTCATGTATTAGATTTATTAAAATTGACATACAAATTAGACGAAAATAGATTTTTTCAGGAAAGTTTTTTATCGAATGCATTTTACAAAAGTCTGAACTTGAGTTTAGGTTTCCGGTGTATATTTCAGTTTCTTAAGAAGTAGTATACCTTACAAAGATTTCTTATTCAATTTTATGAATTATTAATTACAAATTTTTACAGTTTGTCTTTGACAATCGTTTTTTCAAAGCATTGCTGTATGAAAACATATTTATTTGATTGATTTCTTTGCATTTATTATGTATATCGAAAGCAATTGACCAATATCTGGTATATAAAATTGTATTTAATGTAGATAATTATGGTACAAAAGAAAAATCTATCTTTCTTTTTTATCTTTTATATGATTGCTTTGTATATTTTATAAAAGAAAATATATTTGTTGTTACAAAATAGATACATTTAAATGATGAACGTTAGTAAAAATAACAGATAAATATTCTCTACACAAAAATTAAATTTTTTAGTGAACGAAAAGATAAGTTTGTAATTTAATAATCTTTAGATTAATTCAATTCTTTCATTGAATATGTTAAATTATTATCGTCAAGCTATGTCTTAATAGAAAATATGAAACAGTAAAAATTTTTAATTACGAAAATTGAAGCAAATATTTGCATGGATTTATAAAGAAAATTAATCTGCCTTAGAATGAGGAAATTGCATTTTGTCATACAATATTTCAACAAGGTTTCATAGCACGGATTCTTTTTTATTCACCAAGCAAAACTAAATGCCGCAACTGCTTTAATCAACTGACTTACGCCATCCAAGAAAAGAACCCGACGAAAAAAAAGTAACTCAATCGATGATCCCTTATCCGTAAAATAATTGTTTCATCACTTTTCAATTTGCACAATGCCATTCAGAGACCGTGCTCACTCTTTAGAACTTTCCAGAAGAGATCGAGATCACAGACGGTCAGTTCTTCCGATGATGATGCTCCTCCTGATTGTAGGATCGGTGATGTGCTCCAACTGGACTCGTATTTAGAGGGAAAAGCACAAAAGAAAAACATCGCTGAAGAAGTTGGTTCTGCATCAGTTGATAGGAAAAACCCGCTCAGGCAAGTGAATCGTGGATTATTCTCCTCACGAACGCTAATTCTATGTTCTTCGCGCAAATCTTGTGACAGTTTAGAACTTACTGTGATATTTGAAGGATCTGGCGCCTCATTTTGTTTGTGTGCTCTTGTGGAGTAAACAAAAGTAAGCAGTTCGTTGGCAACAATTTTATCCCAGTTGTTCATCTGCAAAAGCAAATATTTTTTAGTGAAGTTTGTTGTCAATGGTTTGATTTCTCTTGCTCATTAACAAAAATAACAGATTTATTGGCAACGGTTTTGTGGTTCGTTTTCAGTGACGAAAGTAAAATTATTTTAAAGAAGTTTATTTGTAACAGTTTTATTTATCTTGTTTGGCAACGAATGTAAAGATATTTCTCAGAAGTTTGATGATAACGGTTTTGTTTTTATTGTTAAGTTGAGATTGCAAAAGATATTTCAATAACAAAGACGAAAGATTTTCAAAGAAGTTTATTAGCATCTATTTAATTTTTCCCCATCTACAAAAGGAAAAAAAGACTAGCTTGTTGACAACAGATATAATTCGCTAAAGTTTGTACAAGTAATGAATGCACAATTGGTTCTAGTCATACTTGAAGATAAGGTGAAAATTCTAAATGGCTTGTTTTGATGTTGGTAGAAAGTATTTGAGAATTACGTTTATCCGTGACATCCAGAAGTAAGATTTTTGTTACCAAAAGTGATAAGATTTTTTATTTATTTATTTATAATTATTGTTGATATGCATATTATTTCTACACGAATATTTTGCGATTTCACCCAATAATTTTATCAGATATTTCTGTGATATAGTTCGAAAGTTATAAGTGATTTATTAAGTTATTTTTGTGCACTTTATTTAGAAATTCTATTGAAAAAAGTGAATGAAGAATGGCTTTAGATATAATTCTTGCTTATATATCATGCTTAAAGATCGTCAACGCTGAGAAATTTGTTCTCATTATTTTAGTTAAGTGATTTAAAAATGTTCCCTTCAAATCTTATTTCGTTATTTATTAACTGTCCTAAACAAGACTATACAGCAAAATGCTCCATCAAAATACTTTTAAGAGTTATTTATTGCCTTTCTCTACTGAACTGTGATATTTTACATTAAAGCTAGTATTCAAATTCTGTGATCTCTACATTCTCGGATCTCATTTTGTTAAAATAAGTCATAAATTTGACAGTTCTGATATTTCTTAACACGTCTGATTGCTTCTGAGCTTATATTAGTGAAAATGGCGCGGATTATAGTTGGAAAAATTATTGTTTTAACGATGCTGCTTTGGGCAACAACTGTATTGGCAGACGAGTCTAGAGCCATAGTCGATGACACTGTTTCTAGGAACCACCACGAAGCCATAGAGCCTGAAACAGATTCTCACGAGGAACAGGATGACGGACCTTTAGTTTATCCTGTGTCTTATCACCATGATATGAATTCTTTTCTCAAGGACAAACCCCCTGAGAAAAAAGGGGGATTTAAGATGGCAACACTGAAAATGGAGTATGTTGGCACCCCTTTCTTGATAGCAATCTGGATGTTTATCGCGGGATTGACCAAAATAGGTAAGTGGAATTCTAAAGATACTTACGAATTTGAAACAAAATGAGCTATAAAATTTAGTAAAATCATATTTGAATGATATTTGTTTGAATATAGGTACTTAATATAATGTTGTTTAAAGTAATATTTCATTTACACTATGTAAACAAAAGACAAATATTTGTTATAATCTAAAAAATGTAATATAACCATATAATAAATTACAACACCTTGTAATAATATATTTATTTTAAATGCTAAAAGGTGTAAATTAACAATATAATACAAATTAAAATAACTTTTATTAGATTGTTTGACATGTTTCGACTCTCCGAGTCATTTTCAAAAACAAAATGAGAATATTCTAGAATTGCATGGGTTTTGAAGTTATTATTTTCATGTACTTTTCTAAAAATTACGCACGTTATCTTCTATTTTTACTTGGTTGTTTATTTTCATTTCTGTGACCATGGAGTAACTCGAGCCACAGTTTCGGTAAATTAAAAGATGCCGCATCGTTACATATTGTATTTTCTATACTATACTATCCATCCATAATACGAGAAACCATAGAAATACTAACGCGCAAAAATACAGTATGTAACGATGCGGCATCTTTTAATTTACCGAAACTGTGGCTTGAGTTACTCCAGGGTCACAGATATGAAAATAAACAACCAAGTAAAAATAAAAGATAACGCGCGTAATTTTTATAAAATAATAACTTCAAAGCCCGTGCAATTCTAGAATATTCTCATTTGTTTTTGAAAATGACTCGTAGTGAGTCAAAACATGTAAAACAACCTAATAAAAGTTATTTTAATTTGTATTATGTTGTTAATTTACACCTTTTAGCATTTAAAATAAATGTAATATAACCATGTACGGAAATATATATTAAGCTCTTTCGACTTACCCACGACTCCGAAAAGTAGGCTTTACCTTTCGAAACCTCAGAAACCGATATATCTTCGAGATTTAAAGAAGCATTTATAAAAACAAAGTTTCTTTTGCTGTCACTGTTTTTCGGAAATATTTCCGAGAATTTTTTATAGTATTTTAAACAGTTTTCTTAAGTAAGAATATCGGTTTATAGGATGATATTTATTCTCAATTAAACATTTTCAGCTTCATTACTAAACTTATACATGCAAGAGTAACAAAATAATAATGTTTTTAATGTAAATGTTAATGCTGTTAATTTGTTCAGTTTGTCTGTAAAGCAGGTTTATTGAAAAAGAAAATGTTTAATTCAGAATTGATAGGATTCGAAAAACCTATATCCCGTTCAATAAAAAGTTAAAATTTCAGTGCAAATTCACCTTGTTTAATAGTTAAAATTCATAAAGATACAAATAAATGTGAATATATTGCTTGAAGGCGCGTAAAAACATACATAAAAACATTTAAAAGCACATTAAAGTCCTTTTAAAAAATTCCAAAACGTTTTCAACCGTTACTCGGTCATCATCAGTGAAAAACTAATTGTTGAGTTGAGTTGTTGTCTCTTCGCGTCTTCTAGCTTGCCCGGAACAAACCGTTTTACTTCAAGGGTGTGGAATATATCATTTTAAAAGGACTTTAATATGTTTTTAAATGTTTTTATGTATCGTTTTACGCTCCTTCAAGCAATATATTTACATTTATTTGTATCTTTATGAATTTTAACCTATATCCCGGTTTAAGAATACTGATTAATACTCTATAAAAACAACTGGAAAACGTTTCTGAAAATCACTGGCATCAAAATAAACTTTGTTTTTAATGTTTCTTCAGATGTCAAAAATATATTAGTTTCTGATGATAGAGAATGCTTTTCGGAATCATAGGTAACTGGGAAAAGGTTATTGTATATTATCGTTCGTAGCTATAATATATGTTCGTAGATTATGAAATATTTGTCTTTTTTTACTGTGTAACTAGGACAGTATCACTCAGTGAAAATATTTATAAATACGAATAAGTTATAAATATGTTTGGCTAATATTTGTTAGAATACTGACGAACTTGTTTAATATAGATAATTAAAGATATAGGTTATATAGTAGGATGGAATCACTGAGCGAAATCATAAGGCTATTTGCAAATTAAGATAAGTTAGAAAATGTATTACAATCATGTTCCCATGTTTGACTGATATCTATTAGTCAATACGCAGAAGAACCTGTATAATGTAATGTTGATTAAAATAACATTTTACTTAGTAGAATGTGGGATCATTCAGTGAAATTGTAAAAATATTTACGCATATAAATAAGAATTAGTTGGAAAATGCTATAAAATTACGTTTG
Organism: Maratus michaelseni; assembly: GCA_963931845.1. NCBI lineage: Eukaryota > Metazoa > Arthropoda > Arachnida > Araneae > Salticidae > Maratus > Maratus michaelseni. Next base: position 3,129,311 of record OZ007597.1, on the reverse strand, counting down.
ACTAATATTTGTTAGAACACATAAGAGCTATCTTAAGCTAATAGAAATTGAAGTGAGGTTCCGCTTAATAGCATGTATATTCGTTGATATTGCAGAGGTATTTATTTATATAACGCTGATAAAATATAATAGCTATGTATATATAATATAAAATATAAAATGTTTGACTAATACTTGTTAGAATTCGAAGAACCAGCTTAATGCTACAATGGCAACATTAAGCACATTAAGCATTAAGAGCCTACATCAGTCACGCGAAAAAACGCGCAAGCTAATGTTAGGTCCATGGGAAGGTTCTTGCGCGATTTCTCGCTCGCATTTTAATATTTTTAAATGATTTTTTGTGCATAGGATAGCTGAGGTTGATCTCTAACGTTGTTAGTTTCTACTTTTTTGATTTTGGTTCCAGTTATTTTATATAAGGGTACTGTCACTTTCAGAACCGGTTCCAACTGGTTCCAAACTTGAAAATGTTCGCTTATAAAAAAAAAACTGTAACCAGAATATAAAAAGTAAAAACTAACAACGTTAGAGATCAACCTCAGCTATCCTATGCACAAAAAAAAAAAAAAAAAAAAAAAAAATCATTTAAAAATATTAAAATGCGAGGGAGAAATCACGCAAGAACCTTCCCATAGACTTAACATTAGCTTGATCATTTCTTTGCGTGACTAGCATAGGCTCTTAAGTAATAGCCTGTTTAATGAATTGTATTGTCACTGAAGTTCTGATAACATTTCCAGATATGAATAAACAACGGCAATATAATAAAATCATGCTTGACTGATATTTGTTAGAATATAAACGAATATGCTTGATGCAATCAATGTTAAACAAATATTCTACTCAATGGAATGCATTCTCAGCTATATATTATATGATGGAAGGTATTCTAATTCATCCATGGCATTAGAATAAGTTCAAAAATATAATGCTATCAGGTTTGACTGACTTTTTAAGTAATGCACCGTTTACTGACGTTCATTCTTACTTAGTATCTAAATACATTCATAAATGTGAAATCAAATAAAATGAGTTAGAAAAAAATTATAGAATCCTGTATGAAAAATATTTATTCGAGTACTTCCAAATCCGCTAATTATAATATCGATTCTGATAATATCTCCGCTAATTTGATATGGTCTCAATATGCTACTCTCATTGACCTTCATTTTATTAGCTTCAATTAAACACATCTAATTTTAAATAAACACGGTTTGAAAAGTAATTTTAATTCTGTGATAGGTTAGGATGTTTCTGTTCAAAGCATTAAATTTCAGATTTATTTTAAATGATCAAATACATAGTTTGAAAGCCAAAGATATAATGAGCTATAATTTATGGTGAAAGTAGATTTAATAAAAAAAAAGTATTTCGGATTATGTTACAGTTATGAATTTTTTTTTTCATATATCTTCCTTATCTGCTGCTTCTATTTGCTCATTTTCCTGATATACTATAATACTAAACTATAATTATTGTAGGATTATAATTAATGTTGATATATAATTACGGCCTGATAAACAATGAGAAACTGTCTGACTCATTCTTAAACGCAAAGGTATAAAATTGGCAGGCCTGACTATGGAAGAGATTTGGAATCGAAATAAGTTTTCCAGTTTTTTATCCATAAATTACTTATTGGGTTATAAACGATTTTTGTTACGTGAAAACACGTTTTTTTTTTCTTGTGATGCCGTGTCAGGAATTCGGTTTAAAACGTCGACTTTGGCAGTATTTTCTGAAAGATCCTCTGCCTTTAGTAAAAAATGGAAAACGCCTTTCGATTACAAAGTTTCTTAATCACAGCAACGGCCAATTTGATAAATTTGTGAACAAAAATGAATTAAAAAATGTATCTGAAAATAGCCAGTTTGAATTCGAGAACAACTGCTTTAAGGGGGAATTATTATTAATCACTGCATTTACATGCTCACTTACAAAAATTAATATCTTTAAAAATTATACTTAACTTACTTTTGCAAGTATTTTTATAATTTTTAATGAATTCTAAAAATTCTTAAAGTATGCAGCTTTAAATATAAAAAATTTTGTTTATATATCATTACGAAAAAATAATTATAAAAATCTTGTTTATATATATATTGACTAAGCTTGAAATGATATAATAATATGCGGCTTTGTTTCAATGGCTTATATGCAAACTTACAGTCGAATGATTTGTTTAAATATAATAAAGTTTTTTGTTAGATTTTAAAGGTTTTCTTACAAAAAAAAAATGATTTAAATTTTCTTAAAGCGTGTATTTTTAATAGACAAAGTGCTGTTTATGATATAATTATCATTATGAAGAAAACAAGTTCTAAAATTTTTACTTAAAAATATAATATTAGTAGGTATAATGGCGTAATACTTCGTTTCATTTATATCCAAACGTACCACACTGCAAAAAAAGACTTTTTTTTTTTTTTTATCTACGAAAATAGAATATAATCATGTATATACGAAAATATACAATAACCTCTTTCGAGTTAACTACGATTTCGAAATGCGTTCTTTATCTTTACAAACCGGATAAACTAATATATTTTCGAGATTAATAGAAGCATTTGTAAAAACAAAGTTCCATTTGCTGCCAAAGAAAAGAAAAGAAAAGGAAAGAAGAAATAAGAAAGAAAAGAAAAGAAAACATTTAGAAGTCTCACCCAGAAAAAGGAATTGATTAAAACTACAAAACATGTTTTGTTGAGTACCTTTTGGTTGTTTTAGCGAAATTCAAGTAAAATTGAACCATTTTACTTGAATTAACAAAACATTTTTTGCTGACAATACAATTTTTTTTTTTTTTTTTTTTTTTTTTTTTTGAAATTGAAAAAAAAAAAAAAAAAAAAAAAAAAAAAAAAATTTGTTGATTCAAACAAAATTTCCATTGCCTGTATTTAAACAAAAAGTTTTGTTGGGTCAACCAAATTTTTGTTGATTCAACAAAACTTTTTTCTGGGTGCTTATTTTTTTATTTACGATTTTAAAAATATTTATGATTGATTAAAAATTATCTCTAACATTCTTTTCTTTCATTTACGACTGAGCGTGACTCTCTAAGTGATATAACAATGTGATGCTTAATTCCATGTCGTTTATATGCAAGTTTGTAAACCCATGATTGATTGAAAATTATCTCTGAATATTCTATTGTTTGTTTTATGACTGAACATGACCCCTTAAGGGATATAATAAGAGGCTTTGTTTCACTTCGTTTATATGCAAATTTCCAAACTCATGATTGTTCAAAAATTATCCTGAACTTTCTTTGTTAAATGTTACTTAACCTTGAAAGCATCCCTCGCTCTTCACAAAAAGTATACAATAATAGAAATTTCTTTCCCTTTTTTAAAAGGAAAAGAAAAGGGATAAAACTATGTGAATAATTACTTTTGTTTTCTTTTCACTTTTCACTTAAGGAAACTTTTTAAAATATTCCCGAGAACTAGAGCGATGTTCTTTAAGAAGCTTTTTGTCGTGATTAACGAATTAGCTTGAGAACATATTCATAAAGTTATTATCATTTTGTTTTTGTTCTTATAGATATCAATCATTTCTATTTATTAATTTGACACTGAATTTTAAAACTAGGGAAGTTTGGCTAAAAATGTTTATTGCTTTTATTAAAACAATACATTACGCACAGATCTGGTGGAAAAATAATAATTTTAACTTTATCACAAATAATTGTCATGAATAAATAAATAAATAAAATTACCTGTACCACTAAGTATGAATAATGTCTGTCGATAAATGTTGTACACAAATTCTGTACTTAGGGGCTGTCTCTATAATGAAATTTAAATGCAAACATTATAAATTTTCAATGACAACATTCATTTTTAACTAAATGTTTTTACCAACGGTTTAATTTTTTTTCATATATGCACAAGGCTTCACAATAAGGCACACTTTTGGGGACAGACGTTTTGCCCTTTATTGAGAAGTTATCTTTCATAGAGAAAGACATTAAATTGCAATATGATCACCTATTTTCATACATAATATTGAATGTATAAAAAGGGGTATTTTATATCATATACACTGAAAAAATAATACAAATATTTCTTAGTCTAGGAAAGTATAATATAACTACGTAACGAAAATATACAATAACCTCTTACGAGATACCCACAATTCCGAAAAGCGTTCTTTATCGTTAGAAACCTCAGAGTTTAATAATTTTTTTTTAAGATTTAAAGAAACATTTATAAAAACACAGTTTCCTTTTTTCTTCAACTGATTTTCGTAAACGTTTTCGAGTCGTTTTTAGAGTGTATATTCATCAGTTTTCTGAAACAAAAATATAGTTTTTTCGGATGCTATCTATTGTCAAGTAACACAACGACATCTCAAGTTTACAGACAAAGATGATAAATGAACAGAATTAGCATTAATATTAAGATTAATATTATTTTGTTACTCTATTTTGTTACTTCATGTATAAATTCAATTACTCAGCTGAAAATATTTCATTGAGAATGAATAGCATCCTAAAAACCGATATTACGGTTATCTTTAAAATTCAATTACTTAGCTGAAAATATTTCATTGAGAATGAATAGCATCCTAAAAACCGATATTATGGTTATCTTTAAAATTCAATTACTCAGCTGAAAATATTTCATTGAGAATGAATAGCATCCTAAAAACCGATATTACGGTTATCTTTAAAATTCAATCACTCAGCTGAAAATATTTCATTGAGAATGAATAGCATCCTAAAAACCGATATTATGGTTATCTTTAAAATTCAATTACTCAGCTGAAAATATTTCATTGAGAATGAATAGCATCCTAAAAACCGATATTACGGTTATCTTTAAAATTCAATCACTCAGCTGAAAATATTTCATTGAGAATGGATAGCGTCCTAAAAACCGATATTACGGTTATCTTTAAAATTCAATTACTCAGCTGAAAATATTTCATTGAGAATGAATGGATCGCATCCTAAAAACCGATATTACGGTTAATCTACTCAGAAACTTTTCTAAAACATAGTGGCAATAAAAAAAATTTTGCATTTACAAATGCTTCTTTAAATCTCCAAAGTATATTGGTTTATGAGGTTCGTATTTTTATATATTTTATTTTGTTTAGTTTATTCCTTTTGTTATATCTTTTAGTACTTGTTCTAACACAGAGTTTTAAAAGATTATTTTTCAATTATCAAAAATTAAAAAAAAGTAATCGATTATTGACGAATTATTAAAAAAAAAACTATGTTTACCTAGAACAAATTTTAGCTTGAAAGATACTACAGCCATTTCCAAATGCTGAACGGCATACAATTATGAATTTATTTTTTAAGTTATTTCAACTTGTAAAAAAGGACAGCAAACGAGCAATTCAACTTTTAATTAACTGTTTTTAAATAAATATTTTTTACATTACTAAACTACTTTGTTTTTATGAAAATTTCGTTGTTGAGTTATGAAAACTAAGAGAAAGTCTTAAAAATTTAAATAATTCTTGTAGAAAATGGGTAATATATAAAAAACTTATTCATCAGCAGCGATAATAATAATAATAATATATTAAAAAATTACATAAAAAATATTTTACAAAATTTATATGTATTTTCTATTACTAACAGTTTTAACATTTATTAATAAAAATAATAAAAAATAAATAAAAGATATAAAATAAAAAATTTCTTTTCTTTATTAAACTTTTTTTAATGTAAAAAAAAATGCTTTTCTTTATTATTTTTAGTAAGCCTTTCTTAAAGACTAAATTGTTACTTTTTTGGCATTTTCTACAAGAATTATTCCAGTAATCATGGTTATGTATTAACTTGCATAACATGACACTAAAATTTCTAGTAAAGCAAAGTAGTTTTGTAATTCTTAAAAAAAAAAAGCTCGTTTTTTAAAGCTATTGGTTTTATTTAAAGGTTTAATTTAAAGTTAATATCCCTTTGCTGTCATTCTTAACACTTTCCAACATAGTTGAATAACTATCCGAGCTCTAGCTCGTGTAAATATTCTCCGATTCCCATGCAATTGATATATGTTATTGAGGTTTTCTATGGCATGTTCTCGCTATTAAAAATGAAGCATTATTATGTAGCATTTTATTAGCTGAAAAGAATTCCATTACATAACGGTCTATGGGAGAATGGGGAATCGTTTGCGACGTATTATAATGATATTACCCTATTTCAAACATATTAAAATTAATATATATATATACATATATACATATATATATATATATATATATATCACTGAGATATCTACAAGATACTACAGAATATGATGAGCACAGCATTCATCGTTCATTTACAGGGACACACGAAAGAATTCGGTTTCAGTAATGTTTATTAACAATAATTGCTGGAAGTGCGTTTTGAATTGTGATACGTGTTTTTTAATTTAACTAAATTTTTGCATATAACTTGGTGTGTATTAATTCTATAGATCATATTACATTGCAGCACAAAAGGTCTTGAGTGTATTTTCGTTTATTGACTGAGATTGCTAAGGGAGAATTTTCATCTGTGCTATCCGTTTCCTAACTGATATAAATTCACCGAAAGTCGACCACGCCCATGGACCCGGAAGTGGTGCTATGTCGGTACACCTGCTCCCGTCGCAGACCCCGCTTTAGCCCAATCTCGAAAGTGAAACCGGCCGCCATGGCGTCCTCTGCCAGGCTCCCGGCCATTCTACCACGCATAAGCCGGGTTGATTCGGGAACACCTGAAGGAACGCCTTCTCTAAAATAAATTTTAGCATACTATGTATAGTATATATACTAATCTATAGATCACATACAGGGCTGCACAAAAGACTTTTGATGTTAATTGGGGAAATTGTGTATTCTAATGTGTTATGCGTATTAACAATCAGTTGCGTTTAAAAAACGAATTACCACAATTTAGAACACAATTCCAGCCATTATTGCTCAGATACAGTACTGTAACCAAATTCTTTCGTGTGTACCTGTATATACAGGATAAGTGCTATGCAATCCCTATTCTATAGTAAGAATCTTATATAGTGCATCTCAGTGACGTATATCCGTTTCAATATAATATTTGAAATCGTGTAACATAATTAAAATATATTCTTAATGATTTTTTCCATAGACTTGAATGTAACGGAATTCTTTTTAGTGTCCCTGTAAACGAACTATGAATGCTACACACTTCATTTTAATTCGGAGAATGCAATAGTAAATCTCAACAACATATATCAGTTACATGTCACTCCGGGTATATTTAGGCAATTGAGTGCACACAGACAGACAGGCGGCCAGGCAAACCGAAGTCATAAACATCTTTAGACTATGTTGAAAGGTGTTAAAAAGAGTATAAATGATTAATTTAAACGTAAAGCGATTGTAAGTATGACAATTATCAAACTTCTATTTTAGTAGAGGAGCAGAAATTTAAAAAAATGGTATATTGTGAAAATATGACAAATCTGAACCGTTCTACATAGAGGACGATGATAAAATATGGATTAAGACGAAAAAATGTTCCCAAAGTTCCCTCAACTCTCTCCTTTTTTTCTCGGTGGCGAATTTTCCGCCCTTTGGTCATCGATGTCGAGGCAATCACTGGCTGCATCTCAAAACACGAACAAGGGTGTCCTTATTTGACTCAAATCTGGAGAAGCTGAAAATGACTTAAAAGCTGGTTTCAAGTTCAAGTTTAATTGCGCGCGTTAAATTTTAATGGAACTTGAAAAAAAATGAAGTATTTTAAGGTTCATTTCTTGGATATTAAAACAATATGAAACCAAGAACGAAAAATCATGCGCCAAGCATAGATTATTTAACACTTTCCAGAACCACTATAATTTTACAAATTTTCACCGTTTAATAAGGTGAAAGATGATGTCTAAGTAAACAATTTCGAAAATGCATAACACATTTGAAAACCCAATTCCAACAATTAACGTCCATAGTCGGAAGAAATCCGAACTCTTTTGTGTAGCCCTGTATATGATCTATAGAGTTGTATATGTACTACATAGAATGCTAGATTTAGTTCAGTTAGGAAACGCGTACCACAGTTTAAAATTCCCCTTCTGGAATTTACGCCAATGAACGGGAATGTACTCGAGAACTTTTGTGCTGCCCTGTATAGGATCTATAGAATTTATACACACCAAGTAATAGACAAAAAATGAGTTTAATTTAAAAACGCGTTCAGCAACTGAAAAAGCATTTCCAACAATTATTGTTAACAGACAGTACCGAATTCTTTTATATGTCCCTGTAAATGAACGACGAATGCTATTCACACAATATTCTATAGTACGCTTCTTGTAATCCACCTCATTGATATATATATCAATTTCAATATGTTTGAAATAGTGAAACATTGTTAAAAGAAATCCCAAGCGATTTTTCTCTCTGGACCGTAGTGTAACGGAATTATTTTGAGCGTTCCTGTAAAGGTACTGTAAGGGATGTTCGCACGATATTCTACAGTAAGGCTCTTGTAGTGCACGGCAGTGATATATATCATTTTCAATATTTTTTAAATTGTGTACCAACAATAAAATAAACTGGAAAGGATTTTTCCCTATAGACCGTAATGTAACGGAATTCTTTTGAGTGTCTCTGTAACAAAAAATAATAATTAATTAATTAATTAATTAAAGCTATAAATGCTACACTTTTCATTTTCAATACCGAACATGCCATAGTAAACTTCTATAACATATTAAAGAAAAGGAACTTGCCAAGCAAATTAAAAAAATAAATTTATTTCTATATTGTTAAGCCCGAGAAGGGACAGATATTAAAATTATTTTATTTAGTCAATGCTACAATAATGTTGCATTTTTATATTAAATCTTGCTCAGTCTATTTAATCTTAAAAAAGTAAATTTAAATTTGAAACATGATATTAAAGCAACTTTAAAACATTTCATTTAGTTGAAATGAAATCTAAATAAATCTTCAACTTTTTAAATTATTTGAACTTCTCATGTTTCTTGTCTGTTAGAATTTGCTACAATACAAATTTTGCATAATGCATGTAAAACTGGAAAAAAAGTTGAAGATTTATTTAGATTTCATTTCAACTGAATGAAATGTTTTAAAGTTGCTTTAATATCATGTTTCAAATTTAAATTTTCTTTTTTAAGATTAAATAGACTGAGCAAGATTTAATATAAAAATGCAACATTATTGTATCATTGACTAAATAAAGTAATTTTAATATCTGTCCCTTCTCGGGCTTAACAATATAGAAATAAATTTATTTTTTTAATTTGCTTGGCAAGTTCCTTTTCTTTAATATCTCAAGTTTTTTTAATAACAAATTAATATGAAGCAGATAAGATTCACATCAGGCAAGTATGTAAAAGACTGCACAGATCAAAATCAGTATCGGTAATATGAAATATACAGTTCAAACATTGATTATTCTTGAAACAATTAAAAAAATAAAAGTAATTTTTTACAAAAAAAAAGTATATAACGTACTTCAACGGATTGTTTCTCATCTTCATAATGATAATAATAAACAAATCATGTTCATTTTTGCAAATAATTTTATTCCATTGTGCAAAATACGCTTGCAACCACTTTGGAAAGAAACAGTAGAAGATGGAACAGTGGAAGAGTAAGTAATGTGTGAAAGCTATCGATAAAATCTTATGTTGTTTTATCACATAATAAGAAGTATAAAAATAATAACGAGTATATATGAGCAGAATGTTCTTGAATATAATTGCAAACAGGGAACGTGTCAAGAATTTTTGTTATATAAATCAAATAAGACACCTATCTGGCTTCGCCAACTAGCGCGCCCTTAACTTACATCGGTGCCTCGAACCGAACGAACCTCCGACCCGGGTCCCCGCTGCCTTCGACACAGGATGATCCCTTAATTTGCACATCAAATAGTATAAACCTCTAACTGAACGAACCTCCGGCTCGGGTCCCCGCTGCCTGAGGCACCGTATAGCAGTCGTGCTGCGCACGTGCTGCATAATATGATTAAGCGGTCACAGACCTTTCCAACGATATATCACATGAGGGGTGTGTGCAAAATTTAGAAAAGTACCCCCTTGGGGAGGCAAAGTGGGGGATGGACACCGGAGATACATAATATGATTAAGCGGTCTCAGATCTTTCCAAAGATATATCACATGAGGGGTATCGGCAAAAATTAGAAAAGTGCCCCCTTGGGGAGGGGCAAAGTGGGGGATGGACACCGGAGATGCATAATATGATTAAGCGGTCTCAGACCTTTCCAACGATATATCACAGAGGGGTATCGGCAAAATTTAGAAAAGTGCCCCCCTTGGGGGGGCAAATTGGGGGGATGGACACCGGAGATGCATAATATGATTAAGCGGTTATAGACCTCTCCAACGATATATTACATGAGGGGTCTCGGCAAAATTTAGAAAAGTGCCCTCCTTGGGGGGGGCAAAGTGGACGGATGGACATCGGAGGTGCATAATATGAATAAGCGGTCACAGGCCTTTCGAACGATATATCACATGAGTGGTGTCGGCAAAATTCTAAAATCCCTCCATCCACCCCTCCCCATAATTTTTGACGCGGCTTCATTTAAAAAAATTATGATTTGTGTTATAAAATATCCTAAAGTTTAAAACAGATCGCTTTATTGTATTTCCATTTTGTGTTCACGCCCTTCCCCCTCCCCTCCCGAAAGGGGAAAACGCACCCCCCTTCCTCCTCCTCCACATAATTTTTTACACGGCCTAATTCTTAAAATCATAATATCTCGCCCGCACTGTAATAGAAAGCTTTAATTTACCCATAATGTAATTTAAACAGATTGGATGAATAGTCGAAAATAATCTGTCTTCCTGGTCGAAGCGCTAGTCGACACCTGACAGGTCTCTAAAGAAAGTAACAACACCAGAATTTAGAGTTTTTTGATTAGAGAATTTATTTTTTTACAAAATTAGGTGTTTTGAAGAAAATTAGTGGAAGCGCGTACAAAAAGTGGGAGAAACTCTAGTAAAATAACTCGTTCAACGGGATTTGCTGTGTTAGAATAGCATGGGAAAGTCGCGCTGGAAATAAATAAGCCTTGCGCTGCCGCGCAAGGCTTAATTTACTATATAAACCTTTTATAGGAAATAGAAAACGTTGTTCGATTCTTCGGCATAGAAAAGTAATTTTTGCAAATTTCATGCATTTATTCATAAAATGTACTTCGTTAATATGACCATCAGATTTGCTTGTTGGTAGAGAAAAATAGGAACATCGATCCTTTTAAAGAAGTATATTTTTATTTCATACCAAACTTCTCTTTTGATAAAATTGAATGTAAATTTCCATAAAATTAATTATGTGCACGGGATTAACAGTTATTTTCTTGTACGAAGATTTTTAAAAATGAGATATTACTTTTAAAACAATTTTTAAATATTATGCAATTTTTTCGGTATCGGGATCGGACGGGCTCGTGCTCTAAAGATGCAAAATGTTTCGGGCTCGGGCGAGCTCGGATTTAAAATTGTGGGGCTCGGGTAGGCCCGGGCTTCGAAAAGAGATCTCTAATACATAAACAAGATTTGCTCGTATTATAATATATGATTTGGTTACGCTATTTCCACCAGTGACGCTATACATGCAAGAATAATTTTTATTGTATCAGTATTACCTAATTCTAACTTGAAGCATGGTAGGCATATGAAAAAACATAAGAAAAATGGATTTTAAAGTTTTAGTTAGGCAATGTTCCACCATGGGCGCTACCAGTGTAAAAATCATGCGAAAATGTTTATTAAACATAAATTTGATCATGGCATTATTCAAATAATTTATACAAACCCGTAAAAAATAAAGTTTAAAAAAAAATAGTTATCCTATTTCTTGCCAGGAGACTCTATAAACACAAAAGAAAATTGTGTTGAATCTGTGCCAACTACTTTTAATTTCAATATAGCTATTATGCAATGAAACATTAAAACAATCAATTTTATTTAAATTTGGTTACCTTATTTCCTCCCAGGTGGTGCTATAAACGAAAAAGTAAATTGTGTTGAACCAGTACAGTCTATTTCATAATAACCATCTACGCCATTAATATATAATAAGACGTCAACTTTCTCCCTAGCGAAATCTATAAACTATTTGATAGAAAATTTTCTCTTGTATGTAACTAATATTCATACTTATTAATCACTATCGGTGAAAATTATTTCAATTGTTTGTTATAAATATGACGTCATATATACAATTGCTTCCTGTATTTATTCATATTGATGCTCCTTGTATTATGAACAAATGTATACTGAACTAAGAAAATGCTTTTTTTGTTACAAATGTGGCGACATACTCACCTGTTTTTTGCTTGAATTATAACCAAATATTTGAAAATCTCCGTTTATTTAGAGTATGACGTCGTGTTGTTCCATTTTTTTTTTAAACTTAAAAAATCTAATTCATTTTCATTTTGAACGTGGAAATCTTTCAATTGAAAATTTATTGCTGTGGTCAAATTATTATTACGGTTTTCGAATTGTTGGCAACAATAAAGAAACATAGTTAAATTTTATAGGAAAAACATCCATTGATTCCCAATGAAAATTATGAAAATTTGAATTATTAAGAAAAATATTTGAATAACGTAAATAAAACATAGCCTATGTTAATTCCTGGATTATAATCCACCTATATTCAATGACATTTAATCATCCGTTTTGATCCTGCCGTCAGCCAAACAATTTCACTATTTCAAATTTCAAATTTTATTAGAATTAGTACACAGTTAAAATTTTGTGGCAACGCGTACAAAAAGTGGGAAAAACTCTAGTAAATTAACTCGTTCAATGGGATTTGCTGTGTTAAATTAACATTAAGATGTCACACTGGAAATAAATAAGTATTGCGCTGCCGCGCAATACTTAAATATTAATTGCAGGACAATATTTACGCGAGTTAGATCACGGACAAGCAAACCGAATTCATAAAAACTTTTCAACTATGTTGGAAAGTGTTAAAAACTGACAATAAACATGTAAACATTCTCTTCTGTTCTTTCTCTGAATTAAATACACAACTGTTTTTTTTCTCTTAATTATTATTATTTTTTTGTAAATATTTTGAGATCTAATAATGTTGCAAATATGTACTACCTTTCTTCTTAAAGTCAATTGCTATATGTATTATCATCCGTGTTTCCTCTTTCTTACAATGTATCACATATTTAAATTTCTAATTTGAGATATGGGGACTTATTTATAATGGTTCAAAAACATATTTCATTCAATTTTATAGATAGGGTAACGAAATTTTTGTAATGATAGTGTTGTAGAATATATATATATATATATATATATATATATATATATATATTACTGATCATTTTCGTCTGGGAGGTGGATAGTACAGAAGTTAATAAAATAAAGGGAGGACTATTTCATGAACATAATCTTATTTCCCGAGTTATTTTTAACTTTTTTACAATTTACATATTTGCGCATGCCTACATATCTCCAATAGGTGAGGAATTCAGTACGTTCCAACCGTTTTGTGACACCCTGTATATTTACAAATATACAGCGTATATAAATCAATGTTAGTTCAGCCTTGTAAACCTATACAATTTAACTGTAGAAATAATTCTTGTGTTTTATTCCTGATAATCTGAGAAAAGTTCAATGAATCAAATTGTTGCGACAAAATTCTTCTTGGAGTATCTGACCGAAAGACAAAGGCCTGATCTCAACAGGTGCTTCCAGAACATCATAATGGCTTGTTTTCTAAGCCAGAGGTAATAAGCGAGTAACATCCATTACGAGGCAAGAGTTTTCACGTGCACATTAGTGATGCATAATTATCTATTATCATGCAAATGCGTGTGGCCGTTCCCTTTCTCCTAGGCAAGTCGAAGAAAAGAAAATATCCTCTAAGGATGATTTTTTTCTTTTAGATTTTTCTTTCCAAATTTCAATTCTGTTTTCCGAGATTCAAAACAGTTAGTTAAATGCAACAATTTTACATTCATGCAGCACTCTTTAAAAACTTATACCAGAAGAATGTTGGCGAAAAACCACTAGAAATAGTAACTCTGCTAGTTTGTTCTTAGTTTTGCATATTTGTAACATATATACAGTGGTGGCCAAAAGTGTGGACATTTTTTGAAAGTTTATTGTTTTTCAACTTTGTGTGCTTGTAGAATATATTAATTTTTACTTAAATACAAACGTTTATATATCAAATTGAAGATAATTTAATGTAGAATTTAATAATAAAAACAGCGTTACAATATCTGTATTACAAAAAAGTTATGCAACAAATAGTAAGATCTATCTTAGATTTGCATTTTTTTTAAAGTGATACTTACACAATCAATACTTAGTAGGATAACCCTTACTTTTTAAGACAGCTTCACAGCGCCTTTTCATCGAGTGAACGAGTGTTTGGAGTTCATCTTTCGTAATCACATGGTGCCAAGAATCATTTATAGCTTCAATAAGTTGTCTTTTATTGGATGGACGTTTTTTTCGTACAAGAATTTTCAAACGTCGCCACAAATTTTCAATTGGATTGAGATCAGGTCTGTTTCCTGGCCATGGTAATATATCTATGCCTTTATTTTGAAACCATGCTTTGCATACTTTTGCTGTGTGGCATGGAGCTGAATCCTGATGAAAAATAAATGGTGCGTTGTTGGGGAAGAGATCCCTGATGGAAGGTATCAATTTTGGTTCCAGGACAGTTTCGATGTACAGGGTGTCCATAATTAAACTGCAAGTGTTCAAGGGGTGCTGGAGAGAAAACTACCGGGTATAATCCAGTGAAATTTGGTATCTACACGTTTCAGAAAATGCGCAAGTCAAATATGCAAAAAAAATCACCATTTTCACCCGATAGATGGCGCTGTACCGTATTTAAACGTTCACCGGTGGCATATACAACCTCCAAAATCGATAGACAGAGCATAATGAAATTCTAAGAGGCATATAAACAATATAAAATAACATTTACAGTCTATCAAAATTCCATACAATTCTCTTCAGTAATTAAATTTTTACAGTAACATGTAATAAAAATTAGCGTAAATAAGATCACAAATTAAACAATCCATAAAGACGCTTTGGAAAACAAGCCATTATTTATTCAATGAAATTATTACATGATGTTCTCAATGTGTGACCTCAATGCAACCACATGGTGAAAACGTAAAACAGCATGGTCCACCGTCGCATTTAAAATCTGTGGTGTAACACACCTCACGTGTCTCGTTATGCTAGATTTCAATTCAGCAACAGAAGCATGTCGTTCTCCATAAACCACATCTTTCAGATGTCCCCACAGATAAAAATCGCAAGGGTTAAGGTCAGGTGAACGTGGGGGCCAAGCGTTGTCGAAACCTCTGTTTATGACTTGGTCCGCATCAAAGGTATCTTGCAGCAATTTTTTAACATCTTTAGCGATGTGAGGGAGTGCTCCGTCCTGAATAAATACCGTGGTTTCTAAACAATGTCTCTCTTGCAATGCTGGAATCAATTGTTGTCTCAACATCGCACCGTAGCTAGTCCCTGTAACACTAGAGCGTTTGGGACCACTTGGAGTTGGGGTCTCAAAGAAATATGGGCCCACAAGAAAATCACAAGTCATTCCACACCATACAGTTACATAATCGGAATGGAGGGGTTCTTCACGTTTAGCGTATTGTTTGTTCGTTCCCCATATCCTGCAGTTATGCGCATTTACACTACCTGATAGTGTAAAATGCTCCTCGTCTGTCCACAATATTCTCTGTATCCAAGTGTCATCTTCACTGATTTTCGACAGGACAAGGTTTGCAAAATCAAATCTTAGGGTGTCATCATGAGGTTTCAATTCTTGAAGAATTTTAATTTTATACGGATAATGCCGAAGAATGTGGCGCAACACTTTATGCACAGTTGACCAGGGTAGAGATAATGTCCGAGCCACACTTCTTGCGCTCACTTGTTGCAGCATACTGGCTCCTGAACTGCTACTCGTAGTCGCAATGGCGTCATCAATTTGTTGCACTTTTTCCGGGTTTACGGGCCGTTGTCCTCTTGTGCCTGGAATAACGCCCAATTTTCCTGATTCTTCAAATTTTAAAATCATATTTTTCAATTTATTGACACTCATTGGACCTCTTCTTAATCGTTTCATACGCCGGTATTCTTTCAGAGTAGCTGAATAGCTACCATTCTGATAGAATATCTTCTCTAACAATGCACGTCCCTTCTTATTCAGAGTCATGACTGGCCTTTACTTAATGTATTGATGTTTTTATACTGTTCGATGGGCTTAAAATTTGCATATATGCCGTCGATAAGCATTGAAACACGGTATAGAGCCATCTATCGGGTGAAAATGGCGATTTTTTTGCATATTTGACTTGCGCATGTTCTGAAACGTGTAGATACCAAATTTCACTGGAATATTCCCGGTAGTTTTCTCTCCAGCACCCCTTGAACACTTGCAGTTTAATTATGGCCACTCGGTATTTTTTGGCATTCAGGATGCCATCAATCATTTGAATTCGGCCCACACCATCTGCAGATATACATGCCCAAATCATGACATTTGTAGTTGCTTCAGTGCAATCAGGATGAAGTGCTTCTCCTACTCTACGTCTCACGTATTTTCTACCATCACTACCAAAGAGCGATATTTTACTCTCATCACTCCAGATTACTTGCTTCCATTGATTTTCTGACCATTTAATGTGTTCTTTTGCCCACTTAACTCGTTTTTCGCGTTGCTTTTGATTTAAATATGGTTTTTTCTTTGGAATTCTAGCTTGTAGTCCAAATCCTGATAAACTTCTTCTTATTGTTCTTGAACTTACTGCAATACCCGCTGCATTCATTTCACATCTAATGGCATCTGATGAAATTTTTCTATCTTGAAGCCATAGCCGTTTAAGTTTTCTATCGGCAGTAGTGTGCATTTTTTTGGGCCTGATTTGACCTTATTTTCCACTGATTTCGTTTTTTCATTACGTAAACAGAACTTTCGTGCACCAGAACAAGTCACTGAACCACCAACTTGTCTTGCAATTTCAGCATAAGAGAGGCCATTTTCTCTCAATATGACATTTCAGCTTCTGTTTGTAGATGTCCAATTAGTTCTTCTTGTTGATGACATTGTTTAAAATTAGTTTAATTAAAAAAAAGGACTTTAAATATTCAAAAACAGCAATACTCCATTTAATTGTACTAGTATGCATCATTCCGCAAAATATTTCCACAACAATAACTCTTTTACCATCCAAATAACCTAAACTATAGTTACAGACATTTGATTGGTCCTCAGAACAGTGTTTGTGATTGGCTAGTACGCTTTTATTACAAAACACGTCCTTATTCAAAACGATTTGTGTTTGTTTGTTCTACTAAAATGAGCATAACTTTGTTTGTAATACAGATATTGTAATACTGTTTTTATTATTAAATTTTACATTAAATTACCTTTAATTTGATATCTAAACGTTTGTATTTAAGTGAAAACTAATATATTCTACAAGCACACAAAGTTGAAAAACATGAAACTTTCAAAAAATGTCCAAACTTTTGGCCACCACTGTATGTGGATTAAGGTGAATAATGTATAACTTCAGCACTATTCAGATTATTCAAGTACAAATACAAACAAGCAGAAAGTTCGCTAAATACATACTTTTGAAAGCTTCCTGAGCTTTGCATCCTATAACAACCAACAACTGTGGCTAATATCTATGAAACTCTCGTTCATACTTACGCGCTTTCCTTCTTGCATTGTGTGATCTCATATTCATGCTTACTTTTATCGCAGCTCGTGATTGTTATTATTTCATTGAGTTCATATCATTGATGCTTTTACTTCTCATTATTCCCACACTATAGAAAACTTTAATAAGTTCAAGCTACGTCGGTCGTTACATATTGAATTGTCACGTGTTACAATCTCTGTGGTTTCTGTTATAATGAATGGATAGTATAGATTGAAGGGAAAATTTATCTTACTTTCATTGTTTTCATTGCGCCTTTAATTTGATAATGGCTTCGATGGAGCCGAAGCATGTAAACAATCTCTTAAACCTTTTTTACTGTTTTTAAAGATTTATTTTACACATTTTAGCAACTAAAAGTAATATATTATCACGTGTTATAATTATTTGTTATATATTTATTATTAACCCTTTTTTCTTATTTTTTTTTTTAATTGAACGAAGGAAAACTTCATAAAACGATTTTTCGATAAATCATCCAGATAGATATTACTAAACGCAATCGATCCATTTTACCCCCAATTAGCCATAGAAGGACAAAAGCTAATTTCGTGCCATTTCAGCAGAGAAATGAAACATATATATATCGGACCAATTATTTCAACTCTTAAAATGATTTAGATTGCCGGAATGTCCCATTGAACACTGATTGCAATTACATTTAGACATTTACGTACATTACATTGAAAATGTGTAACGGGACTCCCCAAATGCTTTCAGCAAATTCAATTCTACGCGCGTCGACACGTTTACGTCAGAGTTACGTCGTGAATACGTCATGTGTAATAGGCTCTAATATCAAGGTTTCCCATTCTGATTCAGCAACATTTAAAAGGGGTATTTGCATTAAATATATCATTATACAATCATAGAGGGGAATTTTAACCCGTTCGTATCTGGTATCTTTTATTACTTTGTCTTAACAATTATTTTGGTCGTTATCTGCAGGTAGTAATAATGGTATATGTCTATACCTTTGCTATGATCACTTCAATATTTCAGCATTCTCTAATAAAACAACAATAAAAAAAAATAATAGCTTCAATCTCTTTACAATTTTAGTGATTTTTTAATACATATTTCAAAGCAGTGTTACATTCTTTAAATTTAATAAGTAAAAATAGTTTTTTTTTACTTTATTTTTTAAGCATTTAATGTTTATCATAAAAAAATAATAATAATAATTGTAAAAAAATTAATATAGATTTTTCTTTTGAACAATTCTATAATACTTTTCAAAAAAATTTCGCCGAATTTTTTTTTTTTTTAAGTAGTATTAATTGCATTTTTATTTTTCTTTCATTTAAATATCTTTCATAAATATACTCTCAAAAAACTGCAAAGATTTAATTCCATTTTTCTTTTGAAAATTCTATATTTTTTAAAAGACTGAAAACTAAAAATAGATAGAAATTAAATATTTTTCTTTTGGTTTGTGTTCCGTTTAAATATATCTTATAAATGTCATTAAAAAAATAAAACTAATCCTTGAAAATTCTAAATTTAAAATAAATAAATAAGTAAATAAAAATAAATAGAAATTATTTTTTTATATTTTGGTTTGTCTTTTTTTTTTTTTTTTTTTTTTTTTTTAATAAAATTTATAAATTACATTAAAAATATAACAATAATCCTAAAAAATCCTAATTTCATTTGGGAAAAAAATTATAAATTAATTTTTAAAATATAAAATAAATAGTAGTGGAATGATTGATACTTTACTACTTTGATTTATCTTTCATTTGAATAACTTTTATATTAGAAATAAAAAGTTAATTCTTAAAAATAAAAGTATTTATTATTATCATTATTATTTTTAATTCTGAAAGATTTCTTTAAAAATATAAAATAATTATAGTAATGAATAAATTTAATTTCGATCTTTGTTCCGTTTAAATAAATCTTATAAATTTATTTTAAAAATGTAAAATGCATGCATTATTTTTATTTTTATTTCTCGTCCATAAATAATAATAATAATTGTAAAAAATTAATATTATTTTTTCTTTTTAATAACTCTATAAATTTTAAATATCGATATGATATTCAATAATCTCAATGTTAATTAAGAGGTGACATTTAAAAACACAAATAGATATTAAAAGCTATTTAAAAACTCTCCAAGTACTTTCGGCCGGCAACCGCGACCATCTCCATGGAGCGAAAATCCCTTCTCTAGGATCAAATCCCTTTTTCAAATTTCTTTAATAAGAGAAGGGATTTTCACTCCCTGAGGATGGTCGCGGTTCCCGGCCGAAAGTGCTTGGATGGTTTTTAAACATTTTAAACATCTTTTAACATTATTTATATATATATATAAATTTCACCTGTTAAGTAACATTTAAATCTATTGAATTTCATATTGATATTTCACGAATAAAGTAAGGTGAAAATTTGCATTTCGCCCTATGTGTTTTGATCTATAAGTCTATTTAAAATAAATAAATAAATAAATAAATAGTAACGAATTATTTTTATTCTTATTTTTCTTTCATTTAAATAATTAGCATAAATTTACTTTAAAACACTGTAAAAATTTAATACTATTTTTATTTTAAAATTCCATTTTTCGGAAAGACTTAAAAGACTAAAAATACATAGAAATGAAATATTTTTTATTTTGGTTTGTCTTTCATTTAAATAAATCTTATAAATTACATTAAAAATGTAAAACTAATCTTTCAAATTCTGTATATTTAAAAGAAAAATTTAAAAACTTAGGTACTTAAAAAAAAGAAGAAGAAGAAGAAGAAGAAGAAAACAGAAATTATTATTTTTGTTGTTGTTGTTTGTCTTTTGTTTAAAAAAATCATATAAATTACATTAAAAATATAAAACTAATCCTAAAAATTCGTAATTTTATTTTTTGAAAAAATAAATTGAAATATAAAATATATGGTAGTGGAATGATTGATACTTTACACTACTTTGATTTATCTTTCATTTGAATAAATTTTATTAACTTATCTTAAAAACAAAAAGTTCATCTTTAAAAATAAAAGTAACTATTTTATTATTGTTATTATTATTATTATTAGTAGTAGTAGAAGTAATTCTGTAAGCTTGTTAAAAAAATATAAAGTAATTATAGTAATGAATAAATTTAATTTCGATTTCTCTTCCGTTTAAACAAATCTTAAAGTTATTTTTAAAATGTAAATAAAATGCATTATTATTTTTTTCTCTTTCATTTAAATAACTCATAAATTAATTTAAAACATAAAATATATTAATAATTGGAAGAAATCAATATAAACTTTTCTTTTGAATAATTTTAAAAATTTATTTTAAAAAAATTTAAGTAGTAAGGAATAAATTTTATTCTTATTTTTCTTTAATTTAAATAATTATCATAAATTTATTTTTAAAAACTGCGAAAATTTTATTCAACTTTTATTTTGGAAATTCTATAAGTTTAAAAGACTTAAAAAACTAAAAATACATAGAAATTAATTATTTTTATTTTGTTTTGTCTTTCATTTAAATAAATCTTACAAATTACATTAAAAATATAAAACTAATCCTTGAAAATTCCATATATTTAAAAAATAAAAACAAAAATCAATAGAAATTATTTTTTCATATTTTGGTTTGTCTTTTCTTTAAATAAATCTTATAATTTACATAAAAAATATAAAACTAAACCTAAAAAATTCTAATTTTATTTTTTGAAAAAAATTATAAATATTTTTTTTAAATATAAAATAAATAGTAGTGGAATGATTGATACTTTACTACTTTCCTTCGTCTTTCATTTAAATAAATTTTATAAATTTATCTTTAAAATAAAAATTTCATTAGGTTTTTTTTTTTTTTAAGTTTGCTTTAAAAATGTAAAATAGTTATAGCAATAAATAAATTTGTTTTCGATTTCTCTTTCATTTAAATATATCTTAAAAGCAAAATTCATACATTTTATAAGAAGTTTTTTTTTTTTTTAGAATTTAAAACATTTACCTAAAAAAGATTAGAAGTATACAAGAAAAAAACAATTGAAGTTTTTTAAAAGGTTACTTATTAATTGGTAAGTCTATGCAAAATTTGTGATTTCATACCGAATAAAATATTTTGAAACAGTGAGACACATTTTTAAGCCTTAAAACGTTTCTTGTTCCTTTATAAAATACACGTTCAGAAAATTAATTAATGAAGATAAGAAACTAAGGTATAAATTCAGAAAATACACATTGTAAAAATACATAATGTAGAAATACTTATTGTAAAAATACATATGTGTATAAAATAATCTTTTTACTTTTATTTATTTATTTATTTTTACTGAGTAGATTGATGTAAATGTAATTGTAAATTCGTTGTACAAGGCAAGTTTGAAATAACGTTTTTACATTTACTTATTTATTTAGTTATTTTCGAAATAAACACTTTCTACAGAGCTATAGTGAATTCAAAAATAATTCATTGCAGCAGTTAAAAATCTATGTAAAAATTAATGGAGATGTAGGGGGGGGGAGAGCTAAAAAAATAAAGATCGGGATTATGTACAAAGAAGTTATGTAACAGTGAGGTCCTCGAATTGAATTCAAAATTCGCCAGATCTGCAGATAGATACGGATCTGTATTAAGTGAAATTGCTGTTTATTAAGCATCTTTATAGACCATCACTTCTCGAAAAGGAGTGCTTTGACGTTCGATTCCCCCAAGAGTTTTATTTTTATAAGCCAACTGCTTCTCCGGCAGAGAGCTGAATAAGTCAGTTGTACCAGTTTAGTAGCTAACTAACTATAATGATAATACTAAAAATATATTAAATAATACGAAATATACCATTGATATTTAATTCGTGAACTTATAAAATCTTGTCCGTTAGAAAAGTCACATGTAATAAATAACGTATGTTTCCTTACATACTTTAGATAAATATTTAAACAAATTTATGTAAACATTGTAAATTATTTTATTTTATTTTTTTCTTACATGTATAAATTTGTTAATTTTTATAAAATTTAATACAGTTTATGTTCAGAAGGAGATATATTTAAGACATATATTATCAGAATTTAAATATGTTAATATATATATATATATATATATATATATATATATATATATATATATATATATATATATATATATATATATATATACAGGGTGTCCGAAAAGCCTGGAAACGGTCGAATAACTCGAGAAATATACATCGGATCGAAAAATGGAAAAATACATATTCAATAATTTCAAAAAATCTATTTAGGATATCAAAGTTGCTCCCCACCCCAACTCTGCTTTCCTGGGGGAAAGGAGGGCAACTTTGAAATCTTTAATAGTAACCCCCCTTTTTTTTATTGCAGATTCGGATGCTACGATAAAAAATACTTATATAAGAAAAGTATAATTTAGAAAAATCATTTTTCTAAAATATTGAACACGTATTTTTCCGTTTTTCAATCCGATGTATATCTCTCGAGTTATTCGACCGTTTCCAGTTTTTTCAATGGAAACGATTCTCACTGCATTTTACTCGATTACAGCGCCATCTACGATTTTTCGAAGAAAATGTTAAATACAAAAGTTACGTATTTTTTCCCGTAAAATCCGAATCTGCAATAAAAACAGGGGGTGGTATCATTTAAGATTTCAAAGTTGCACCCATTTCCCCCCAGGGGGGGGCAGAGTTGGGGGGGGAGTGAACATTGATTTCCCTAAATAGATTTTTTCAAAACTATTGAACATGCATGTTTTCTGTTTTTTAATCCGATGTATATTTCTCGAGTTATTCGACCGTTTCCAGACTTTTCAATGGAAACGATTATCACTGCATTTTATTAGATTACAGCGCCATCCACGTTTTTCGAAAAAAAAATGTTCAATACAAAAGTTACGTATTTTTTTCCGTAGAATCCGAATCTGTAATAAAAAGAGGAGGGGGGGGGGTATCATTTAAGATTTCAGAGTTGCACCCCTTCCCCATTCAGAGGACAGAGTTGGGGGGTAACTTTGATAACCCTAAATAGATTTTTCAAAAATATTGAACATACAATTTTCTGTTTTTCAATCCAATTTATATTTTTCAAGTTATTCCACCGTTTCCAGACTTTTCGCACACCCTGTATATATATCTATATAAAATGTATACATATATATGTGTGTGTGTGTGTGTCCCTTATATATATATAAGGGAGTAGATCTTATATCTTACAAATTACATTAAATATTTAAAAGTAATATTTCAAATTCTATATAAAAAAAAAGGCTTCTGTTGTTGTTGTTTAAATAAATATAATCTTTGGTTTAAATAAATTTTATAAATTGCATTAAAAATACAAAACTAATCCTGAAAAATTCAAATTTTATTTATTTGACAAAAACTATAAATTCATTTTTAAAATATAAAATAAATAGTAGTATAATGATTTAAACTTTACTATTTCGATTTCTCTTTTGTCTTCTCTACTGCGTCGGCGTATTAGATAAATTAAAATGACATTGTCTACCATTGAAGTGTTCAGTTAGATTTTTCGATTATATGGAAGAAAAATGACGTGTTTGTTTTATTATTATTACTGATTTGATTACATAAATTTACTTTAAATTAAATTTGTAAAAATAAAATTATCGAACTTTTCACTGAGTTTATTCAATTACGAATTTTCTCTCATAATAAAATCGAACAAAAAAAAGTCAATTTTTCTCTTCAAACATTTCCGCATATATTCACGATTTTAAAATTGCAGTACCATAAACTAAAAAAGGAAAGACGATCCGGAAGAAGAAACTAGGAAAGAAATTCATTCAACAAAAGCATTTTCATTCCAAAACAATGAAAATTCGTTTCTAAAAAGTTTTCAACTTAAGTTCTTAATTCAATTTATGAGACCCCAAAAGAAGAATTTTGAGAGGCATAATTCGTGTGTTAAAAGCTTTTCTCTTTCATAAATTAGAGCTCTTCACATAGCGATTATTGTTACTAGTAGAATAATGAAATCAGAATAGCAATTATCTAAAGAGGAAGCATAGGCGCATTACGTTCATTTATTTATTAGTTCAATTTTGTTAATGTTGGAAGCTTTTAAAATAGAAAATATGTTTTCTCTCTTTTGGAATAGAACTAAATGTTCATTTGGAACAGAACTAAATTAGTATCTTCAGAAATTCGTTACAAAATGCTTGAAAAAAAAAATGTTTTTTACTTGTTATTATTATTATACGAATGTGTTTATGTCTGTATTTTCAAAAAATAATTACTATTTAATACATATGTGATTTTTTTTCCTTTTATGTTATTTTTTTATGTTATGTCAAAGATATAAAAATAATTTCTTTTTATTTATTTATTTACTCATTTTTGGAACTGAAAGCTTCTTATATGATGGTAGAGGAATCAGAGAAAATTTCTGGAATAATGAGATCAGAAAGACAATTATCTAAAGAAGAAGCAGGTGCATTACGTTCTTTTATCTATTAGCTCAATCTTTTTCATGTTCGAAGTTCTCTCTTTTAGAATAAAACTAAATTACTATAATTTAATTCAGTTCATGTTTCAGAAATTCAGTACAAAATATTAGAAAAAAAAAAAGGGTTTTTTACTTCTTCTTTTTCTTAATATTCGAATATATTTATGTCAGTATTTTTTAACAATAATTATATAATACATAGGTGATTTTTTCTTTTATATTTTGTTTGTTTTATTTATTTTTATTTATTTATTTCCGCATTTTTTGAAGTGGAAGCTACTTGTACTACATGACAGTAGGGAGTCAGAGAAAAATCGTTACGGAAAAAAAAAAACCATACTGAAAATGAATGAGCAAATTAAGAAAGTATTACAGTAAAAACAAGGAGAAAGAAACAAAGCTCACGAGAGGTTTTGTAGTTCAGAATACAGCGAGTTCCATCTACAATTTTATTTTCCTTTTTCATTAAACCCACAGAGAGAGGAGAAGCAGAATTTTTATATGTTCAATTTTTGTATTGAGCATATAAAATTCCTGTTACAGCTGACGCATAATTGTACCTCTCATGAGAGTATGGTTATTGATTGTGTTGCCATTGGGGGCAATTTTGAAGAGAAACTGACACAAATTCTTGGTACAGTGGAACCAAATTTGGACAGATGTTCAGGTAGAATCACACGAAATCGAACTTTGGTTCCAATATTCTCATATTTGCACCAGTGCTGTAACCATTAGACTAGTATGACTTTTATCTATACTAATATTATAAAGGAGTAAAGATTGTTTGTTTGTTTGTTTGTTTGTTTGTTTGTAGGGGGTATCCTCTGGAACTACCGAACCGATTTCAAAAGTGATGGTGGCAAATTGATGGTGACAACCCCTACTCCAACATAGGCTATATTTTATGTCGGTACCACTACCCCAGGGGGGTGCAGGATCGAAAAACGTTCTAAAATTGCGATCTTTTCTATACTGAAGCAGCTAGAAATTTGGCGTTGTAGTTACTTATAAGATGTAAATGCTCTCTAAGAACAAAATAAAAAAAAATTCGAAATTTAAAAGGGTGAAATGAGCGAAAAGCGTTCTAAAAACATTCTAAATTACAATTTCAATGGAATCTCTAGAACTACCGAACCGATTTGAAATTTGGCGTTGTAGTCACTTATAAGATGTAAATGCTCTCTAAGAACAAAATAAAAAAAATTCGAAATTTAAAAGGGTGAAATGAGTAAAAAGCGTTCTAAAAACATTCTAAAATACAATTTCTATGGAATCTCTAGAACTACCGAACCGATTTGAAATTTGGCGTTGTAGTTACTTATAAGATGTAAATGCTCTCTAAAAACAAAATAAAAAAAAATTCGAAATTTAAAAGGGCGAAATGAGCGAAAAGCGTTCTAAAAACATTCTAAATTACAATTTCTATGGAATCTCTAGAACTACCGAAAACCAATTTGAAATTTGGCGTTGTAGTTACTTATAAGATGTAAATGCTCTCTAAGAACAAAATAAAAAAAAATTCGAAATTTGAAAGGGTGAAATGAGTGAAAAGCGTTCTAAAAACATTCTAAATTACAATTTCTATGGAATCTCTAGAACTACCGCACCGATTTCAAAAGTGAGGATGGCAAATTGATGGTGACAACCCCTGCTCCAACATAGGCTATATTTTATGACAGTGCCCCTACCGCCATGGGTTTACAGCAGCAAAAAACGTTCTAAAATTGTAATTTTGTTTATACTGAAAGATCTAGAAATTTGAAATTAGGCTACATAGTTACTTATAAAATATATATGCTCTCTATGAACAGTTTCTAAATAATTTGAAATTTATGATGGTGGCAAATTGATGGTGACAACCCCTGCTCCAACATAGGCTATATTTTATGTCAGTGCCACTAACCCCAGCGGGTGGACGAGCGAAAAACATTCTAAAATTGCGATTTTTTGTATACTGAAGGAGCTAGAAATTTGAATTTTAAATTGTAGCTACTTATAAGATGTAAATGTTCTCTAAGAACAAATTTTAAAAAAAATTCGAAATTTAAAAGGCTGAAATGAGCGAAAAGCTTTCTAAAAACATTCTAAATTACAATTTCTATGGAATCTCTGGAACTACAGAACCGATTTCAAAAGTAATGGTGGCAAATTGATGGTGACAATCCCTATTCCAACATAGGCTATATTTTATGTCGGTGTCACTAACCCCAGGGGGGTGCAGGAGTGAACAACGTTCTAAAATTGAGATCTTTTTTATACTGAAGGAGCTAGAAATTTGAAATTTGGCATTGTAGTAACTTATAAAATGTAAATGTTCTCTAAAAACAAAATAAAAAAAATTTCGAAATTTAAAAGGGTGAAATGAGCGAAAAGCGTTCTAAAACATTCTAAATTACAATTTCTATGGAATCTCTAGAACTACCGAACCGATTTCAAAAGTGATGGTGGCAAATTGGTGGTGACAATCCCTGCTCCAACAGCCTCTTTAATAAAAAACTATGCGTTTCTGACGACTGGGTTTTTCGCTAATTGTTGCCACAGATTAATCTCGGAAAATGAAACATTTGAAGTTACTGAAAAAAATAGTAGCTCGAAAAGTATTTGTCAGAAAATTGTTAGGCAAACTGCGTTTGAAAGGTAAAAAAATGTATTTTTCTTGATATAAATTTCAAATCTAATGATTATGTCATTTTTCAAATATTGAATTTGAAAAATTACCAGTTTTTACAATGGAGTACGATAGCGTAACCTTCATGCGTAAAAAGATAATGATATGGGTGACGTGTCCTGGCGTGTATATTGGCTATAGCACGAGTCACAAATTATAGTTGCTTTATTATTCTGTTAAAATACAAAAGTGAATTATAAAATGTTGATATTTTGTTGGATTTAAAGTTCGTTATAAGAAATTGACCAGCGTAGCGGGCGTAGCTTGCTAGTATAAGTTAAAACTGTATAATCCTCTATATACCTCTATATAATATAAAAAATAATAATGCATCACGGCATAGATTATGCAAAACTTTTCAACACTCTCGGAATATTGTTAAGATATTTCATATTTGTTCGTAAAATGAAAGGAGATATTGAAATAAATATTTAAAAAAAAAAAAAAAAAAAAAAAAAAAACCGCAGTAAAAATTTATTTTTAGCAATTGCTGTCCATAGCTGTCCATGTGCCCGATTTCGTTTGTGCAGCCCTGTACATGATCTACACCCCTCCTAATGCGCTAAAAATTAGTTATGATTTAACATGCATATCACAGCACATCCAGCCGTTTATGTCTCATAGTAACCGAATTTTTTGAATGTCTCTATAAATAAAAGATAAATTATACGTGCTCAATAATCTACAGAAATATGTTGTAGTGCACTTCAGTAATGTATATCGATTTCGTTATGTTTAAAGTATTGAAAAATCATTAAAATACACTGCAAACGATTTTTCTCCATAGATCCTAGTGTAATTAAATTATTTTGTGCGTTCCTGTAAACGAACTGTAATTCCTTCTTACTCAATACTGTATTGAAAACGTATTGCCACCCACTTCAGTGAGGCATGTGAATTTCATTATGTTTGAACAATGTAACATTATTAAAATGCACTAATAAGGACTTTTCCCGATTGAGTGAATGTAACTGAATACGTTTGAGAGTCCCTGTAAACGAACTGTAATTACTACTTATTTCATATTCTATAGACGACACGTTTTCGTCCACCTTAATGATGCATATAAATTTATATTTGAAATACTGTAATAAAATGCACAGATTTTTTTTTTTCCCGACTAACCGTAATGTAACTGAATACTTTTACACAAAATAGGATTTTCCCACAATTTGTCGATAAAGAAGTAGTATTTATTTTTTTTATAGGATTCTTTTTAAAAAGTCGAAGCTTGATCAACTTTTTTAAAACCTGAATTTGTGAAAATTAGAATAATTAAAGGGTTTCGTTAAAAACCGGGAGATTTAAAATAATGGGACACCGGGACATTAAGTCTAAAACCAGGACTATCCGATATTAGCAGACTCTTAAAATAAAGAAAAAAGCCATTAGACATCAGAGAGGTATGCAGTTAACTCTATGTAACTTTTATCGTGACAATATTAATATATATATATATATATATATAAGAACATGAATGTTTAATGACTTGAAGATTATTCTGAAATGAGAACATTTATTGATGAAACGAAATGATATGGGGTCATTTACCCGTAATCTTCGTTACGATGTCTCGGATGTTATTCCATCTTAAATTTTACTACACATGTACATAGCGAGCATTAGTAATTAGTAAAGCATGCTATACCATTTTTTTAATATACATTTCTTTTCGTTTTATGTATAAAATCTTCTTATTTTAATCCGGGATCCATTGTCCGACTAGGATTTTGTATGATTCAGATTTGCAAAAATATTTAACAGGTTTTGTTAATTATTATATTGGTTGATTTCGAAACTTAGTTATCTTATTTATTTAAAATTTTATTGAGTGTAAAAGTTTTATAAACACAAGTTTTATTTACCTTGTATAGTTTGTTTTTTTATGTAAGGAGAGGGGAGTAAAAATTATATTTATTAACCATTGGGAAAATGGTTGTTATTTTCGTCGAGAATGGACCTCTTGACCTCGTCACTTTATTGACGTCGTCACTTTATTTTTTTAAGCATTTTTAACGAAATTCTGTAACTTTAGAAGAATTTTCCGTTGAATAGGCAATAGAAATGCATAAAATCGTTAAAAAAATGTTAAAGTTACAAAAAGGATAGATGCAAATTATCAGATATGCAAAAAAGCCGAATTCAAAAATGGACGTCGGATGAGAAATCGTCTTATAAAGCAAAAAACGTGGTCTTCAACTTTAATTTCCTCAAAATACCTTTAGCTCAGACATCAGTCTAAGCAAGAGTTAATGCAATACTTAAATTTTGCTTAGGGAATGGTCTACAAATAGAAATTGTACCAAACTTTAAAAATTTCAATGCTAACACCTAAAGTTGGCATCATATTTGGATGTTTGGTTTATTTGTTTCTGTTTTCATTAATATATTGTAAATTTGGTACTTTCGTGTTATAGCGGCCCCTAAGGATGAATCGCCAAGCGACCAAGATTTATCAACAAATTATAAAGCATGTATGACATTATAATAATATATGATATATACGTAATGTAACATGTCTTGACGTATGTGGCCAAGTTATAGTCATATAGGATGTATATATATGACATGTGTATATGATGTATATACGACATATAAGACGTAAATAATATGTACATAATGGCGTATATGGCACATATAAGAGTGTTTGGAATATATATATGCGTATATAGTATGCATATATAAGCTTTGAGATGATCTTGGCGAAATCATAAATGTAACCTTGGCATAATCATAATTGTGGAGGCCGATATAACACGAAAGTACGATTATTCATTTTTATTTATTTATTTATTTATTATATATATATATATATATATATATATATTTAAGCTTTCGGAACGTTTTCCTAATGGTTATTGTAATTTGTTAAATTATAATTTTTTTTAATAGTATTGTTCTTATTTGAATATGTTTTGGCATAAATCACACTTAAATAATTTTTGCGGTTATTTAAACATTTTATTAAGTTAGAATAGACAGAAGAAAAGAAGAAAATGAAGGATAAACGTTATTTTGGTATGTTTAAAAGTATTAATAGAAAAATATAAAAGAATGAACGAAACAGAAACTCCAGACCAGCACTACTACCTTTTAACGGTCATGAAAGGTCATTTTCCCTGTCGTTAAACTTTATTTATCGATATTAATCTAAATATTTTTCATTTTACTCAATTCATATTTCTTTACGTTTCACTACATGTTTATCTCTTTAATCACTTGTCATTAACTCAAAAAAAAAAAAACCTTCATTAATTCTTTATGTATGCTAGAGATGTAATTCCAGCAGTACGAGTTGAGTTGATTCCACCAATCACGCAAATACCACCTACAAAAATACCAAATACTATCTAATTACTATCTATAACCGGAAGCGTATACCTTTCTGGGGAATAATTTAAATAAAAAGGACTTCTATTTATCATCCACAAAGCATCAAAGCAAAGCAAGAAAAGGACAGATAAGCCCTGTAGGTCTGGACAAGGTTCTGCAGCGGAAGTTTTAGCGACAAAAATATGCAGAATTGATTTAGTAATTTTCAATGACAAGTGGCCAGATCGACATGCTAGAATAATAAATATGCATATCGAGGTCAGATCGGAGGGGTTCGGTTACAGATAATCGTGTTACAGCATTGCTGCAGCTCATATTCATTGACTTCTCTTACGTGTTTTTTCATTAAATATTCAAGTTCTATTTTCCAATAGATATCCTTCTATTGACGTATTGCGTTACGGGTGTTTCTATAACACTTTCAAACACAAAATGATTATTGTTTGCGAGGAGGTATTTAAAAGCAGAGTAGTGTAAGTCACTAATTTGGAAAATAAATCGGTCAAGTGCTAGCAAATAAATAGTCTCGTGCTTATAATACCGTACATTAAATTTATTAATTACTATTTATTAATTAACAAACTCCTACTATCACTGATTTTTTCATAATTTTACTTTCAGTAAATTTGGAAATAGAAGGGGGGGGGGGAGGGCGTACTTTTTGCAGTACACTTTCGACGATATCCTTTAGGTTCACAAATTTAAATGTCTGTAATCCTAAAGTTATTTTGAGGCGTTTTATTTTATTTTAGAATTGGTATTATTCCATTAAAGTATCGTGTTCCAGGTTCTATTTCTGGTACTAAGAAACACCAAATTTCAGCTCTTAGTGACGATTTCTTTTTAAAGGACTGTTAGCTTACCTGACAGTTTCAAATCCTCAGTGTTCTTAAAAGAACAAGAAGGCCTATCTCTTTTCAATCCTTTGTATAGGCATTCAGGTTCACAAATTTAAATTTCTGTAATCCTAAAGTTATTTTGAGGCGTGTTATTTTATTTTCCAATAGGTATGATTCCATTAAAGTATCGTGTTCCAGATTCTATTTCTGGTTACTAAGAAACACCAAACTACAACTCTTAGTGACAATTTTTTTTTTCTTTTTTGAAGGGGGTTGTTAGTTTACCTGCCAGTTTCAAAGCCTCAGTGTTCTTAAAAGAACAAGAAGGCCTATCTATTTTCAATCCTTTGTATAGGCTTTTAGGTTCACAAATTTAAATGTCTGTAATCCTAAAGTCACTCCTATTATGAAGCATTCTATTTTATTTTTCAATAAGTATGACTCTATAAAAGTATCGTGTTACAGGCTTTATTTCTGGCACTTTGAAACATAAAATTACAACTGTTAGTGACAATTATTTTGGAAGGAGACTGTTAACTTACCTGTTTCAAATCCTCAATTTTCTTAAAAGAATAAGAAGAGCTATCTCTTTTCAATCCTTTGTATAGGCCTTTATTTTCACAAATTTATATGCCCTTAATTCTAAAGTTAGTTTGAGGTATTCTGTTTTATTTTCCATATAATTCTATAAAAGTATCGTGTTACAGGCGTTATTTCTGGTACTTCGAAACGCCAAACTACAACAGTTAGTGACTTCTTTTTGAAAGAGATTGACGGCTTATCTGGCAATTTCAAATTTGCAACTTTCCTAAAAGAAGAAAGAGAGTCATCCTTTTATAATACTTTGTGTAGTCCTTTAACTTCACATATATAAAAACAGCATTATTCATAACGTTTTCTTGAGATATTCAGTTTTATGTTCCCATAGATACGATTCTTTTTTCAAAATGTCGTTATACAGGTTTTATTTTTTATATTTTAAAGCATAAAATGATAATTTTTTAAACAATTGATTTTGAACGACACTATCGGCTTACCTGTCAGTTTCAAATTCGGCATGTTCTCTCTTCGTGTTTCATCCATCTTTAATTATTTAAGTAGGTCTTTAGAAATTTAAAAGCCGTTGTTCATAAAATTATCTTGAAATATTCAGTTCCAATAGATATGCTTCTTTAAATTATAGTGTTACATATTTTATTTCTGAGATTTTAAAGCACAAAACATTTTTTTTTTATCATTATTGCGAAAATTATTTTTGAAAGAGAATGTGAGTTTACCTTCAAATTTAAAATTTATTGTATTCTTAAATGCACAAAGTCAGAGTCACCCTTTTTAGTCCTTTATACTTCTTATACATCTTGTCATGTTACAGGTTTTATTTTTGACATTTTAAAACACAAAACATTTTTTTTTATTATTATAGCGAAAATTATTTTTGAAAAAGATTGACAATTTATCTTCCAATTTCAAATGTATTGTATTCATAAAAGTACAAAGTCAGAGTCACCCATTTTTAGTCCTTTGTATACGTCTTATCGTGTTACAGATTTTATTTTTGACACTTTAAAACACAAAACATTAT
This sequence comes from Maratus michaelseni, assembly GCA_963931845.1. Taxonomy (NCBI): domain Eukaryota; kingdom Metazoa; phylum Arthropoda; class Arachnida; order Araneae; family Salticidae; genus Maratus; species Maratus michaelseni. The sequence continues at coordinate 3,095,767 of OZ007597.1, read as the reverse complement.
TATTATTATTATTATTATTATTATTATTATTATTATTATTATTATTGCAAAAATTATTTTTGAAAGAGAATGTCAGTTTATCTTTCAATTTCCAATTGATTGTATTCTTAAAAGTACAAAGTCAGAGTCACTCATTTTTAACTCTATCCAACCTAGTTGAATCAGTTGTGTAGCACTTATAGTTTTTTTACAGAGATACTCAAAAGAATTCCGTTACATCACAGTCAATGAGAAATAATCGTTTCAAGTGTATTTGATCTTGCTACGCCATTTGAAACATGATTAAATTGATATATAATTATGAAGCACATTAAAACATGCTTTTTGCAGACTATGGGTTGCAAAACATCTATTATTCAATTTACATTTACAGGTTCAAAGAAAGGAATTCTGTTACACAGTGTCCTACGGCTAAAATCGTTTGCAGTATAATTTAATGATGTTCCACTGTTTCAAACATAATGAAAATTATATGCATTACTGAGGTGCATAATAAATTACTCGCGTAAAAGTATGTTGTACATTGCGTTTATCGTTCATTTACAGATTTTATTATTATTATTATTGCGAAAATTATTTTTGAAAGAGATTCTCAGTTTATCTTCCAATTTGAAATGTATTCCATTCCTAAAAGTACAAAGTCAGAGTCACCCATTTTTAGTACTTTGTATACGACTTATCGTGTTTCAGATTTTATTTCTGACACTTTAAAACGCATTTTTTTTTAAATTACAACTGCGTAAATTATTTTTGTAAGAAAATGTCAGTTTTTCTTCCAATTTCAATTTTATTGTATTCTTAAAAGTACAAAGTCAGAGTCACCCATCTTTAGTCCTTTGTATACATCTTCGCAAATTTAAAAATCAAAATTCGTGAAATTATCTTGAAATGTACTTTAACTTTCTGGATTTTATTCCAGTGTAGGTGATCTCATTCTAGCATTACATTATTTGATATGTATTTAAGTATTTTAATTCTTTAATAATGATTAATTTATGTGGATTTAAATATAATCCTGGATATTCAAAATAGATGATATGTCGATTATCTCTAAAACAGATGAAGATAGAAAAATACGCCTAATTAGAAAAAGTATTGAAATCAATACAACGTTTAAACAATACATTTATTTTCCAAAAGTCTGTATACATTTCAAAATTTGAAACTTGTTTTGTATACTGTCTGCGGGTCCTATAAGTTATATTTAGAAACACTTCTCTGACAAATAAAACAGTAACAATTCCATTCTTGTACAAGCAAAATCACTGAAATGAAGAGACTAAAAATGAACAGAGGATTTTTTTCTGTGGAAAAGCTCCGAAATTTCATAAAATTCCATATATCAAAACTAGGTGAGTTTTGCTTGTACAAAAATGGAAATATTTACTGATTTATTTGTTAGAGCGTGGAGACAATATCTCTAAATATAATTTATAGGACCCGGAAACAGTATAAAAATAAATTTCGAATTTTGATATTTATACATCCTCTTGTGTAAAAGCTGCGCTTGATTTCTATGCTTTTTATAATTCTATTTAAAAATGCAAAAAAGTAAACAAAATAATAATGTAAATCAAAAATTTTAAAAATAAATGCTGGGTTCCCGCATAGCATGCACAGTCACAGTGACGTCATTGTGACGTCAATGTGAGTCACGTACGTCACGTCACATCTGTGACCAAAATGCCACCACTTTGTAACGTCACACTGTGACCATAATGTGAACGTCTTGGAGATCTAAAGAAAACTTAAAATAAACTTTAGAACATCTTATAACATAAAGAAAATTACTTTTTGACAGCTTTAGAAATTTGTGTGACGTTGCAATGACGTCACTGCAAGTCACATAAGTCACGTAAAAACTATGACCAAAATGCCAACACTCTGTGACTTCACGGTGTGATCGGAGAGTGAATTTGGAAAATAAAAAACTCATAAAATATAGATTTGAATTATGTCATGTACCTAAATCATTAATAAAAATATTGTCACACACTATTTAAATATATTGAGTATTTCCAAAATAAAATAATAAATAAATATCTGTCTACATATATGAGGCAGATAATTTTTTACAATTTTCATTACCATTTTCATGAAATTTAACAAAATATACTATATAATACACAGGTAAAAATCCTTAAATAGAAATTTAGTTATTTATCAAGTTATAAGCAATTCGTGTTACGTGACGACCAGTTTTTCTCCTGTCTTTCACTGTCACGTCGGATATTCAATTCAAAACGCCGACTTTGACATTCTTTTCTGAAAGATCTTCTGCTTTTAACAAAAAATGGAAAAGGTTTTTCAATAACATAGTTTCTGAACAAAACACGAGCCAATTTCGTGTATTTCCGAGCAAAAATGAATTAAAAACATGTTATAAAGTATATGTTATTCCTATAGCAATTTATCCAAAACTGGCCAGTGCTTAGTAAGATGTCACCTCTATTAAATATATTGCTCTTTTCGATAGAGTGTAAAAAATAAAAAAATTGTACTTAGGAAATTTGATTGCAATTTAAATTTGTATCGAAATTACTTTATAAAGCCTATTAAATCAATTATTATTTAAAATTTATCTTTACTTTTGACGTCTAAAGCAAATGCAATGTATTAAAAAATATATAAAAATGTAAATTTTCACAGCTTATTTCTAAGAATACAAAACTCTCTCATATAAAAAAAGAATATTATAGCATCATTAGAAGTTCATTTTTCAGCCATATAAATTATAAAGGTTTTGAAATGTCTTTATTTAAATTATTTTCTTCCTATATCATTTGCGGTAAAGTTGGAAACATCTGCTCGCTGTTATTTTGTTGTGTTTAAACAATACTGCGCGCGCATATTGAAGGCAGACGATTTTTTCTCATTCGAAGTTAGGATAGGATTAGCGTGTGTTGCGTACTTTTAAGTTTGTAGATTTATACTGTGTAAGTAAATTAACGTTTTAAAGTGAACAATCTCCATTTTAAAGTAAACCATGCATTTTAACATCTCCCTGTGTCTAGCCGGGTGCGTTCATAAGGCCTGGGTGATGTTTGATTTCTCAGATCTATGAACACACCTCTCTGCTGGAATAATTTGAAAATTATTGTAGTGGATGTACAGTCTAATTTTTCAATAAAAGGGAAGCAGATAAGGAGCATTCAACAATAACACCTTTACCTATAGATCAGCAGGTAACTTTTAATGTCTTCGCAGTTTTGTTAATAGTGCATGTTTAGTACTAGTACATCTAATATTGCATTATTTAAAAATTAAGATGTTTAAATTTTCTTTTAAAAAATCACTTGTATTAAATTTTATCTTTAATGTTTTAATTTTTTTTTAAATAGACTATTTGGAAAAAAGCTTAAAGAACAATATGTATTCTAAATGTAAAGTGTTATGTAAAAGGAGGCATTTATTTAATGTTTTGCGTTTCTTAGTTCAATTTTTATAGTTATTCATTATAATTAAAAACATTGCAATTTTTAAAACTATTAATATTTGATTTGCAATTTAATAATTTCGTTGCTAGTGTAGGTTTCCAGAAATAATTTTCCGGTATATTTGAAAAAAAAATGTGACATTTTAATGCATTGAATAATTTATTTGTCGAGATATGTCAATGTTAGATGCACAAAAATAATAAATATTGATGAAACAATAAAATAACTGTTTAGTTAAGGTAATTTTTCCAGCTGTGTTATCGAATGTTTTTACTTTAAAAATTGATATTTAAGTTCTTCATTTAGTATTCTATCAAAAACTATAAATAAAATAATTTGTAAAGAAAAAAAATATATAATTTTTTTTTGGCATTTATGATCTTAAGTTCTATATTTCATTTACAACGAAAACTGTTTTACTGCTTGATACAATGTTTATTATTTAATAATATCGCACAATAGGTATATCTATTATTTAAATTGATTCCTAATATAAATTTTTCAGAATGTTTATTTGAAAATGTATACTTATATTTTCTTTAAAGTTGTTCTCAAATCCAAAATAGCTAATTTCTGGCATATTTCTGAATTCATTTTTATTCGGAAATACATGAAATTGGCAGGTGTTCTTATTCAGAAAAGGGTAGATGTGCCAGTAATGGACCGCCTTCCAGTAATGGGACACCTTCAATGTTTTTGGTTTATAAAAAAAATAACCAATAAAAATTCAACTTTATTTATTTCATTAATATGCTATCTTTAAATTCTAGTTTTAAATGCAATCATAATATCAGTTATCTATTACTTTTTGTGAGGTGTCCATTACTGGAGTTTAGGGTGTTTTGATTTATTTCTGTTATTTACAATTAAATTTAGATTCACATTGGGAAATGTGACTATGAGCATGGTTAAATATTGTTGGTAGAGTAATATAATATTAAAAAATGTTGAATATAACAATTATAACTATTAATTAAATAATAATTGTTAAAGAAATTCCTTAAAGGTGTCCATTACTGGCACATCTACCCTATATATAATCGAATGGCGTTATCCATTTTTTGGTAACGGCAGATGATGGTTCAGAAAACACTATCAAAGTCGGTGTTTTGAAACAAATTTCCGACGCGCAGCGTCAGAAACGGGTAAAACGTGACCGACATTGATCTTAAGTATTACATTTATCTAAAAATGGAAAACGCTATTCATTCCAAATAGCTTTAATAATCAGGCATGCAAGTGCCATGCGTTTAAAAGTTTGTTCATAAATGTGTCAGAAAGTTTCGTGTTAACCGGTTTCTCAATCAGATGCAAAGTTTTAATTTGAATACGAGTTGCATCAAAATATAGTTTCAGTCAACCATCATTCATGTTCAAGTTGACATTCAATCATGTTCAAGAAGTATATAACCGGATTCGTGTATGACTCTAGATCCGAGCCGACATCAGAAATTGTATCGTAACACAATTTCTGATAAAATCTGGTTACTCGGTCGTATGCAAGATTCTATTCCAAACAAGACTTACAGTAAAAACATTATACCCGACTCGGGTCAGATCGGGTTCACGAAAATCAGGTCACACGACAACTAATCTAAATCTATTCTGTAGCCAAACAAATCCAAAAAGATCGATTCGAAGTTTCTGGATTGGATTCGGGTAAAATCTGGTCACCCGACCCGGTGCAGTGTCGTCACAAACGTCACAAACTTGAACCATAAAAAAATTTTGATCCGAACAATCCGTATAGGATTCGGGTAAAATCTGGTCACCCTATCCGATGCAGATTCGTCACATTTTTCACATTGAAGTCGCACGGTGACTTCACAAAGTAGTCACATTGTGAGGTCACAGAAAGCCTTGAAAACGGTCATAACGACCTCGCATTTACGTCACAGTGACTTCACATCGACGTCACGTGACGTCACGACGACGGTCACAAAGTCACAGTGTGACTTCACAATGACGTCGCCGTGACGTTACCATGCCTTACGGGTAAGTATCTTTCTATCATCAGCAGTTTAAGAGAAAAACGCCATAGCAACTATTTTGAATCATCTTATATATATATATATATATATAACAAAATTAAAAATTTATCGTGATCCTCTAACTTATTTTTATCCCATCCTATTCTTAATTACTCTATGATATTTATTTCATCCGTTTATTAATGTATTTTAACTATATTCATTCCAAAAACCCCATATCTAAATTCAATATTTTAATTGCTGCTATTTAGTTCAATAAATGCGGTCTTTATCTTTAAATTATAAAAACTTCCTAATATTCATCCCTTAAAAAACCCCGCATTATTTCCTTTTTATATTTCTAAATTCCTAAAAAGGATGTATTTATTTTAATAATTTCAGATATTAAAAAGTAACTCTGAAAATCATAAAATATTTTTCTTATATTAAAATGTAAAACATTTTATTTTAATTCTATTCCGGCTTTGAATCAAATTTCGATAAACCGTTTCCCTCTTTTTTTTCCCTTTTCATGAACGTAAAAATCATTCCATATTCTCAAACCAGTAACTAACGATAATCAGTTAACTTAAAACTCTCTGGGTCACAGCTAATTTATCGAACATTATAGAATATTCTCGACGCTTCTTTGACGCCATTTCTTAACGGAAACCACTTTGCCTCCAAATTCTGGCGCGTTTCGCAAAGAATCCCGATTCTCAATTGGCGCACAAGCCGTGACATGACCCCTGTATTCCTACTTTTTCTGAAATTATATATCGCTGCTACTTGCTTCGGGGAGTCAGTCGAAAAGAGAGGTGCTGAGACTGTGTTCGGCGTTTCAGCTAAAAATAAATTAGAATGCGTATTGGTGAAAATGACCAGATATTTCTTCCTGTGACTGCTTATCGATGGATACTTAAGGCTAATAACAATTACAACCATCATGCGAATTTTTATTGAAAATCTGTCGTGACTGAGACGAGGAATGAGGTGAAAAATATCTCCGTCTAAGTATTTAAGCTTCAAATAAAACTTTGTTGGTGATTCGATGGAGTTCTTATTTTCTGCTTTTCACATAATACCTGCTGTGCATATTCTACTACTGCAATGACGACTACATCTACGACTGCAATTAAAACCCATAGTGAGGGAAACGCCTCGGCTAAATCTTGAAAAAGAACCTCCAGTATTCGAGAAACCATTTATAAAAAATGGAACTGCCAATGCACGCATCATCTCTCGTCTTCAAATCGTCACGAAAATCGAACTTTTGATTCTAATAACCATTAAATCACACACACATACATGTATATATAATACTTTTGAAATCAAAAGACAACGAACAAGTTCTTTTAACTAAATCTGACCAAATCCCTAATTTAAAAATGACTTGTAACTAATATATAAATATATATATAGAATTCCTAACTTGAAATTAAAAATCTAAAAGTCTCGAACAGTAAAATGATCGAAACTCCAATTTAGAGATGGCATGTAGTAATATTTCACACATTTGTCAAAGGAAAAATTACATAGCATCACAACGAATAAAACCCACTATGAAATTCCAATATAATAGAAAACAAAAACATATTTAAAACATATGAAGCTCGGTAAAATTGAAAAAAATATAATCTAAGTATAAATTGGAACAACGAATGGAATAGAGATATCAAATGACGATAGAAATTAAAAAAATCATAGAGACAGGTATATGTCTAATCGACAGTCGGCATGTCGCGAATAAATGCATTATTTCATATATTAGATTGGCAAACTTTACAAGAATAGTCTATCACTACCGATATAATGCATTGAAAGAATAAAACAGTTGGAAGTACAAGAAAATCACAGAAAATAGAAAATTGTACTCGCATTCGAAAATGCGACTTTACGCTTCTCTATTCAAAGAAAGTGCTCCAATCGAACTTACCTTGATAGCCAACTTAGCAGGAACAAATCATAAATTTTGAAAATACAAATAAAAAGGCTGTGGTCTCGTCAGCAGTGGCTTAAGCCAAATACATGGTGCGCCAAAAATCCCGCATTATAGGGAAAACATGTATTGTTACAATATGTTCTCAATATGATTGCCTCCATTGTCAAAACACAACTGCAGGCGATCGTTCATGTTCCTCAGAATGTTGGCCACTAAGATTGGCGTTATGGCATGGCACTGAGTAGCAATTCGCTCACGTAAATGGTTTTTATCCCTGATCTTCTCGCTGTAAACTTTCGATTTAAGGTAACCCCATACAGCAAACTCAACACGCTCTTCAGTAGTCAGCATTTTCATCTACAAATTAAAAAAAAATTAAAAACCAAATTAAAAAAATTAAAAAAAACTCCTATGATGACTTTTGTCCCACCCTGTATATATATATATATATATATATATAAACCGTCAAAAAATTAAAAGTGTATCAATTAAATTTAAACTTTTCTTAATTTCTTAGAATCTAATATATATATATTTTTTCAAAATGTAATTTTGAACTATTAAAAAATGAAAAATTGTACGTGTAAAACAACATTACCCACCAGCCACATTTAAGAGCATTTTATTTTGTGCATGTTGATTTGCTTTTCTAATCAAAATGTCTAAAAAGGTTCTTTTGCTCAACAATTTAGGATTTTTCGACAATGAATTATGAGGAAAGAGATAAAAACTTTCACTGAATGAAGCAAATTCAATTACTTGAACGCAGACATTTTAGTTAGCTGCATATTTTCTAGTGCACATAGCCTTGTAGAAGAAAATTTCATTTAAGGTTTGGAAATAAAAAACTGAGGAAAACCTTTGTATTCATCGTTAATTGTTATAACATTTATGAGGTAACACGTGATATTATCGAGTGCGATAGAAAAGAAAAAAGTTTTATTTTCAGAAAATTAATGATTTACGTTGGGCGTTGGTCTGATGAATTCTGATCGGGTTTTCCATTACCGTAATCCATACAATAGATAGTTTAAAAATGTTCTTTCTTCAATAAAATTTAAAAAAAAATGAATTTTCTTTTATAGTCGATGACTATAGTAAAATAATAAACAGCTGTTTTGATCAAAGGCATTCTATATTTGGGTTTCTTCAGCAACATTTGAATAAAAACAAAAGTTTTGGATTGTATTTAAATTTTGATTGTTCTATTGACATCAGTTATTCTGAAATAAATAATGTACCGTGGGCAGGGCTTTTCAAATTTGATAAAATCTGGTAGCCAGCAAAAAATTCTAGTCGCCAATAAAAAAATATTTACCCCCCCCCCCCCCCCCACCACCACCACTCCCTCACCTCTCATGTCATTCATTTTCAAAAAGTACAAAAGTTTTATGAATTATTTGAGAAAAAATAATGACAAGCGTAGTTTAGAATTATTAATTACATATTTTAGAAAGATAATGGAAGTTTTCTAATGAAACTTATCAAAATTATATATACCTAAAAAGAATACTGTGAAGGGTAAATTAACTGGCATGTTCGGGAAATGTTGATTGCGAAAGTTTTAAATGTCCGGAGTGCAACTAAAGCTATATCTGCTGAGGGGGTCATCGATGAAATAGTGAAGCAGGAAAACATTTTTTTGCCTATTTTCCAGTCGAAATCAGTCAAATATTTCTTATTTTATTATTTTAAAATTGGCATTTGATGAATTATTTTTTTCCAAATTAAAAATAGAAGTTTAAAATATATTTTGTTAAGTTTATTTAGTAACTTTTCAACATCTATAATGAAACACCTTATGATAATTTTAATTTTACATTGTGACTGAGATAAGTAACAGATGCTGCTCTTGATAGAAATTGTAATTTGGTCGCCAGTGGCGACCTGACGACAGCATTTGTCAAGCACTGACCATGGATGATATACAGATTGAAAGATATACTAAAAAAAATCTGCTAATTATACAGATAAAGCTATCAGACATGATTCCACCAATATATATATATATATATATATATATATATATATATATATATATATATATATATATATATATGTATATAATATATATATATATATATATATATATGTATATAATATATATATATATTTCAGGAAAGTTTGTTTTTTACTGTCAAACATGGTATACGAATGTTAAAATAAATGAAGGTTCATAAACAATGCAGATTTTTTCAGTGAATAAATAATAATATTTTCTATTGCAAAGGACGCCTGTACATTTCTGTATAAAATCAATAGATCTTTAGTTTTTATTTATTTATTTATTTATTTTGACAATATATGAAAAGTGTTAAAGAAAATATTTTATTTGTTTTTGTTTAGATTTTTTTTTCAATATCATTATAGAAGTATTAAGCATTGACATAAATACTTTTTAAATGGGTAAATCGAATATATAAATTAGTATTTAAAAAAAAAAAAAAAAAAAAAAAAAAAAAAAAAAAAAAAAAAAAAAAAAACGTTGTCTTTATGTGTTATTTTTAAGCACAAAATTTAAACAATTATTAACGCAAGCGAAACCGCGGCTTTGAACGCGGGATTGTTGAAATAGGCCAAGTGGCATTTGTGTGATTACTAACATTAAAACGGAAATTATTACAACCGAGGATAATTTAAGTCCCATATTAGGGGAACTTAATTTTTGTGCCGAGAGTTGAATTAATTAAAAACCCTTCACCCCAACCAATTTGCTCACACCCTTCTTCCAAGAAAACAGATAAAATGCAGTCTACTTGAGAATTCTGTTTATCATCTATCGCACAGTGAAAAAAATTTTAAAATCGGTTCAGTAGTTTCAGAGTCTATTTCCTGCAAACAAACAAATCATTGTTTCTTTTTTTTTTTCTTTTCTCTTTTTTTTTTTTTTTTTTTTTACAGTATTAGTATACCTTAATACACCATAAAAATAATGTCATTAAGTAATAAGTTGGAAAACATTGGTTTAGTATATTTATTTTTGTACAGCTAAAGATCTAATATGAAGTATTTCCTTACCTATTTGACAATCATATTCCTTTAATGCTAGCATTTTAATTAATTATAGCAGTTACTGGTACATGCGTTTAATTCTTAATCTCACAGCTTAGAAAAATTGTATCCATAACACTGGCATTGCAAATAATTGATTTTTCTTATCTTTTCAACTTTTTAAAATTTAAATTTAACACGTTCGTGCGTCTTAGCTGTATCTTTTCAAAATTTAAAGTTTACAATTTCTGAAAAATTATAGTAAATATATAAATGTAAACGCTGTTCTCCCATTTCACCTATTTTAAATCCGTATTCAACAATAAAAATAATTAAATTAGAAAGAAAACTTCTCTTTGGAAACATCACGTCATAATGGAAATCTGCATGTCAAATTTAAAATTACTAGCCCCGATAATTTCAAAGTAATCATGATTATAGAACGTTTTCCAATCATTTCATCCCTCTAAATCCTGAATATTGTAATAAAATATCTTAGAGAGTATTTTCGTCTTAAAAGTATCCACAATATCAAATTTCATGTTTTTAGTCTCAACAGATTCAAAGAAATTGAAATTTTAGAACATTGATCGCTCTTATACCCCTCTTGAGGGCAATTTATACTGAGAAAAATATAACCTATTTTTAAGCAGCGATTGCCATTATTATTTTAGTGAGAGTAGATTTGAAATCAATTTAACAGTTCCAAAGTAATCAGATTTTAGAATGCCACTCATTTCACCCTCTTATATTTAGAAATTTTAGAAACTGTCTTGAGCGAGCATATGTACCATTTAAAAGTAAATGCCAAGTTGAATTTCACGGTTCTAGTCCTAACAATTCCAAAAAAATCGTAATTTAGAATTTTTTTTTTTTTTTTGGACATTTTTGGTTCATTCACACATTTAAATTTCCTTTTTCTTTTTTTTTTTTTTCTTTTTTTTTTTTTTCTTTTTTTTTTTTTTTTTTTTTTTTTTTTTTAGAACTGCTTTTTGCAATCATTTACTTTTAAAAGGTTACCACCGTGTCAAATTTCATGTTTCTAGTTTCAATATATTAAAAAAAATACGATAAAACGTAAAAAGTAACGATAAAAACGATAGAACGATAAAAAGTAAACAGTTTTAAGCAAAGAATTTCACCATTATTATTATTATTATTATTATTATTATTATTATTATATATGTATATATATATCGGTTTAGTAGTTTCAAAGTAAACGTGATATAAAAACATTTTCCGGACATTTCACTCTTTTAAATTTCGATTTTTAGAAACTGTTTTATGTGAGCTTTTGCATGTGAAAAGTAACAGACATGTCAAGTTTCAAGTTTCTAGCTCTAACAATTACAAATAAATCGTAATTTGGAATATTTTTAGGACTTTTGCGCACATTTCACCCTTTTAAATTCCAATTTTTATTAGAACACTTAGCTTGCATTTACTTTATCAATGTAACCAACTTGCCAAATTCATGTTTTTATCTCCAACCGTATTATATAAATCACAATTTTAGAACGCTTTTCGCTCCTGCAGCCTCTTGGTCATAAAATATAGCCTATGTTGGAACTGAGACAGTCACCATAATTTTGCCAGCACCGTTATTTTTTTTAATCGGTTTTGTAATTCCAGAGATTACCCTAAAAAACAGTACGAACTGAGTATTATATGTTTTAGCGAGTTTTTTCAGACTAAAAAACAGAAAGATTTACTGTGAAATAAGCGATCGTGAATTTTATGCTTTGATTTTTTTTTTTTTTTTTTTTTTTTTTTTTTTGGCAATAAAAGTAAGAATAATATGTTTCACAGCTTTGCTTCTGATGAAAAGAAAAAATGGAATGCTTTTCCAACGAAACCAAATCTAATGTTACTATTCCTCAGCAAACCCCTATAACTTATGCATGCTCCTCCACAATCTAACACTGGCTCTCTATCGAAGTGCAGTTGTACCATCCCTGTTGGCATTACTCTTTAGTAACTTTGACAGTCTTTATCTGCGAAATTTGTGCCAGTTTGCGTGTCGGTAGACAATTTATTGCCAGCAGGGTTACTCAATAAAATCCGTGCAAGTGGTTGCTTTGTAAATGTTATATATTTGATATTTTTTTAAAAAACATTGCTTTGAGAAAATTGCGTTTAAAGTGTCCTTGTAATCATTGTTTACGTAAAGTACACCTGACACATTTATAGTCATAACTAGTTTAATTATAGGAATTTCTGTGTGCAATTTGTTTGAAAATGACCAGAAAATATTGACCTTTCACATATTTGATTTTTGAAAAATCGAACATTATGAAGATTTAACAGTCCTGTGCACCCATAAGAACCCCAAGGGTCGATGCAGAGTGTATTTTTTATTTTATTTTATTTTTATTTTTATTTTTTTTTGGGCTGTGGGGGGCACATTTTGTTTACAATAAAAGTCACTTCTGCGAAATTTATTATATTTTTGTGAAAAATAACATTTCGCAACGAAAGATAAAATCCAGTTACTCAAATTTGAACCAAGCATTTATCAATAATAACTAATTTAAATCCTTCTTCTAAAGCTTTCCTTTCTGGTGAACGTATTTTGCTTACAAATGACACATTTTAAAACCTAACAAAATAAAAAATAATTAATGAAAATTAAGCTTTTGTGAAATGGAATTTTGTGAAGGGGCCTGTTTTATTAAGAGGAATTTTGTAAAGGAATCTGTTTTATTAAGAAAAATTTTGTCAAGGGGCCTATTTTATTAAATGGATTTTTGTGAAGAGTCCCTAAATAAGTCCCAAATTTTGTCTGGATCGACCTCTGCATTCTGGTACGAAAATAAAATGCGCCATAAAGCAGCATTTCATTCTTGTTTTATTTATTTTTGCCTAAGAAAAGCAAAAAACAATTTATTTTCTTTACTGTTTTGGTTTTAATAAAAAAACATTTCTTTTCTAACGAAAACAAATCTAATGTTACTATTCCTCAGCAAATCCATATAACTTAAGCCATTCTCTTTCGCGTTTTATCGCTCACCATTTATCAACAATTGTAGTGCGTAGAAATACGCATTTTTAACAGTTTATCGAATGCCAGAAATAAGTGCCTCTTTTGCATAACGTTAACATGACAGGCGTCTCTGTTGACACGACTCTTTAGTAACCTTGATGGTCTTTATCTCAAGATTTGTGCCAGTTTGCGTGTCGGTAGACAATTTATTGCCAGCATGGTTACTCAACAAAATCCGTGCAAATAGCTGCTTTGTAAACGAAGTCTTTTTCTTGCAGCATCCAAGCCGGAAAACGGTATTAAATATATCATTGTGTTGCATACAAAAAATTAGGGATATTATATTTGCAACTTTCAATAAGTACAAAAGTAAAAAAAAAACATATTTTTTAAAACACTCTTTTATAAGCCTTCAATGTTCATCTTGGAAATCACGCCTCATTTTTTTACTGTATTTTTTTAATGTTTTTCTTAAAAATTGTCCGTTACTATACATTAATTTGGTGTAGGCACTGAACTCAATTATGAAAAATTCACTACGCTAGGTAGAAAGCGCAAGCAAATATATATAATTTTTGTTCTGTTTCTTTATTAAGATAGAGAAAAATTGAAACAGTATTTAAATTATCTTTTTTTGGATGTCTAAATTGATTTCTCAACGCATAACCGTAAATTAATGAGTATTAAACTATTAATGGATAAAAACGTATTTTTTTTTAATATTACACTCTTCGTGGTTTATTTATAATTTATTTTCTACTTTTTAGCCTTTTATATGTTTCATTGTTGCTGTTTCACAACCATTTGGCCTATTTTGGCAAGCGTTTATGGGCGCATCCTTAAATCGATTGCTGTTTCAACTCCTATACAATTGAACGAGTTACAGAGAATATTAAACGATGGATCATCTGTGACGGGCTAACGGGAAATACCTTAAATTTAATATGTTAATTTATAATTTAGTTCAAAAATATTAAATTGTTGTATTGTGATTAGAAACACACCTGTAAACAACATATTTATAGTTCTACCCTATTAAGAAGTAAGTGAAAAATCGATTAGAAAATTCCATCTATACATACAGAAAGCAGGTTGAGTGTTATAGAAGAGTGTAAAAACTACAGTCGAACTCATTTAATACGAGCACGGTTAAAACGAGCCATTTGCACGAGAAGAATGGTTCATCATTTAAACTATATTAAGGTTTTCACGTTTTTTACGAGCTACAAAACAACTATCACAGCTAATTCGAGTAAAACATTTGTTTATTTCAGTGTAATTTTCTGCGAAAAGAAAGGTAGAAATGGGGGAAAATATCTTTCTTGTCAAACACTGTTCTCTCTCAACGATGCTATTTCTACATTGCAATTGTTTGTCAACAATGTAGTAATTTATCCGTTTTACAAGGCTGAATTTCGACATTCAGTAAGAACCTCTGCCCAAGAAAATTCGAAGGAATATTCAGAGGTCTTGACAGAATGAAATCAGGAAGTTTCAAACGTAAGATTTACAACTGAGACATGGAAAGGAAGGAGCATAGAAAAGAACTTTTATTTGTTTATTTTATTCTTTAAATCTGTGTTCTGAGTCCTATTAACCAGTCTTTTCGTGTATCATGCACTGTTAAAGTGAAAAGGATAAATGATATCAATAGTTCGAAAATTGCAGTAACTATTTCAATGTTAGCCGAGTTTTCCTGTAAAATGGTAAGTGATCCCTTGCATTGCTGTACATAGTTCACGTCCTTTGGGATTACCAGTTCTTTAGAGTCTTGGACTTCAGTACTGTGATTTTGTCAAAAGAAAAGACCCCTCTAAAATGAAAGTCCACTCATAAAAATAAAATTGGATATTTTATGTTAATTTTATGATATAGGGTTAATTTAGCATTGAGATAGTTAGAGCAATTAATAGTAGTAATCAGTTTAATTATATGTGTTTATTTTTAAGATTTTTCTTATTTTCATTAAGTGTTACGAGTAACGGTTAATGCGAGAACTTTTATATTTCTATTGCTTCTGGTATTAATTGAGTTCGGCAGTATTTCGAATTTTTAAAGCTTAAAATTTTAAGTATTCAATTCAGCGGATCCCAACTTTTTACCTTACCCACATGCCTTGCTTATGCTTTTCATATTAGAGTATCCTTAAATCCACCATCAGTTTATATCCCCCCGCGAAAAGATGTGTTTTGCTCACAATGCATCTTGGTTAGTTGAATAATCAAACTATTCTTAGCGACATTTAAAAGCTTTTACTTTTCTTAAATTTTACAGCTTATTGTTGTCAATGTCAGCCTAACATCAAACAAATACAAAAGGGTATTAAAACAAATTTTAACTACATTAAATTATGATGAAAGTTAATAACTATTATTAATCTTGTATACAAATGTTTAAACAATTAGTTTCTAGTCCTAGGTTTTTTCCTTTTTTTGTTTTTCGTTTTAAGAATAGTGCATTAATCTTACACCTTGATTTCTTCAAAAATAGGTCTACAACTTTTTGTGTCATCCGCCATTATCAATATTATTTTCACTTATCACCAATCGTGCCATTATGCAACCTCAGGCTGGGAAGCACTTCTATTATATTAAAATCCGGCTACGTGTTTCTATTTAACATCTGTTCCGCATCGAATAGGATGAATTACCGGTTGAAAAGAACACAAATTATTCGCATGGATCCGAGGATGTCCTATTAACTCTCGAAATTACAATATTAAAATTAGTTTCCAAAATAATTATTTAATAATTTTACAGACAAAATCAGTTAAAATAACAAAAGTTTTGAAACAAACACAGATTATCTTTCAGTTTGTTTGCTATATATATATATATATATATGACAGCTGAAATTTTCTTTATCATGTCTTTCGTTCTAACGCAAAATTTTGAAAGCGATTTTGTTTAAAATTTACAAAATGAACTGAGCTTTAGCATCAGTGAATACAAGAAAAATATTCTTGTTTTTGATCGATTTAAAAATATCCAGAAATGTTTTTAGTCGGTCAGTCTTTCAAAAACTAGATACAAAACCCGAGAAATAAGGAGAGTTTCATGAAATTTAGGACATCCAACGGAATAATCATGTCTTTTACTCATCTCTCACCCACTTTGGAAATATAGTATCTAATTTCTGACCTACTTTCACACTGTGGTCAACATAGAACTGGACAGTACCTCGAAAAAAAAATTAAGGAGGGAGTGTGGGGGAGAAACACACCTTGACCTCAATCCAGTCTCGTCATTTGTGGATTGGATGACCAGTAGCTGCTGACAGGATTATTACACGTGCATCACTTTGTCACGTTCGAGTAACTATCAGAGAATGGCCATCTTCATGAAGATAGCAGGGGAAGATAAAAGTGTTTACTATCGAAATTTAGATGTAAAACAATGGAGTACGCAGGGACTGATTTACAAGTTTGGGGGCCCTGGGCACAGATGCTTATAGGGGGGGGGGGGGGGTGGGGCTGGCACCGATGCTTACAGTGGTCTTGAAAAAAATATATAACATTGGAAGCGGTAATTATTAAGACAACCACTACTAACTTTAACAATTTTGTGATATTTAAGGATTTTTTTTCATAAATTTTCTTCTCAATTTTTTTAGCAATAAAAGTTTTTATAACATCTCATAATCAATCTTTAGTGTTCTATCTCACTGACGATTTTTCGAAATCGGTTCCGAAAGTAAAAGTACATCCCAATAAATAAATAAAAAAAAAACACCTGTAAACAAAATTGAAAAAGTAAAAAACGGTCTTTGTAGAGATTGACCTCACAATTATCCAAAGGAGAAAAATCTTTTAAACATATTGAAATGCAAACGAGATATTAAACAAAAATCCTCCCATGCGAGCGGGTGTTTTCGCGTGAGTGAAGTAGTTATTTTTAAATGAGAAAAAATAAACAGATTTTTCCATATTAATTTTTTTATTTAATAGTGAAAACTTCAACAGATTTTTGCCAATAATTGAAAACTCTTTAGTAGCATTTGGAGGGGGGGGGGGGGGGGAGCTGAAAATCGGGGGCCCTGTGCCCGTGCCCGAATGCCCTGCCGTAAATCAGCCACTGGCAGTACGAGTACGTATAAAGCTGTAGCAGTTTAAATGCATTCCCTGTCCGGCCCTCATGTCTCTAGAAGTAAAAAAAGGCAAGGTAAAATAAGGCTTGAAATAAGGCAAGACTGTTACTGTTCTTTAGTTCAAAGTGTCTGCTTTCTGACACATTCACGAAGTCATTTTTACACTCTTTTATTTAACCCTTTCCGGCACAGTGGTCCCACTCCGGGCACACCTAATTTTAATACCAAACTTGCATTCGGCACCAAGAATATTTTAATAAAATTTTGCTTCTATAATGAAAGCTTAAAATAAGGATTTCTCATTTTCTAAAAAAGTCGTTTGTAAATTATTCCGGTGTCAGTCGGTAATTTCGCATTTTACGAACATAATTTGTCTGTGCCGGAAAGGGTTAACTCAATTTGATCCATGTATGTAAAGATGCTATTTTGTAATAGGTTTTTCACACACTTCTTGATAAGCTAGAATTTAAAAAATAAAATAAAATAAAATACGCACATGGGTATGTTTTCGATGACAACACAATAATTTAATATTTTAAGAACTTAATTAATAATTAAAACATTCATTTTAAAGCATTTTCCCTTTTACCCGCCACAGGTGATGAACCGCTCAATATTCTTGAGGGTTGCAATGGTATGTACGAGTTATAACAGCAATGGATTTAATGATGCGCCCAAACACGCTCGCCAAAATTAGGCCAAATGACTGTGAAACTGCAATGATTCAATTTTAAGCACTAAAAAGAAGAAAATAAAATAAAAATAAAAATTCGCGTGTAATAATTTCAAAAAATACGTTTTTATCAATAAAATAGTTTTATGTTAATTAAATTAGGATTATACGTTGAGAAATCAATTTATAACGCTGGTATGGTAACTACGCTTGATTAAATTTTTAACTCACAGTCTATCAAAGCCTGAGAGCTAATGTGCTCACAGGTTCTGTATGTACGTACGTAACGCGATAACTCTTGATAAAAATATCCGATATGCTTCAAATTTTGTATATAGGTTCATTCTGATAAGGCGCTTCCCTGATTAGTTTTGGGGGTTCATTGATTAAGTATAAAGGGTGAAAGGGGGGCTAATCCCCCCTTAATTTAGATAAATGATGTTTTTATGCACAATTAACCGATTTGCGCCAAAATTTGTACGTAGGTTCATTCTGATAAGGGGCTTCCCGATTAGTTTTAGGGGTTCATTGGTTAAGTATACAGGGGGGAACGGGGGGCTAATCCCCACTTAATTTAGATAAATGGATTTTTCATGCAGAATTAACTGATTTGCGTCAAATTTTGTATGTAAACTCCGTTATATATATAAGCCGTTTTGTATATAAGCCGTTATATTCATAAAATGTTTAGGCGCAGGCGTACGCCAGTGATTCCCAGAGAAACCATTAGGTATTAGAAAAAATAGATTTCTGTAAGTTCGTTATAAAAGCGCTTCACAGTAATCATTCATATTTCAAATTCCGTTCATTCCGTCATCAATATTTCAAATTCCGTTCATTCCGTCATAAATATTTCAAATTCTATTCTGATACAGTGGCCGCGACATTTTTTACATTTGGCCTTGACGTTTTCTATAGCAATATAATTTCTATAATGATATTTCTTCTACATCCTAAAGTATAGTTACTGCAGACTAATTTTACTATATTATATTTCGGTTATACGTATATGAAAAACGAAAGTTAAAAAATTCCTTTTACAATTAAAATATGTTTCTTAACTAAAGCATTTGTATCCCTTACCTACCCGGAAGATAACATTCCAATGAATATTAAATAAGTGAAATTCCGGACCCTTGACCTTGATATTTTAAAGTCAAGGTTCAAGATTCTGGAATTTTCTTTCTCTTACAAGAGTTCAGTTCAATGAAACTATTTTAATTTGAAAAAAAAAATTGCAATCTACATAAAAAAAAAATCTACATTTAAAAAAAATTATTATTACGGACATTGTTCTAAAATAATTGTTTTCATATTTCGAAGCTCAGTAAAAACATTCACAGCTATTTTAAGTTATTTATTGAAAATGAAATACTTTTATATCCATGTCTAATAATTTATTTATTTACTTATTTCTGGCATTACTGGCAATAGTAATAATAAGTAATCAGGATTTTTTAAAATAAATTTTTATAAAAGTTTCAATGAATAATATTATTTTTTGTAATTAAGGAGCCACTTCACTGGTTCTTCCCAATTGCAAAATCCCTTGTTAAGCTATCCAGTCTGGAATTTGAATCCAGATATTTTCCCCAGGGAAGAAATCTTACAGCTCCGAAGGAAGGGGGTGGGGAGGGGGGTAGATTAACTTTTAAATCATTTCGAAATATAAAATCTCAGGCGAACATTTTCATGCTGCGATGAGGGAGCGTGGGGTGGGGGATTTTTTCTGAATTCATCACCCCTATTGTAGCTAGAAACTTGAAAAATAGCATGGTGGTTAGTTATAAGATTTAAATGCACGCTAGGAACAGTTTCTGAAAAATTCAAAATTTAAAAGGGTGAAATCAGCAGAAAACGCTCTAAATTGCGTTTTATTTGGAATTGTTAAGGATAGAAATTGGAAATTTGATATGGATGTTTCTTTTACGAAATAAATGCTCGCACAGAAAAGTTTTTTAAAAAATCGATATTTAAGACTGCAGGAGCAAAAAAAAAGTTCTAAAACTGCGATTTCTATGATACTGTTGGGAATAGAAAGTTTAAATTTGAAATGGTGGTTATTTATAAGATGTAAATGCTCGCTAAGAATGGTTTCTAAATAATTCAAAATTTAAAAGGATGAAAGGAGCAGATATCGTTCTAAATAACTATTTATTTGTAATTGGTACGGGTAGAAATTGGAATTTGACATGGGTGTTACTTTTATTAAATAAATGTTCGCATGGAACAATTTTTATAAATTTCGAAATTTAAAAGGCTGCAAGAGCAAAGAAAAAAAAACGATTGCTGTGATAATGTTGGGACATGTAAATGCTCGTGAGAACGTTTTCTAAAAAGTTCGAAATTTATAAGGGTAAAATGAGCAGAAAACGTTCTATAAATATTCTAAATTACAATTTATTCGACATTATTAGGAATAGAATTTGGAAATTTTACATGGGTGCATCTTACGTTTACGAAATAAATGCTTGCACGGGACAGTTTTTAAAAAGTCGAAATTTAAATGGCAGCATGAACAATAAAATTTTAAAATTGCTATTTATGTGATACTGTTGGGATTAGTAACTTGAAATTTGGAATGGTGGTTTTGTAAGATTTAAATGCTCGCTAAGAACAGTTTCTAAAAAGTTCGAAAATTAAAAGCGCGAAATAACCAGAAAACGTTCTTAAAAAGGATCTAAATTACGATTTATTTGGAATTGTCAGTTATAAAATTGGAATTTGACATGGGTGTTACTTTTACAAATAAATGCTCCCACAGAACAGTTTTAAAAATTTTGAAATTTAAAAGTTTGCAGGAGAAAAAAGTTTTAAAATTGCGATTTCTGTTATACAATATATTGGGGCTAGAAACTTGAAATTTGGTATGGTGGTTACTTATAAGATGTAAATGCTCCCTAAGAACGGTTTCTAAAAAAATCGAAAATTAAAAGGGGTAAATGAGCAGAAAACGTTATAAATATGTTCTAAATTATGATTTATTTGGCATTGTTAGGAATAGAAATTGCAAATTTGACATGGTTGTTAAGTTTACGAAATAAATGGCTGCGCAGAAAAGTTTTTTAAAAAGTCGGAATTTGAAAGGTTGAAGGAGCAAAAAACGTTTTAAAATTGCGATTTCTGGGATACTGTTGGGGCTAGAAACTTGAAATTTGTTAATGGTGGTTACTTATGAGATGTAAAGGTTCGCTAAGAACGGTTTTTAAAAAATTCGAAATTTGAAAGAGAGAAATGATCGAAAAACGTTATGTATTTCGGGCATCTTTAACCCGGGTTGGACCGCCTGGCATACATAATACAAGGATTATTACGTTAAGTTTGAAAATGGTGTTTGTAAAGAGTGTGAAATAACTGTAAAATTGAAAATGTAATCTATCATTAAAAAAAAAAATCCCAAAAAATCAACGAGTCACAATTTTGGGACGCTAGGCATAAGTGTGTTTCGATTGCTCTTTTCGATAAGCGGCACATGTACATGACGTTAAAAGCGCACGAAATTGTTGAATTTTAACACCAGTATTTTAGTACAGAAATTTTGCCTTATCAAATCTCAGATTTTCAGCGATTTAATAAAGCAAAAATTACTGGTGCCGTAGAATTAAAAGGAATGTAGCAAGCACTCGTCGCGA
Organism: Maratus michaelseni; assembly: GCA_963931845.1. Taxonomy (NCBI): domain Eukaryota; kingdom Metazoa; phylum Arthropoda; class Arachnida; order Araneae; family Salticidae; genus Maratus; species Maratus michaelseni. The sequence goes on along the minus strand of OZ007597.1, from coordinate 3,074,053 downwards.
AAAAGTTAAAAGCAATTAACGTTAAAATACTCATTATTATTACGAACTTTTCTTTAACTTGCCTTGTGTGCCCGTTCGTCTCAAATCTTTCAAATCAATTTTAACACACTTATGGTGCCACAATTGAGCTATTTTTGGGTAGTGTGGTGTAATTTCGGAGGCAAGACAATATTCTGTAAAAAAAAAGTTGAAATTTGCCTGCACCACCCCTTAGGGAGCAAAAAGCATTTGTCCATTAAGGGTACGTAAATGTTGGGACCTATGTGATCATGTAAATGTCATTGATTACTTCAGATGTAAGCTGTTCTTCTTTGATTGAACCGTGGCATGGTTGGTAAATGAGTCATCTTTCAGTTCCGCGCAGGTATGAATGGATGTGGGTTCGATCCTCAAGTGGACGTTGATCGACTTTTTTCTTGCCAGGAAACTGTATTTAAAATTATATATACCTTTAATTAAAAATAAAAACTGATAAAAAATTATTCCCTATTTAATTTATTTCTTTTAAATAACGTATTTATTTCAATGAATTGTCCTTCAACATTTTTCTCCTTTTTAGTATATTACAATAAAAGCTTATCTTTAAGCATTTTTTTAACCTATGTAATGAATTACTATTTGGAAGTTTTCACGACATTTAAATTTTTATGCGGCTGCTAGGTCTTATAAGTTACATTTAGAAAAAAATTCTTCATGCTCTAACAAGCAAAATATATACATACAATATATACAATCAAGTATATATACATTTTTGTATAATAAAAACTTACTGATTTAAAATATTTAAAATATTACGAAGTTTCAGCATTTCCTGATATTAAAAAATGAAAGACGCATTCCTGGTGCTGGAAAATGCTGAAAAGTTATCAAATTCAAATTATCATAACCTGATAAGTTTTGATAGTACAAAAATGAAAAATATTTTGTTTTACATTTACTGAAAAAAAAACTGCTGTAAACAAATTGTCAGTAGATTTTTCTGTGATTTTCTCTGATCTTTCGTACAATGTACATTCTACAGCCGTAAAAAATGGAGAAAAAAGAGAGAACCTGAAAAATGGCGTTAATTGTTTTTGTTTTTTTTGCAATCCTTTTGCTGAAATGTCTTTCATTGCATGTCAAGCGTGAACTTTATAAAATAATGAGTCTGGTGACCTCTTTTAAATATAGCTAGTAGCAATGGATTCTTTTTTACACTTTCCAACATTGTAGAAAAGTGTTTATGGATTCGATTTGTCTGTCTATACAGTCCGTCTGTCTGTAGGTCTGTCTGTCAGTCATCTGTCCGTGCTCGAACTTGCGTGAATACGCGGATTGCCATGCCATTCATATATGTTATTGAGGTTTAAGTATGGCATGTTCGGTATTGAAAATGAAGTTTTTAACATTTACAGTTCATTTACAGGGTCACTCAAAAGAATTCCATCACATTATGGTCCATAAGGGAAGAAAATCGTTTGCGGTGTATTTTATTGATACACTGTTTAAAACGGAATGAAATTTATATATATTACTGAGGTGCACTACAAAATGCTTACTATAGAATAGGGTGTGCATAGCACTTATAGTTCCTTTACAGGGACACACAAAATTATTCACTTACAGTACTACCTATGCGCAATAATTTCTGAAAATCGTTTACTGTTGTGGAACGCGTTTTTAAATTTCCATATTTCTTGGTGTGTATAAATTCTATAAATACTATTCACGGCTGCACAAAAGATCTGGAGAACATTTCCGTTTATTGACGGAAATTGCTGGGGGTGGAGGGGGGGGGGAGATTTTCAACTGTGTTATACGTTTCTAAACTGAACTAATTTTTATATACAAAGTATATATACAAATACAAATCTATAAACCATATACAGGGTTACCCAAAAGAAGTTGTATATTTTCCCGGTCATTAATGGTAATTTCTGACATTGGGTTTTTTAATGTGTCATGCGTCTTCCTAATTGTTTACTTGAGATGTTCCGAGGTCGGTGTCACAAAATGCGGCGAAAGTTTGTGTATCGATAGAGTGTAGGTATAGGTAGTATATAAAAATATGAAAAAGATAAAGTGCAATACCCTGGGGGTCTTGAGAAAAAAGGTCTCAAAGTTTACGTCACAGTTTAAAATCGGATAAATTTTCTTCTTTGGCAAGCGGGTTCGTAACCTGGTCGGTAGCGCTCTGGATCCGAGAGTTTTCTGGTTGGGTTCAAATCCCCAGCTGGACTTATTTTTCGCAGAGAACATTTTAATCAATTACTTTTGAACTACAATTGAAAAACTATGTATAATCATTGAAATTTACGAGAAAAAAAAGTAGTAGACAATTTATATTTTTATAGACCAGAAATTTTTGCTGTTATTATAAGTTATTTAAATAAATAATCTGTTATTCTTCATAGAGAAATAAATTAAAGTACGTGATCTATATTAAAACTACAAGATGTTATTTTAATTTTAATTTATTATAAAAAAAATGAAATACTTTGTGATTTTTTAAAAATAGTCTTAAATTTTTAATAAGATTTTTTTTAAACCTCAGATTTTTTATTTTGTCACACTTACGCAGGGTTGATAAAAATCGCGATTTTTTTTAAAAAATCAAAAAAATCAGATTTATTTGATTTAAATCGGATTTTTTTTATTTAAATCCGATTTTTTTTTATTAATATTATTTGTGTAGTGTGCATTGTATTTATTTATTTTCTCTGTATAGATTTGCACATTTCTATTAATTTCATGACAGTTCCTAGATAAAAATTCAATATAATTTAAATTAAAAAAAATTGTTGCAAACAAAATCAGACTGAAAACTTAAAATCATATTATTTTACTATATTAAACTGTTATAGATATACCTATGTGTGTGCATAAATTTCTAGTTAATTTAAGTTATTACATTTTTCATTAATGTATTACTCCAATAATATATATATATATAATCAGGGCTTTACAAATTTGATAAAATCTGGTAACCAGCAAAACATTCTAGTCGCCAGTAAAAGATATTTACAATGCAGTACCCAGAAACTTTTCTTCAAACCAGGTTGGCACCGATCTAAAAATAGACCATGATAATAAAGTTGTCAAGCATTTTAAGAGAGCTAGAAATATTAAAAAAATACATATTATTCTTTAATATAACTAAAATTAATTATTCTTTAAATTTTAAGTTTTATAGACCTACTTCAAATGAATTACTTATAATCACTCATTAATCTTTAATAAGAATGTGATAGAGTAATCAGTTTTAATCCTGGGCACAAAAATCTGAATTGAAACGGGATCATTTTTTGACATTGTATCCAGCTGTAGATGCCACAGAGTCTGAATTGACAATATTTCTTACTGTTGTATTTAAACATACCTCCTATCCTCCCTCCCCCCCCCACACATTCTAATCACATGACATGCTAGCTGGCTCGAGTGGAAAAGCATGCAGTTTTCTGTGCATGAATTTGAAAATGCCTTTTAAACTTGGTTCTTCCAATAAAAGTGCGAGATAAGAGGAAGATTACTGCTTGTGGTGCACTAGTAAGTGTGGGGAGAGAAAAATGCTGTTTGTGCTCATTTTGTAGGTGAATTTTTACACAAAAATAAAAAAACTGCAAGATTAAATAATTTAGTCACCAGATAAGAAAACTTGGTCACCAGTTGCGGTCTGGCAACCACATTTATCAAGCCCTGTATATAATATATAATCACATAATAAAAGTAGCAAAGAATGCTAAATATGTATGTGTATTTCAACTGATTCAGATTCAATAATGTCATCATTATCACATAGATTGCAAGTTTCTTTGTGTTTTTTTTTCTTAATTATTCTTGCCACAATCTCAGCCATTTCTATACTACATGGTTTTCATATTCCTTTCACACTTTTCCAAAAAAAAGTTTTTTTTTTTTTTTTAAATGTAAAATAAAGCCACATTGGATCTTTCATTCTGCCAGCCATTTTTCTTATGTATCAATGTATCCAAAAGCTCTAAAAATACGAAACTATCAATTGCCAGTGATATCCAGCGCTCAGCCATTGACAATTTCAACAATCAATCCTGTTTACTGTACAGTAGAAATTACTGCTTAGTTTAGAAGTAAGGTACATATTTTACATTTTCTTTTGCAGTAAGCAATAGATTCAAGGAAAGAAAAGGGATCAGTCACATGGATTAAATTATTTCCAGTTATGAAGAACATGAAATTGGAATTCTAGAACTCTATGTTAGACAAACAGTCCAAATATTTACTGTATTACAATTAGCCCATGTCAGGGTTCTCGCTGCCGCTCGCCATTGCGCCAGAATGCTTCATTTGGCGAGTAAACGAACGATTAAACTCGCCAATTTGCGAGTGTTCATTTTGTGTGTGTGTGCGTGCGCGCGTGTGTGTCAGTACAGGTGATACTCTTATTCGCGTTACTAAAGGACACTTTTCAAAACTGATATAAGAAATTGAATCAATTTTTACCCTTATGCATTTGGATGATACACGCAGTTCCTTATCTGAGGTATTGTGAGAATGGAAGTTATTTAAAAGTTTCTACAGTTCTCGTTGCAGAACCATGAAATTTAGGAGATTCCATAGATTTCATTCGAAAAAACGATCTGCAGCAACTTTATCCCATAACAGGTAATATCCTGCATTTTTCTGTAATCTTGCTACTACATTCAGTGGACTGTGAAAGAGGGTTCAGTGTGATGAACGCAACAAAAAGTAAATTGAGAAATCGAATGATTTATAAAAAATGTGAATAATGTCATTTCAGTATGCTTTAACGGGCCTAATAGGCAACAGTACAATTTTGAAACTGCCTTTGAAGTATGGACTTTAATGAAAAGTCGAAGAATTCTAGAAAAATTAAGTTTTTTTTTTAATGTGACATATATTTTGTTGTTTATATTTTCAATTTTCAAAATTCATTAAGTATATCTTTAAAGTCTTAGTTATCATGGGTTGGAAGTTTTATTTCATAACATTTTAATGAGTTAAATTGGATTTTGAATTTTTTCTTGATTGCTCAAGGCATTTAAAATGCATATATGTTTAATAGTTTTTGTAGCAGATAGTTGAATTTAGATGGATAACTGATCCATACTTGTTACAAAAACTTGGGTTATTATAGAACATACTGAAAAAAAAAAAGAATGGTACATTAAGGGGTTAAAGATCGATTTTTCAGTGTTTCATGACGAATCTATTTTGCTAAAATGTTTTTCATTTGGCTAACGTTTTTTATTTCTAATTAGCCAAATTGCTAACGTTGGTCAAAAGTCAGCGAGAACCCTGGTCCATGTGATCATATATTATGAATTAATATATGATCAACTTATGGGATATTGTAATTGCATGTCTAAGCAACTAAACATAAGGCAAACTTGTGAATCATATGTATAATCATTTTTAGAGGTAGTAACTCCTCAGTGTAAATACTATTATATTAAATACTTTTTTATTAAATAGATTTAAATTTAGCATCATCAGCTTTTATTTATCTTGCAAAAATGAAGTGATCATCTAGGAAAGAAAAAAGTTTAAAAATGAGACATCATTTATCAGTATTTATTTTGGGATGCACTATGGATAAATAATATTTTGAATGCAGTATTCCATTTACTTTCATAAAAAAGTAGCATTTTCTATTTATAAAAGTTTTATTTAACACTATTAAAAGATAATTTTTAATCTGTCATGAATAATGACATTTATTTTAACACGAATGATTAATTTGATCCTTATTCAGCTTGTAAATATCAATGTTAAAAATATTGATTTAAATCAAAGATTTTTTTAAAAAAATCATTTGATTTAAATCGTGATTTAAATCACTATTTAAATCAAGCTGATTTAAATCGAACAACCCTGCGACTTACGTGATAACTATTTTTAGTAATTCATAATCTGATATTTAACTAACTGTTCTCGAAATCCTGTTTTTCAAACTGGGTGATCCTTTTACTCAAGAAATAGTCAACCGATTTTCTTCATTTTTAACTCTTTTGAACTTAGTTAGAAAGTGTTGTCCGTACTCTAACTCTCGTAAATATACTCGGATTGCCCTGAAATTTTTGTATGTTACTATCGTTTATTATAGCATGATCACTATTGAAAATATGTGCAGCATTTATAGTTTATTTACAGGGATACAGAGACAGACAAAAGCATTCCGTTACATAACAGTCAATGGGAAAAAATCTTTCAAGAACATTTTGATGATGTTACGACATTTGAAACATGATGAAATTGATATACAATTATGAAGCGCACTGAAACATGCTTTTTGCAAACTAAGGGGTGCAAAGGATTTATTATTCATTTACAGGGTCACACAAAAGAATTCTGTTACACAATGTTCTACGGAGGAAAATAGTTTGCAGTTTAATTGAATGATGTTTCTCTATTTCAAACATAATGAAATTTTTTTGCATTACTGAGATGCACTATAAGTCGCTCACTGAAAAGTTCGATGTGTATTACGTTTATCGTTCATTTACAGGGACACACAAAATAACTCGGTTACAGTCTTAGTGCGATAATTATAGTCTATGTGTGATAAATGCGTTTTCAACATTGGTTTGCGTTTTAAGTTTATACACACCACGTACTATACAAAAATTTAGTTAAATTATTTCGATCATATACAGGGCTACACAAAAGAATTCGTAAGTATTACTGAGTGAAATGCTTAAGAGTAATGCTTAAGGCGAGTGAAATGCTTAAGGGTAATGCTTAAGGCGAGTGAAATGCTTAAGTGTAATGCTTAAGGCGAGTGAAATACTTAAGGGTATTTTTAATTGTGTTACGCATTTTCCTGCTGAATTATATTTAGTAAACTAATTAGAAGTTTATGTAATATAAATAAGTTCATATACAGGGTTACGCAAAGAACAAGATAGATTACCTTTTATGGTTGGTAATTGTTTGAAGTAAGTTTTAAGCTGCTTTTTACGTTTTTTACCCGAATTAAATTGTAGCTTAATATGTGATGTGTATAATAATCTTTAGATGGTATACAGAGCTGTACAACAGATTTTGAGTGCATTCCCATCGATTGGCGTAAATTACTAAATGTAAATTTTCAAACTGGACTAACTTCTATCAGGCTATGTAGTATATATCCAAATCTTTAGATCATATACAGGGCTGCACAAAATAATTCGACTACTTTTTTGGCTATGGAAGATAATTGCTAAAACTATATTTTTAAATCTGTTATATGTTTCCTAAACTGTGTACTACATATATCTTCTTTCACTTTATTTATCGGAGAAGTTTTGTTATAGTTTTCTGAATGTATTGAAAAGTGTCTCATAATCTATGCTATACGCATTATTTTTTGTTCTTGTTATTTAAAACTAATCTAATCGTTTTTGCTGGAGCTTATACCACCGAAAAGTACAATTTTCATTGATTAAATATTTTTTAGAGCTCGCAAAATTAAAATAAAAATGGCGAACAAGTGAACTTCTTTGTTCAAATGCCCGCCATTTTGCAAAAAATTAACTTTTTAAAGTAAATATTAATATAAGCTCCAGAGAATTGAAGGGCCTTTTATAATATGGTGACCCAATTTGTTTGAGATGCTTGTGACCGGAGAAAAACGGTCGCCTGACTGGAAGTCGATAGCGCACGCCTGCAGTCGCAGAAGTTCTTCTTCTTCTTCTTCTTTTTTTTTTTTTTTTTTTTTTTTTTTTTTTTTATTATTATTTACACAAAAAACATTTAATTTATCAGTCAAATGTCAATAAATATAATACAAAAAGTCTGTATGTGATATCTCTATTCTTTGTAACAGAAAAAAAATCGCAAAAATTACGTAAATTTTAGGCCAAAGATGTAGAATTTCCCTTACGAAAATGGCGCGTCTTTGCATCATCATTAGTGAATGGGTTAAACCATACCTGATTGTTTATTAAGTTTTGTTTTTTACTATTCTCTCGATACCTGTCAATAGTCTTCTTGGAAAAACAAAAACAAAAAAACAAGCCAGTATCGCCTGAGGTGTTATAGGTGGCAGAAATTTGTTTGTTTTGTTTCGCTCATGCGGGGAAAAAAAGCTCCCAAAATCAAGATTAGTGGAGCTTGACATAAAGACACAGTTTCGGAAACAAATCTTCAACTCTCACTTTTTTTTGAAAATGTTTCCCGAAGCGATTATGATGTCACGAAAGCCGTGTCAAGGCTTTTGACCGCTCGAGGGCTACGGCAATATCCACGTCTCTATCGATGTCTGACGTTCGCTTTTGTTTCTCTAGCGAAGACATTCGTGGAGGCGTTACATAACGGCCACTCACTCACATAGGAGAGAGTGCCGATTGAAGGTCGAATAACGGTTTCGACACACGATTATTTATCAACAAACCCGATCGCATTTCATGCCGTTAATGCTGTTGCTTACTCACTGGGGTCACGAGGGGGGTTTTCTATAAGATTTGTTCTCAAATCAATGTTACAAAATTATTACTTTACTCAGTGATGTAGTCGTAAAAAAAAACAGAGGGTATACGCTATTGGCCACGAAAACTCTCCAATCACGAAATTTCATGTTAACCTATGGGAAAAAATTAGAAGCGCGATGACTCATTACCTAATATAATTATTAAATTGCGGTTTTCACCATCAGAAAGTAGACGTCAGATGCCAACGAGGTGGGTTTTTAAGAATTGTCAATTAAACTTTATGTATTAAAAAAAAATCCCAACAAATTTTGAAATTTCCGCTTGATAAAATTTTATCATCTTCTTAAAAATACTTAAAATTTACAGAGACTGTTTTTAAAAACTCTCATCGTCGGCATCGGAAGTCTACTTTCTGATGGTGAAAACCGTATTTTAATAATTATATTAGGTAATGAGTCATCGCGCTTCTAAGTTTTTCCCATAGGTTAACATGGAATTTCGCTATCGGATCGGTGAAGCGGCTCCTTAATTTGCGCCGGAGCTGCTCAGCTCCAGTACTTGTTAGATTTTAGTGTCTATTTAAATATTGATCAGAATTCACCGGTGCTCATAAATACTGTAGTCCACCGGAACAGCGCTGAGTGTTGTGTTTTGCTAGTTGATACAAAGGAAACCTTGGCGAGTAGGATTTTCTGAAAATTCCGCACTCCTGATTTTAATATTTTTGCTCTGTTCATTTATTAGATGTTTTTATAAATACATGCATATAGATATAGTCAAAATGTTTTAAATATTTTCTTCTGCTGAAGACGAAATTGCTTTAACTTTTGCAATTAATGTATAAAATATAAATATGAGGTGGAAGGGTACCGGGGGGGGGGGGCACACCACGGTTGTTATTAGTGCAAAATATTAGAGCTTAGGTGCTTTTTTTTTGTTAGAAATTAAGGCTTGGGAAGAAGGTATACACCAGAGGGTATATGCTATAGCTACGGAAGGTATACGGAGTTATCCAATATGTATACGGTGTATACCTTCCACTACATCCCTGATTTTATCTACATTCTTTCCCTAAGACAAACTATTTTATCCTACATGTTGTAATATTTGTTTCACATATCTTGAGGTATAACCAACTGAGAAGTTGATAAGAGCATTAAAATGTATAAATATCGTTGAATAATCCACTTATACAAGTGGATTTTTTTCTGCCGCAGACCAGCCCCTTACCTGTAGGGTGAAGTGCCTAGTTTAACAGGTTGAGTACCTGGTCGCGAGGCAAAATTCGCATGGCAGTGATACAAGCATTTTGCCGACATTGATGCAGCGATCTTTAGGGATTTGTTTTAATTTTCTGCGTTTGCTGGTTCTTGGTTACTATTTAACTTTGTTAATTTTGTTTAAAAAAAAAAAAAAAAAAAAAATCTGAAAGAGAAACAAGAACAAAAATTCATGCGTCAAGCATAGATTATGAAACACTTTCCAACACTTCCAGAATACTTTAACTAAACTTTACCGATTAATAAGGTGAAAGATGATGTCTGAGCAAACAATTTTGAAAATAATTTAAAAATAAAACCAAATTTAAAAACCTGATTTCAGCAATTACCCTCAATAGTTGGAAAAATATCCGAAACTCTTTGTGCAGCCCTGTATATGGTCTATAGATTTGTATATATAGTACATAGTATACTAAAATTTAGTTCAGTTAAGAAACGCATAGCACAGTTAAAATTTCCTATTCAGCAATTTCCGTCCATAAAACGAAATGCATTCGATATCTTTTGTGTTGTCCTGTATAGGATCCATAGCATTTATACACACCCAGTAGTATGCCAAAAATTTGTTGAATTTAAAAACGTGTACCACAACTGAAAACAAACTTCAGCAATTATTGTTCATAGACAGTACTGTAATTGAATATTTTGGTGTGTACCTGTAAATGAGCCATTAATGCTATGCACCCTATTCTATAATTAGTCTCTTGTGTGCACCTCAGTGATATATATAAATTTCAATATGTTTAAAACATTTTACATCATTATAGTACACCGCAAACAATTTTTCCCCATATACCGTAATGTAACGGTATTCTCTTGAGTGTCCCTGTAAATGAATTGTAAATGTTAGACACTTCATTTTCAATACCAAACATGCCATACTAAGCCTCAATAACATATAAAAATTGCATGGTAATCCGAGTATATTTATGCGTGTTAGAGCACATCAGACAGATAACAGGTAGACAAACCATAAACACTTTTCAATCATAAACACTTCAATAATAAACGCTTTTCAACTATGTTGGAAAGTGTTAAAAAAGTATTTTTCTTTACTATAATATTACGCTATAATACTAGGATGATGCAAAAGGTCTGCTGTGTTTTAATACCTCTAATACCGGTAAATTTTAATACCTGATTATTTTACCTATCAGTTAAAAGCAAGCAGGTACAATAAAATCAGAAGGTATCAAATTTTTACAGGTGTTATAGGTATTAAAATTAGGTATTAAATTACGACAGAACTTTTGAACCAACCTAATATAATAGGCTCTGACTTTGTTAATTGTTTCCTCTACACTTATCTAAATTGTATTATTTCCAATGTAACACTTGGTTTTATCGGGGATTTCTTTACTAAAAACAAAAAGTAAATATGTATAAATTTTTCGAGGAAGTGATTCATCAGGTATGCAGGGTGTCCCATAAAGTTTGATACCCGCGTAACTTTTTACCTGTTGGGAATATGAGGGACAGTGCGAATTAAAAAAAAAAATTAAATGAGGTGGAAATAATAATATTTTTCATAAACTATGCTTAACGCATGATTTTTCGTTCTTGTTTAAAATTGTATAACGCTTCATAATATCAATATTCTTCATCGATGCACAGAGAATTTTTGTTTGGAAGAAGGGGGGGGGGGGTACTGAAAAACGCCTACAATCGAATGAAAAGAACATCTAGATTGTATTCAATGTATTCAATGTATTCAATGTATTACACAGACTGTCCCAAAAAGATTGAAACACGATTTAATTTTTTAACTATTGGAGATATGTAAGCAATGTAAAGTACAGGAGTGTTCAAAAGAAGGTATGATTCAAGATGAAATAGTCCAAGATGTAGAATAGTTTTAGATGAAATAGTTATGTAGATGAAATAGTCCTGCTAGTTATTTTAAAAAGCTATATTTAAAAAAATTTTACATGGTCTCGAGTGTCTGTCTTTTCGTTGAAAGATTTTAGTTTACCGCTAAAGTGCGCAGTGACTATGGTTTATCTCCTGTTATTTTTCTTTTTAATTTGCTCGGCAATCTATTGCCAACTGTGGTAAGCTTGCCACAAAATGCTGTACATTATTGTAGGAAACAAATTCTCATCATTGGGATAAAAGATTTTTCTTTTTAAATCATGATTGAAAGTTATTCAAAAATTTATAAAAAAATAGTAAATTGAGCTATTTTTCTAAAAAATAAATTTTTAAATACATCTATTCGATGACGAAAGAGTTGGAATTATGCAGTATTTGGAAGGGATATATGATAGATAAAAGAAAAACAGAAACTCGTTTTTGGAAAATGTTCAAAATTGAAAGATAACTATACATAAATGTTAGATATTTTAAATTAAAAAGTACACATAATACATATTAAAAACAGTAAAGTAGACGTTTCGGATGAAAACGCATCCCACATCAGTACTACTATACAACGTAAAATCACGAATAGATAATATAAACAACTTACAAACTGAAAACGTGCATCAGAACATCAGTTAATTCTGAAATTAAAGTAAAAACAAAACAGAATATTCAGATGAGAATTGGCCTGTTTCATTAATTGGATTATTGGCTAGATTCTTGTACCATGTCTCAAGAAATTTGGGTACAGGGTAAATTGGTAAATTTGGCTACAGTTTTAGGTAGTTTTCAATACAAAAAGTATAAAGCTACCTATTGCAGCCGTTCAGAGGAAAGCAGTTCCAGAAAATTTCGATATATTTTCACCGATCATGACCCCCAGACCTCAAAACCACCCTCCGTTCAAATGTTGATTTATATTATATAGATATATCCATATATATATACAGGGTGATTCATAAAAGATGGGCAGAACTTTAAGGGGTTATAGTACACTTAAAGACAAATAATATTAAATAGGAGACTAAGGGTCCCAGACGTATTCCCAAGGAGATAGGGGGCATTAAAGTTTAGGGTCCGAAATTTCAAATGATTATAAAACATGGAAAAATTGGTCGATTCGTTTGCGGTTTTTGCAAAAAATTTTCTTTATGCCAGTATTTTCTTGAAATAAAATTTTAAAGTTCAATTTCAAAAAATGCCGATAGGGGGCGCTTTAGACTTTGGAGTAACAAACAACTATTTTTTAACGTTATTTTTTGTATTTCTTTAAATGATTTCGAAAGCTTAGACTTAAACTTAAATTTTGATCTAAAAATCTGAGTCCTAACGAGTAGTTAAGTAGCGTAAACTGAAATTTGAAATTTGAAACCCTTCTCCCCCCAGAACAAAAATCAGTTATTCCCGATCTTTGTGTCGTAGATTAGGCTCTAACTACTGCCGCGTTTTGCTAAAATTATTCTTTATGTCAGTATTTTCTTGAAAATAAATTTTAAAGAAAAATTTCAAAAAATTCCGATAGAGGGCGCTTTAGACTTTGGAGTAACGAACAACTATTTTATACCGTTATTTTTTGTGTCTCATTAAATGCTTTCTAAAGCTTAGACTTAAATTTTCAGCCCAAAATCTGAATCGTTAGACGTGGTTAAGTTTCTGGGGAGAGGGGTTTGAAATTTCTACTCCTGAGCACAGTTCAGTTTACCATGTCCACACATTGTGTGCTGTGATACGAGGTAAAAAGACACAAATTAGGATTATGTTACCAAAGCATATTTATTAACATGTAATCACAATAAATGTTCAAAATTGTGACCACCAGAGGTTATGCACGCAGAACAACGGCGACGAATGGAACGGCGAACATTCGCGAAAACATCAGGCTTTTCGAGCACTTCCCCTACAGCGGCGGAAAGTCTGGCGTCCAGTTCCTCGGGGGATTCAATGGGTGTCTCATACATAAGAGCCTTCAATCGTACCCAAAAAAAGAAATCGAGGGGTGAAAGATCTGGCGAGCGAGCAGGCCAAGCAACAGGACCACCTCGACCAATCCATCTGTTCGGAAATGTGATGTGCAGATAGTTGCGGACGTCTCGTACGTAATGGGCTGGCGCTCCATCGTGCTGGAACCACATGACCCGCCGGATGCGTGGAGGAACAACGTTTAACAGGTCTGGCAGCACATGTTGCAGAAATGTGAGGTATGTTTTACCGTTGAGGCGTTCAGGAAGAAGGTACGGTCCGATTAGGTGGTCTCCGAGGATTCCTGCCCAAACATTGATGGAAAAGCGTCTCTGATGAGCATGTGGATACGTAGCATGTGGATTGACATCCGCCCATACATGTGCATTGTGTGTGTTAAATGTACCTTCACGTGTGAAGGTACATTCATCGGTGAAAAGCACAGTTCGTCCAAAATGTGGATTTAGCGCGTTCTGCTGCAGAAACCAGCGGGCGAATTCAATACGATTTGGATAATCCCCTGGAGACAGTTTCTGGACTCGTTGCACATGAAACGGGAGCAAATGTTCATCCTTCAGTACCCTCCAAGTCGTGGACTGTGAGGTATCCACCTGGCTAGCCACTGTTCGTGTACTTGTACTTGGCTGCGCCGCTACTACATCCAGAATGGCTTCTGCAACAACTACTGATTCGTCCTTTTTTGCACGACCTGCATTCGACCGGGAAGCGAGAAATGATCCCGTCTCACACAACTGTCTGTGCAAGCGCTCGAAAGTTTTGCGGTTAGGCAACCGCCTGTTAGGAAATCGCTCTCCGTACATTCGTTGTGCCTCTGCACCATTTCCATCTGCCGCTCCGTAAATTAAATGCATCTCAGCCTTTTCCTTATTCGTGAAGGGCACCATCTTCCGATTCATTACTACAGCGACTTACACTTGACTCACCGTTCAGTGGTTTTTATGCCTGAATCGTGTCGAAATTTTGCATACGTGTTCTTCTTCTTCCCCATTTGACATTTGCATACTTTCTGTTTCCTTCTTCACCCGGTGACTAGCGTCAGGAATGGAGCTTTAACGTTTGCATGAGCGACGTTTCCAACTGTGCCAGTGCCTTTATGAGTGAATTCCGACTATGCAGTCCTTGACGAAAGTTGTATTTTTGCCTCGTATCACAGCACAGAATCGTTGGGCATGGTTAAGTAGTGCAAACTGAACTATGTTCAGAAGTTGAAATTTGAACCCCCTCCCCTCGCTACTGAACCACGCTCAGCGATTCAGATTTTGAGCTGAAAATTTAAGTTTAAGTCTAAGCTTTAGAAAGCATTTAATGAGACACAAAAAATAACGGTATAAAATAGTTGTTCGTTACTCCAAAGTCTAAAGCGCCCTCTATCGGAATTTTTTGAAAATTTTCTTTAAAATTTATTTTCAAGAAAATACTGACATAAAGAATAATTTTAGCAAAACGCGGCAGTAGTTAGAGCCTAATCTACGACACAAAGATCGGGAATAACTGATTTTTGTTCTGGGGGGAGAAGGGTTTCAAATTTCAAATTTCAGTTTACGCTACTTAACTACTCGTTAGGACTCAGATTTTTAGATCAAAATTTAAGTTTAAGTCTAAGCTTTCGAAATCATTTAAAGAAATACAAAAAATAACGTTAAAAAATAGTTGTTTGTTACTCCAAAGTCTAAAGCGCCCCCTATCGGCATTTTTTGAAATTGAACTTTAAAATTTTATTTCAAGAAAATACTGGCATAAAGAAAATTTTTTGCAAAAACCGCAAACGAATCGACCAATTTTTCCATGTTTTATAATCATTTGAAATTTCGGACCCTAAACTTTAATGCCCCCTATCTCCTTGGGAATACGTCTGGGACCCTTAGTCTCCTATTTAATATTATTTGTCTTTAAGTGTACTATAACCCCTTAAAGTTCTGCCCATCTTTTATGAATCACCCTGTATATATATGATCTATGTCATACGATAACACTCGTATTTATATAAATCAATTTGGATGAAACTAATTGTGTCTATTAAGCTCACCAATGCCTCGACCGAGTTCGTTGGCCAGCTTGGTCCGCCATCTTGTTTCAAAATGGCGGCAACTTAAACATTTAAAACTAAAATAAATAGACAAAAAATTTAAAAATTCAAATTTATTTTTTAATTACGTGTTAGGCCTTAACACAAGGATTCCGAAGCATGTTTTCTTTTACCTCTATCTTAAGAAATGGCTGAGATAGAGCAGTTTGAAATTCTAGGGCGACTGACATTTTGAAACAAGACAGCACATTACAAAAACCCAACGATTAATTTATGAGTTTTAGTGAACGCGATTTCTCACAAATTATTATCTTCCATTGTTGTAATCATTTTCCCAATCATACGCATAAAACTATATATTCATATCCATTAGCGCCATTTTCTAGCCAAACTTGGCGACATTTGGTTTAATATCGCCAAATTTGGCGACCAAAATAAGTTTTTATAAATGAAGCCAACTTGGCTATAGCTCAATAATTTGGCGAATTTCTTATTCAAATTCAGAATTAGCGATTCTTCTGTAAACGGTTTCTTTGCACTTTCGCTTGCTGTTTTCGAGTAACATTAGCTAAACTTTTAAAACGAAGATATATGAAAGCTAACTTTTCCTCCCGCTACATGCCGGATGGACTTTTTTGACAGAAAGTCCTCAGTGAAAGAAATAGCAGTTTGTCGCTAAAAGAAAGAAAGAAAGATATTTCTTCCCATTCCATCTAAAATTTCCAACACTTCCATCTTACTTTCCGTTTGAGATGGCCTCTTTTTGTTTTAAGCATCCTTGACTAATGGTGTAATTGCAAGGACACATACTAGAACAATTTCAATTATTCGAAACAGAATCTCCTTTAAATGTGTGGTATTTTTTTGCAGCTGAAAAGGTCAGAAACCTCTTTCGACATGGCTTGCTGAATCTTCTAAGATATCGAGTAGAAATTGACAACTCGATCTCTTTTTAAATGAATGCTTGATGACTTGGGAAGAGAAAACTCAGTAGAGACGCCCAAAAACCTAGAAACGAGGTGGAATGAAGATGAGAATTTTTTAACACGAGTTCAGTGATCCAGCAGGTGATTTTTAATAGTGTGTCTTCTGAGAAAGTGAACCTTAAATGAACATGCAAATGAAATACATTGCGTCTACAAATGAACCACGATGTGTCTTTGTACAATTTGCACCTTAAGATGGTTTTCAAATGACCTGCTCAATTTTCTGACTCATTTATAAACGCAAAGGCATACAACTGACCGGCTTGACTGCTGAAGCGATTTGGATTTAAAATGAGTTTTCCATTTTTTGATAAATTAATGACAGTAAAACTGTAAAACCAAACTTGCAAATGAATCACAGTGTGTCTTATTAAAAGGTGTGCCTAAAATGAACAGGTAAATGAACCAAACTGCGTCTGCAAAAAAAGGTGCACTTTAAATGAATATGCAAATGAACCACATTGTGTCTGCGTAAAAGGTGCACCTGAAACGGATATGCAAATGTATGTCTGAAAAAAAAAGAACCACCTAAAATGGATATGCAAATAAACTAGTCTGCGTCTGCGTAAAAAACACATTATTTAAAATAAATAAATTTAAACAGGTGTACCACATGCACATAAATTTAAAGATCAAAACTTCGAGGATGATTTCTATATAGTAATTGTGGTAGGGAGAGGGGATTGTAGAATTCCGAGTAAATTTTCACTTTCGCGTCATTACGCAGTCGGAAAGTTGAAATCTTCTGAGAAACGTTATATTTTGATCTCATATGGACCTCCGATCTTTGGACTCCTCCTGCTGTGTCACTCCTTGAATTCACCACTGCTTTGCTTATATGCTTCTCCACTGCTGGACTGGAGCTGTGTTACGTCAGTGTAATTTTCGGGATATTAAAGATCGCCCTATTCCCGGTTAAGAAATTACGGCCGCTAATATTTTTTAGCTTGAATAAAGTTATACTAATCACATTTATATTTTCGCACAATGAACGCTTCCTCACAACTTATGTTTAAGTTTTTTGTAACATAGTCTTGTTTCTTCGTGCAGCTTTCTATAAGATCTATAGAATTTATACACACTAAGTAACAAGCGAAAAAAGATAAATTAAAAAATGCACCCCACAATTGAAAACGCACTCCCACCAATTACTATTTTTAAAGGGTAAGTACTATAACATAATTATTTTGTGTGTCCTTGTAAATGAACGGTAAATTGCATGTACATCCTATTCTATAGTAAGCATCTTGAGTGTAGTATATCACATTCAATATGTTTTAAATAGTGTAACATCATTAAAGTACACCGGAAATAATTTTTCCGCATAGACCACAATGTAACGGAATTCTTTTGAGAGGCTATTAACGAACTATATATGCTACAGACTTTATTTTTAATACCGAACAAGCCATAGTAAACATCAATATCGTATGTTAATTGCATGGCAATCGGAGTACATTTACGCATGACAGACAAAAGGGCAGACAAACCGAATTCCAACAAAATCCAAGACCGTTGTTCTATTTGAATGTACTACAATTCGATTCAACAAAAACTGTCAGAAATTACGACAGGTTTCCCATTTTTAAATAGCAGGATAGTTATTTTTTATTCCAACCTGTTTATCTAAAACAGGATAAACGCTCAAGTGTGTGACACTAATCGATACAGAACTGACTGTCTTTAGCAATTAGAGAAATCGACTTCGAGTTTCTTCGCACGCAATTCTTTGCGATTTTCGCATTATCGGTTTTATTCGAGCAATTTCAGGTGTCTTTTTTTACAGCTGTTAATGGGAATTTCGCATGCCGTACCACCCCTATTAAGGTCATTAGCATTTCGTTTTGGAATGAAAAATCTAAAAACGAATTAAAGAAATTTCATCTCGCACGCTATACTTAGATCACTTTTTCTAATTTCTCGCCTACAAAATACACATTTTATAAACCTCTTTTATTCACTGTTTCTTCTTTTCTTGTCTTTTTATCACTTTCCAACATTCTTGAAAAGTGTTTGTGAATTCGGTTTGTCTGCCCTTCTGTCTGTTTGTGCTCTAACTCGCGTAAATGTACTCGGATTGCCGTGCAATTAATATATGATATTGATTTTTACTATGGCTTGTACACAACACAATGAAGTGCGTAGCATATATAGTTCGTTAATAGGGGCACTCAAAGAATTCTGTTACATTATAGTCTATGCGGAAAAAAATGTTTACGGTGTATTTTAATGATGTTACACTATTTCAAACATATTGAAACTGATATACTACACTCAATATGCTTAGTATAGAATAGGATGTACATGAAATTTGTAGTTAGTTTACAAGGACACACAAAAGAATTAGGTTAAAGTACTTACTCTGAAAAAACAATAATTCCTGGAAGTGCGTTTTCAATTGTGTGGTGCATTTTTAAATTATTATTTTTTTTTTTTTGCTTGTTACTTGATGGGTATAAGTTCTATAGATCTTATAAAAAGCTGCAAGAAAAAATAAGACTATGTTTCCGCTAATTGATTAGTAAAATTACTGAAGGGGAATTTCCAAAAGTGTTATGCGTTTCCAAACTGAACTAAATTTCCTAAATTCCATACTAAGTAGTAATATTCAAATTATAGATCATATACAGGGCTGTCCAAAAGAATTCAATTATTTTTTTATTAGATAGTAATTGCTCAGAGCAAGTTTTCAAATGTGTTATGCCTTTCCGAATTGTTTATTTAGATGGGCTAGTTCAGCTTAAGCCAAAAGGCAGGCCTCCCTGCCCACTCTGACCTTGCTTATTTAGATATCATTTTTCACCTTAAGAAATGGTGATTTTTTTTTTTTTTTTTTTTTTTTTTTTTAACGCAGTATTTAGAATGTGTTGGGAAATATTTCTTAATCTATGCTTAAAACATGATTTTTCTTCTTTGTTTTTTCTTTTTGACTTTATAAATAAAGTTGATCCTGGAGAAGGTTTATATGTTTTCAGGAAACCACTTATGGTAGTGGAAATATTCACTTGTAGCCAATTATCGAAGCCAGTATTTGATTAAGGTTACTTTAAATTTCCGGGCAAGTTTCTTCCCAAGTGGCGAAATCTGCGAAAATAAGCATGGAAATAACCGGTCGGTAGAAATAAGTTTCTTTCAATCAAAGTTTTTTTTTTTTTTTTACAGAAATGGCATAAACTGCGAAAAAACATCCCCTTCCTTTAAAGTTGTAAAAACCATCACTTGTAAATAACACTTACTTTTCAAAAAAAAATTATTTTTAATATTAATTAAAGTTTCCAGTTAAAATTTCATATAATTTTCCTTTGATTTTAATCCTTTTATATAGTTAATATATATTCATTTTGAGCATCTGTTTTGTTTTCTGTTGGTTTCTTCCCTTTTTAACACTTTCCAACCTAGTTGAAAAGTGTTTATGACTTCGGTTTGTCTGGCCGTCTGCCGTCTGGCCGTCTGTCCGTTCTCTAACTCCCGTAAATATGCTCGGATTGCTCTGCAATTTTTATATGTTATAGTCGTTATCTATAGCGTGTTCCCTATTTCAACGGAACTGTGTAGCACTTATAGTTTTTTTACAGGGGCGCACTCAAAAGAATTCCATTACATTACGGTCTATGGGGAAAAATCATTTGCGGTTTATTTAAATAATGTTTCACTATTTTAAACGCATTGAAATTTATATATATCACTAAGGTGCATTAGAAGAAGCTTAACATGGAATAGGGTGTGCATAGCACTTATACTTACTGTACAGGGACAGTCAAAAGAATTCCGTTACATTACGTCTATGGAGAAAAATCGTCTGCGGTTTATTTAAATAATGTTTCCCTATTTAAAACGCATTGAAATTTATATGAAGTGCATTACAAGAGGCTTACTACAGAATATCGTGTGTATAGCAGTTATCGTTCATTTACAGGGACACAGAAAAGAATTCTCTACTGTCTGTTAACAATAATTCCTGGAAGTGCGTTTTAAGTTACTGAACGCGATTTTAATTTTTACTCGCTTTTTGTCTATTACGTGGTGTGTATAAATTCTGTAGATCCTATACAGGGAAGCACAAAAGTTCGCGAACACATTTCCGTATTATTTAACTCCAGACGGAGAATTTTAAACTGTGCTACGCGTTTCCTAACTGAACTAAAATTTATTATCCTATGTAGTATATATACAAATCTATAGATCCTATACAGGGCTGAATAAAAGTATTCGGATTACTTAGATGGTATCTTTTAGCTTATTAAACGGTATGATTTGTAAAATTATTTTGGAAGCGTTGGAAAGTGTTACATAATCTATGCTTGAAGCATGATTTTTCGTTCTTGTTTTCCATTTCTTTCGGTTTCTTCTTATTTTTCCAGTTTCCTCAACTGTCCTGGAAGAAAACCGAACACTGCGATTTATGAAAGTTAAATTAAGAATGCGGTTCTGGTTTCTCTTGTTTGCAGATTGTAGAATACGAATATATTTAAATTATTATTTTTTTTCTCTCGAATTAAGGTTATTGAACAAACCAACTGTGATTATATTTCAATTACGCTGAATTTGTAACGTATAATTTTTGTAATCTTCTCTTTTGTAATATCTCGAAGAGTTTTGTGTATAACATGTTTCGACCACAATCGTCGAAACACTATCAAGATTTCTCCCTTCCAGCGTTGGGGAATTACAAAGTGATATTTCAAAACAATTTTTTGATAGCCGAGACATCATTTCTTGAGGGGAAAACCTGCTTTGGTGGTGGAAGAAAAAACCAACCGCATTCACCCGATGACCGTGTTGCATGAGAAATGTGTGCCGAAGGTTAAGACCCGTGGAATTACCTATGGACCCTTTTTTAGTTTGAGAGCTGTTTGATTCTCTCGGCCAGGGTAAGAACCAGGGTAATCGGGGATCGCGATGAATTCTAAATTAAGGTTGTCGATCAGCCCGATTTCAAATTCCTCGCTCCAATGTTAACACTGTGAGCATGAATTGTATTCGTATTTTTTGAATTTTGCACTAGAAAAGTAATATTCTTAATTTATTTTTAGGGTTTCGTTCATCTCACGTAACCCTATTACTCCCGCTTCGTTTTCTGCCGGTCACAGAGCTGGTTCTCAGAAACTATACAACTTACAAGCATGAAATTTTGTGTATTTATAGCTGAATACCTATTATGAAATTCAAAATCATAAAATTTGAAAAAATCGTATTATTTTAATATAGAGATATAAACAACCAAAAATCTAACAACCTTTCCCAATTAAATTTAAACCTTTTTCGTTATAGCAGTTGTCAACAATTAAAAATACACAATAAAATTCTTTCTGCAATAATTAATTTTCTATTGAAAGATTTCCACGTGAAAATGAAAATGAAATAAAAAGTTTCACCAATTGAAAAAAAAGATTAATATGACGTCCTATTGGTAATAAAACAGAAATTTTCAAACATTCCTCAATAATACAAGGAGTATGAGTATGTGTAAATACAGAAAGCAACTTAATATGACGTCATTAGAGAATTAAAAAGAAAATTAATCCTATTGGAAGTTTAACGGATTTTTCAAATGTTTGAGAATAGTACAAAGAGAGTATCAATATAAGTGATAGAGGATAGTAAATATATGAGTTTGAGGAAAGTATTGAATCATAATATACAGAGTATAATAGCGGGCTTCGCTAAATTTTGACTTTATAAAAAACATGACTTTTTTTTTGGGGGGAAAAGAAATTGATTGGGATTTATTAAAGAAATGATAACGTGTTTTGAAAGGAATATTAAACGAAACCCTTTGTGCAATCTTCGATCACACTTACCCACTTGTTTCTGTATGCTCTCTTTATAGGATGTCTATTACTGGTTTGTTTGAAAAATAATATTAAAAGCAAAAATAGTTTTAAGTACATAAAACTTTCTTTTACAAGTAAGGTGTCATACAAATATACATATAAAACTAATAAACCATGAGATGTTTCGGTTTCGTTCGAGATAAAAACAATTATCATAAGAAATACAACATCAATCAAGACGAATGACAGTGGATAACGAAATACATATAAGATACAAAACATCTAAACGCCCTCTATGTACATTTGCATGACACCTTAATTAAGTAAAAGAAAGTTTTTATGTGTTTATATGTTTATGAAAAGGTGAAGTTCTCTTTTAAATTTTAGGATTTAAAAAAAAAAAAAGAAAAAGAAAAAGAAACACTCTTTAATAAGCATTAAATTTTCATCGTGGTTGGTTGATTGGTTGGTTAATTGTTATGGTCAGTTATCTGCTCTAGGGATATAGGCCGGCAATGTTCATCTTGAAAATCACGTCTAATTGTATGAGTGAAATTCGTGTTTTTTTACCAAATATTTCCGTTCCAATTTGGCGTGAACAACGAATTCGATTATGAAAAATGACCACTCTTTTTACGACTGGTAGAAAGCGAAAGCAAGTGAATTTATTAAAAAATAAATAGTTTTTGCTTTGTTTCTTTTTTAAGTTAAAACAACGGGAAAGAAAAAATTATACATTATTTAAACTCTCTTTTTAGGATGTCTAAATTGATTTCTCAAAGTATAATCCTAAATCAATAAATATCAAACTATTTATTGATAAAAGAGCTTTTTTTTCTTTTTTAAATATTGCACTCTTTATTTTTTTATTTATAATTTATTTTCTACTTTTTAGCCTTTAAAATGTTTTATTGTTGCCGTTTCACAGCCATTTGGCCTATTTTGGCAAACGTGAATTGGAGCATCATTCAATCCAATGTTGTTCCATCTATACTTATAAACGAACATGTCCTGACTGACTCATAATCAACGCCGAGCCTCAATCAATGGTCCTAAGGCAATGAAATTGACCATTGACTTATATCTGTTTGTCAAAACGAAAGTTATTTTTACCCGCTGAACAAGACGAAACTTTCTAGCACATTCATGGACTCATTTTTAAAACGTAAAATCAAGAAAATAGCATACATGACTTTTGAAGTGATAGCGTTTTTCACTTTACAAAAAATTGATTACATCTTGAGTTAAAGGCAAAATGACCAAATTTTGAAATGCAGAAATGGGTTCAAAATGCCAACATGTACCCACTTGACCCTGATAAACTGATGACGTCTTGTTGGTAATAAAATAATTAAGATTCCACTTTTAAATATCGTAAATATACATATTATACAAAATTATACATTGCTGCGCAGAGAAATGAACTTAAGTTTATTAATAATAACAAAGAATTTCTCAGTAGAACGTTGGTTCTTGTACGCCTCAATTGTCTAACGATTCGGTTCTTAAACCAGAAATTTTATTCAGTATTCAAACAGAAATTCGGTTATCGAATAGTGTGTGCCTTCGTGAAACTGAATGAATGAACAATAGTAGCAAAAGCGTCTAAATTAATTCCTTCTTCTTCTTCTTTTGTACAACATTTTCCAATAAAAATTTTGCTTCTATCGAAAATTGGAAGACGCTACTCAATTTTATGGTTTTCGAATAAGAATACTTGTCAATTTTATACGTTTATGAATAAAAATATTTCAGTAATGTGTCAGAAATTAGCCAGATGGGATTTGAGAAGGGAATTAAGGAAAACGAATCGAATTATCCTTGTGTAACATTTGTTAATACTTTCGGAGCTAATTTTTTTTTTTAATCATACAAAAAATCTTTGATAAGTTGAAGGGGCTAAAACGAAAAAGTAAAAGAAACAAACATTTTTCTGTGCAAACTTTTTTAATGTACAATAGGCAAAAAGTAAATAAGTGAATAAATAATAATAATAATAATAATAATAATAAATATTATAATAATAATACTAATCTGAACATAAGTCGTAATTCGAGTTCTAAATGTTGCAGGAAAAAATGTCTGTGCTTCAGTTTTTTATTTATGATTTTATAAGCCACTCTTTAATTTTCTTGATGGACGGCCTACATATTTAATTTTATTTGAACTTCAAAATTGATAGACACTTAAAAAAAAGGTTTTTAACAAAATTTTGGACTTTAGAAAAACAACTGGATTTGATATATTTTATTAAACTGTTAAATTATTGCGATACTTTTACAAAAAGTGTGTAATTTTCACAAATTATAACATTATCTATAAAACCTCATCATTTCAACGTTTTTCAGTCCGCCAAATAATATCCTAATTTAAATTTCACTTTCACTGGCTAAAAAGAAAGCTGTCAATAGCATACCATAAAATTTTATAATGTCTCCTACTGGAAATCCTAAAATTCTGAATTACGATGCTCCTTCATTTAAAAAAAAAAGGATACATTAAATGTGTGCAGGAATTTTTCGAACTAAGAAACACCATCGAAGCATAACTAATACTTCTAAAACTGCAGCAGATAATCTGTTAAATTTTATCCCAAAGCTATTTTTCTAGCTGCTATAAAAGTGTGTGTTTTTAAATAAGAATAAGTGCATTAAATTGCTCTCAAATGACCGCTGTTGCAAAGTGGTTGTGCGAAAATGTATCAATGGAACAGGTATAATCCTCTCCAAATCAAAATTATGAGAAGATAATGCTTACTTAGGGTATCTTTTATAATCTCCTTTTATTCTTGTCGGTACATCGTGTAAACAAACAGTTTACTAATGTTTACGAAAGTTTTAAAGAAATAATGTAATGTTTGAAAATGAAAAAATAATCTGTAAAAAAGAAACTAAAGTAGTCAGGGAATGTAGAGTATTTTGAGTTCTACATTGATTGATTGAGAGTTGTTTATATGTTGATAATCATGTATATTATTTCTGTTGTCAACAACCCTTTTTCTGTGAATTTGCAAAGCACACAACAACGAATGCGATATCATTCAAATGGTTTTTGAGGCGGCTTCTGACATAGTACAGTCACATTTCGTTAAACCATGTGTTTTGATTAAAAATTAAATCGGCATTGTTTTCTTAAATGAAATGAAAGGTTTTCCTCAAATGAGTGTTGCCACAAAAATAAAATACCGCGTTACATGATGCCGAACGATTATAAAAAAAAAAAAAAAAAAAAAAAAAAAAAAAATGAATAATACAAAAAAGATAAAGTATGATTTCTCCGCACAGGTTTATTTTATATTGATGGATAAAGAGCACAATTGGAATTGAAATGTTTAGAAGATAATTACAAAATCAATCGATCCATCGAAGTAGTGGTATTTCAAGTCTAGGCTAAAACGTAGGCTTTGTTACATTATATTAAAGTGTATTTCATATGTATTCAATTTATTTTTCATTGTCTCGTGTTTTTCCCGAAGCGGAGGATATCATCCTCTAATGCAGTTAAAATATGATTGACTAATGTTGTTTGCAGGATCACCCAATCGGAGCACCAACCAGAAATTGGCAGAAATATTTAATGTCAGATGGGAAAAAAAAAAAAAAAAAAAAAAAAAAAAAAAAAAAAAAAAAAAAAAAAACCTCTACCAACAAGCGAAAACCCAGCCAAGGCGACCATCCCGAAACAAAAGGTGATTATTTGACTAACAAGTTGGAAATTGTGCGTCAAACGTGACAAATGAGGTGCGTTCGTACCATAGCTAGTTATATAAATATTCAGATCTTGATGATTTTTAATTCTGTGAAATGAATTATATCGTCTGCAGATTCATTTCTGTCATAAAATAAGTATCTCGGTCGCTTGACGATTAAACTTCAAAAGCTCCTATAACAAGAAAACGATAAAAAAAAATCAAATTTCTTAATAAATGTTTTTATTAATATTTTCAAAAGTTTTGATTCGATTTTTATAAAATTTGAAATGTCTTGACAAATTATGCAACGATAATATATATTAAATTTCAAACCATTCGGTTGGGTACTTTTTGCGTTGTTATATGCGGACGGACGCACAGACCAGACGACGACAATAGGTGCTACGTATTTATATAATTACAACCGCACCTAACAAAAGCACATACGAAGTAGTCAAATCATAACACAAACTAAAAAGGCAAATTCTGCCAACAAAACCAAAGACATAGTTACAAAACATGATGAAATACTAAAAAAAGAGAAGAAAAAGAAAGAAAAAAGAAAGGAAAGGGGAAAAAAAAAAGAACAGATTTTTAAAGTCCAGTGAAGTTACACACGACTCACGGATTGAAAGTAACACACTGTCAGATAACAAATAAACCCAAGAAAACTGCAAATATACATTTTTAAATTCATTGATAGTTACAATTAACGTTGTTTGCAGATTTTTTTTTAATCCTTAGATGTTTAAACTTGCATCTGAAAAATATTAAATATTGAAAAAAAAAAATGTTAGACGGCAGTGCAAAATCTCCGCACGGGTCCACTGGTAATATATAATAATGCGATTCGACAATTTAATCCGTCTCTGGTCACGTCTTTTTGAACGACGCGACACCACTGGGCGCGTGTGAGCGTTTCTGTCACACTCCTCCATTGTATAAACAGTGCACCGTAAAGAAAATAGTTATAAAATCTTTCTTTAGGTGAAATACAATATAATTTAAAGAAAAACAACGGAATTTGAATTCTAGATAATTTGCAGGTTATTTCTAAATTAAATATACGCTTTTAACCCTTTCCGGCGCAAACAATATTTCGCGTAAAATAGTGAAATAATTGATTGACACCAGAATTTACAAACGTATTTCTTAGATAATAAATACTTGTTTTTATTCGTGTTCAATATAAAAGTAAAATATTATTAAAGTATTTTGGGTGCCGTTTGTAAATTTGGATTTAAAATTAAGTGGTCACATTTGTGACCACCGCCCGTAAAAGGGTTAAGCCTAACAGGAGAGAAATGCTCATAGCACGACCAAAGATGCGTTAACAAAGCCTGTATAGGGTATTGGTTCCGACTGCCTTTAAGGGGATTGGTCCGTCAGATTTCAAATTCGCCTCGTTAATATTAAATCAATGGGAATATAATGCATTTGTGTATTTCAAATATCTCCTCAGGAAATTAATCTGTTTAACTTCTTTTTTTCTGTGTACTCTTCTTGAAGGATGTCTCTTTTTTTTTTCTTTGTTGTCAAAATATATTTCTAAAACATATACTTAATTTAATATTTTATGTGTTAAGATAGTACGAGCTGTGAGTAATATTTTAACACTTCAGATAAAATAAGTGTACATTTTAGAAATATATTTTGACAGTTAACAAAGGAGACATCCTTTACGAAGGGTACACAGAAAAAAAGAAGTCAGAAATGTTAATTTCCTAATGAAATATTTTAAAAATAAGAATACATTCCTTTCGCAAAGGTTTAACATGAGCTATGGGAATTTGAGATCTGACTGAACAAACTCCTTAACTGGCAAAAAAATGAGAATACATTCCATTCGCATAGGTTTAACATGAGCGTGGAAGATTTGAGATCTGACTAAACGAACTCCTTAACTGGCCAAAAACATAAGAACACATTCCATTCACATAGGTTTAATATTAGTGTGGGGCATTTGAGATCTGACTGAACGCACTCCTTAACTGGCCACATTTTCAGGAGACGCTGTCCCCGAAACTTATGAATGCTAAAAGCAGAAAGCGAGAGTAAAAGAACTTCTACCGTTAGCAGATTTATTTATTATTATTATTTTTTTAAATAAAGTGTTTTAAAGATATGAAACTCTGTATGATGAGTCGGGGAGCTAAGGGGGATAATTTACTTCACTAATTATACATTAATTAACAGGAAAGTAAAAAAAAAGACAGAAATTTATGCTAATAAAGAAATTTAACGATTTTAAATTTTTTTTGCATGCTAGGAATGCAAGGGGAAACAGGGTTAGAAGCGTCAGATAAAGACTTAACATAATCAGACAAGATTATGTTTTGCTGAAAATAAACGTGATCGGATAAAAAAGACATTATATCGAGAAGATTGCTAAGGATTTAAATGACAACACACGAAGGTTCTGTCACCGAAACAGTGAAATTGACAGATCATTTGTAACCGTGCCCGTCGTCTATATAGCACGATCATTCCGACTCGCTACATTTTAAGGATACGGTTCATGTTGTCACCGAACCAACTTCACGAATGCACAGGCAGAAAGAGAGAGAGAGAGTGGAGAACTCCTACCTACCGTTAGCTTCCCAGCAATGGGAGTTTTCTGAAGGAAGAAGAACTTCTAAAGGCGAGTTTGCCATGATCTTTTGAAAAGGAAAAAGTGGAGCAGGGGGCTGTAATTATAAAAATCGAATAATAATAGTGATAACACAAGTTTACATGATTTTCGGAACTGTTAAAATCAAGATGTGTTGATAAAGACGCTTTCATGCTGAAATTGAAACTGTACTCAAAAATATTCTTTCGCGCACCAATTTTCATTTATATAACTTTATATAATTTATGAAATTAATATTCAAAGAACATATGTATTGTAACCAATATAAAATTTTAGAAGAAAGGTCTTTGCAGCTTTGAATATGCGAAACCAATATTACAGCTCATTCCGCCAAGTAGTTTTTGGGTTATGTTTTAAAAAAAGGCTACGCGCACTGCAATTTGTTTTGCAATTATTAACAAGAACGAAAAATCATGCGTCAAGCATAGATTATGTAACACTTCCCAACGCTTCCAAAATAATTTTACAGATCATTACCGTTTAATAAGCTGAAAGATAACAACATCTAAGTAAACATTTTGGAAAACGCATAACCTATTTAAAAACGTAATTTCAGGAATTTCCAACATATACAATATTCGGAAAATTATCCGAATACTTTTACTCAGCCCTGTATAGGATCTATAGATTTGTATACATACTACATAGGTTGCTAAATTTTAGTTTAGTTAGGAAACCCGTAGCACAATTTAAAATTCTCCTTCTGGAGTTTCTGTCAATAAACGGAAAAGTGTTCGCGAACTTTTGTGCTGCCCTGTATAGGATCTACAGAATTTATACACACCAAGTAATAGATAAAGAGTGAGTTAAATTTAAAATCGCGTTCAGTAACTTAAAACGCACTTCCAGGAATTATTGTTAACAGACAGTACAGAATTCGTTTGTGTGTCCCTGTAAATGAAAGATGACTGCTATACACATAATATTCTGCAGTAAGCCTCTTGTAATGCACCTTAGTGATATATATATATTCCAATGCGTTTAAAATAGTGAAATAAACCGCAGACGATTTTTCTCCATAGACGTAATGTAACGGAATTCTTTTGACTGTCCCTGTAAAGTAACTATAAGTGCCATGCACACCCTATTCCATATTAAGCTTCTTGTAATGCACCTTAGTGATATATATCAATTACAATGCGTTTGAAATTGCGTAACATCATTAAAATAAACCGCAAATGATTTTTCCCATTGACCGTAATGTAACGGAATTCTTTTGAGTGTCCCTGTAAAAAAATTATAAGTGCTACACACTTCAGTTGAAATAGAAATCATGCCATGTATAACGATAATAACATATAAAAATTGCAGGGCAATCCGAGCCTATTTACGGGAGTTAGAGCACGGGCAGACGGCCAGACAAACCGAAGTCATAAACACTTTTCAACTACGTTGGAAAGTGTTAAAAATGCTACGCGCACTGCAATTTGTTTTGCAATTATTAAAAATAAATTTACAATTAGGAGTTCCAAAATGCATCTCTGCATAATTCCTAACTATACGGAATGACTTCTCCTTTGGTATTCCAGAGTAAAATTTATAGAAGAATCCAACGATGATTCCAAAATTAGGTTCTGTTACAATTTCAATATAGAGACGGTCCTCAAAGCTAACGAAAATATAATGCGTGATGGAGGAAAACTGACTTGATTTTCCTATTTAGTGACAACAAAAACTTAAAATTCATTTATTTCATAATCATGTAATAAAATCACCAATTATCATAAAAATACAGATTTAAACGCTTAAGTAATAAAAGTCAGCGAATCATTTATTTAGTTTTCATTTCCGAAAATTATTTTTCAGTTTGTAGAGAAGTGTAATAAACTAGGTGAAAAATAAACTAGCTGTATTACAGTTTTGAATTGCAAAATATCATTCTTATTTTTTTCTTTCTTTTTTTCTTTTGGGCGGAGTAGTTAAGGGAGGGGGGGGGATGAAATTAATTTTACTTTATAAAGCTGCATTTTAAAAATCTTATATAATTTTTCCCTTAAAAGATATTTTTTAAAAATCCTTATAATAACAAAATAATTTTATTTACAGTCTACGTTTTAAATAAAAGATTGCGAAAATTACATTTTGAAATTTTCTGACAAAGTGTAATTTTTATGCAATTATAAGGAAAGTATTTATTCTTAATGAAATTTCTCAATATTATTTCCACCGATAAAATCAATTCGTCTTTTAAAGATTTTGTGGCTGGCGGAGCAAAAACTCTCTGCAATTGACGGTATTTTGACACAGTTATCGAAAAAATATTTCCACCTAAATATGACAAAACGCAGTGTGACGATTCCGGTGCGAATCCATCCATCTTACCAGTCGGCGAATCGGATTACTTCCATTGTTGCAGAGGAAAGAGAAATAATGAAAAATGTTTAGACACGCGGGTTTTTGCATTTATATTTTTTAATTTGCAGATTAAATTTTGGTAAAAATATTTCTGCACGTAATTATCATAATATTAGATTGTTTTTATAAGTTAATAAAAAATCCTATTTACTGCGACTTCACGAGAATATTGTCTATCAATTTTATTTTATTTTTATACACCATAACTTTATTCTGCCAATTTTTCATTACAATTAAATAGAATTATTTTTATTTCAATTCATGGTTGTTAAGCATAAGAGTACGTAGGTAAATTTCGTGCGAAAAGTTTGCGCCGGTGAATATGACGTTATGCTTAGTTTGAAATGTATTTTTACATTGATAAAAAGAAAAAGAAAAATTAATATGATTATGCCAGCACGACGTAATTTTTACTAATTTTTCAATTGTCATTTATAAAAATTAGAATTGGAGCCTTTATTGATTATTTCACCTTGATTGTATACCTTGATTACATGTTAGCGATTATTTTATTATTATTATTATTATTATTATTATTATTTTTGTAAATAAATTATATGTAAGATGAATTATTTTTTTAATAAAAAAAATCAGAAAAGTAGAGAATTTTAGGGAAAATACAATTATTAAGAGTAGTGTTAGGGTTAAAAAAATCTTAAAATAATAATTATTTTTGAAGTTATAGATTAAATAATGTAAGGCTGGTATTTTATAGGAATTACTTTTGTATATTTATTATAAATTCATTTAATAGTTTCTTATGAGCGCCAAAGTCATATTTCTTTCACATCTCTCTGTCGTCGTCAAAGAAGGTTACTTTTGGATGCCAGCCAAAATCCAGTTAAAATTTTAAAAATGTGTAGCGATGGCGACAACGAACGGCGTATCGCTTTCGCTTTTATCGCTCTTACATTACTTCTAAATACCGTACAATTTCAATTCTTGCATCGCCGAGTAGGAAAATTATTAACTTTCGACTGCAAATTATTTGGAAACTGACGCTAAATTTAGTGACCTTTTTAAATAATTTTCAAGTATGATTTATGTTTTAAATCTATCTTAATAATGACCATCTGTTTGCTTAAAAATATAAAATAACCAATGACAAAGTTACCACAGTTGAAAATTGGTTGCCCTAACCATCTTAAAAAGTGAAATAAAAAACAATAACAACAAAAATAATAAATCATAAGCTTAGATTATTCATAACATTTATATGCACTGAGATATATCAGCAAAGAGACATATTTTCAGTTTATGTTGAAAATATAAAATTAATATCGTGCAATCGACAAACCATTTCTGAAATCGCGATTAATTTTTCTAATGCAAACAGTCAATGAGCTGTGTAGTGAGTCATTCATTTTTGAGATTATTGGTGAAAATTTAAAACAACTTTCGCACATTGAATATTTTAACCTCCTGTAGTATCAATATTTAAATTTTGTGTATTTTAACTGTTCATATAAAATCATCGTGTTTAATTTTTCTAATGTAAACATTAAAAAAAAAAAAAAACGTAAAAAAGGCTTTTGAAGTAACGCACCTATGAACCAATGAAATTATTCGTTGTTTTAGACATAAACTTTTGGACAACCCAACTCGATTTTCTGCGTATTAATTTCTGAAATGGAAAAGGTAATAAATGTCGTCTTTTGTTTGTTTGTTTCAGGTTTCTACGCATAACTCATTTTGGTAAAATTAATTGATTTGATGAATCATCAATACATTTCCCTTTCTCAGGGTTCCGTACTTAAAGAGTAAAACCGGAACCATTATAAAATCTCTCTTGTTAAAGATGACTGTCCGTCTGTCAGAGCTTTTTTCTTGTAAACTATTGGACGTGGAAAGTTCAAACTTGGGAAAAATATAAAGCCTTTTTACCCACATATTTTCAGATTATTAGCTATATTAAGATTCTTAGTATACTGGAAAAATATGTCCCCCCCCCTCCTATGTTTGAATCTACTGAAACTAAAAAAAGGAAAAGAAAAACGTATTTTTCCGTTACACACAAACTTTACTTTTCGGGCGGTCAGCGGGGCAGTTGACGGACGCTCGAGAAATCCATCGACGTAGAATCATCCAAGGATATTTGATAATGATTTTCGGAAAACATTATTAGTAATTAGCCGATATATTAATTAAGTTACTTGAAAAAATATCTTTTTATATATCGTTTAGGGTATCGTTCGAAAGATATCGTAACATCGAACTCAAAAATATATTAGTTTTAATTTTAGGTATTATATTTTCAAAGATAGCGCTGTATACTGTAAAAGTATGTCCTCCCCCCCCCCCCCCCCCTCATCCTATTTCTGAATCGACTCAAACTAAAATTATAAAAAAAAAATAGGGATAGTTGGAGTTTATTAATTAAAAAATAGTAATTAACAAATATAATGTACGGAACCACTTGAACGCGAGTTGTATTCGCACTGGACCAATTTATTTTGTCAAATTTAATTACTTCTCAACATCACATAGTTTTAAATTTTACACCGTTGAATAGCGGAGGAAACATACTTTCAAATGTAATATGTTCGGAAACTGTATTTCAATTTTTTCAACCGTATTTTTATTTTCAACTGTTTTTTAGGATTTTTAAATCAAACAGCTCGATTACAGAACAATTACCATGTTTGCCCTTAAAAATATATAAATTTTCAACGTTTCTGGCTAATATAGCATATCAAAATTAAGAATTCATAATAAAACACAAATTAAAACAACATATATATATCTACATATATTTCCTTTTACTAATTAAGAAAGATCTGTATTTTCAAGTCTGTTCTGTCATCTATTTACATATAATTAAATGTTTTTGTTAAAACTCCAGATACTCTAAACTTAACGTTTCAGATAAGTTTTCCTTATTATCCCTGAATAGTATATGAATATTTGTATCAATTATTTCAAATTTTAAGTGAAAACCATGATTTCTACCTACCGTCCTAGGACGGGCATTTACATTAGTATAGCTAGAAAACGTGAGGTGTTAGATCATTTTTTATTACTATTTCTTTTTCAGCATTAAAAATACTTTATGAAACACTCATTAATTTATGTTCCGAAAATATATGTGTTGATTACTTCTTTTTAAAATATTTCCCTTTTTTATTCCAGGCTTCCATGTCACGCCGAAAATATCTCTCATCTGTCCGGAGAGCTGCCTGCTCATCGTGGTCGGTGTCATCATCGGCCTGCTGCTCTTCTATGCCGGACTGACAAACGTTGGTCCCCTAACGCCCAACGTCTTCTTTCTGTACATGCTGCCACCTATCGTCTTGGACGCTGGCTACTTCATGCCTAACAGGCCTTTCTTCGACAACTTAGTCACCATCCTCATGTTCGCTGTTCTGGGCACTGTCTTCAACGCCATGTCTGTGGGAATGTCCCTGTGGGCAGTGGGACTGACTGGGCTGTACGGTGTCGAGATGCCTCTGTTGGACACATTGCTGTTCAGTTCGATAGCCTGTGCGGTGGATCCCATCGCTGTGCTGGCAGTGTTCGAAGAAATACACGTCAATGAAGTCCTGTATATCTTGGTGTTTGGAGAATCTTTACTTAACGACGCGGTGACTGTGGTGAGTGTTAGTTTATTTAACTCATTTTTACTTACCCATCATACGTAGTATAGGGTAAGTCTTGTAATCGTTTTGAAAATCGAATTTTTTTTGGACGAATTTACAAGTTCCAGATACTGAAGATTCTGAAAAACACGTTTTTAGAAAAAAAAAATTACCGTCCGTCTCTCTGTAAAAGCTTTATCTCCTGAACAAATTGAGATAAAGACTTGAAATTTGGTAGTATGTAATAATGAAAAGAAGCCAACTGATTTTCAGTAACCTCGATTATCCGGAACTATTTTTTTCGGATTCTCGAAATAGTCGTTCTGATAAAAGATATATAAAAATTTTCGAATTTTTTTATTTTAAGGAGTGAATATAAAAGACAATAGAAAAACATAAATTTTGCATAAAGAATGAAGTCGATCGGATAATGAGTTTCTGAGATATTTGTAATCGCATTTTCCACACTCTTCGATTTTTCATGACCCTGTATTTCACCCAAATTCCAATTCAAAGATATATTTTAATTGAAAATGAGACGATTAATACGACGCAATAAACCGTTAGTTAATAGGATTATCCATTTTGGAGTTATAAGGATGTTTCTTTTACGCAATTCAGTAATAGAGCCTTTAAAGTTTAGGACGTCATCAAGCCACGATTTTATTCGAATAACAGTGCATTTTATAAATAGTTTACACATGTTTTATTTTCATATTTTATATTATCCATGATGGGTAAGTATTACGGTGGACCCCAACGACTAGTTATATTATGGGTGTGATAGTGAAAAATAAATAAAACAAAGACTTATTTACATAATTGGTGTAAAAGACGGCTTCCATAATGCGGAGTTTGGGGGCCAGGGTTAGCCGAACACTCCATCTTTATCGAAAGTGAAATATTAAGCATTCACTAATTTGAGATCTCAAAGCAGCAGCACCTATAAATCAGTAAACTATAAACACTTCAAAACGTACAAAACCGTATACAATCGGAGGATCACGGGGGCCATAACCCCTTCAGGTAGCACAAAATGGTTGGGCCAACTTTGGCTAATTGTTGGCTAATTTTCGTTCTATGTTGGCCCACAGTAAGAAATATCCAACTTACTGCACCTTTAGCCAACAAAGGCCCAATAGTAGCCCAACCGTTCACTGCTCAAAATCTTTCTCATAATAAGCTATGAATTAGATGGATCTCTGCACATATCATTTCACACCTATTTGCCAATCCTACCATTCCCAATCCTACTATTTCCCAAAGGTTTCCACAAACTGCCAAAGATGGACCAACAAACTGCGCTACTTGGGTACCTTGATCCTAAAACAATTCCATGAATAATCTCATTTTTGTGCGGAAATAAACTTGAACACTGAAACAACGGTCTATTAATGTGGAAAGAGAGCAAGTATGAGCAAGTATCGAATCGTTATACAGCTTGGGTAAATTGTTGCGTGAGTTATCATAGATTCACGATGTATAAGTTCGTTCATGAGGATGAATAAGAAAAGAATTCTTACGATTTTATCCAAAGGAAGAGGTTGATTTTCTAAGCAAGGCTTAAGTAGTTAAACATATTTAACCCCTTCGCGACGAGCGTCCTTTACAGAATTTTTAATCTTTTTTGCCTCCGGTTTTTCAAAACAGAAATTTTCGCCTAATTGAATCTCAGAAATGCTAAGACTTAATAAGGCAAATCTTACAATAAAAAATAAATGGTGGGAATAATCGAGGATTCTGAGCATCTTGTGCGTCACGTATACGTGTCGCTCGTCCTCAAGGGGTTAAGGAGAGAAAGCACATAAGTGCGTCTCCATTTTATTACTGGTGTTAAATAGAAAAGTACTATGCAAGTATTTTATAATAACTTCTATGTATTTCAAGTAAATGTTTGTTTGTCTATACATTCAAAGTGTAGTATTCATTATGGTTAAGATCGTATCGGTTATCTTATTCCCAAATTAATAAACGTGATCCTACTCCAGAAGACATATGACTCTTTTTTAAATAAAGAACTGGACCCATCATTGTAACTCGTTTTATATTAAGGGTGTGATAAAGAAATGTAATAAAATAATAGCTTATTTGGATAATTTATATTGAAGAATGTTTGCATAATTTTATGGTTGGAGATCCTAAAGTTTCATCTTTCTGCCTCTTCATAGTACAGTAAAACCTGTTACGACAGAATTTCAAAGTACCAGAAAAAATTCGTTTTACATTTTTCCATCTTTAGAAGGGATAACTAGATGATGTTCTTTTTGTTGAAACCTTGACTTTTTTTCTTTTATAGATAGGTTCTATTTCCCAGATTTTACTGTATCGTCTTACAGTGTTTCGCTCACATTCACTGTAAAAAAAAGTTCCGTATAAAAACGGAAAATGCACTGGCAGCAAAGTAGCCGTATATTCTTTGTTTTTCACAAAACTCTTTTTTTCCATTCCCCCCGTTTTCAAGATGGAAATTTTCCGCTGTTCAAGACGGAAATTTCTGTTTATAAAAAAAGAAATGAGCAATAACGCTATATTAAAAATATCTCTATAATAATTATGTATACTGATGCACATTTATGGAACAGTCATGTGTATTGACTATTATTAAACCCGCTTTTATCGCCTTGCCTTCCTCCGGACTCGAATCGTAGTATTGACCATTATAGGATGAATGATCTGTTCTGTTCACCACATGTGGCCGCATCTAAAGACTTGGTGATAAGCCAAAACATCAATTACGAAAATTAACTGGATATTTTATGTTTTCTCTCAAATTAAAAGGCTTTTTTCCGTTTGTCTGTCTTGGAAGGAATATTTTCGTTCCATGAGTAAGTATAAAAGAGAAATTTTCCGTTTATTCCTGGAAAATGTACGATTTCCACTCAAAATGAAAAGACAGAAGTTTTCCATAAAATCATCCATACACTGTAAAAAAAAATTGTTGATTTTACAGCATAATACTGGCATCCAAGCTGAGAGTATTACACCGTAAAATTAACAGTAATAAGCAGTAAAATAAGCAGTAATACACTGTTGCAGATGTGCGGTAGTGTATTACTGTTTATTACTGTTAATTTTACGGTATAATACTGGCAGCTGGGGTGCCAGTATTATACTGTAAAATCAACAATTTTTTTTGCAGTGTATATACAGGGTGTAACTGAATTGATGGTCAGAAATGTAAGGGGTGATAATACACGTCAAAATAAGCAAATTATGTATAGAAAAACAGGGTCGCAATCCACTTATTAAATTAATAATACAGGGTGACTCACACGAAACCCAATGCACATTTTCGTTCGTAACTGTAACGATAATGGAAATGCTGAAGCGAAATCTTTAACACTATAACTTTGTCTTCTGTGAAATGACGTGACGTCTAAGGAATTGTTGCCATTTCACCGTAATTGGATCTGTAACATCGTAATGCATTGTCAGTTACCTTCTGAGTTTTGAAGCGTCGATCTCATGCTACTTGGACATGGAAGATTGAGGTTTCTCTTACTTAATGTGCTTTTATCGAGTTTCATAGCAAATAAAGTAACTAATGTTCAAGATATCGCTGAAATATTTTCAGTATTGTTACAGTTATGAACGATAATGTGGATTGGGTTTGGTGTGAGATACCCTGTATTATTGATATAATAAGGGGATTGCAACCTGTATGTATACTTACATTTCTGACCATCAGTTCAGCTACATCCTGTATACGGATTTTTTTTTTTTTTTTTTTTTTTTTCTTTACAGTGTTTATAAATTCAATAATATCGTGAAAAACTTCAAATGTTACATCTGCATTTGTTAAACCTCACGCAACCTATCTCTAAAAAAACACTGCGTTATAACCTTTTCATGATACAGCTGTGACAACTAACTTCCTTTTCACATGCGCAAAGACATGTAAAAAATAAAAGACACAAGAAGTATATATGCGATGTAGAAATAACGCAATAGTTTTCTGGCAATATTTGTTTTAAAACAGTCATAAATAATAATAACCCCGCCTGTTCTTATAGAAGTAATTTCATTTTAGTCTTTTTAGTATGAGCGTTACCTCTGGGGCTGCCAATCCAGGTGCAGGTCCATCATCTGGAATTGGTTCAAAATTAAGAGACCAACTCTTCGGACGGGACTTGTGAGTGCTTAAGCCATTTGGTAGGGCTCCCCATCCAGCTGACTCTTGTCAACATCCCCTTTTAAATCTCTATTCAGATAATCAGAGTTAAATCTCTATTCAGATAATGAATTTTTAAATAAAAATTTAAAAAAAGAAAAAAACATGTTACGCATATTTAAAAAAATATTAGAACCTGCACAACACAATTTAGTCCAGTATATGCTTACAATAGATGGTTAAATTGCTTTGCATTGTTTTTAATCTTATAAAACTTATGTAACTGAACTGTCTCGAGTTGTTTCAACATTAAATAGAGCTTAAAATAATTCTTCGATTTAAAAACTCTGCTTCAGCGTATTTGTCGTACATTTCTCTATAAAACTACTGATTTTCATATTTTTATATGCAATAGTTTTTTGCAGGATAAGCCAAGAAAGTGAAAAGGTTACAATAAATTCCATTACCGCAGCAGCAGAAGCGGCAAAAGCTGCGTTACTAACTTTTTTTTTTTTTTAAGAATAAAGAAAGCTGCTACAATTAGTTGTTGACATCATTCATGTTTAACGCCGATACTCAAAATACACTATAAAATTTTATACTTGTAAAGTATAATTTATAGGCCGCTTTGCCAATACTAGGATTGCAACACTATTGAGGAAACGTATTCTATCAACGCCTGCCGCTTTTTACGATGTTTGTTTTGACCTCAAGATTTTTTTATTAAAACTATTTTCTACTGTTAAATAATTAATGAAAATGTGTTTTTTTTAAATATATTTTTACTTTTATATTTATTTATGCACATCCTATTTGATTCATTCCTTTCCTCCACAGGTGCTGTACCACATGTTCGAGGGGTACGCCGAGATGGGTCCCACTAACATCATACCCGTGGACTACCTGGCGGGCGTGGCCTCCTTCTTCGTGGTGGCGGTGGGCGGAACCTTGGTCGGCATCCTTTGGGGCCTTCTCGCGGCCTTCGTCTCCAGGTTCACGCACCACGTGCGGGTCATCGAGCCCCTCTTCGTCTTCGTCATGTCCTACCTCAGCTACGTCAGCGCCGAACTTTTCCATTTCTCTGGCATCCTGGCGTAAGTTTTTTGCCTCCATCGCATTTCAAGTCATTTGTAGTTTGTAGAATCCCAGAAAGCTATAGCGGGAATTTGAATAATTGATACCCTAGTCAGGGCCGGTGCAACCATCGGACAAACGGGGCGGCGCCAATTGGAGTCCTGTTAGGGGCCCCGAGTCTTTCAATACTCTTTGAAAGCTTCCTCTGTATAAAATCATATTTTTGCTCTAGATTTGTTTTTAAATGTTCCAATGTGAGAACAAGTTGGAAATTGTACGTCAGATGTAGCAAATGAGATGTGTTCGTATTGTTATTATTTCAGTGAAATGAATTATATCATATGTTATTATGATATGATTCATTTCCATAATAAAATAAGTACATTTTAAGTTGGCAACATTTTATCTTTTGTTGACATTTATTGAAAATTCCAATAAAAAACTTAAGCCTAGCTTTCAAAATATCATAACCTGAAATCCATATCTAGACTCTTTTTTCATTTAATGTATATTTCTCTGGAAATATCTATCCAAAAATCTGTCGGTAGATTATAGGATTGCTATGGTTAAACAATTTTAGTATACCAATTCGGTTTTTAAATTCAGTAAAACGGAAATAATAGAACTCAATCTTAAATAGGACGTCATCACAATAGCAACTTCGAATCATTATATGGAATATCATTGAATTAATTACGTATGATAGGATATAATAGAATGAAAAATGTGACCATAACTTGGTCATAGAGGTTATAAAATGTCATATATGTCATACATGTCGGATAATTTGACGATACATCTTCCTCGGATGCTCCTGTAACAAGGAAGTACCGATTTTTAAAACATTCAAATTATTTAATAAATATTTTTATTAATATTTTTAAGTTTTGATTCGATTTTAAGGTATACTAGGACTTCCCTCAAAGGGATTAGTCTGAGTGATATTGCTGAGAACATAAAGTTAACAATTACGATATAAAGAAGATATCAACAAGAATCTAAGTGAATATACAGCATATGATAGACAAGAGATAGATAAAGATACAGCATATGAAAAATAGCAAATTAAATGATATAATTACAAAATATCATATATAAATTCATATACTGTTATGTTTTCATATGCATTTTTTTTATAACATTTGGCAAATAATCTCATTTTCTTAAGCGGGAATTGCCCAAAACTTAAAAAAAAAAATAACGCCGGATCTTTTAAA
Organism: Maratus michaelseni; assembly: GCA_963931845.1. Lineage (NCBI taxonomy): Eukaryota > Metazoa > Arthropoda > Arachnida > Araneae > Salticidae > Maratus > Maratus michaelseni. Next base: position 3,033,105 of record OZ007597.1, on the reverse strand, counting down.
ACGATATTTTAAAAGTCACATAATCAGATTTGCAGCCAATAGCGTATTTTAACAAGCGTAGTTTAACGCAAATTTAATTTAATTTTTGCAACATTTTCTTTGTGACAAATATCTAAATAAAATATTTAAAAATAAAATATTAAATATTGAAATATTAAATCAAATATTTAATATTTGAATTAAAAAATTTCCTTTGTTTATTTGTATAACTATTTATAGAAACTCGTATACTTCAAACCACATTAATAACATGCTTTGCTACAAACGTGTCTACCAGTCTAACTACTCGTATGCCTTAGCTGTGTCTCTCTCCGAACTCATCTGTCTACTGTCTCTCTACTCTTCTGTATACCCGTCTCAGTATCCGTCTGTCTTTCTACCCGACTCTTTAATCGTGTCTCTACCTGTCTCGCTTCCCGTTACACTACCCGTCTATCAACACGTCTGTCTGTCTATATACCCCTCTCTCTACCCGTCTGTCAAGTCGTCTCTGTACTCGTCTCTCTATCCACCACGCTACCCGTCTCCCTACCCATCTCACTACCCCTCTGTCAACCCTTTTTTTCACCTGCCTCGCTACCCGTCTGTCTATTCGTTTCGCTACCCGTTAGCTTATCTCTGTCGCTATCCGTCTCTCTACCCGTCTGTCTACCCGTTTGCTTACACGTCTATCTATCTCTCGCCAATTCTTCCCAATATTTAAACAATTTAGTAAACGGAAGCCGTTTATCTGTTATTAAATGCAAACAGGAGTAATTTATCTAAAGAGTGTAATCATATGCAATTTTTTTAAATACATACATAAACCAGCATAATAATTCACCAGTTTTATTTTCATAGTAGTTTATGTCATTTGACAGTAAATCTCAACTTCTTCAACCCGAACTGCGTCAAGCTTTTTAAAAAAGCCCCAAGGTCCGTATAACTGGGAAGTGCAATTGTCCTCAGGGCTATTAGATACATGTTATTAAGTTAAGTGAAAGTTTCGTAATTGGGTTCGCAGCCAATTTCTTATGTCAGAGAGCGTGGCTTCACGCCATTTTAAATTCATTTCTGTAACTTTCTTTTTCTTTTTTTGGTGGGTGGTTGGGGGGGGGGGGGAGGGTTCCAAATATATACACTTAAATTCAAACTTTTGCCCCCATGTTAATATTAGTGTTGTTTGTATTATCAGTTAATACTTTGTTGATCGAGCTTCATTCGAAACAAATGTAAAAGACTTCTACAGTTTTTATTTTCTAGGAGAAAGTTCCGTAATCGGGCCCTAAGCTAATCGGGGAATTTAATATCATTATTGTTTCTAACTCTTATAGAGTTAAAACAATATTGTTGCTAGCATTACTCTTGTTTGTGACCAACCTCTTCTGTGTATCTGATATGGGGAAAAGTTCCGTATCATGTACTGGCTCGTGCCAAAGGCAGTTTTAGAATCTTACCAGATTTTTCTAGAGAGCGGAAAAACATGTTTTTTAAAATATTTACAAATATACGTTTATTAAACCATGTTTTTGAGCCATTTAAAAAAATTAAGTACGGTGCTAAAATAAAATTTTATTGCCATTTTCGATATTTTAATAAGAAATGAAAATACATAACAAACAAATTTAACAAAACTAAGCCATTTTTGGGTACTTCTCTATTTTTCCGTCGAACACTCTTCATAACAAAAAAAACTATCGCCAAACTGTAAGATTAAACGCCAAAAATACAGTCCCATTTACTTGATGCCAGAAGCATTATACACGTGTTTGTTATGCCATCAAGTGGTTTTTAATTCGACATTTGCGTGTATTTTTCATTATGTTTTACTGATTTATTAGTTATTTCATTCATTAAAATAACAATTGTGTCCTTAAATTCTTATATTTTATTTATTTTGATATTTCAATGGCAACGTTCTCCCGTTTATTTAGCGTTACAGTTTGGCGATAGTTTTTTGTTATGAAAAGTGGTCGACGGGATAATAGACAAGTACCCATTTTTGTGATAAATAATTGTTATTGCCAGGAGGGCAAATTGTAAACAATTAATAAGCGAACTAAACAAATTACCGGAAATAACTTGTGGGAATCTCAGGAAAGAAATATCTGATATAAATAGCATTTAAAATCTTAAAATGGAGAAGTGGTCCGTATAAAAATGCAAAACATTATACACCTGATATAAGAATTTTTTAATTTTTTTATATTTCCGAAAGCACAGATAAAAGGGTAAAAATCCCGGCACAGATGCCATATACTCACCACGTTGGCACGATTTTTCCCCCGCCCCTTTGGCGAAAACTGTTTGTTGTGTTTGTTTACTTTTATTTTTTATTTTAATTCTATAGATTATTTTTATATATATATCAATATTAATTTAGGCACAGATGTCATATACGCACCAGATTGGCGCGATTTTTCCCCCGCCAATTTGGCGAAAACTTTGTTTTTGAATATTAGTTACAAATACCATACAATAATAGCACGTAATATTTTATTTCAATATAAAAATAAAATAACGTAATAAATGAAATAGCTCCTATTATTCAAAAATGGGAAATAAAAATAAATAAATGATAGTTTGATATAAATAAATATTGATATATATAATAAAAACAATTTATAGAATCAAAATAAAAAATAAAAGTTAATAAACAACAATTGAAACAAAATAACCGGGTTACAATGTGAGGCATAAAATTGCCATTTTGTTGCAATCGCTCCAATGTGGTGCGTATATGACATCCGCGCCTTTATTTATATCAAACTATTATTTATTTATTTTTATTTCCTTTTTTAAAATAATAGAAGCTGTTTCATTTATTACGTTATTTTATTTTTATATTGAAATAAAAAAATCACGTGTACTATTTGTCACACTATTTGTAACTAATATTCAAAAACAAAGTTTTCCCCAAGCTGGTGGAGGGAAAAATCGCTCCAACGTGGTGCGTATATGACATCTGTGCCTTGTTTCATTTCACATAGAGGTACTGCTCTATTATCCCGTCGACCACTTTTCAGAACAAAAAACTATCGCCAAACTGTTAGATTAAACGCCAAAAATGCAGTCCCATTTACTTGATATCAGAAGCATTATACGTGTTTGTTACGTCATCAAGTGGTTTTTAACGCGACATGTGCGTGTATTTTTCATTATGTTTTACTGATTTATTAGTTATTTCATTCATTAAAATAACAATTGTGTCCTTAAATTCTTATATTTTATTTATTTATTTATTTTGATATTTCAATGACAACGTTCTCCCGTTTATTTGGCGATAGATTTTTGTTATGAAAAGTGGTCGACGGGATAATAGAGAAGTACTCACATATGTATTGGTACTTTTATGTTAACTTGGCGCAGTTGATAAATCGCCAAATATTATTCTCATTACATCTTCATATTGCATTCATTTCATTTAAATATAAATCTTTCACTGATTTCATTTGAAATACATACATTAAAAATACACGTCTTTCACTCATTTAATTTAAAATACACGCCTTTCACTAATTCCATTTAAAATCCTCAAAAGGAAAAGAAAATAAGAAATAATGCCACAAATCGAAACCTTTTATTTAAACATCAAAGAATTGTTCATAACATACACACGCGAAATAAAAAAGCTGCTAATGGTGTGATTTACGCCAAATCTCTAATACTAATACTACTCTTACTAATCTCTAATACTTTTCAAACAGAAAAAATTCCAGATTAACTTTCCATTTTTACTTACCCATCATACGTAGTATAGGGTAAGTCTTGTAATCGTTTTGAAAATCGAACAATTTTTTTTGACGGATTTACACGTTTCAGACACTGGAGATTCCAAAAAACATATTTTTAGAAAAAAAAAATTTGCCGTCCGTCTGTGTGTCTGTGTGTGTGTCTGTAAACGTTCCATCTCCCGAACAAATTGAGATAGAGACTTGCAATTTGGTACGTACTTAGTATGTAATAATGGGAAGAAGCCTATTTCATTTCAATAACCTCGATTAACCGGAATATTTTTTTTCGGACTCTCGAAATATTCGTTCTGATGAAAGGTATATAAAAATTTTCGAAATTGTTTATTTTAAGTAGTAAATATAAAAAACAATAAAAAAACATAAATTTTGCATAAAACATGAAGTCGATCGGATAATGAATTGCCGAGATATTTGTAATCCTATTTTCCACACTCTTCGATTTTTCATGACCCTGTATTTCATCCAAATTTCACTTCAAAGATATATTTTAATTGGAAATTTGACGCTTAATCAGATGCAATAAACCGCTAGGTAATAGGAGTATTATTTTTGGAGTTATAAGGAAAAACCTCTTTCAAGCAATTCAGTAATCGAGCCTTTTTATGACGTCATCAAGCCACGATTTTATTTGAATTGCAATGCATTTTATAAGTAGTTTACACATTTTTTTTTTAATATTTTACATTATACATATACATGATGGGTAAGTATTACGGTGGCCCCCAACGACTAGTTATTAAATTGAAATATATTTTATTGTGCTGAATATTAGTGCTTGCATATTTTTTTGCTCCATGTACTCCATGAACTTTTCAATTCCGATTGTCTACGAAAATCTCCCGCCGGTGAAAATGACGTACGCACAAAATTTAGTGGCGTATGTACTTTAATTGTGCTTTTTTGTCTATTTTTTTAATATAACTTCCAAACGGTTTGACACTTATTCTTGGTAATAAATAGACGTCGTTGTCAGCTTTATAGGTACCTGCTGTAAAAATTTGAACGAAATCCGTTAAATATTTTTTGAGTTATGCTTGACGAAAGGTTTTAATATCCATCGTAGCTATATATGGGGCAAAGTAATACTGCGCTGTGTATGAGTCTTCGTTGCACTCAGACAATTAAATTTCAAACCATTTGCTTGGGTACTTTTTGCGCTGTTGTATGTGGACAGACGGACAGACAGACATACGGACCAGAAGACGACTATAGGTGCTACGTATTTATATAATGACGAACGCACCTAAAAAAGGTTCGTACTAACCTTATTCCTTACAGGCAAAGTGGATACAATTGTCGGAGAATGTGTAGATTTGATGATCCTAAAAATAACCATGAACTTAAAAAATAAATACTTAAAATGATGTAAAGGGCAGAAGATTTTGTGAATTTGAGAATAGTTGTTCGTATTAAATATAAAAGTAGTGGTATTTTTCATACATTTTATTATCTATATTATATATTATTCTATGATATATATAATGATCACTATGATATATTGGGTAATATATATTTTACTAACCCTGTATTGCAGTATTCGTTGGGCACCACTAATTGCTTTGCCAAGTGTTCGCGCAAATTGGCGCCGGCACTGACCCTTGTGAGTCAAGCGCAAGAGACATTTGAAATCCTTCAAAGTGCAACACTGGAGTGAGTTAGAGGCTAAATCAGATTTGCAAACGTAGTTCAGAATAGAGTCGAGAAACATGCACACTGTACAAAAAAAGACAAATGTTTTGTGTAATCTACGAAAATATAATATAGCCACGAACGAAAATATACAATTACCTCTTTTGAGTTACCCACACGGTTCCTAAAAATGTTCTTTAGCTTCAGAAACCTCAGAAACCAATATATTTTCGAGATTAAAAGAAGCATTTATAAAAACAAAGTATCTTTTAGTGACACTAATTTTCGAATACGTTGTTTTTGAATAGTTTTTATAGTGTTTTAATCAGGTTTCTCAAACCGTAATATCAGTTTTTAGGCTGCAATATCCATTCTCAAATAAACATTCTGAGCTTAGTAACTAAATTTATACATGCAAGGGTAGAAAAATAATACCAATTTTAATGCTAATGCTAATGCTTTATCATATTTGTGTGTAAAGCATATTTGTTGAACTGGAAAATGTTCACTTGAGAGTTTGTAGCATCCGATAAACCTCTATTCAGAGTTAAGAAAACTGATCAATACACTCTAAAAATTACTCGCAAATGTTGTTGAAAATCCGTGGCAGCAAAAAAATATATATATATTTGTTTTACATATGCGTCTTTAAATCTCAGGTAACTCGGAAGAGGTAGTTACATATTTACTTTCGTGATTATAATATATTTCCCTAGGTTTAGAAACACCTGTCTTTTTTTTTTTCGCTTGTGTACGTCAACATGCTAGTATTTTAAGCTGACAGTGCTGTTCCATTATCGAAGCTTGTTTTTACAACAAGAAATCGTTCAAAGGAGTAATAAAACTGTTTCGTGAGAAGCCTGGTGAATGGAATATGCACTAAACCGATTCAGCAACCGAATAATGCAACGGTTTCGCAATGATCTTACAATTACCTGACAGGGTGACACGAGTCTGCGTGAACACGATTAAGCACGCAGATGCGTATCTCGAAATTCAAGGAGGTACATTTTGAGCATCTATAGTAATTTAGAACAAATAGATACGTTTCTGGATTAATAATTTTTTTAATAATTTCACTAGCAGTTATTTTTGGTAGAGTTGCAACAAACCGGTTTATTCCCAGTTTTATTTCCAATAGACCCGGTTTATTACCCGGTTTATTCCCAGGTTTAAACCGGGTTTTTTCTAGCCTTCGCAACTCTAATTTTTGTTGTTGTTGTTGGTGGTGGTGGAGGGGGGGGGGGGGGTCAAACCTTTACAATAAACAGTACCTTTCCAGTATAATTGGCCTTGGCATTCTTTTTTTAAGTTTGGCGCAATTCGGGCTTCAAAAAAGAGGTTTGTTGCCAAATAATATAAACAGCTCCGATAGCAAACCTGGCGAACTTTTATGCATCTTTATATATGTATTTATATAAATATAAATATTTTATTTATATATATAAACATTTTATTTATATGTACATATGATCATTGTTTTATATATATATTATCATTGTTTTTTATTTAGAATTTCCTTGTGTTTTCATATAAGAATAGATGTAGCCTTCTTTATATGAAATAAATTGTATAAATATTGAGAAAAATGCTTGTTTGTATAAAACAGTGAATAGATTGACAGGAAATATGTTGTCAAATTTCCTTCTCTCGCCATGTGGCCATTTTTCTAACACGCGAAGGCCCCTATACCGAAAAAGTACCCAATCAACTATCTCAGAAGTCGAATACAGGGCCTAATTGGGAAAACATCTCTCGGCCCGGCTAGATTAAATCATGTGCAAAAGGCACACGGGATCATCACCTCCCGATTTAGAATCTGTAAGCTAAGATTAAAGAATCTGTGACATACCCTTTCGGTATGTTCACTTGAAAGTGACCCATGGCACATATCTTAACAAAAATACAACAATTTATTTAAAACGATAAACTGGGTTATAATGTTATAAAAATATAAGTTATCTAAAATAACCACATAATTCAAATAAGTAAACACGAGTAAGATACATTAATATAGAGGTTTATTAACAGACATCAACGCTAAACGTAAAACTTATTCAAAATATTCTGAGACTTTTTAAAACTGTTAAAAAAACAGTTCTATTAAGTAGATAGCGTAGGAAATACTTATCCTTAATATTAATGCTGCCATCTACAGACTATTAACTGGTACAAACACTAAAATTGTCAGTAGAGCGGGAAGACTGAAATATTGTCGATCAAAATTAAGCATATTCTACTAGTGACTGATACTACTACTTACTGGGGGTTTCCTTTCCCAAAATACTTATTAAATTTAAATAACTTAATTCACCTCAAAATGGCATCATTCTCCGTTTCTGCAGGAACCTAAGAGAAACTACTTTAATGCTCACTATAAAATGCTACTATAAACACTGTGATATTCTATAAAATGGAACCCCGTAGATTTCAATAATCCGTTATTCGAAAATACAAAGCTAACTTTTTGCCACTCTGGCGAAACTCGCAGTCGTAGCTAAAGTACGGCAAGATGCATTCCAAATCCATCGAATCGAACTCCTATCGTACTATATATAGCAACTACACAACCAGAGATACCTAATTATCATATTGTTGCAAAAATAACCGTAGCAATAAAATTCTTGGAGATTCAGACGTAACATTGCGAAACTTAAAGATATGTCAGAATAGGTCTCATTAACACATATGTTAGAGTTCAAGACACCACGGTCGCACACAAAATCTCAAAGCTCATTCGACTATACTAGAATACCCTTATAAAAGAGTAACTAGACACTATGCTACCTACCAAGCTGCAGTAGAGTTTCATCATTCAAATAGTTTTATGATGTACTATAGTAAGATGTGAATACCAGATCATATTTTTTTTTCTTTTAGATCATGAAGAATTTTGTTCAACAATAACGGTTTGTAAAAACGTTAAGCCGATTCAGGTTTAACGGTAGTGTATAACCTTATCATTTTAAAACCCATTATATGTGGAACCATAAAATACATTTAATCCGGTCTCAATGTTGTATTATTTTATTATGTTTTCTGTCCCTGAGTACTTGTACCATTATACATAAATCTGACTTTTTAAAAAATATATTGTCTATGGGATTAAAATGTCTTATAATTATTACATTCAAAAGTAATATAAAGATACAGGCATGAAAATTATTTCAAATGATTAAATAGCAGTCATATAAGTCCTTCGTGTGCAGTCCCTGCTCAGGACGCCTAAAGTGATAGTTGTGGTGGTGTCCCAGGCACAGCATTCGTCCTGGGATTTGCAATCAGTGAAAAAACTCGAAACTCAGCATCATTTTGCGTCGCACCCCCTCCCCACATCAACTAAAGGTAAAGTTTGCACAAAGACTAGCGCAAGCTCGAAACTTTTTCTGGTATTTGAATGCAAGCCAAAATTTTAAAACACAGTAGATTCAAAATGTCAGTTCTGAATTAAATACAGACATGCATTAAAATCACGTGTCCCCTGATACCTTTGATACATTTTTCGATGTAGTTCTTCGAGATTCAGTAAATATTTCTTTAAAGTAGCATGTTCCCAACCGTAAACTAGTCGTTCGGAACTACTACGTTGGGAACTACTGCACCGTAATACTTACCCATCATGGATATGCATAATATAAAAATAAAACATGTGTAGACTATTTATAAAATGCATTGCAATTCGAATAAAAAAAATTCGTGGCTTGATGGCGTCATAAACTTTAAATGCACTATTACTGAATTGCGTAAAATAAACATCTTTATAACTCCAAAATTGTTAATCCTGTTAACTAACGGTTTACTGTGTCGGATGAAGCGTCTCATTTCCAATTAAAATAGATCTTTGAATTGAAATTTGGATGAAATACAGGGTCACGAAAATTCGAAGAGTGTGAAAAATAGGATTAAGAATATCTCGGCAACTCATTATCCGATCGACTTCATTCTTGATGCAAAATTTATGTATTTTTATTCTCTTTTATATCCAGCCCTTAAAATTTTTTTCGAAAATGTTTATATACCTTTTATCAGAACGAATACTTCGAGAGTGCGAAAGAAATAGTTCCGGATAATCGAGGTTATTGAAATTCAATTAGCTTCTTTCCATTATTACATACTAAGTACATACCAAATTTCAAGTCTCTATCTCAATTTGTTCGTGAGATAGAGCGTTTACAGACACACAGACACGTAGACAGGCGGACGGCAATTTTTTTTTCTAAAAATATGCTTTTCGGAATCTCTAGTGTCTGAAACATGTAAATCCGTCAATTTTTTTTTTTTCGATTTTCAAAACGATTACAAGACTTACCCTATACTACGTATGATGGGTAAGTAAAAGGAATATTTCAAGAAAAATTTTATGCGAAAATCCATTAGGCATTTATTTTATCATAATAAATCAAAATCGTTCAGAGATTAGTTGCTTAGGTTGAATCTCGTGTATAACAAGGTACTTATGCAAATGAGATTTTATGCCTCATTTAAAAATGATGTTAACTCTAGATCTAGATGACTAGACGTACTCGTGATAGTGAAAAAGACTAAACGGTCGTAAAAATTACTATATCTGCAAATTTTGCATTTTTATGTGGGAAAATGATTATAATTTACTTCCCAACATTTGATTATCAATTTATCTAGAAAACAGATATTCTTTTTCTTATAATTATCCTCGTACTGGTCAATCAGTTATCTTCTGTCAAACATACATGTTTGAAAAAAGTTCTTATATATGTTCTTGGTTCATTCTTGGGATATCTTCATGCCAAATTTTGCATGGGTGATCCTCTTCGTCAGAACGTGAGTCTGTACACAAGACAGACTGACAAACGCTTCCTTCTATTATTATAGATATTGAGACGATAAATTCGGAAGGAATAATTATTTTGGAGACATTTCGAAGTGATTTTTAAGTCAATAATATCGCATCGCTGCATGTAATTTAATTACAATATTGTTTACACCATCTATTCAAATAAAAGATATTTTCAATTTTCAATTTATGTTTGAAAATGACTTTAAAATAAATCTAATAATCTCTATCATTTCCCCTTTCTCCCTTTTAATTACAAAAATGGAGACATTTAGTTGCCATCACTACAGACATGTTGCTAAAAATTACAAAGAATATTAATATCTCGGAAACTAATCCGAATTTTGGAATTCTGAGACCTTATATGACATCTTCAGATCCATGGGGATAACTGTATTAATTTGATCGGCCAACGTTCCATATTCTAGGAGGTGTAGCTGCGAAATACAAACGGACAGGCAGATTTTAATAGATAATAATAATTATTTTTATTATGTTAACTGTTTCAAAATATTTATGCGATGTGACTTCGACTGTCATAGACAGTGCTAAAACTGTCTTACCAGTTCAATTAATAAATATGGTGCAAAACCGCTAATGTTTGAAATTTACAAAATACCTCAAGCTATATTTCAGAATGATGCAAATGATGCATAAGAAATTCAGAATGATGCATTATTAAAGTATATTTTATTAAAATTATGGACAAAAATCTGGTTTTGTCTTGAAGTGAGACACCCTGTATTTCTTGACTAGCGTAAATGGATTGCAATCTTAATTTCGCGTATACAAATTGTTCGTTCTAATGTTCTTTTCTATGTACTTAAAAGTTGACACATGAGTTCTAAATCACCCTTCATAGGTTCAAGTGTATCGCATAATAATAATTTTAAAAAAAGTTTTAAAACTTTTCCCTAGAAAGTTTCACACTCGCGTTACATCAAACTCAGCATTTTTCCCCTATATTCGACTGTGCATCATATTCATTTTTCTGAAACGACAGAATTTTAACTGTTTCGAATATTTATGATAATAACGCTATCACTTACACAGACAGCCATAAAATTATTTTTTGATCCTAAGGTATGCTGCAATTTTCACTGTCTGTTCCAGATTGCATTATTGTTTCAACGTTACAGAATACCAAAAATTATGTTTCAAAATGAGACAGATATTTATCGGTAGTGCAAAATCTGACTCCATAATCGAGTATGTTATTTGGCAAGAAAAATTCTTTGAAACTTTATTAATCTGCCTTAAGGAATCAAGTGCACAGATTTAAAAAAGCATTTACAAAACCAAAGTTTCTTTAGCTGCCCACTTATTTTTGGAAACGTTTACGAGGGTTTTAGAGTGTACTATTTAGTTTTCTCAAACCAGACTAACGATTTTTAGGATGCTACACTACCCATTCTCACTAAAATATTTGACTCAATGACTCCGATTTTATGAAATATGTACTCACATGTTTGAATACATCATTGTAAGCTTGTGAAAAATAATTTTAAAAATTTAGAGCATAAAAATAAAAATTTATTGACTAAAAAGGTACTTTTTTCACATTTGTTATAGATAGAAAATTACATACTTCTCATAACATAATAAAAGTTAAAGAAGACTTGTTAAAAAGGTGCATTTGATGTCACAAATATAAAAAAAATGTCACAAATATAAAAGATGTTGTTACATTATAAAATAGTTTTATATAAACTTAAAAACTTCCGACATTTCTCACCGAGTGCTTTCGATCAGACCTTGATCGTCATCAGGGCAGTTTTGATTGCGGCAATCAAAGCTATAAATCAATAATTTAATTGGTCAATTTGATTGATGTCTGGTCCAGATCTTGCAGGGCATCCCGGGAAATACCTCATGCAGATTTAACCACATAGAAAGGAGAATTGTACAAAAGTCAGAACTTTTAATCTTATGGTTGGATAGAATTTGAGCTCCGAAAGTAATAAGTGTTATGCTATTAAAGAAACTTAGCAGGGGCAAGTCGGATTTAAGCATTAGATTTAAACTAGCTGGCTTGTCGATTTTTTATGAGATTTATTGGTTATTATAAACAAAAGTTTTATTATATATAAATACAGGGTGTTCAAAAATCCTCTTTACAATTTGAAGCTTTTATTACAAACACAAATGAACAGGTGCATGCATGGAAAGTAATATAATATCAGGATTGTATACTAAGTTTTTTCTTTTTCTTTTTCTTTTTTTTTTTGGGGGGGGAGATCAAATTAATAGACCATTAATGTGTTAAATAAACTGTTGTGATACTATAAAAGCATACAATTTTTTATGGTGTTATTAAGAAGTTTTTTTATGCTTTTATAAATTAATAAACCTCTATATCTGCACCTTTGGTTACAGGAAGCACACCAAGGCGATAATCGTCGATGTTTTATTCTTTCCATTCCTTGTTTTATCCGATACTGAGCCGGTCTCCAAAAATGTCTTGTATCATTCACAAGAACGTGCATAGTTTTTTATTTATCACAACTACAATAATTTCCTTACACTATATTTGTCTGGAGAGTAATAAACATCCTGAATTTAATGAAGCGTTGCCTAAAGGGTTTGAAGAAACGAAACAATGTATGTATTCACTGTTCATAGGACAAAAAAAAAAAAAAAATCAATAAAAATAATAAAAAATAATCCCAATGAAAAGTTTCCTTTTACTTTACTAAAGTTCTAATTTTAATTTCGGTGAACACTGATATAGAAATAACACCTTTACAGTAGTTTCCTGTATTATTAAACACCCAAAATGATTTTATACCAAATATCCCAAAACATTTTGATTTACTGCAGTTTAATAACCGCTGGCACTGTACTTCTATAAATTTTTAAGTCGATCACGCAATAAAATGGCATTATACAATAAAGGATCTGACCCTGAGAGATAATTAATAATTCACCGGATTAAAAAAGTCTCCTGAACTCTTAACTTTCTTTAATGTTAATAATCTCTTAATGAGAATTTTACTGCACTGACATTATTCAAAATATTATAAACAATCAGCGAATTGAGCTAAGGTCTTGAAACAAATTAGGTACTTTTCCAGTATAATGGTCTTGGTGTTTTTTTTTTAAAGCACTAAGGGCTTCCAAAAGTGATATTTGTAGCCAAATGATGATGACAACTATGAAAATAAACATAATGAACTTTTACCCTTCTTTATATGTGTATTTATTTATATATAAGCATTTCACTTATATGTATAGTATTATTGTTTTTTATATACAATTTACTCCTTTTTGTATATAAAAATAGATAAATGGCTTCTTTACATTAAATAAATTGTATAAATATTAAAAAAAATTGCTTCTGTGTATGAAACAGTGAATAGGTTGCTAGAAAATATGTTTCTAAATTTTCTCCTCTCGCCATTTTCTCTATCTCGCCAATGCTTCTATACTGGAAAAGTACCCAAATTTTATTTGAAAGTATATTACTTTTCCTATAACGATGTAAAAACTCAAATCATGCGATATTTAGAAGTGAATGTGTCAGCCATAAAAGTGAAAGCGATAGCGTAGGCCGCTGGTACCATCATTATAACATCAGCTTTAGTGATGGACATTTTTTTGCTTTATAATATAGATTTTGTTTTAACACATAGCAAACAGCATACGAAATATAAGCAATATTAAAGCGTTCAAAACGTCACAATATCGGTAAGTTTTCGAAATTGGATAGAAATCCATACACCCTCCGAGAACTACTACAACACGCACAGGAAAATAAGCTTGAACTATACATTCGTAAAATAAGCATTCCGAAATTAGTAAAGCGTTACCTAAAGTTATCTATATAGCAAACAATATATGTATTCACTGTTCATACACATGAAAAAAAATTCCTTATGAAAACTTTTTTCTTTACTTTGCTATAGTTCTAATTTTTATTCCGGAGAACAGTGATCTACAAACAACACTTCTACAGTAGTTTCCTGCATTACAGAACACCCGGAATGATTTTATAGCATATAATCCAATATACTTTGATTCCCTGCAGTTTAATAACAGCAAGAAATGTATGTCTTTTATTAAGCCGATGATCGCGCTGTAAAATTGCATTAGTACAATAAACGATGTGACCCTGAAAAGAAGGGAAATAATTCAGTGGGTTAAAAACTGCTGAACTCTTTAACTTCCTCTGATGTGTTGGGTGTTAATGACCCACTTAATGAGGATTTTGCAGATCGTGGACTTGCAGATCGTGGAAGTAACTTTTTTCCTCGTATATGTGGAATCTGAGAAATAATATGAAGAGAGAAATTTGTTCATTTTACGTATAGTCAGTTAAAAATAAAACAAGAAAGCAAAATTATGTGTCAAGCATAAGCATAGATTATGAAACATTTTCCAGCACTGAAGAGGATGCCTACACTGAGAAAAATGACACTTTCAAATCTGAGTAAATCAATGTTTTCATTTTGTTATGAAACTCTTTGTTTCAAATGGGACGACCCAATGCTCTCAATACAAGAAATACTCAAAATATTGAAACATGGACATACTCAAAACGGGGCACATACAGGTCGGTTCACACTCATTTTGTGAAACATGGAAGTACTCAGAAATGAGCACATAGAAGTCAGTTCATACTCATTTTTGAAACATGGACATACTCAAATAGGCGCACATGATGTTTTATTCTTGAGTGTGTGCATGTGTTCAGAAATGAGTATATACCTGTTTCAAACTTGAGTCATTTTGATTCTGAGCCATTTTGACTATGCGGCATACTGAGATTTGAGTATTTTTTGTTCAGTTTTGAAAATGTCGTTTTTAGAGTGCAAGTAAACAATTTGGAAAACGCATAACACATCTAAAAACCCAATTTCAAAAATTACCATCTGTGGTCGGGAAAATATCCGATTTCCATTGTGCATCCGATAATATCCGATTTCCATCTTATACAGAGAAAATGTATAAGATATATAGATTTGTATATATGTTACACAGTACGCAAAAATTTAGTAGAGTTAGGAAACGCATAACACAGTTGAATATTCGCCTTCGGCAATTTTCGTCAATAAGCTGAAATGTACTCCTTTGTACAGCTCTGTGTAGGATCTATACCACTGATACATACTGAATAATATGCAAAACGAGTTAAATTTAAAAACGCATACTACAACTGAAAACGCTATTCCACCGCTATTCCCCCACGATTTAGAAACAGCGTTCATAGAAAGTACTGTAACCGAATTCTTTTGAGTGTCTCTGTAAATGAACGATAAATCTATGCACACCCTATTCTACACTAAACCTGTTGTAGTTTTCCTCATTGATGTACATCAATTGCAATGCGTTTGAAATAGTGTAACATTATTAAATTTCCCTCCAAACGACTTTCCCTCAGAGACCGTAATGTAAGGGAATTCTTTTGAGGGTCCCTACAAACGAACTATAAATGCTACACATGTCATTTTCCATATCGATCATGCCATAGTAATGCTCGATAACATATATCAATTACACGACAATCTGAGTATATTTACGGGAGTTACGCCCCGACGGCTAGAAAGACAGGCTGTAAGAGACAAACCGAATTAGCAAAAACTTTTCAACTATGCTGGAAAGTGTTAAAAAAGAAAAAGAAAATGAAAAAAGATAACCCTCATATTATTTTATCAACAAATTATCGCAGAGATATGCGAAAAAGATCATTCAACTAAAAACTGTGAGTATAATTCTATGTGAATAAAAAAAAAGCTGAGGGCAGTCTACCTGTTAACACAATGTTTAAAATTTCCCATGCTAATACCATGCAATTTTGACATCATATTTGAATATTTTGGTAAATTTTACCTTCGAAAGGTCATTGGGCGGAGAATTTAGCAATTATGAAAATTTAAAGTTGTTAAATTTATTTTTAAACGTTGCAAA
Organism: Maratus michaelseni; assembly: GCA_963931845.1. Classification (NCBI taxonomy): domain Eukaryota; kingdom Metazoa; phylum Arthropoda; class Arachnida; order Araneae; family Salticidae; genus Maratus; species Maratus michaelseni. The sequence goes on along the minus strand of OZ007597.1, from coordinate 3,017,022 downwards.
ACGGATTTCAATGCGAGTAGCTTTTCAAGCATAGCTCAACAAGTATTTGCCGGAAAGAGTTGTAGTTTTGGATTTGCATATATACAGCTTCTAGCTATTTAAAAAAAAAAAAAAAAAAAAAAAAAAAAAAAAAAAAAAAAGCATTTAAATGACTAGAAAAATATGTGACAATTAATTTCCAAAAAGATCCAAATTGATTGCTAGAAAGTTGGCGGAGCTAGAGAGCCCACTAATTTTTGAAAATGCCGTTTTCAGATAAAAGCGACTGTGGCGCGCTCTACTTCTGTAGCTCCAAAACTGACCTTTCACTTTTGATATCGATTTCTGACTAATAAAATATGATTTTCTTTATGTACAAGGAGTACTTTATGCGAAAAAAAAATTTCGAGATTTTAACAAAAGCTGTATTGGCACTTAGTGAAAGAAAATGGTACTATTAAAAAAAAAAAGCGTAATCTTGAACTTGAACTACGTAAACAACAGCTTTCGTTTTCTAATGTTATTTGTACTGGCGAGGACCTTGTATAAAGCTTGAAACGTCTACTTTAATTGATTTTATAACGTGATATTAATGTGTTATTTTTGATTTTTATTCAATGTGTGATTTTAAATGTCTTTTTAATTTTGAGAATGCTACTATTTCGACATTTAAGCAAATAATTTTATTCTACAAATATTCCAACAATTCCCCATAGGTATTTAGAGGCTTCAATTACCCCCAACAATTGGTTAATATAAGATAACCAAACCTCTCCAATTTTCGGGTACGCATTTTACTCAAAGTGCCAGCTTCAGTTTTTTTTTTTCATTTTAAACCTTAATGTGTTTTAAAAAGTGTAAAAAAAAAAATATGAATCTTAAAAATTATCAATTTTGTGTAACCAATGGTGTGCATATAGAGATTTATTAATTTATGCGAAAAATAAATAAATAAAATAAAATAAAATAAAAATAATAAACTTCAATATATACCACTAATATTGTACTACTTTTCATACATGTTCATTTGCGTTTGTAATAAAAGCTTGAAATTGTAACGAGACTTGTGGACACCCTGTATGTTTTCCATCCTAAGGAAGTTGACTTTCCGGCTCTCCTTGAAATTTGAAGCGTACCCACCAATTTCTAGCAATAATCTTAGTCTTTTCTAATTTTATTCTAGATACTTTAATTTCTAATTATCAAACTTGTTGAAATTACCCTATTATGTCACAAATATTTTCTTGAAGTTTATAACACATATTAAATTAAAGTGACATGTTGAATTTACGTGAAAAAATGCCATTTTGCTCAACGTATTTCTTTCAGATTCAGTGGAGATTCTTTTAATAATTATATATAAAGCCATACCTTTCCAACCATAATAGCTGTATGTCAAGAAATTGTTAAATTTTCATCATTACGTATACTTTCTTAGTGTAGTGTATGGTAAGCAGCCAACAAAATATAATTTTAAAATGAAATATTTAATGCAGGTAAAAACCATTTGTTGGAAGACCACTCTCTTTGTTAGAGGTTTTACCCACTCCTCTCAGTCAAGAGGTTAAAAATTTTGTGCAAAAGACAAGCACCCAAAAATAAACCAACCTACCAATTTAGAGAGCACAAGAAGTAGACAGTGCCCTTGACACTAACATATATCTCAGTCAGGCCCTGCATGATACGGGACTCGGTATCAAGAAAAAATTATTCTATAAATATCACCTACATTAAAGTTTTTGGATCATATTTCAATAAAACAAAATCATTACAGATAATACAATGCCTTAAATTGTTTATAAATTAATATATTTTTTAAAAATTTGATTTTTTTTTAAAATTTAACAATTGTAAAATTCTTTCTTCTTTTCCAATTTACGTATTTCAAACTCAGGGTATTTTCTTCTACAAACTTAAGTATCGAATTTTTGACACAAAAATTAGATTAGATCAGAAGAGAAAAATAATAATTGGATGTATATTGAATGAACCCATAAAAATCGCATATATTTAAGTTCAGATTTTTTTTAAGGCAAAAATGTCAAAGATATAAAAAAATCGATGCATAATTATCTATCGTCGAATCTAAAGATATGTTTTTAAGAAATTCAAACAATTCCTTCATTTTGATTACATAGATAATATGAAAAATGTACGAACTAAAAAAACTGAGTTTAAACATTTCATTTATAAAAGAAAAAAAAAAACATATATCAAGAGAGATACGTAAAAATTAACCGTATCTCTTGTACTATTTATCAGATCATCAAAGAATTTGGGCACAATATTCTAGAGATTTTAAGGTTCAGTTTTGGATAAAAATCTGAATTCTGATCAGCATTTTTGACATTTTTTGTTAAAATGCACTTAATATAATTTTTTCGTGTTCTTGCAGACTGACTTTCTGCGGGATCACGATGAAGAATTACGTGGAGGAGAACATCTCGTACAAGAGCCACGTGACCGTTAAATACGCCATGAAGATGCTGGCCAGTTCTTCCGAGACCATCATCTTCCTCTTCCTAGGCGTGTCGACCGTCAACGACAACCACGAGTGGAACACGTGGTTCGTCATAATGACCATTTTCTTTTGCACATTGTACAGAACGATCGGTAAGTGACTGTTATACACCACTGCGTCATGATTTATAGGGCCCGATTAAAGCATTTTCGGTGTCCTAGACACAGCTATCTATCAGGGACCCCAAATCTCTAATCCAGGGTGTCTGATAAGTTAATATTTCTTTTAAATTGCATATTGGGCAGTAGGTATGTAAGATTAACTTGGTTCATCAGTGATATCTCAAATTTTCCACGCTATTGTTGAACCCATTTGCTTGTGGTGCATTCGTGTATTTAAAATATCTCTTCCGAAAATTAATATTTTTAATTATTTTTCCTGTATACTTTGCTTGAAGGATGTCTACTTTCTTTTTAGTTGTCAAAATATTTCTAAAATATATATTACGAAATTTAAATGTCGGCGCTTCATTAAATTTATTTCTTAAAAATTTTCACTTTTAAAGTTATTCTACAACCATAATTATTTGACTATTTCCTATCTTAAATATTATTCCTTTTATTTTATTTATCTAAATCTCTTTCCATTTTAAAATGTGAAATTAATATTTTTCTCCCCTTCAAAATATCCTATAAAACACTTCTCGTCATTAATTTCTTCAAAGTCCTTTTTATTTCTGATTTATTAAATGCCGATATTTAATTCTATTTAGAACTATCATGTTGTACCATTTTTCTTTTTTATTTCTTTCTAAAATGCTATTCGCGCGCTTTTTTTATTGGGAGTTAAATCACTACAATTTCCTGCCGAGACTAAAATAGAGTCCGGAGCTTTCCGCCAACCTCATTGGCTGCCTCTTTGTGGCAGTGCTGTAAAAAGACTTGCGTCGTTCTGATGTTTAACCGAGAAGCACGAGTAGGGAGCTCATATTTTTTGTGTTTTCAGTTGCCAACAAAAAACCTGCTGGTGTGAAGTGATACGCGATATTACTTATCTAAGTGATACAATGTAGTTGATAGATTAAAATCGACGTTTTGTTTCAAGTGGCGGATGCTTTATTTTGTAAGATATTCAAGCCTTATAATAAACGATGTTATCTAGTTAGTACCAAGTAGTTGTTCTATTTTGAGTTGGAAAACTACAATGCATGGAACACCAGTGCATACGGTACAATACTTACGACTGTGTACAATATACTATATACAATACTTACGAACTTACTATCATAATACAGGGTGATTCAAAACTTATCGTTCAAATTTCGTGGGGAGATAGGGAATACGTCAGGAAACCTATTTTACATAGGAAAGCATGCCCGCAAATGTACGCATGTGTATGTAGAGGGCGCTGTGTGTACCCAACCTTCCATTGCGTTCCAATCATTCTTTTGACTTTTCTAAAGCTAGTATTATTTCTTCTCCTATTTCCACTTCTCATTTGGACTTTCACAAAGCCTTTTACATCTTTAAAAACTCCAAAAATCTCGTTAATGACCTTTATTCAACACCTTCATTATCTGACGCCAGGAAACTTCTCGTTTAATTTTGTTCTTTCCCGTTTTTTAACCTCAACTTATTTTCTTTATTGGTTTCTTTTTTACTTTTTGTTTTCATTTTTATTTTATCGTTAATAAATGCAGCAGAAATTTCAATTTAAAAGATTTTTAAAGAATACTTGTGTGAAACAAAATTTAAAAATTCATGAACGAAAAAATTTAAAAATAAATAATAAAATAAACTAACAAAAAATAAATAAAATAAAAATGAAAACAACACGTAAAAAACAAACCAATTAAAATAAAAACATTAAGGTTAAAAGAACCGGAAAGAATAAAATTAAACGAGAAGTTTCCAGGTGTCAGATAATGAAGCTGTTGCATAAATCTCATTAACGAGATTTTTGGAATTTTTAAAGATGTAAAAGGCTTCGTGGAGGACAAATGAGAAGTAGAAATAGGAGAAGAAAAAATACTAGCTTTAGAAAAGTCAAAATAATGATTGGGATGCAATGGAAGGTTGGGTACACACAGCGCCCTCTACAAACGCATGCGTACATTTGCGGACATACTTTCCTATGTAAAATCGGTTTCCTGACGTATTCCCTACCTCCCCACGAAATTTAAACGATAAGTTTTGAATCACCCTGTATAGTAATATGCAATTATCAACGAGTGTCGGAGTTGAGTATTGTAAAATCATCACATTATGTTTAATTTTATTTCAAGTGTTAAAATTTTACGCAGTTCCGCTAAAATTTTACCACATTAAATTATAAATTAAGGAAATATTTTAGAAATATTTTTACAACTAAGACAAAAAGAAAACATTCTTTATGAAGGTTACACAAAGAAAAAGAAAAAAATTTCTTAGGAGATATTTTAAAAATAGGAATGCACCAAACGCACATAAGTTTAACATTAGGAAAGAGAATTTAAGATTTCACTGATGAATAGGCTCAAGAACATTATTACCATAGTAAATGATCCCCCTACAAATTTCACATAAGGACGACTATTGTCAACACATTTCTCTAAACGTTTTGATACGTTATTTACGACTTTTGTTAAGAAATCGTGGGGCATTGTGTTCAAAACCTAAGTTATGCCTATTTAACAAAACCACCGACATGGCGAATTGACTCATCTGTCACCAAAAAGGTATTAAAAAGGTTGGAATTATCTTTCATCCGCCCTAACATGTATTTTAAAAATTCCTCACAGTCCATAGAAAAGGATTGGATGGGAGGAAGATGATCCTAATCAGTTTGATTCCATTTCACTGAAAGTGAAAGAGGAACGTGTCAATAATTGGCAAATAAATTGTAAATACGTTTAAGTACAACACTCTGTATTACATTGTATATTATTTATTGAAATATTGTTCAGTGGGATATAAGGCTACTTATCCAATAACTTCGATTGCAATTGTTGGATGTTTTAATCGAATCAATGCTTAATGCTTTGTGTGTTGTGCTCCATTGCAGGTGTGATTATTCTGACTGCGATTGCGAACCGTTTTCGTCTGCATCGCATCAACAAGGTGGAGCAGTTCATTCTTGCGTACGGGGGGCTGAGGGGTGCTGTAGCCTTCGCCCTAGTCCTCATCGTCTCGGACCGGATCATCCCCACCAAAAACATGATGGTCACCACCATCATCGCACTCGTCTTCTTCACAGTCTTCATACAGGTATGGTTACACAATCCTTTGATGATATACAGTGCACCCCACCAAAATACAAACGATAGTCATTACTCCGATTATAAAAGTCGCTGAAAAAATCTGTTTACACCAAAGCTGCTTGCTTATATTACTTTCTATAATCCTGTTAACCTGAAAATTTTCACAAGGGCCGTCTATACAGTGAAATTGTATCGAACTTTAAAATTTTCAATACCAACACGTAAGTTGACATCATATTTGGATTTGCCGGTAAATTTCACCTTCGTATGTCAAGCGAGATATCATTCAGTCAGGGAGTTTAAGAATTATACAGGTTTAATGTTTGGAACTATTAATGTTAAATTGATTTTTAAACGTTGCAAAACAGATTGCAACGTAGCAGTTTAGGAATTATACAGGCTTAATGTTTGGAACTATTAATGCTAAATTGATTTTTAAACGTTGCAAAACAGACTGCAACGTAACAGTTTAGGAATTATAGAGGCTTAATGTTTGGAACTATTTATGTTAAATTGATTTTTAAACGTTGCAAAACAGACTGCAACGTAACAGTTTAGGAATTATACAGGTTTAATGTTTGGAACTATTAATGTTAAATTGATTTTTAAACGTTGCAAAACAGATTGCAACGTAGCAGTTTAGGAATTATACAGGCTTAATGTTTGGAACTATTAATGCTAAATTGATATTTAAACGTTGCAAAACAGACTGTAACGTAACAGTTTAGGAATTATAGAGGCTTAATGTTTGGAACTATTTATGTTAAATTGATTTTTAAACGTTGCAAAACAGACTGCAACGTAACAGTTTAGGAATTATACAGGTTTAATGTTTGGAACTATTAATGTTAAATTGATTTTTAAACGTTGCAAAACAGATTGCAACGTAGCAGTTTAGGAATTATACAGGCTTAATGTTTGGAACTATTTATGCTAAATTGATTTTTAAACGTTGCAAAACAGACTGCAACGTAACAGTTTAGGAATTATAGAGGCTTAATGTTTGGAACTATTTATGTTAAATTGATTTTTAAACGTTGCAAAACAGACTGCAACGTAACAGTTTAGGAATTATACAGGCTTAATGTTTGGAACTATTTATGTTAAATTGATTTTTAAACGTTGCAAAACAGATTGCAACGTAGCAGTTTAGGAATAAATATAAGCTTAATGTTTGGAACTATTAATGTTAAATTGATTTTTACACGTTGCAAATCAGATTGCAACGTAGCAGTTTAGGAATTATACAGGCTTAATGTTTGGAACTATTAATGTTAAACTGATTTTTAAACGTTGCAAAATAGATTATAATGGGGGTAGTTTTTCAAGCATAGCTCAAAAACTACTCAGCGGAATAACCTTTAATTTTGGATTCGCATATTTGAAGCTTCTAAACATCGATTTCTGTTTAAACAAATCATAAAAGTTACAATTAAAATATTTTTGTAATTATTATTTTTTAAAATATATTTTTCTTAGTTAATTTTGAAAAAAAAGAAAGGGACATGTTTACACGTTGTTTGTTGAAACATGTTTACTTGAAAATTGATAGCATCCCAAAATTCTATATTTCGGGTTGTAATTTACCAATTGGGCGAAAAATGTCCGGGCCATGACTCGAACCAGAGATCTCTTGGCTGAAGCTGCCAATGTTCAACCAACAGAGCCATCACGGACGAATCTGGAGGATCTCCAATCCTGACCCGGACATATTTCGCCAAATTACAAATCGTGCGATTTCTTTACCAATTTGAATAATTGTGTTAAAATTAACCTATATTTTGGGTTGCAAAAGCTGATTAATACACTATAAAAATTACTCGGATACGTTTCCGAAAATAACTGGCAGCAAAAGAAAATTTGTTTTCATAAATGTTTCTTTAAATCTTGAAAATAGATTAGTTTTTAAGGTTTCTAAAGCTAAAGAACGTTTTTCGTAATCGTGTGTAACACAGGAGAGGTTATTATATATTTTCGTTCGTGATTATAAAACATTTTCGTTGATAATGAAACATTTGTATTTTTTACAGTGTGAGTATATATGTGTAAACTGTGTCGTTCTATTATCTGTACTTTTCGAATTATTGAATTTCTTTTTTATTTTGTGAGTTTTGGATCACCTTACAGTTCTTTTTTCTGTTTAACTAATCATATATCTTTCGTTTTTTTTTTCTAACTAACTGCTTATTCCGTATTTACAGGGCATGACCATAGGTCCGCTCGTCAGAATCCTGAATGTTCCGACCATGAGCAAGATCAAGCTGTCAATGAACGAAAGAATCATTACACGGGTAAGATTCGCTTTTCGACTGAAATGAAAATCGGATGTGATAAATTATTTTGTATGGATTAAATACAGATAGAAAATTCTATATATTATGTTGAAATGCCATAGTCACCTTAATAAATCAAAATAAATAGCGTGAGCACATTGATTCACAATCCATTTATTATTACAATAGGTGCAAACATAATATAGAAGATTTAAAACATTAAAAATATCAAAGTGTTAAAAACAAAATAGCTAAACATCAACCATCATCAGGGGAGTTAAAATAAGAAAATACAGTAGCTCTAAAGATGTACATCTTGCCAGTGTACACTCTTTAGAGCTACTGTATTTTCTCATTTTAACTATCCTGATGATAGCTAATGTTTAGCTATTTTACATCTTTTTTTTTTAACAATTTGATATTTTTAATGTTTTAAATCTTTTATATTATGTTTGCACCTATTTTAATAATAAATGGATTGTGAATCAATGTGCCTATGTTATTAATTTGGATTCTGGATAGATACCAATAGTTTTGAAATGACGCAATAAGAAATAAATATATAAACAACGTTGCTGATTAGTGCTTTTCCACTTAAAGATGATACGAGGTTCGTTTGATAAGTTCTCGGCCTGACAGTGAAAGCACAAGATTTTTGACATAATTTCATATTATTTTTCAATGCAACTTAATACATTTAAGACAAACTCGTGTGTGAATTCTTTAGTGCAGCCCTGTGTGAGTGTGGTCCAAAAAGTTCTCGGCCTGACAAGGAAAATACAAGATTTTTGACAGTATTTTATTTTATTTTTCAACTTGTAACACAATACATTTACAGAACACTCTTAATTAATGTTCATTCTTTGGCGTTTTTGATCGACGTTCAACAAACGCGGCACGCATCGAGAGGAAAGCTTTTTCATACCCAAAACATGGTGTAAAATGTAGTGGATACGGTCTATCGAGATGTCAGAAAGTTCGATATCCTCAATCGGTTATTATTCAATACGGCATTGGGAATTTTTGAGACGGTTTCGTCGGTCGTAGCGATTTTTGGACGTCCTGCATCGTGAATGGATTTCCCATCATGTTTAAATCCAGCAGCCCACCTTTTTTATCGTCGAATATACGAAGGACAAGAATCCTTTAAGGTGCAATGTAACTCATTTTGTATGTCTGTGGGGGTTAAACCTTTTTTAACAAAGTGTTTTATGACAGCTCGAACTTCAATTTTTTCCATTTTTAGAAAATGTCAAAACTTGTTTACTTTACTTTATTGCCCAGCAATAACCAATAAACTCACGCGTCTGAAATTCGGCAGCATGTTATACAAAGGATCATGCTTTACAAACATCATTGTCATTTGGTCATACTTGTTTCATCTGTGTGTCAGGCCGAGAACTTATCAAGGTACCCTCGTATCTGCCTTCATTGTAGTCCAAAGCGCAGGCTGTTGTTAAATCCTTTTTAATGGTGTTCTTTCAACTGTTATTGATAGTTTTAAGGAGAATTCCAATAAATCTGAGAATAAAACCGTAACGAATAAAAACAAGAAATAAAAATCATGCGGCAAGATAGATTATGAAACACTTTCCAACACATTCAGATTAGTGTAACTAAATTTCACCGTTCAATAAGGAGAAAGATGATATCTAAGTAATCCATTTGGAAAACGCATAACACATTTGGAAACCCAGATTCAGGAATTATCATGAATAGTCAGAAAAGTATTCCAATTATTTTGTGACGCCATGAATATGATCTACAAATTTGTATGTGTACTTTATTTATAAAATGATAAAATTTAGTTCAGTTAGGACACGAATATAACACAGTTTAAAATACCCTTCAGCATTTTCCGTCAATAAAAGAAAATATTCTCGAATTCTTTTGTGCAGCCCTGTATAGGATCTATAGAATTTATGAAAACCACATAATATGCAATAAATTAGCTAAATTTAAAAACGCATACGACAAGTGAAAACGCCTTTGTAGCAATTTTTCCTGATAAACATTAATGTAACCGAATTCTTTTGTATGTCTTTGTAAATGAACGATAAGTGCTGCGCACATCTTATTCTACATTAAGCATTTTGTAGTGCACTTCATTGCTGTATATCAGTTTTAATATTTTAAAAATGTAACATCATTAAAATACACTGCAAACTACTTTTCTCCATAGACCATAATGTAACGGAATTCTTTTGAGTATCCTTATAAACGAACTATAAATGCTACGCATTTTATTTTCACAAACCAACATTGCATAGTAAACCTCAATAACATATTTAATTACATGGCACTACGGGTATTTTTACGAGAGCTAGAGATTGAACAGACAAACATACAGACAATCAGACTGACCAAAGTCATAAACATTTTTCATCTATACTAAAAAGTGTTTTTTCCCTCAGTTTTACTCAAAATTCATTTTTTACAACTATATAGGTATACTTCTTTTAAATGCTAAAAGGTGTAAATTAACAACATAATACAAATTAAAATAACTTTTATTAGGTTGTTTGACAAGTTTCGACTCACTCCGAGTCATTTTCGAAAACTGTTTTTGAAAATGACTCGGAGTGAGTCGAAACATGTCAAACAACCTAATAAAAGTTATTTTAATTTGTATTATGTTGCTAATTTACACCTTTTAGTATTTAAAAGAAATATATTATTACAAGGCGTTATAATTTATTATATTGTTTAGGTATACTTTTTATAAAATCTATTAAAGCTAGAGATGGGAAATTTCACATGTTTGTGTATTTCTCTAAAGCTATCTAATTTTATTATTATTATTATTATTGTTATTTACTAGATGGAACCCGTCAAATTTTGACGGAAAAAAATACTAAAACATTATCAGTAAAATAGGCTTCTTTATTTATTAAGAAGGAGTGCGTATGAAACAGTCTTTTAAATATTTTATTTTAAAAGTTTTTTCCCCGGTCAAATACAGTACTATTTCCGATGCAAATTTGATGGAACATACACATCAATGAATTCAACATATCAATTTTATGTTCAACGTAAACTAAAAATAGTTTTTTTTTTTTTTTTTTTTTTTTAGCGCCAAAATGCTTTATCTTATGGATAATCTGATCTTATGATTTATCACTATTATTATTATTATTATTATTATTATTATTATTCACTTTTTATGATGGTTAGGGAAATCTATTTTCAATTGTGGCAACTTTTCCAGGGGCTATTTTACATTATTGAAGTAAACTGATGGTCATTGATAAGATAGAATTGAAAAACTTTTCATGCTTGAAAATTATTTAAAAAGTCGTTAAATTAAGCGGCAGTTTTCAAATAAATTTCAATCGAAAGCTAATTTTTTTTCTAATTGATGATGTAAGAATTGAAATTGTAAAATGTAGTAAAAAATAGAAATTTGTAGTATTTAGAAGTGATGTATGCGCGATGAAAGCTAAAGCGATAGAGCCGCTTGTTGTCACAACCGTTGTACATTTCTAAAAATTGCCACTATATTTTGGCTTGCGTCCGAAAGTAGAAAACCATTTTTTGACATCGAAAGAAAAATTCACAGTGAAAGAAATAGGACTTTGCGCTAGTAAAGAACTGTTAAATGAACTTATAATAAACCTACCAAAATAATTCCTATGAAATATTAGTCTTACATTGTTTATTCTAGCTAAAAATACAATCATTATTTCAAGATTTTTTTTCTACCATAACATTATTTTTAATAATTTTAAATTCCCTAAAATCGTTTACTTTTGTGATTTTTTTTTTTATTAAAAAAAGGAAATTTTCTAACCTATAATAAAAAAAAAAAGTTATTGGGAACATGTAATCAAGGTATGCAATCTAAATGAAGAAATCAATGACGGCTCCAATTCTAATCTTTATAATTATGAATGAAGAAATCAATGACGGCTCCAATTCTAATCTTTATAATTATGAATGAAGAAATCAATGACGGCTCCAATTCTAATCTTTATAATTATGAATGGAAAAATCAATTAAAATTATATCATGTTAAAACAATCATACATTATTCGCTTTAGTTTTATCAATGTTAAAATGCATTTCAAGCTAAGCATAACGTCATTTTTACCGGCGCAAACTTTTCACACGTACTTTATATACGTTACTTTAATGTTTAAACACTAAGCATACAAATAAAAATATATTTTGTATTTAGTTGTAATGAAAAAATGGCATCAACAAAGTTATAATACATAATGATAAAATAAACCCAATGGACAATATTCCCGTGACGTCACAATAAATATGAATTTTTATTCGCTTATAAAACACGCGGATAAATATTCTTACCAAAATTTAACTTGCAAATTAAAAGATTTGGCCTAAAAGCCGCGTACTTTTAATATTTATTATTTCTCTTTTATCCTCGCAACCACAGAGTTTAGAGAATAAACTTTGTGCATCGCAACAGTGGGCGTTATCCGATTATGACGTCATTAGCAGAAGTAGAAGTTTAATTGAAAATTACGGCTAATTAATTAAATTTTCGAACAAACGAGTGCACGATAACAAATTTGTGTCCAACTATCTTTCATTTAAAAAAAGAATTATGTAATTTGATGCAGTAGTTTGTTCTCATGGATTGTCGAAAGAAAACGCTTAGCGTTTTAAATATACAGATTTATTTTTGCTACAAAAATATTACAGATGACATACTAGAATATTGTTTTCAGTAGATTCTCATTTATTTCACAGAAATTTGGGTACTTTTCGGTTAGCCGGGCGCCAGTGATATATATACATGTATATATACGCACACATATATATGTACACATATATCTGCATATACATATATATACATACATATAGATATATATAGGTATATGTATGTAATATATATATGAATATACATATGTATTTATATATGTACATATATCACTGGCGCCCAGCTAACCGAAAAGTACCGAAATTTGTTTTAACAGTGTATTATATTTTTCGTTTAAAAGTTGACCAAAATTCTTCTTTTAATTGTTATGTTTAGTTTTGAAATCAGTTTTAGTTTGATTTTTAATTTTTAATTTGTATTTGCTTTTTTTCAGTCGATGGACCATCTGATGGCAGCTATCGAAGATATAGTCGGACAGACAATGGGGAATTATCACTTAAGAGATAAGTAAGTGGCAATTGGATACCTATGCTCAAAAGTATAATTTCTGTGTAAATCATTTGCACAAAATTAAAACACAGTCGAGCCTCTATATAACGAAACACATTCTTCGATCCAAAAAATTCGTTATATGGGTCATTCTCAAAAAAAGTTACAATTCAGAAATTGAATTTTTTTTAAAATTTCATTTATATATATTTTAATTACCTACATTAGTATCTCGTGTTTTGAAAACTGAAAGTTTTTCGACACTTTCCTTTTAATTTATAGAAAAAATGGTCAATTATTGTCAAACGCATGAGCAAAATGTCCACTATTTTACCACTTTATCACATTTCTTGACATAAAGATTGTTGTTAATTCTTCAAATTTATTATATATATTTGAAGTGGTGACAAATATTATAGACGATAAATATTTGTTCAAATATATTACCAATTTGGATAGAAAACAAATATATGTCTAGTCTGTTACTATGGTTTAAAAAATAGACATATCAATTCCTCTGAAAGATTCATCATATTGATATGAATTTTTGTTCTAATATTTTATTCACGTAGTTAAAATATTTTAGAAATGTACCATATTGTCATTTGAAATAATTTATGAGTTGTAATTTAATGGAAAAATTACTCAAGTAACAGAGTGTACAGATACAAGATTTTCATTTTTTATTAATTTATTCAAGACATTATTTAGGCTTAAGTAGCCTTGAATCTCTATAAATCTTAAAATGGGTTTTCAATTGTGCTAAGGGTTTTCCATATTGTTTATTTAGACATCCTTTTTCACCTTATTAAATTGTGAAGTTTTGTTACTGTATTGTGAATGTCTTGGAAAGTGTTTCATAATCTGTGCTTGACGCATGATTTTTCGTTCCTGTTAACTTTTGCATTGGTCGCACGGTAAAAATGTAATGTATTGAAAATGCATAAATCTATTAAACTTTCCGTTGTAGATTCAAGTACTACAATAACAAGTTCCTTCGTCCCGTGTTAACGAGGGAGCACGCCAATGCTGAACCAAAGATTTTCGAGACTTACTCCAAGCTGAACGTGGCAGACGCCATGAACTTGGTGAAGCAGAACTCCAACCTGCACCCAGGGGTCGCTGGTAACGACCTAGGTGTTTCACTGTCGTCTCTCTTCAGGTCTTACACTCAGGCAAATCTGGGTAAAAGGTGAGTTTGATTTCGAACTATTTATAACTTTTTTTTTCCCTTAACTAACAGCCCACAAGTAACTAACTTAGTTTTCTACGAAATCATTTCTATCTTAATAATATATTGATTAAATCTTTCGATATATATATGACAGGATAAAAAAATAAATAAATCCTTTTTTAAATTTAAAATTAAAATTAAAGTTTAAAATTTAAAATTCCCAGCTCCCTTTTTCTTACTTTAAATCCAATGGTTAAAGCTAATTTGCCCATGATAACTTCGTTTTCAGTCTAACATTTATCACTTTCATACTTCAAAGTTGAACCACCTATAAAACTGAAATTGCTTCTTGCAGACATTTGTGGTTATAGTGATGCACCCGGGTCTCGGCCTGCCCTGGTGTTGTCATAAGACCCCAGACATCAATCAAGGGCTAAGTAATCAGTAAAGTGAATTTACTCTCTCACAGTAACACATTCGCCAATGCAAATTATGCATTTATACAGCCAGACAGCAATAAATCATTGCATTTTTCCTCTAATTAATTGATAATTTGCCCCGGATAACTCCGTTTCCCAGTCTAACATTTATCACTTTCATACTTCGAAATTGAATCACCTATAAAACTGAAATTGCTGAGTAAGTACTTCTTGCAGGCATTTGTGGTTATAGTGATACACCCGGGTTTCGGCCAGTCCTGGTGTCGTCATAAGACCCCAGAATCAATCAAGAGCTAAGTAATCAATAAAATGAATTTACTCTCCCACAGTAACACCTTCGCCCTGTGATGGGAATAATGCAAATGTTGCATTTATACAGCCAGACCAGCAATAAATTTATTGCATTTTTCCTCTAATTAATCGTTAGCATAATCCACGCCCCCCACGTGCTTGCCGAAATGTGAATCTAAGTAATCGCGATCTCTTGGGACTTCTGAGCCGGACTTCTGAGCCGGACTTTACGAAAAGGAACCTTGTGGACGACAAAAGATAATAAAGTCCAGGTCCAAAAAAGAAAAGGTGTCCATTGCCTTACTTCGCTTAACGACTATCTTATTAAAGCATCGATGCTGAAAACGTCTGTAAACGGAACTCTCTACCAACTGAGTTCTCCTGAACGACTCAGGCCGACATAATTCACTCAAACAATTTGTCGGAAATAATATCCACCCTGGAATATCCCGCAGCTCAACAAACGGTACCTCGAGCCAAGGAACTCCGTTAATGATGAATATGAAATTATGCTTTTATTTTTATCTCAATAATATATTCCTGAGATATTATCAGAGATGCTTTTTAAATTCTATCTGAGTGAAAAATGTCCAGGCAAGGAGTCTAACCTAGCACATCTGGCTTAATATGGCAGTGCTCCACCAGCTGAGCAAACATGGCCTGAATATTATTCATTCAGTTGTAATTTTAAAATAATTATTAGAACAACACTTTCTTCGATTTTAACATACATTTATAGCTGAAAGTACGGAATATTGTAATTACTAAAGGAAATTCTTTCTGTTTTATATGCCTTCTATTAGAATTATATTTTGTACGTCTCTGCTGAAAGGATGATTTCCCAAATGATCTGTTACACTGATTATGCTAAAGAAGTGATTTCTAAAATATCTGCGTAATGGGCACACAACATCTAAGGCAAGTCTAAGGCACCTCCTTAACTAACCACCAGGCATGACTAACTCTTTTTTAACACTTTCCAACCTAGTTGAAAAGTGTTTATGACTTCGGTTTGTCTCTCCGTGCTCTAACTCACGTAAATAGGCTCGGATTGCCCTGCAATCCGTTGTTATTGTGGTATTGTGGTAATCAATTGCCAATATAATGTTATCAATGTTATTGTGGTAATCAATAGCATGTTCCCTATTTCAACTGAAGTGTGTAGCACTTATAGTTTTTTACAGGGACACTCAAAAGAATCCGTTACATTACGGTCTATGGGGAAAAATCATTTTCGGTTTATTTTAATGATGCTACACAATTTCAAACACATTGTAATTGATATATATCACTAAGGTGAATTACAAGAAGCTTAATATGGAATAGGGTGTGCATAGCACTTATAGTTACTTTACAGGGACAGTCAAAAGAATTCCGTTACATTACGTCTATGGGGAAAATCGTTTGCGGTTTAATTAAATAATGTTTCACTATTTTGAACGCATTGAAATTTATCTATATGACTAAGGTGCATTACAAGAGGCTTACTACAGAATAGTGTGTGTATAGCAGTCATCGTTCATTGACAGGGACATGCAAAAGAATTCTCTACTGTCTGTTAATAATAATTCCCGGAAGTGCGTTTTAAGTTGCTGAACGCGATTTTAAATTTAACTCCCTTTTTGTCTATTACTTGGTGTGTATAAATTCTGTAGATCCTATACAGGGCAGCACAAAAGTTCGCGAACACATTTTCGTTTATTGACAGAAACTCCAGAAGGAGAATTTTAAACTGTGCGACGCGTTTCCTAACTAAACTAAAATTTACCATCCTATGTAGTATATATACAAATCTATAGATCCTATACAGGACTGAATAAAAGTATTCGTATATTTTTCTGAATATTGTATATGTTGGGAATTCCTGAAATTACGTTTATAAATGTTATGCGTTTTCCAAATTGTTTACTTAGATGTTATCTTTCAGCTTATTAAACGGTAAGGATTTGTAAAATTATTTTGGAAGCGTTGGAATGTGTTACATAATCTATGCTTGACGCATGATTTTTCGTTTTTTTTTTTTTTAACTCTGGTTTTTCTTTCAGTCCAAGTGGCGAAAAGAATGCCAAACTTGATACAGACATTCCACGCAACAACTCCAGCTTCCTGAACGTAGACATTGCGGAATTGGAGTACTGTCCGAGCAACAAAGATTTAGCAGACGCCGAACTCCACCATATTCTTTCAGATGCCATGTTTAAGCCAACCAGAAGAGTAAGTCTCTCACTTTTAACACTCCTCCCACTTTCTCTGTATTGAACTATAAAGATATCTGCACATCTTTAAAACGTCATTCTCGGTCAAAATGTCTATTTTTCAAATTGACTATAATGTTAAATATAATATTTTATCTTAGCGATATCTTATAATACATTAATAATATGATAAATTATTTTGATGTAAATTACGAATTGCAATCTTTCGAGATTTTTCTATACATTATTACTGAATCTTCTGTAGTTTTCATAAAGAATTACTCAATTATCAAATCCATTGGCTATGTCCCAGAGAAGGTAATTATGACCATTACCAAATTTACAAAATTAAAAATATTGGGTTTTTTTTTTGCTTAAAATTAAAAAATAATAATAACAGCTATTTCTTTTGCATGTTTTTCCTAGTTTTTAATCATGTTTCATAATAAAATGTAGTTATAAAGTCAAATTTTTAAGAAATTTAAAAAAAAAGTCACCAAAGGTTTGTAGATGCCTTAATCTTAAACTATGAAGCATAACATTACATGAAGATCTGGAGGCACGGCAGTGCCTCCGCCAAGTCGAGAGAGGACAGCCGTAAGCATACTTTTCTGGAAGCAACTCAGGGCACTTTTGACCCCCCCCATATCTCCGCGCTGGAGTATCCCAAAAATTTTAAACTTCAATTATAGAGAGTATTTGGCCCACAGGACCAAAATTTAAAATTACAACTTTCTGTCTTTTCTAGTTCAGGCGATATATGAACTCAAACATTCGATTTTTTGTCACTTCTTATTCACTCGTTCACGCGTCATCAAAAAGATTGGGTAGATCCCGTAGCCCCAGAAACTTGACATTTGGAAAAAAAGGTAGTGTTTAGGATACAAAGAAAGGAAAAATTATAAAATCCAGAAAATTCGAAAAAAAAACATTCGAAAATTCAACAAATTCCATCAAAATTGAAAATTGAAAATAATACGATATTGTAGTCCTGGAAACTTAAGATTTGGTGTGAAGGTAGTGTTTAACATCCAGAAAAAGAAAACATCAAAAACACCAAAAAAATCGAAAGCAAAATTGAAAAAATCGAAGAAATTGAAAAAAACCGAAAATTTGAAGACAATCCGATTTTGTTGCGCTAGAAAATTCAAATTAGGAATAAAGGTAGTATTTAGGATACAGAAAAAGGAAAATTAAAAAAATCCAGAAAATTCGAAAAAAAAATAAAAAAATTCGAAAAAAAGTGAAAAAATGAAAATAATTTGATACGATAACGCTCGTATTTATAAATTAATTTGGATGAAACTAATTGTGTGTATTAAGCTCACCAATACCTCGACCGAGTTCGTTGGCCAGCTTCGTCCGCCATCTTGTTTCAAGATGGCGGCCACGGAAAATTTTAAAACTAAAATAAATATACAAAACAGTTAAAAAATCAAGTTTATTTTTTAATTAGGTGTTAGGACTTGATACAAGGATTCCAGAGCATTTTTTGTTTTACCTCTATCTTAAAAATTGGCTGAGATAGAGCAGTTTGAAATTCTAGGGTGGCTGACATTTTGAAACAAAACAGCAGATTACAAAAAACCAACGATAAATTTATGGTCAATAATGGTCAAGCAGGTGCAATCCCGAATGAATACTCCGTGTTATTATAACTGTAACTTTGACTTCGAAATTTTGATACGTTGCATTTTCTATTTGTTGATATTTTTGAACTATGATTTACGCTAAGTGAAATGTTGTTGTTGAAGAGGGATTTTCCATGTAAATCCGAAACGTCCAATTTTAATATGTTTTTAATGTTTTATGAAAGTGTATTGTAATGTCTGTAATTTTAATGATTTTAATATAAATTTATAAGTTTTAGTGAACGCGATTTCTCGCAAATTATTTTCTTTCATTGTTGTAATCATTTTCCCAATCATACGCATAAAACTATATATTCATATCCATTAGCGCTAAATTCTCGCCAAACTTGGCGACAAAAATAAGTCTTCATAAATGAAGCCAACTTGGCTATAGCTCAATAATTTGGCAAATTTCTTATTCAAATTCAGTGTAAACAAATCTTTTGTAAACGGTTTCTTTGCATTTTAACTTGCTGTTTTCGAGTAACATTAGCTAAAATTTTAAAACGAAGATATAGGAAAGCTACCTTTTCCTGCCGGTACAGGGCGGAGGACTTTTTTATGAGTTGTCGGATGCAATCTATGTTTTGCATTAAATAAAGTAAAACATTGAAAAACAAATCCCACAGGATGGGGATAGTTTGTTTTAGATAGATTTTAAGATAATTGTCCTATTAGCTAGTACACCTTCCGTTATTGTTTTGTGTTATTTTCCCCGGATCTGGAGGCACGGCAGTGCCTCCGCCAAGTCGAGAGAGGACAGCCGTAAGCATACTTTTCTGGAAGCAACTCAGGGCACTTTTGACCCCCCCATATCTCCGCGCTGGAGTATCCCAAAAATTTGAAACTTCGTTTTTCTAGAGTATTTGGCACACAGGATCAAAATTTAAAATTACAACTTTCTGTCTTTTCTAGTTCAGACGATATATGAACTCAAACATTCGATTTTTTGTCACTCACTCACTCACTCGTTCACGCGTCATCAAAAAGATTAGGTAGATCCCATAGCTCTAGAAACTTGACATTTGGAAAAAAGGTAGTGTTTAGGATACAAAGAAAGGAAAAATTATAAAATCCGAAAATTCGAAAAAAAACATTCGAAAATTCAACAAATTCCATCAAAATTGAGAATTCAAAATAATACGATCTTGTAGTCTTAGAAACTTAAGATTCGGTGTGAAGGTAGTGTTTAGTATCCAGAAAAAGAAAACATCAAAAACACCAAAAAAATCGAAGGCAAAATTGAAAAAATCGAAAAAAATGAAAAAAATTCAAATAATCCGATTTTGTTGCGCTAGAAACTTGGAATTCGGAATAAAGGTAGTATTTAGGATGCAAAATAAGAAAAAATTAAAAATTCCGGAAAAATCGAAAAAAAATTTCAAAAATTTGAAAAATTCGAAAAAAAGTTGAAAAAATAAAATAATTTGATCTTTTAGCTTTAGAAACTTAAAATTCGCGGTAAAGATAGTGTTTAGGATTCAGAATAGGTTAAAATAAAAAACGCAATAAAATTCGAAAAAAAAATAAAAAAATAAAAAAAAATCGAAAAAATCGAAAAATAAGGAAAATTTGAAAATAATTCGATTTTATAGCGCTATAAACTTGAAATTTGGAATAAAGGTAATATTTAAGATACTAAATAAGAAAAAATTAAAAAATATGGATAATTCGAAAAATACCCATAAATTAGTGCAGACGATATATGAACTCAAAGTTTCGATTTTTTGTCACTCACACACTCACTCATTCTCGCGTCATCGAAAAGATTGGGTAGATCCCGCAGCCATAGAAACTTCAAATTTGGAATAAAGCTAGTGTTTCGGATACAAAGAAAGGAAAAATTATACAATCCGGAAAATTAAAAAAAAAAAAAAAGCATTCGAAAATTCAACAAATTCGAACAAAATTGAAAATTGAAAACAACACGATCTTGTAGTCTTAAAAACTTAAAATTTGGTGTGAAGGTAGTGTTTAGAATTCAGAAAAAGAAGACATCGAAAACACAATAAAAATCGAAAATTAAATTAAAAAATCGAAAAAATCGAAAAAAATCGAAAATTTTCAAATAATCCGATTTTGTTGCGCTAGAAACTTGGAATTCGGAATAAAGGTAGCATTTAGGATGCAAACTAAGGATAAATTAAAAAATCCGGAAAATTCGAAAAAAAAATTCAAAAATTCGAAAAAAAAATGAAATAATTAAAATAATCTTTTAGCCTTAGAAACTTAAAATTCGCAGTAAAGATAGTGTTTAGGATTCAGAATAAGTTAAAATAAAAAACGCAATAAAATTCGAAAATAAAATAAAAAATTTGGAAAAATCGAAAATATAGTAAAAAAATCGGAAAAATCGAAAATAAAGTAAAAAAATCGGAAAAATCGGAAAATAAGGAAAATTTGAAAATAATTCGATTTCATAGCGCTACAAACTTGAAATTCGGAATACAGGTAATATTTGAGATACTAAATAAGGAAACATTAAAAAATATGGATAATTCGAAAAAAAAAATCGAAAATTTCAAAAATTAAAAAAAAAAAAAAAAAAAAGAAAAGAAAAGAAAGAAAGAAAGGAAAAGAAAAAGAAAAAGTGAGAAATTGAAAATAATATGATCTCGTAGTCTTAGAAACTGAAAATTTGGTGTAAAGGTAGTGTTTAGAATTCAGAAAAAGAAAACATCAAAACCCCCCCAAAAAATCGAAAATAAAATAAAAAAATCGAAAAAAACGAAAAATTTCAAATAATCCGATTTTGTTGCGCTAGAAACTTGGAATTCGGAATAAAGGTATTATTTAAGATGCAAAATAAGAAAAAATTTAAAAATCCGGAAAATTAAAAAAAAAAATTAAAAATTCGAAAAATTGAAATAAAATCGATTTTGTAGCTTTAGAACTTAAAATTCGGCGTAAACTTATTGTTTAGGATACAGAAAAAGGAAAAATTAAAACACAATAAATTCGAAAATAGAATAAAAAACTCGAAAAAGATCGGAAATTTCAAAATAATTCGATTTTGTAGCGCTAGAAATTTGAAATTTGTAATAAAGGATACAAAATAAGAAAACAATAAAAAATCCAGAAAATTATAAAAAAATTCGAAAAAATCAAAAATTGAAAATAATTTTATCATGTAGTCTTAGAAACTTAAAACTTAAAAGGTAAGATGTAAAGGTAAGGTTAAAGGGTGTAAAGGTAGTATTTACTATTCAATAAAAGGGACAATTAAAAAATTCGTTAAATTCGAAAATAAAATCGAAATATCGAAATATCTTTAAAAAATCGAAAATTCGAAAACAATTTGATTTTGTACTGCTAGAAACATCAGTTTTAAGATAATTGTCCTATTAGCTAGTACAACGCCCCTAATTGTTTTATGTTATTTCCCCCGGAATATGGTTTTCTTTTCTTTCGTTTACGAATTTCGTTATAGAAAAGTTCCGCTATAGACTGGCTACGTTATAGGCGATTTCTTTATAGACAGTTTTTTTTTCTTTCACAGGTTATACTCTATTTACTTCGCATATGAAATATGGATTGTTAAATGATGCTGGCCCCACAAAAATTTTCACAGCTCCCCCTCCCCTGCCGACATTACTGGCTGGTTATGGCTTGATAGTCCTTTCTAAATAAAATCATGGTGACTCTAAGATTCACTTGATTTATCTCTAAATTGAACCTAAATGATCCTAAGAAGACGGATCAAAGAATTACTATACTGGCATGACAATCAGGTAACTTAGAATTAAAATCGAAAAATCAATAAATTTATAAAAAGTTGAAAATTTGAAAATAATTCGATTTTGTAATCCCTAGAAGCTTGACATTTGGCAGAAAGGCAGGGTTTAGTACACAAAGTAAGGAAAAATTAAAAAATCCGTAAATAGTAAAAAAAAGACTAAAAAAAACATCGAAAAAAGTAATATAGTTTGATTTATTGGAAATTTCCTGAAATTTTAATTTAGGCTTTCTTTTTATACTAAAAAGTTCTTTTATGTTAAATATCAAGTATCTAGGGCTGCGAGTAATATCTCATATGGATAGCACCTATCCTGGAAGCAATTGAGAGTTCTTTTGACACTCCCTCTCCCATAACTTAGTGCTTGCCTAGGAACCTGAAATCTCTTTTTATCTACAGTACTTTGCAAACGAAACTAAAGCTTCCAATTTTTGATACCTGTAAATAATAGGGACAGAGTGTGGGCTTAGTGAAAATCAGTGGATTATCCCCAAAAAGAACCCAAAATCAAGAAAAGGAGGATTACTTACAAAAAGAAGTTAAATCTCATCAAAAAGTCACCTGTAAAAAATGCAGCCAAGTCTCGTAACTCATTTACCGTAAAAAGTACTGAGATCGTATAAAGCCAAGTTTAACTATCTTATTAACTCTGAAATTTTCATTCACAAATCACTCCTAGTCTCTACATCTTTAGTTAATTATTATTTTGTGACTTGGCAATTACGCAGCAGGGAAGTTATTACACCTTACTATGATATGGAATGGGATGGGATAATTTAATTAAGGCAAATTATATACGCACAGGGAAGTTATTACACTTTAATATGTTATAGTATTATTTGATTAAGACTAACTATATACATCACATTCTCGTGCTACGTAATTGCCAAGTCACAAAATAATAATTAACTTAAGATGTAGAGACTAGGAGGGATTTGTGAATGAAAATTTCAGAGTTAATAAGATAGTTAAACTTGGCTTTATACGATCTCAGTACTTTTTACGGTAAATGAGTTACGAGACTTGGCTGCATTTTTTACAGGTGACTTTTTGATGAGATATATATTCACATTTATCGAAAGTCTTACTTTCAAGTCGAATTTTTATGTTGCACAGGTACCTTTTCCAATCAAAACAAATCCATGGACCCCCTCCCTCCCCACCTACATGAACATACATACACAAATATAAATGAATTTATTTTTTCTCACAATAGACAGAAACTTCTCTGCGGACCCTCAAGGAGTTTGTGAACCAGATTTTCAAAACCCATTGTTTATACCAAGGTTGTCTAATTTGGCGGTAAAAGGGGCTTTGATTCAAAATCATTAATATTTGTAAGCGGTTTCTTACAGGCGGCATTCAAATCTTCGCCTGCATAATTTTCTCAGAGAGGCTTCTCCTCAAAAGAATGTAGTTTTTTTACGACTTATATGTTTTTCTGTAATTTGTGTTTACATGCGTCCCCTGCATTGTAAAGGACCTTATAAGGTTACCAACGAGAGACGCATCTGTATCATATAGATGTGCATGTATTGCTACCGCTACTATAATGGATAATATTGTAGCCTCTTTCCAATCTTATAAATAATGAATTATTTCATTGTTCGTCCATCGCCCCCTGAATGCTAGGCTTGTCAGCGGATACGAAAAAGGTGGCTGTCGTAGGCAGATTTTTTTAATGGTTTGTACGGCCCACTGAATTTCGACGCCAGTATTTTCCAAAAGTTTTCTTTAAATTACTCAATCACAGAAAAATAATGCGGAGAAAACTTTTAGAAATTATTGGTATTCTAATTCAAGTTACCGTACACACGCTGAAAAAAATCAACATACGATAGCAGCTATTTTTATGTCAGCGCGTAGGCTTAGAATTCAGGGGGTAGTGGCTTGTCATTAGCTTAGGTGATCCGCTGCTTATTCAAAGGTTACACAGCCCTGGTGTACACTATACAGTGTGTCTACTAAAGACTGTTAAAAATAATGATTCGTTTTATATTACAAATATAATGCACAAAAGTTGTACCCATACCAAATTATACACTATAAAAAAAATATGCCCATATACAGAGGGTGTCCACACATTTTCGTAAAGATTTTGGAAAAAGTAATATACAAACAAAGATAAGAATTTTATTTTCGAATAGGCTCAGTCTGATAGCCCTTTTGTTGAGCTAGTCCTACTACACCTTGATTTCCAAGACAAAAGCTCTTTTCTCAAAATATCAAGTTTGATTTTATTCCACTCTTCGACCACAGTCTTCCAGAGTCTATCCAATGTTTTGAGATGCCGCTTATAAAAAAACTTGTTTTAAAAGTCCAAATTCTGAGTAATTCATAGGGTACCCGTCGGAGGCCTTGAGTGGGATGCATTTAAATGGAATAGCATCAATTCCAGTTTCATTTCTAATTTTTTCTAAAAATATAGCAGTAAATCTAGAGGTACACCATGTTTCACGGGTACACAAGGTGAAACTTCTGGTTTATTATTATTATTATTATTAGCTTTGCGGGGCACAGTGGGGCGTTTTGATGATCTAGGTGGACAAAATTCCTTTTTCCGATAATCTCGGAATTTAACAAGACCGCGTATACTGGTAGCTGAATGTCTCTTTTGTCGAGATCCGTACGAGTTTTGTCGAAAAACCCCGATGTGTCGATTAACTACGACCGTAAAGAAGGCAGTTGATTTGAGAGACTTTCAACAGTTGCATTATTTTTCTGTAAGTTCGAAAGCAAGTCGTGATTTTTCTGTTTTATTTGAAAGCAGGAGTTTACTGAGCATATGTCACAAGTTTGTCCCACGATTTAATCTATTGTTGTTTGAAAATAAGCGTCATCTTGTTTTCAAACTTCATCTTGACTTTTAATACAGTATTAAGCATTATTAAGCAATAAGAATTTTTTTTAATCAAAGTGCCATTCCTAAAGTATTGAAAACTTAAGACAGCTCCTGCGAAAGTTTGCGAAACATTAAGTTGTATTAACTTGAAGTGTGCGTCTGAGTGTTTAATTCAAATCTTGCAAGTCAATTTTTGCCACTTTTAATTATCCGATTGAGCTGAAACTTTGAATACATGCGTAGTTTCAATGACAATACAATATTATAATTAAAAAATAATAATAATATAAGTAATAATATAATAATAATAATAATAATAATAATAATAATATAAATAATGAAATAAGTCAAATATTTATCACTGTTTGGTTATTTTATTACTGACACATTCGAAAGCCCAGCAAAACCTAATTAAACTTCAACGCAATAATTTTGTCCACCTAGATCCTCAAAACGCCCCACTGTGCAGGGGTGGGATTTTCTTTTAAAACATAAGATGAGACTTTAGATATAATAAGCGGTGAACGTACCTTCGTTGGGTATGCATTCTTTACCTTTTTTCCAATCAAATGTAAACTTTGACGTTTCTTTCATTTTTTTATTAATTATGTCACTTATTTTATGTGTAGAAATATTACAACCATACTTTTCACACTTTCATAAATAATCAAATAACAGTATTCCTCTTCGTAAAGCACAAACGCATAGCCTTCTATCCATTGTTTATTTTCCAGTGATATTTTAAAGCAAAAAATATTTTTAACGATGCAACGATGATTAAAGCCTATTACAAATTGATGCCATATAAGTTTTTTCTTTTTTATTTAAGTTTAAATTATAGAGAGAGTGAAAATCGTTTCAAAAATGTGTGAACACTCTCTGTATATTGATTTTATTCGAAACTCTGATCAAATTTTTATTGTTAGAAAACACATTCTTTTTTTGCCATACTTTTATGGCAGCACGGATCACTTTTATAAGAAAGAATATGCCTTATTCACGCTCTAAAGAAACTTTGAGAGAATACAAACTTCTGTGTTTTTTAGTATTAACTTTAGCCTCCAACATACCTCCACATCCTGAAACAGCGATTCTTAATCTATTGGCTACCATGGACAACTTTTAGTGTTTGCTTTGTCTTTACGGACCCGCAGGACTTAGGACTGAAATTACTCAAGTTTTTTTACAGTAATAGGTAATTGAGGATATATAAACTAATAAATAGAGATCTGAAAACTAATTATACTGTAATTTAAAACAGTATTCTTAAATTTCCCTTTTGATTTACTCACAAAATTGTTCATATAAAAAGTTTATGTTGAACATGAGATCTCCCCGTATCCTCTTGAACAGTTTCCGTGGACTCATTTGGGATTCGTGGGCTACAGTTTAAAAACCGCTGGAGTGTCCTGTAGGATGTAGGCAGAAATTAATAATTCTCACAGAGCTGGTAATTTATAATGTATTATTTCCTACACATAATTATAATATATTATAACTACGTGAAAATTACGAGCAATTTTGCCTATGTTAATTTGAGTAGGCACGCAACAAGCCAGTTTGTTGACAAACATTGCACATTATCTATATGTTGTTGGTGTTTACGTGTGTATTTTATTAAATGTCTAATGTTTAAATGTCGTATTAATTTTAGTGATCCATTCAGACGTAATTATTTTTAAATATTTGAAATTGCATCTGCTAGATTATAGATTTTTCATCCTTTCATTTTGTAAATGTCCTCTATTAGCAGCGCTACTTGAGCCGGCATTCCATGTACGGCCACCACAATCCGAGTCAGCAGGATCGGAGTCAGGATCCTGAGATCCGGACCCGTCTCCAGATCCGTCACCAGCTGGACGAGAGAATCCCGCACCGGAGGCTCAGCTGCCATCACAGGAGCTCGGAGAAGAGCCTCGGATCCACGACGTCCTCGGACGGGAAAGGGCTCATCACGGGAAAAAGAAGTGAGTGCATATTCCTCACACTCCAGGTGCTTCTCAACCCTTTTTACACGCTCTCATTTAACTCAATTTGGTTCGAAGATGGAATTTTGTAATCGATTTCTCTTTCACTTCCTGATAGGCTAGAATTATATAAAAAAAAAACTTTTACAGGTGTGTTTCCGATGACAATGCAACATTTTTTAATATTTTTAGAACTTAATTTTAAAGTATTTTTCCGTTAAACCGCTACAGCTCATCAATCGTGAAATATTCTCTGTAACGCGTACAATTGTATACGAGTTGAAACAACAAAGGATTTAATGATATGCCCATACACGTAAGCCAAAATAGGCCAAATAGCTGTTAAATTGTAAAACCGAAACATTTTAAAGGCTGAAAAGTAGAAAATAAATTTTAAATAAAAAATAAACAGTGTAATATTTAAAAAGTACACTTTTATCGATTAATAGTTTCATATTAATTAGTTTACAATTATACGTTGGGAAATCTATTTAGAAATCCTAAAAAGATAGTTATGCTTTAGCGGAATATATGTGTCCGTAGTTATATTGCTGTGGCACATCTGAATTATAAAGCAAAAACATGCCCGTGAGTAGCGCTCACGTCATATCCACAGTGGCAAAAAAACCTGAGAAATCAAGTTAGTTTTTATTTCAAAATTATTAAATATAGTTAAAATATCATTATAGTTTAAATGATGACCATATCTTAAAAAAGAAACAGAACAAAAATTATATACTTTTTAAATAAATTTACTTGTTTGCCCTTCCTACCAAGCATAAAAAAGCAATTAATTTTTCATAAGTTTGGTGCCCACGCCAAATTAATGTATTGTAACTTCAATTTTTGTAGAAAAACAGTTGCAGTCATAAAATTTGGCATGATTTTCAAGATAAATATTGAATGATTATAAAAGAGTGTATTTTAAAAGAACTATTTTTACTTTTATATTTATTATTTCACATGAACGTACAGTTATGCTTTAGCGGAATACATGTGTCCATAGTTATATTTCTGTGGCACATCTGAATTATACAGCAAAAACATTGTGTGTGTGTCCCCCCCCCCCATAAACCGGTGAGTAGCGCTCACGTCATATCCACAGTGGCAACTCCTGGGAAATCAAATTAGTTTTTATTGCAAAATTATTAACTGTTAAAAATCGCGCAATTTAAATTTTTACACCGTGAATAGAGAAAAATATACTTTCAGATGCCATTTGTTTGAAAACTGTATCTCGATTTACTGAGTTTTTATGATTAAAAAAATTAATTTCAAGCATGATTTTTTTAATCCACCTGATTGCAAACGATGAACACGTTTGCACTTGAAACAATGTAAATATTTCGCCATTTGTTTCCGACTAATGCTCCAAAACAAAATTAAAACGTCACTAAAAAATACAAGTTTAACTTATGTGTAATCGAACTATGCGTTTAAACACTGAAACAATCAGAATAAAATAAGTTGCTATAGATAACGATATATATATATATATATATATATATATTTGTTATTAACCGCTGGCGTGCGCCTAATACGGAAGAAATGCCGTTTCTAGTAAATTTACAAACTTTCTTATGTGAATGCATACTTAATATTTTCCCCATAAAATATATTTTTGGTCTAATTCATAGGATATATATATTCTAATATATATACATATATACATATTAAATAGATATAAATATTCAATATATATATATATTAAATATATAAAATATATTAGAGTCTTCTATTAAAAAATATTTCTTTTCTATGTTTTGTGCAGCGGGTAGTATGTTCTGTAACCCTGGAAACACGGGCTGCGTTAACTGCTTTATGTTAGGATGATAAGTGTGAAAAGAATACAGCTTTTTCAATTTATTTCTAAACACAAATAAAATGCATCACTACAGGCAATAAAAATAACATTTGATTCTAAATTTTGTTTTAAAAAAAAATAACAATTAAATTCTTAAAAACTTTGTATTTTCATTTTTATTTTCACTTTATTATATATTATATGTATGAAATATTTCATCTCGGAATTTTTAGAATATCTGCTTTAGATGATCGATATTAAGATAGGTAATTTTATACTAAGGAAGTGTAGAAGTGTTGGTGGGTTGAATCTTCTTCAGCCAAACTTTTATAAAGAACAATGAATCACTGAAATAAACATAAATAAAAATTCTGTTTTATTACTCTAAATCTCATCACAAAGTTAATGGTGTGGTATTAGTTTAAGAAGTATGCTGCGTTAAAAAAATTAAGGGGGTCGGGACAAGAAAGTACCAAGCCACATTTTTGGTGAAATGAATCTAACACTGTCATCTGTTGATTAATATTGTAAATTATAATATCCGACATATAATTTGTTTCTAATGTGTCTTGGTGGCAGCATGTCCCATATTTCGTTTTTGCCCCAGATGTTTATGCCCCCAATGAAGATAGCTAATTTACAAAAGACGTAATATTAATATCATTAAAGTAATGCCATATTGTTACTCAGACTATCTCAAATGTTACTAAGACATTGGCGAAAAAACTTTACGTTATATATCTTGATTTGAGTATTTGATCAAATTTTCAAATTGATATGTCTCCGAAGGTCAAAAATATGGCTTAGCACTCTCTTGCCCCGACCCCCTCCATTATCCTTCAATTTCTTCGTAACATTTTGATAGAATGTGATGGAATTTTTTCTCTTTATGGTTAATATTTTATGGTACGCCGGTTTAAAATACCTGTATCTAAACTCTCTTTGTTCACTTCGGGTAAAAGAAGGTAGTAAATTTTTTAAAAGTAAGTATTAATCATACACTCACATTTCATGTCGCAAAATACAGCACGTACGTCCCATAACTACGTTCACATTTTCAAAACTCATAAAAATTTAACAAAATGTCGTATCGGTGTCTGGTTTTCTCTATAAGACTTTGGAAATGGTTGGATATTTTGTGGCAAATGAAAAACAAAAGTTAAAATATTCTTTGAACTATTTTTTCAACAATAATTTCGACCATTTGTCTTCTGGTGCAAACCCGACGCTTTTTTTTAGTGACAACGTCTATTTCTTTCAATACGGACAATTCTGTTGTCTCCATAAAACCGTAATTCTCTTTTAGATGGAACAAAAAAAAACGAATTGCTATTTTTAGAAAGTATAAGATGGTGGCAACGGCTGGTGCTATGGTTTTCGCTTTTGTTACTCTTACATAACTTCTAAAAATTCCATAATTTCAATTTTTACATCATCGATTACGGGGAAAATGTACTTTCGAATGAATTTTGAAAACTGTGTAACAAACTTTTCCGGAATGTTAACAAGACTGTTGACAAGAGAAAGCATGACATCAATTTAACCCTTTAAGGGGCTGTGTCTACAAAAAAGGACACCTAATTTTAATTCCAAACCTGACAAACGACACCAAGAATATTTAATTAAAATTTTCATTTTATTCAGTACCGGCAAATAAGCAAGTTTTTATTTTCTAATAAATTCATTTGTAAATTCCGGTGTCAGTCCATTATTTCATCATTTTGCAAACAGACTTACTCGCCGGAAAGGGTTAACAGCAAAACAACAAAATTAAATTGTAACAAATTTATTTTATTTGTTTACAAATTTTATTTGTAACAAAACAACAGTTAATCAATTTACTTTAAGAAGATGAAAAGTAGTGGCTTGAATAAATATAATTTAGATGGTCCCGAATAAGCTTAGTCAGGGAAACCTAAGAGGGGAAGAAATCTTTTCCCATTTCACTAAAGTTCAAGTACTTCGATAAATTCAACATGTTTCTAAAATAATTCTCTTCTTTTTCTAGAAGCACAATTCTCAATTAATGTCACTTAACTAAATAGACTCCGTGGGCCTAAATACTACTTTATTTTAATTAAATAGATGAAAACACAAATTCTTACCAACGCTTGCAGCTTTGCAGTAATTTTGCTTTCCATGTACCAAGAAAAGATTCCAATACAAAAAGCTCAAGCGGAGGCTTTCTCCACGACATGTGTTTAATTGCAGCTGGAGTAACTTTTATGGCGAGATCCTCTTGAAATCCAAATTTTCTTGCTAATGCCTCAGTATACGTATATAGTCGCTACATAACCACAATATCTTAACATACCTTTGCGAAATAATCGTGACAACCAATTTCGGAAATTCTTTGACGCTTATAAAAGTTATGGGAATGCAGAATAGATTTACATATGCACATACAATGTTAATAACGCAAACCAATGTGATCACACGAAAACTCACTTAAGAGTACCTCTTATACCAAACCTCTCAGAGTTCCTTTATTAGTGTGTACCCCGCATACTTCCACAAGTGTATCTCAATTCAGTGATTTGTGTTAATTTTTTTTTTTTAATTTCAAGCATGGTTTTTTTAGCTCACAGGCTATCAAAGCCTGAGAGCTTATGTGCCCGCCGGTTCTGTATGTACGTACGTATGTATGTATGTACGTAACGCGATAACTCTTGATAGAACTAACCGTTTTACTTTAAATTTTGTTTATAGGTTCCTTGTGATAAGGCGCTTCCCTGATTAGTTTTGGAGGTTCATTGGTTAACCATAAAGGGGGGAAATGGGGGGCTAACCCCCCCATAATTTAGATAAATAGGTTTTTCATGCAGAATTATCCCATTTTCTTCAAATTTTGTATATAGGTTCATTTTGATAATGCTCTTCTGTCAATAGTTTTGGGGGTTCATTGGTTAAGTATAAAGAGGGAAAGGGGGGATAACCCCCCCCCCTAATTTAGATAAATGAGTTTTTATGCAGAATTATTCGATTTTCTTCAAATTTTATATACAGGTTAATGGTGATAAAGCGTTTTCCTGATTGGTTTTGGGGATTCATTGTTTAAGTATAAAGGGGGTAACGGAGGGCTGCCCCCCCTTAATTTAGATAACTGCGATTTTCATGCAGAATTATGCGATTTTCTTAAAATTTGTATATAGGTTCATTGTGATAAGGCGCTTTCCTGATTAGTTTAGGGGTTCTTTGGTTAAGTATAAAGAGGGTAAAGGGGGGGGGCTTATCCTCCCCCCTTAATTTAGATGAATGTGTTTTTCATGGAGAATTATCCGATTTTCTTCAAATTTTGTATATAGGCTCATTGTGGTAAGGAGCTTCCCTGGTTAGTCTTGGGGTTCATTGGTTAAGTATAAAGGGGGATACGGGGGGGGGGGTAATCCCACTTAATTTAGATAAATGGGTTTTTCATGCAGAATTATCCGATTTGCTTCAAATTTAGTATATATGTTCATTGTAATAAAGGGCTTCCCTGATTAGGTTTGGGGGTTCAATTGTTAATTATAAGGGGATGGGGGAACGGGGGATGATCCCCCTTAATATATTGTCGATTTCTTTATTTTTCGAGGGGCTATTTCAAATTCTGTGAAATAAGTGTATAATATACAATTAGTGTGAATAGCCTGTGAGCTCAATGCCCTCAGTTTAACTGGGCAGTTTTCTTTTTTATTTAAATGTATCTCAAAAATGAACATTGGTTTGCTATATAATAATATTAATTAGCTACTGACAGATGGATTAACACAAATGGCGATTGCTAAAAGCAAATTAGAAAGCTTTATTTTACTTATTTTTTCCGAACAACTTATGCAAATATGAAAAAAAAATCGGACGACTTTAACCCCTTGGGGACGAGCGACACGTATACGTGACGCATAAGATGCTCAGAATCCTCGATTATTCCCACCAGTTATTTTTTATTGCAAGCTTTGCCTTATTGAATCTTAGCATTTCTGCGATTCTATTAGGCGAAAATTTCTGTTTTGAAAATCCGGTGGTAAAAGATTAAAAATTCTGTAAAGGACGCTCGTCGCGAAGGGGTTAAACAAATTCCCTGTAAGCTATGTGAAATTTGGTGACATTGTTACCAAATTTGAGGGAGGGGGGTGGGCAAAAAAAATAAATTGCAAGAAAACTCGAAGTTAGTATAATTCGCCTATTAAACGAAGTTTTTAAAAATTCCAATGTTAATATTTGTTGACGTCGTTATAGTATAAAAGCCGCAAATTTTGTTATTGAAAACCGACAACAACATTTTAACCTTAAAAAACATGGCTGTGACAGCAGTTGTCATGCTTCAATATGCATGGTTGCGCGCTGAACAAAATTCAAAGAGGGGCTAGATTTTAGAGTAGATGTGCCTACCTGTAATTCGCTGTCAATGCCTCAGATTTTTAAAAAGAAATATAAACATTAAATAAATTAAAATAATAATTTTTATTAAAACTCTACTTGCAAAATAATTTGTAATCATATTATTAACAACAACAAAAAAAAAATTGACAAATAACACATGTTAAAAAATTAAAAATAAGTTTCTACCGGGTTTTTTTCATAATGAAAAATTGAAACAGTTTTTTTCTATTGAAAGGGGTGGGGGGGAGGGGGATTCTTAGCTCTTTACAGTTTGGTGTTTAATTATTTTAAATCACTTGAGAATAATAAACTTTATTATTCTTTCTCAAAATGATGAGAGAGAGAGAAAAAAATATTTAAATGAATTTGAAAATCCAGGAAACTCAATGCGTTCCCCCCCCCCTCTTCACCCTTGTGAGCACCCATGTCAAAATGAATTTTTAAGACAGTGTCTTTAAAAATGTTAAATCAGATAAAATGAATATATTTTATTTCTTTTTTGTTTTGCAGAGAGTGGTCATCCACCCCCCAAACTCCGGTTCAGTGACGTGGACGACCCTTCTTCGGAGTGGACAGCCCCACGTCCCATGCCCACGCAGCAAACGGGTACCACTTCCGACGAGCCTCTCTCCGCGTACAGCTCCCTCCTGGACGTCTCATCCGCCCTCGACGACGAAGGGATCGTGTTCACTGCCAACGAAGAAATGCAGAGGACACCTTCGCCCAGGACACAAGGTAAATAATTACTTAACACACTTTCACAATTTACATAATACGCTATTCTCCGGCGGATAATACACTCCGGCGGCGCATGACACTCACCTACGATTTTATACTAAATTTTTCAGTTTTGGGGATATTCGCCTTATTACGCATATTTCTGTCTTCTCCAAGAACTCCTCGTGAAAATACAATAAAGAACATTAAATGAACATAAAGGAAATCAGCTGGAAATTGTACGTCAAACGTGACAAGTGAGGTGCGTTCGTACTATAACTAGTTTTATAAATATTCAGATCTTGATGCAATAGCTGTTGCACTCATGCAAAAATGCATGAATACAGAATATTTTTTCCGTGCAGATTTTCGTATTATATATATTAATTTTTTATAGATTGTTTTAATAGATATTAAGTTTCAATACACTTTTACAAACAATTAATTACAATTGTGTTATATTAAATTTACACTATGCGCAAGTATCCAATACAAGACAATGCACAAAAAAAAATCATACAAATTATTTCACTGAAAAAATGAATTATATCGTATGTTATTATGACTAGGGGATCCTACCCGGGATATAGAATATATGTGAAAACCATTTTTTTAAATTGAAAATCCTAATAGATTTTTACATTTAACAATATTTTCTAACTGCCCCCTAACAACACCAAAGAGCATTTTTATATGAAATATGTCAATTATATATATATACAAATAAAATTTTGAAATTTATTTATAAGGGTAATTTTCTATTGGGCTCGTGCAAGAAGTTAACAGCCGAAAAACTCTCTAAAAATTTCGATACCTACAGCAGTTTTTTTAATTCTAGTAATTTCATCGGTTTTAAGCACTTATTTCAATTACTTATCTGTTAAATTTGTGTTTTATTTATTCTATTTTATTAATTGCTTAATGAAATTTTAATTTCGTTATTGAATATTAGTTGGAAACAAATTCTGAACTTTTTATATTCTTTAAAGTGCAAATGAATTAATATTTTGTAATCGTCTGCAAGCGATATAGTCCAAGTGCTACACGACAAAAATAAGGTGAAAACTGCACATCGTGATACAGTTATACCGATTGGTCAGTATCTACTCTATATTAATACAAAGCATATAAGAAGGGGAGGCATCGCGGAAAGCGCGGGGAATTCAACATGGCGGCTGTTATTCAAAATGGCGTCATTTTCGGGAATTAGTGCAGTTTCGTTTCTATTCATCATATAAAAGCATGTTTGATGGCAATTTAGATGTTTTTAGATAAATATTATTTGTAACACTTTACAACACAGTCGAAAAGTATTTAGGAATTCAGTTTGCCTGTTTGTCTGTCTATCTAGTCGTCTGTCTAGTCGCATACTAACTAAAAAAAAATAACCAGATATCCAGATAATTAAAATATGGTATTGTAGTATACCGTAACAAGTTCCGTATTTATTTTCAAGCGTGCATCATTCATAGTTCATTTACAGGGGCAATCAAAAGTATTCGGTTATATTATGATCTGTAAACGAAAATCGCTTGCAATGTGTTTTAATGATGTTATACTCTTTGTAACATATTCAAATTAATATGCATCAGTGCGGTGCAGTACAAGATACTTACTGTAGAATAAGCAGTGCATAGCAGTTTTCGTTCATTTACAGGGGCTCACAAAATAATGCGGTTACCGTTACATGAATGTCTCCGAGCACAGTGCCTTAAAACTTGTGTATTAATTTTATAGATCAGCTAAATCGATTGTTATTAAGGGAGGTGCCAGGCATGAAATAACTGCAATTTTTAATAATAATATCCCTATTGGTCAGTATATTCTTTATATTAAAACAATGCATATAAGAGAGGCATAATGAAATGTCTTAGGAATTTAAGATTTAGGCTGTTATTAATTTTTTTTTCCGTTTTCGTCATATAAAAGTGTCTTTGATGTCATTTTCAATTTTTTTAATCAAAAATTTTCTTTTTAATATCAGAAATATACTTAAAATGAAACTAGTTCAATTATTAAAGTATTTTTTATTGTTTTTTATTGTATAGTGAGTAAAATGAATGGATTAAATAAATAATAAAAATGCATTTTACTAATGCCTTACTTATACAACATATTCAAAAATGAATGCTACATAACAAATGAATGACACAAAATTGCAGAATATAGAAAATTTAGTTTGTAGCACATTATTTCTCATTCGCATTCGTTTTTACAGTTGCACAATAATGTGCAAGAAAGACCAACCTTCCTACAACTACACTTATTTTTGCAGATTTTGCACATACATTTTATTAGTTATTTGCAAGAATCTGCATTCTCGGGCGGCTCCGATCAATTTAATTTCCATGAAAAATTATCCAACCACCATCCCCATTTGTTTCGAGAGGGGGGACATATTTCCCGCTCATGTGCTTGTCCCCAAATGTGTCCAGCTTGGAAAGCACTCCCTAAAATATGTTTCTCTAGTGAACCCTTGGTTGGTGGAAGATGTTCAATAGGACGATTTTTTGTCATAAGCAATTCCTGTCTAGCACTATTTACACTTATTCTGTTACACGTTGAACAGTACAGCAATGCGACGAATTTTTCTAAAATATTTAGAATATTGTCAGGTATGGAAGTTTGCGGTTTTGATAAAAATGAAAATGCGATAGTAGCTTTTTTATAGAGAATCCATGTCTTCCAAGCTGACTTTTTTTTCCCTGTGAAACCAGGATTGCTGTCGCAGCCTGTGAAAGCATGGAATCCTATAGTAACGACATTTCTTTTTCTTTTCCAATTGCTGCAGCTACAGTATGGACGGGAATAAGTCTGTAATTCTTCCCTGTTCCAAATGCAATCCAAACAGTTTGCAGGTGTCTATCTGACAGAGTAAAGACATGTGCAATTGCTAAAACTAATACATCAGTATCTACAGACTACAGAGCGTATAACAATATTTTTCAATCCGTTTTCTGTCATGTCTTTGAGGGCAAGATTATCCTTGTATCAGCTTCTTCATGACCAGGGCAATTCATTCCAATTAAGGAACTTAGCGCAATATTATTTCCTTTAACTTCTTCACCTGAAGTGGTTATAACTTGTATATTTTTTATGGTATTTATAGCTAGTGTTCCAAGCAGATTAAATAACTCTTCTTTATTACTTGAATTTCTTAAGAAATCTTGCCAAATTTTAGGTAGTTTGACATGCGATAGCACTTGCCGCCTGGTTCCTGCACCCCTTTTTTGTGTGGTTTCACCTTTAATGCTTTGTGTAATGTATTTATCCCATATAAAATCTATTCTTTGGCAGCTAAAACTCTCAATGTCTTTACATAAATAGGGTTAAAATGTGTTAATGAGTAATCATTAAAGGTTTTAGAAGACTGGTGAGGCTTTAAAATGTTAATAAGAACTGGCCTATCATAAATTAAAGCATCGTATGTTCCTGGAAACGTGACAATTTGTAATTCTTTCATATCTAGCAAAGTTCAAAAACACATTATAAAATTAAAAACGCGCATAGACAGCATTGTTTTTAATGAAAGTCCTGTGACCGTATTATTTTGTGAGCCCCTGTAAATGAACGAAAACTGCTATGCACTGCATATTCTACAGTAAGTATCTTGTACTGCACGGCACTGATGTATATTAATTTGAATATGTTACAAAGAGTATAACATCATTAAAACACATTGCAAGCGATTTTCGTTTACAGATCATAATGTAACCGAATAATTTTGATTGCCCCTGTAAATGAACTATGAATGATGCACACTTGAAAATGAATACCGAACTTTTTACGGTATACTACAATACCATATTTTAATTATCTGGATATCCGATTATTTTTTTGGAGTTAGTGCGCGACTAGAGAGACGACCAGACAGACAGACAAACAGGCAAACTGAATTCATAAGTATTTTTCGACTGTGTTGTAAAGTGTTACAAATAATATTTTTTATCTAAAAACATATAAATTTCCATCAAACATGCTTTTATACGATGAATAGAAACGAAATAGCACTAATTCCCGAAAATGACGCCATTTTGAATAACGGCCGCCATCTTGAATTCCCCGCATTTTCCGCGATGCCTCCCCTTCTTATATGCTTTGTATTAATATAGAGTAGATACTGACCAAACGGTATAACTGTATCACGATTTGCAGTTTTTTCACTCCTAGCATCTGGACTAATACAGATAGATTTTTTTAAAAATAAAAATCATGCTTGAAATTTAATTTAAAGGCTATTATAAATGAGTAAATTGCGATACAGTTTTCAAACAATATGCATTTGAAAGTATATTTTTAACCTTATATAATGGTGTAAAGATTGAAAATGTGCAATGTTTAGAAATTAAAAAAATTGTAGTAGAAAAAAATCTCAAAATCTAAATTTCATCGTCAACTGTTGCCATTCGCAAAATGACGTCAGCATTACGCACGGACACGTTTGTCCTTTATAATATAGATACGATTCATTTCCGTATTAAAATAAGTACATTTTAAGTTGGCAACACTTTATCTTTTGTTGACATTTACTGAAAATTCCAATGGAAAACTTAAGCCTAGTATTGAAAATTTCAGAACTTGAAATCCATATCTAGACTCTTTTTTCATTGAATATCTATTTTTCAAGAAACATCTATCCAAAAAAACTGTCGGTAGATAACAGGATTGCTATAATTAAACAATTTTAGTATACAAATTCGGTTTTTAAATTCAGTAATACTAGGACTCCATCTTAAAAACTGTCGGTAGATAATAGGATTGCTATAATTAAACAATTTTAGTATACAAATTCGGTTTTTAAATTCAGTAATACTAGGTCTCCATCTTAAAAACTGTCGGTAGATAATAGGATTGCTATAATTAAACAATTTTAGTATACAAATTCGATTTTTAAATTCAGTAATACTATGACTCCATCTTAAAAACTGTCGGTAGATAATACGATTGCTATAATTAAACAATTTTAGTATACAAATTCGGTTTTTAAATTCAGTAATACTAGGACTCCATCTTAAAAACTGTCGGTAGATAATACGATTGCTATAATTAAACAATTTTAGTATACA
Source organism: Maratus michaelseni (assembly GCA_963931845.1). Taxonomy (NCBI): domain Eukaryota; kingdom Metazoa; phylum Arthropoda; class Arachnida; order Araneae; family Salticidae; genus Maratus; species Maratus michaelseni. The sequence continues at coordinate 2,977,730 of OZ007597.1, read as the reverse complement.
AATTCGGTTTTTAAATTCAGTAATACTAGGACTCCATCTTAAAAACTGTCGGTAGATAATAGGATTGCTATAATTAAACAATTTTAGTATACAAATTCGGTTTTTAAATTCAGTAATACTAGGACTCCATCTTAAAAACTGTCGGTAGATAATAGGATTGCTATAATTAAACAATTTTAGTATACAAATTCGGTTTTTAAATTCAGTAATACTAGGACTCCATCTTAAAAACTGTCGGTAGATAATAGGATTGCTATAATTAAACAATTTTAGTATACAAATTCGGTTTTTAAATTCAGTAATACTAGGACTCCATCTTAAAGACTGTCGGTAGATAATACGATTGCTATAAATAAACAATTTTAGTATACAAATTCGGTTTTTAAATTCAGTAATACTAGGACTCCATCTAGGACTCCATCTTAAAAACTGTCGGTAGATAATAGGATTGCTATAATTAAACAATTTTAGTATACAAATTCGGTTTTTAAATTTAGTAATAATAGGACTCCATCTTAAATAGGACATAATCACCATGGCAACCTAGACTCATTACCTATCATGGGATATCATTGAATTAATTACGTATAATAAGATTTAATAGAATGAAGAAAACTTTTATAAATATATTTCTAAGTTTAGATTCGATTTTCATAAAATTTGAACAGGTCTTGTAGACAACGAAAAACGAGACGGCCTGACAACACTAGTCCAGATCCACCAGCACCAAAAAAGGTATATGCAAGATACTTGCTAGAAGTATAGAGAAAATTGATCTTTCAATGCATTTTTGTAAAAAATTATATTGTCTCAAGAATTATGCTTTCTTCAGTGCCATATTTCACTAGTTGAGGCACTTAGCAATTCTAGGTAACTTCCATAATTAACTTTCCACCCAAATAATAGATGTTTTCTAATTCCAAAGCATCTCAGAACACATTGAAAGTCGGTCTAAACCAAAGCCATTAAATAATAAGCCCAGTCAGATAGTGTTAAATTTGTTAGCGACACACTAGCGCCAAACCTCTGCTGCGGAAGGAGGACAAAACAGAAGTGGGTCGCAGAGAAACAGTACTATTTAATTATATCGATATTTTATACGATTTTTATCGATGTTTTGTTTTTGCACTTTCTTTAAAAGCTTGCTAATTATTGGGATTTTTTACATTAAAGCTAAAACTATAATGAAAAAAAAAATGTGGAAATTTACTGCATTAATATTTCTATATAAATATAGTGGTGGCGAAGAAGTTGATTTATTTATTAAAAGTTAAATAAAAAGTGATGGAAATTTACATCACTATGCAATTAACCCTTTCCGGCACAGACAAATTCTGTTCGTAAAATGTGAAATTACTGACTGACACGGGAATTTACAAACGACTTTCTTAGAAAATATGAACTCCTTATTTTAAGCTTTAATTTTAGAAGCAAAATTTTATTAAAATATTCTTGGTGCCGAATTCAGCACTCCCAACCGCTAGATGGCGCTATTTTCAACTTGCGAAAAGTTTCCCATTTATCTGACTGGGCTTATTATTTAATGGCTTTGGTCTAAACAGAGCTAGCAACTTTTAAAGGTTCATTTATGTACCATGTTTGCACAGTATTGTATCACATTCAGCAAGATGCAGAAACTGTCGATGAGTTTCTCCAATGAACTGGTTTCTTCCTTCCACGGAAAGCGTGAAGATCTGCCAACACCAACCCACCAAACGCTTTAAAGTTTTGTTAGTTTGTAATCTCGCAACCCGGGATGGTCGGGTTATGTAAAATATCTCGAGTCATTCAATGTGTACCAAAATCTCTTAGATCAGCTGAGATTGAAGAAGGTTATTTAAAGACTAACTCTGAAGCTCTTTCGTACATAATAGTTTTTGAAAGTCCAGAGAAGTTAATTTAAAAATAAATTAATACGGATATTATAGTAATTTCAGTAAATCTGTATTAGGTAGCCACCCACACAAATATAAAAAGCTACCTATTGCAACCGTCCGGTGGAAAACAATTTCGATTTGTTATATTTTCCCCAATAATGACACTCAGACCCAAAAACCACCTTCCGTTCAAATGTTGATTTATGTGTACAACTGTATATTTTCATGTGATGGTGCTCGTATTGAATGTAACTAAGATTGTGTACAGGACTTACAAAGGTGTCGACCGAGTTCGTTGTCCAACTTCATCCACCATCTTGTTTCAAAATGGCGGCCCCTTAAAGATTTCAAATTCAGAAAGATGAACGAAAAAAATTAAAAATACAGAAAGTCTTTTTCCTTAAGTATTCAGTCTTGATACAAAGGAGCACTTTTTATTTCGCCTCTATCGTAAAAAGGGCTGAGATAGAGTAGTGTCAAATTCTAGGATGAATGACATTTTGAAACAAGACAACAGATTAAAAATAAAGAATTCCTTCATATGCGAGTGTATTTTATGAATTTTAGCGAACATGGTTTCTCGCAAATTTCTTTCATTATTATTACGATTATAAGCTCTCACACGCTTAAAATTTTATAGTCATATCCGTCAGCGTCAAATTCTCGTCAAGCTTGACGATATTTGGAAAAATATCACCAAATTTGGCGACAAAAATAAGTCGCTATAAATCCAGTAAACTTGTCAATATCTGATTAATTTTTTTAATTTTCATTTAAATACAATATTGACGATAACTGGGCTTGAATCTTCTATAATCGGGTTCCAGACATTTTAGCTTCGTGTGTTTGAATACAATAAGCTGAATTCTTAAAAACAAAGAACATGGAAGCTATCTTTTCCTCCCGGTACAGACCGGAAAGACTTTTTAGTTAACCACACGGCTAAGGTTTTATCGTACTTGAATCACTGAAAATTTTGCGTTATGCAAACAGGTTCTTATCTAGATGATTCTCCCTTACTTCTAAATGCAAAAAAAAATTGAGAATATCATTAAACGGATTCAATATAGTTTACAAATGAACAACTAGAAAAAAGAATTTGATTAGTTTAGTAAACAGAAAGGACTGTTCGGTACAATTTTCTAAATTGGTGAATTTTCTTTTTTCTAAATGTTGAAATTGTAGAACAAAAATTGCATACTTTACATTGGGCGTACATGAATTAATTGGGCAAAAAGGATATTTTATTATGCGTTTATTAATAGTTTATTAGTTATACATCTAAACATGAGAGACATTTGAATATAAGATAATGAAACACTCCAAATTTACCTTTTCCTACAAATGTTCGATGCGGCTGTCCTTCGTTACTCTGCAAATGTCCAGTCAGATCTTGCCATATGTTTGTGAGCCTGATCACGTCAATCAAACTACGTGCATTGGTGATTCGTGATTTCAATTCCGGGATGGATTTTGGAATCGGCGCACTGTAGTGTGCCGATTCCAAATCCTTAATAAAATCCTAAATTTAGTGCATAAATCTAGGTTAAATAGATCGTATATAGGAATTAATCTAAGGTGCACAAATCTAGTGCACCTTAATAAAATCATACACTGGAAATAAGGTTATAGTGGTGGCCATGGAATAATAACTCCTCGAACAATCTGAACTGAGATTTCAGTACTTAAGTAAGAAGTATATGTGCAAACTTATGATACAATACTTGCTATCATCTGCCATTGAACTAGCGCAGTACCATTAACGTTTCGTAAATTATTCATTTATTAAATTGCAATACTAATTTGTGTCCATTCTGTAATTAATTCACCTATACGATTTTCTATTTCAGCTGAAGTGACGTCAGAATCCGACAACGAGGATTCTTCCATCCAGACTGCTCCCCCTCCAAAGACTTTAACCGAGAGCACGTTGCCTTGGAAACGAGACTCCCATGAAAGCTCCGATTCAAACTACGTCCAGCGACAGGAAGAGTTTCCTTCGTGGATCGAAAACCAGGACTATCTGATTCACGGTTCGCCGACAAATACCTTAATCAGCCGACTTGGTAGTGCTACAAAAAGAGTCAGTGCACCAGCCGTGTTTGAAATATTTGGTTCAAACAGTGAAGAGGAACCAAGACTCTCAAAAGTGTGCGAGTCCACACTGCGCAGAAGCAGCACCAGTGATGACGTGGAGGACAGGTTAAAAACGACAAGAATAAATGTGGACAGTGACACGTCACCGAAGGACGTTGTTATAGAGATCAAAATCAATGGCCAACCTCCGTCACAAACTATGGTTAATGGCGAAGCATGTGATGATGACATTGAGAGTCAAGCTACAAGGTTGTAACTTGCGTGTGATAGATTGTTAACTTTTCAATCTTCAAAATCTTATATTATGTTCATATTATTATGTTTAAGTTAACTTCAAATTCACTAGTTTACTCAGCCTCGTGTATTGGTAACAAAATCTTTTATATCTACTGAACTACATACTAAATGACGATTCCTTAATTTGGAACTCAGAATAGTGAAGTTAGTCTCAAACACTTTAAGGTTAACGTAAATATTGAAATGTGAACATAGTATTAGAATTTTTTTTAGCAAACTAAGTCATGCATTTGTTGAGCGAAATGAATATGATGATATAATGTCCGGTGTCGTGTACAAAATGTGCTTCGAGCTCGCAAATTTTTAATAAATTACACTGCGTTCCACAAATGATGTGATGACTGATATATACTTCAGACAGCTGAAATGACTGAGATATTTCTGATGAGAAGAAATCTATAAAAACACGAGAGCCACTGTGTTATGAACCTTTCATAATGTTCAGTAACAATGAGTTATAGAAGACCTGAACTAGAACTGCATCTCGTCACTGTAATGTAACGAATTTTCAGGACAAACTGTCTGAAGTTAAATAATATTCAGAGCTATATAAATATAGATGATTTGATATAAAACTGTCAGACTCCATGGAAGACCAAAAACTGATGTATATACTAAAGTATTTCAAATGATAGTGAGATATAAATGATACCAAATCAAAAAAAAATATTTAGCTATTCGAAAAGATTTTTTTTTAAATCGTTTCTATAAAACGTATGTTTATACTTTTCAGTAACACAATATTTATTTTCTAATAAACATACTGAAAAATAAAACTAGTGGTCCAAGAAAATGCATTACACATTTCAAACAGAATAAAAAAGTATACTTGCATCTAGAAAGAGAATGCTAATAAATTCGTTACAGCCGATGTCCAATTAGAGTACTTTATAAGAGACTTTATGAGAGAGTGGGGATATATGGGTACTAAAACTGGATTTGTTTTGAGAACTTTGGACTGAAATTTGATTAGCCTTCCATTATCATCAAGCTAATGTTTGCTTGCTTGTCAAACTTGTGTAAAAAAGACTCAACCGAGCAAGTATCACCAAGTTCTGTAAGCTGGATTGCCATAGTTTGAACAAAAAGTTCCAATCTGAAAATGCGCCCCGTTCGTATATCCACTCCTATAAGGCACTTTACAGTAAACTGCTGTTTGAACATCTCCTAAGGTTAAAATTCATATAGCTGCTCATACCGCCTCGATTGCACTCCAAAGTTCTGCAGGTGCTGTTGATTTTCTCTGGTGCACTTCATTCTTTTGGTTCTCTCATGGGTTAAAATTCTAAGTATAGAGAAGTTGCTTCAGGAGAACGAGAAGGGGCATAATATCATCTCTTCTAAAAGTCATGACCTCCCCTGACTGCCCCAAATAAGCCGTTGCTATGTTTTTCATAGTGATAACACTTTTCAACAATGCAAAAACATGTCAAACTGCTTGTTTGTGTGAAACCATTCGACATTATGACTTCGCACTTATGGTATCTATTCATCGACCTGGCAATTTGCTTCGAAGAAGATGTTGAAGACTTTGGAACAGCAATGCATTGGGAAGCTATCTTGATGCAAATAAAACTGATCTTTTTTAGCAATGTACACGTAGAATTTTCATCTTTATACACTTTTCCTTGGACCACTCAGTATTAATAAACTCGTTCTTTTCATTTTATAATACCATCATTGTATGTTCTCGAAGCCAAAACAGCAATTTAGAAAGACTGCTGACCTCACAAAAGTCTAAAATAATAATACATATGCAGAATGTTATTTACCCACAATTATGGTGAAGTGGGAATAATCACTTCAAAATTTTGAAGCAGCTCTCTCACATTATTGTTGAAGAATAGTTGCGTAAACTCCCAGGGGTTTGTGATTGTTTATATAATTTTTGAACAATTTGGACATTTTGGAGCATTTGAAACTTTCAATACATTTGGAGTTTCGTAATGCATCTATTTCACAATATTGTTATGATTGTGGGTTAATAACTTTCTATGTATCGAATTATTAAAAAAAATCTTTTTTTTTGTTTATCCGGCGAAAATGTCCTGAATAATGCTTTCATAGATGACCTATGTTCAAATTATCATCTAAATATTTATTGCTTTTGTACTCAGTTTATTGTTATGTACAAATATTCTCAAGAATTTTCAAAATATTTGGATAAACGCGAGTGCGTCCAAGAACTGTCATTCTGAAATTCCTCTAATAATGTGTTTGTACAGCCAAAAACAAATACTCAGAATAGAAATTAATTTAGTGTTGGCCGTTTGTTTACGTTAAAATGCGTATTTTTTTTTAATTTGCGACAGATTTTTTTTTTCCGAGACCAACCAAAAGCAAATGTTGTCATTAAAAAGTATCCAATTTTTATTTAATGGAAAAAAGATATCTTTTAAAAGCAATAAATTTGAAATGATAAATTTTAAGAAAAGATTATGAAATATAAAGCCCATTTATGTTATCAAGTATTAATCATACAAGTTCTAAACGTAACGAAAATTGTGTGAAACAAATATAATGTATCGTCTGCAGAGACTGGAAAATATTTTAATTTGTATTTTTTTTTAAATCGTCTGCATTTTTTGCAGTTTCAATTATTATTGTGGCATTAATAATTTGGCAGCCAGCACATTTGAAAACTGCGGTGATCTCAGAAATTACATGTTGTAAAAAATACGCGTTGACGAGGAAAACAGTTACAATTTTTGGCATTTAATCATCTGCAATAATACCTAAATGCCAAGTCCAGGACCGATACTGAGAGAACTATCTAGTTTATAAATTGATTTGTGACAAGAGAGAAAAAAAGGTTCCTAAACTGCATTTCAGATCAAAAAGCATAGAGGTCGCTGAAACGCCAACACCGTCCTATACTGATGTGTGAATAATTTTTCCTACTTTGTACATAATTATGCTTCATTGTGTAGCTGTATATATTATGCTCTGTGCCTTCAAGCTGTATATTTATGAAGAAACAAAATGTATTATACGAGAGAATAGATACATACAAAGGGCAAACACTGTACCGTGTCAATTCAAATTGTTGCCATATCAAATCTTCAGTTTGTTTGCACATACGATGAGATATTGATTGTAGAGTTTTTTCTTAGTCAGTTTAAAATGTTAGAGTTTATTTTATCATTTTAAAGTTGTAATAAAAGTATGATTAAGAAAACGTGTCATGTTAATTTATTGGAGTGATGTGTTATTTTATACATTTATACTATTCATTGCGAAAATAAATAAAATAATTTGAAAACTATTATTATTTATAATGATAAAGAATGTTAAAAATAAACTGGCAAATAAGGCTAACACATAGAAAGTTGCACGAAAATTTATTTTGGGTCTGTAGTGTGTAAAAAGGGGTAATTGAATCAAACATTAGCTAATATAACGTTGATTTATATAGTGCAATTATCCAACCTTTCCCAGTAGTATCACGATGCCCACAATAGGTAAAATCATTTGTTTGTAATTTGTATTTACGAAGATTTGCCGCTTTTTCTGCTAATCGTGTAATTTTATTGGCTCATACTGGCTCAAAAACAGAACTTGTGGAAAAGAAAGAATATTTGTCCATTCTTTAATTTATAAAAAATAAAAAATATATCGAAACAGTAACTATCAAAATTTAAATGAAAAATGTTCAAAATAGTATAGTTAAAAGGTTAAATTAAAACACATTTAAGAAAAATTTAATTATTCGTAGTTTATCAACGAATAATTACTTGGAATTTTTCTTAGTTCAATAGACATTAGCTATCTAAAAATTCCTTTTAATGTTACATTGCAAATAAATTCTAAAATTAATGTAAAATATTAAAATAAAAACAAATTTCCTTTATTATTACCAAGTTTTGAGGCATATATAAATTTTTATCTCTTGAGTACAAAAAAAAAAAAAAAAAAAAAGATAATTTTTCGAAAGCATATTACTTTCAAATGGACCTTTTTTTCAACGATTTTCCAAACAGCTAATTTTTTTATAACCTCAAATCCAATATAAGAACATTGCTTACAAATCTAATCAGAAGATGAACGTAATTATTTCTTATTTGACTGTCATTTATAAGAGTTCGCATGTCATGTAAGACAAGGATCAACATAAGTTAAACAACACGTTATCCGAAATTGCAGTTTAATACTTCCCTTTTTGTCCAATTTTGACATTTATATAATAGGTTGATACACATTTTTTTAGATAAAAATGAAAAACTCAGGACCAAGACCAAAACAAAATAAGAGTACTTTTCCACTATGGGGGGTTGGCCTTTTTTTTTTTTTTTTAGGTTGTCAGAAAATACATTGCCAAATTTCCCTCTCTCACCAATGCCCATTTTCTGTGTCTCGCAAGGCCCTTATACTGGAAAAGTACCAAAATAAGAAGCTAAATATTGAATAAACTATTGAACTACAATAAACAAACACTTTTAAAATGAGCACTATATTAACAAAAAGAATATATCATGAAACACACACACACACACATATATATATATATATATATATATATATATAAATCTTTTTTTTTTTAACTATGATATTTTTTAAGATAACATTGATGACATATCTTTTCTCCTTATTTTCCCCCCAGGAGATTGAATGAATACATCAGCATTTTCTGCTGTTTCTGTTTGATCAACTAAATAATTAACTTTCATGCTTGCCTGTTAAATTTCATCTATACTAATAAAAGAAAAGAGTGGGTCCGTGTGTGTCTGCGATGGCTAGCGTAATCTACTGCCCGTAGAGGTCTGATAATTTGGGTGGGATAGTACAAAGCAGGTCCTGATGCACCTTAGGGGCTCAGATTTCTCATTTTTTGATAATTTGTCCAGATATTAATTAAAAACACCAAAGAACTCTCGTCAAATCGTGAAAAATATGTTTTTCCCCCCTCAAAATGGCGCGCGCATACAATTCCGGAGCTGGCTAGCATTAAAGAACCAAAAAGCAAAAAGCAGCTTTTTTTTTTTTTTTTTTTTTTTCAATTTTTTGCAGCGCGAGCCAGGTTACCTATTTAAAGTAAGGAAAAAAAGGGCTTTATCATGTTTTTTTCCCTCTCTTTTCGAAGCCCATGTCAGAATCACTTTTAGAGATACGAAAAAAACAAAAAATACCCACTGAAAGCGGAGACTTTCTTCTCTACGACGGTGCAATCTGTTTTGAAAATTTTAAATATTAACTCTTCCAAACAAATTTGCGAGCCAAAATTGCCTCACGGAGACATACACTTTTATTTATTTTAAAAGTAACTAAACGAAGATATTTTAACACAATAAATTTGGACACTCAATTTACATCAAGTATAAAAATATAGAAAACATTCGGACGATTAGAAGTATTTAAAAAAATAAATAAAATTTGTAAAGCTTTCGTTCAGAACTTGAATACCCGGTAACCATCACATACTATATTTATAGCTATGGCTAATGTTTTTACAACTAAATACGCATATTTTTGTACTAAAATTATAGGCAGGTTTCCAAAACGTTATATTTATAACTTATACAAACTTCAAGGAGTTCGGGCGATAAGAACTATTTTATTTTTAATATTAAATGACTCGATGCTGAAAAAAAAAGTGCGAAGAAAGAAAACACGCCCTTTTGCAACTAAATATCAATGTTTTTTTGAACGAATTTTTTACACAGGTTTCGAAACTATCCTAAACACATAACAATTTCAAAGAGTTCGGACTATAAGAACGATTTTTTTTCAACTATCCAATGTGAAAAAAAAAATATTTTTAAAATTGAGACAAATTTCAAATAGTTGGACAATAAGAACTATGTCTTTTTAGCACTTTCCAACCTACACTGCTCAAAACAATTAAAGGATATTGCAGTTTTAGGTGGATTTTGTATCTGGGAAACTTTTTAGCTGATTGATACATGGTCGACAGACATAGTAGGTTATATGAGAATAAATTACACATGTTTGGCAGAAAAAAATGCATTTTATTGCGCATTTGTGTACAAAAGGAAAAAAGCACAATTTGTGCATATGAGAAAAAAAGAATAAGAAAAGGTGTTTTCTTCAAAGAAAATCATTTTCAGTAGGTATGGTTTCCACGGGCGGCCAGCAACGTTGAACACCTTTGAAGCATGGACTCAATGAGGCTATTAATGACGAGTTGGGGTATTCTGCCCCACTCTTCCAGAAGAGCTCTTTCCAGTTCTTGGAGAGTTTGTGGGGGTTGTTGGCGGCCAGAAACTCGTCTTCCTAGAGCGTCCCAAACGTGCTCGATTGGATTCATGTCTGGAGAACACGCTGGCCATTCCATTCGAACGATTCCTTCCTCGAAAAGGAAATCCTCCACCAGGTTTGCACGATGTGGCCTGCAGTTATCGTCCATTAAAATGAAGTTATCTCCGATTGCTGCAGCGTAAGGGACTACAATAGGTCTGAGGATCTCATCCCTATATCGGCGACCAGTCAGAGCTCCATCTCGAATGATGTAGAGGTCAGTGCGCCCGTCAATGGAGATTCCACCATACAGCAACACTCCTCCACCGCCAAATCTGACACTTTCGTGCACGAACGCAGGATTATTCCTACTGCCACGGTCCCTCCAGATGAAAATACGCCTATTATCCGGATGCACAGAAAAACGGGACTCGTCAGAAAACAGAATATTGCTCCATTCATTTCTCCCCCAGTTGACATGCTCGGTTGCCCACTCCCTGCGGTCGCGACGATGCCTTGATGTTAATCTAACACATACCATCGGTCGGCGAGCATACAGACCTACAGCATGGAGCCGGTTTCGGACAGTCTGAGTTGAAATCGTGGTGCCTGTAGCCGAGCGAAGGTGTTGTTGGAGAAGAGAAGCGTTCATGTTTCGGTGTCTCCGAGCTGTTAACGCTAAATACCGATCTTCATTGGGCGTTGTTGCCCGTCTACGACCTTGCCCTGGTCTTCGGCCTGCACATCCACTCTCCAAAAAACGGTTCCAGATCCTGGAAATGACACTTTGTGACACTCCAATGGCTTGCGCTACTTCGGCTTGAGTTTGGCCCCCTTCTTACCTACCAACAATTCTCCAAGCTTCTGAATCTGTCAAATGACTTCGCTGAGACATCGTACTCATCGAAACAAAGCAATCACTGAATGCCGATTATCCTTGTCTTCATTCTCCTTTATCCAGTTGAAAGTCAAATTTCATTCGCTGCCGCTGAAGCGACGTTTTTGACGTCGAACTCAAAATTTGCATACTCCACAGTTTGAAAACCAGAAAAATTTGCATTTGTGATTCTCTTCTTCTATTTTCGGCAAAAAAAATTTCGTTTATATCTTTATTTTATATAAAACTTCAAATATCCTTTAATTGTTTTGAGCAGTGTAGTTGAAAAGTGCTTATGACTTCGGTTTGTCTGGCCGTATGGCCGTCTGTCCGTGCTCTAACTCCCGTAAATATGCTCGGATTGCTCTGCAATTTTTATATGTTATTGTCGTTATCTATAGCATGTTCCCTATTTCAACGGAAGTGTGTAGCTCTTATAGTTTTTTTACAGGGACACTCAAAAGAATTCCGTTACATTGCGGTCTATGGGGAAAAATTATTTGCGGTTTATTTAAATAATGTTTCACTATTTTAAACGCATTGAAATTTATATATATCACTAAGGTGCATTAGAAGAAGCTTAATATGGAATAGGGTGTGCATACCACTTATAGTTACTATACAGGGACAGTCAAAAGAATTCCGTTACATTACGTCTATGGAGAAAATCGTCTGCGGTTTATTTAAATAATGTTTCACTATTTTAAACGCATTGAAAATATTACTAAGGTGCACTACAAGAGGCTTACTACAGAATAGTGTGTGTATAGCAGTCATCGTTCATTTACAGGGACATACAAAAGAATTCTCTACTGTCTGTTAACAATAATTCCTGGCGTTTTAAGTTGCTGAACGCGATTTTCAATTGAACTCACTTTTTGTCTATTACTGGGTGTGTATAAATTCTGTATTTCATATACAGGGTAGCACAAAAGTTCGAGAACACATTTCCGTTTATTGACAGAAACTTCAGAAGGAGAATTTTATACTGTGCTACGCGTTTCCTAACTAAACTAAAATTTATCATCCTATATAGTATATATACAAATCTATAGATCATATACAGGGTTGAATAAAAGTACTCGGATACTTTTCCGAATATTGTATCTGTTCGAAATTCCTGAAATTATGTTTTTAAATATGCTTGGCGCATGATTTTTCGTTCTTGTTTAAATATTAAATGACTAGATGTGGGAGAGGGGATGAGAAGAAAACACTTTTCAGCTGCCTAAGGCATTCAGTTTACCAACATCAAGTTCGTTTGGAAAGATGTTCGTTTCAATATATAAATTCAATCAACACTGACTTTAGGTATATTTAAGGTTATTATCCCCGGCCCGTGCTACGCCGGTATTTCGTTTTTTCGCCTGTGTATGCTACCGAAAGCAGTGGGCCCCCAATACTAGGTCTGTTTGGATAGATCTTCATTTGAAAGTATAAAATCATACAGATTCGTGGGTGTATGCGCTGCTGAAGGCACTGAAGCCCTTGGCATTATGGTCATTTAGAAAGATTTTCGTTTAAATTTATAAAATGAATCAGCATTAATTTTAGGTATATTTAAGGGTATTATCACGAATCCGGGCAACGCTGGACGGGTCAGCTAGTTTTGAATAAAAACGTTTTTGTGACAAGAAAGTTATTTCTTCTTTTACAGTTTTACATTTATCTGATTCATGCTAAATGCGGCATGTCCGTTTTCCTAATAAAGGCTTCCAGCAGACACAGCAGCTAATCTCATTTCGTATTTAATTCTTATATCATGAACACATCTAGAAAGCTTAATAAATTCATATATCACAGTACGTTAATCTTTTAAATAGTCAGCTTCAAGAGCAGCCTTATTTTCTCTAGATACTTGATCATGAAGCAATATTAAACACATCTGGATTTTTTTAAAACTTTTTTTTAATTGTCACCATTAATGAAATTTTGGAAAAAAATGACATCAACATTTTAGATTATGAAAATTTATTAGGGGATCATTAATTTATTTTTAGTGCAGAATAACAAAAAGGACAGAAACTTTTCATGAAGTTAGTTTTAAACATTGGGAGGTGGGGAGAAACAGAAATTTCAGGGTGGATGGGAAATTTAGATGAAATTTTATACTAAATAAGGGTGAAGGGTTAATGCAGGCTTGATTATTTTAATAAGATTAAAAGCCTAAACTAAACCTGCAGCACTATAATCTATTAAGGATCATGTCCTACAGTGCTCAATCCTGTTTTCTTGACCACGAGTCCTGAGGTACTTCTATACAGCATATGTTCCGGCCAGGTGGTCAGCCTAACGCGGGACTCTGGGTGTTTAGTTAGCAAGCAAGCTTAGAACTTAGTTGAATCCTGGCCCGTAGTGTTGCAATGAGACGCGCTGAGCACTAAGACGTATTTTAATTGGCGTACTGAGGGGTGTGGAGATTTAAATGATTATTTATTGTTACTGCAGAATAACAGAAGCAATTATGAATAGTACAATTTTTTTAAATTAAGAGCATGCTAGAGGGATGGGCAATACTTTGTGGGGTTGGGGGGTATGAGATTTAATTAACCGATATTTTACTTATAAATACTTTACCTTAATTAATATGGCAGAAATAATTAAAAAAATTAAATGAGTTTGAAAGACTGCAAACTTATTGTTCTGGAAAGACAAAGAAAGGGGGTGAGGTATATCAGAGGGAGGGTTAAAATAAGATAATTATTTATTGTCACTGCAAAGTTACAAATAGGACAGATTTTTCTTTAACTTAAAGAATTTTATGGATATCCAATGGTTGGAGTATCATAGTTGAGAATTTTTCCAACAGAGCGAAAATATGCCGGGACCAAGACTCGAACCTGGGTACTTTGGTTTGCCGTACCAACGCTCTCCCTACTGAGCTATCCGGACGATATCCTAGCCTGGCATATTTCACTCTTATTTCGTTGATTATACTTTCCTCTGTTCATTATGAATTTGGAGGATTTAAATTTTTTTGTGTGGCGGAGAAGAGGGGATGGTGGGAAATAGAGCAACCAATTCGGGCGTATGAATGTTTTGGGGAAGGGGAGATTTGGATGAAATTAAAAAGGAAAATGACCTGTTGAAGGATGGAAGAATCTGAGTCCTAATATATTGGATCTACAAAAACAACTTTTCAAAATTTAAAAAAAAAAAAAAAAAAAAAGTTGTGATTAAAAAATGATGTGATATCAAATTTCCAAGCTATTACATTACTTATTAAACCTTTTTCCATTAAATAAGTTATCATATATATAAGTCGAGTGCCTACGTATATGTTAATAGAAATCGTTTTTTCCTGTACTAAATACATCCTAACGAGTTTCTGAAAATTCAATTTTTTTTCAAATTATGCATGATGGGCTTGGCGGCCATCTTTGCATATTATTCACAAAATTCTAATCACCCAAATCCGTAGTTAAAATCCGAAGTTCAAAATTGTTATTTAAGCAAATATTTTAAGCGTTTCATTTATAAACTTGTATGCTCTGAAAATTGTGTCTTAAGATAATGATGACTTATCTTAAAGATTCATCGTATGATTTATTTGTTAGAGTAATTAATAATTTCAAACTAGTCAAAATCAATTTCTCAAAATATCAGTCTTATCTTATTTATCTGTCCGTAGTTAAGTTCGAAATTATTATAAACATATTACGCGTTTACTTTAGAAATTTGGGTGCTTAGAAATATGGAAAGATGGCCGCCAAGCCCATCATGCATAATTTGAAAAAAATTGAATTTTCAGAAACTCGTTAGGATGTATTTAGTACAGGAGAAAACGATTTCTATTAACATATACGTAGGCACTCGACTTATATATATGATAACTTATTTAATGGAAAAAAGTTAAATAAGTAATATAATAGCTTGGAAATTTGATATTACACCATTATTTAGCCACAACTTTTTTTATTTTTTATTTATTTTTATTTTTTTACACTTGGTTTTTTTTACTTTTGAAAAGTTGTTTTTTGTAGATATCATTTCTTTTTTTAAAATAGATTAAACATAATTTAAATAAACTAAACATGAGAAATAATTTAAAACTAGCTGTTTAACCCGTTCTACGCACGTGAGTTTATGAATTTAATTCCAAAATGTGAATAAAACGAATTTAATTCCCCTGTTAAAGTGTTGAGTTGTTCAATAACTGTACGATTTAGAAAAAAAAATTAATATTGTGCATTTTTTTTAAATGATACTTAATTTATGTTGCTATGGCAGCAGACGATAAAACGATATGTTTAGAATAAGGGAATAAACAGAATAAAAATTTTGTTGATGGTTGTGATAAAATGTTTTTCCTTATTAAAAAAAAAGAAATAATGAAGCGCAATTAAATAATCTCTAATTATTTGCATGCGAGGTAAAATAATTATCGTAATACCCGCTACAGCTTCTTATAATTGCAGCGTGGCGTCCGTAATATGTATATGTCACATTGCAGTAAACATTTAGATCTGGTTATAACTCGCGCGATTACGGGTTGCCATAAAAAATGCAAAAATTCGCTAAAAACATAAAAATACAAAAAAGTCTATTTAAAATTTTCGAATTTTTTGCCCCAATCGTTCATGGGCTCCCTGCCAGCAACCCGTATGTCAAATTTCGTAGCCCTGCGCCCTGTGGTTTCCGAGTTTTTGAGATTGCATATAGATAGATAAGCGCACGGATTTTAATAGGGTATATTATTCTAGCTGACCCGCTCGGCGTTGCCTGGGCCCGTGTAATAAACTTAAATCTCTTAAAAAACGAAACTCTGGCCCGGGTCTCCGATGGCTTTGGCACCGTATACCAGGCATGCTCGTACGCTCCGGAAAATCTTTTATTTCCACCTTTCGCCAGGGCAGCATTTCTGTTTTAAACAAACCTCTTTCGGAACAAACGTCTGACACAGGTTCCCGTTGCTTACGGCACCGTAATAGTAGACGTGCTACAAAAGCGATTTGGAGAAGAGGGGAAAATTGTTAGCCAAGTTATTGAAATAAGGCACAGTTATAGAAAATAACCTTGAGGGGGGCGCCGGAGGGAGGGGATGTTCAAGTGTCCTTCTGAAAATGACTAATTAGGAGGACCACTATGCATCTTTAAAAATTTGTTCGTTTGGTTAAAGTATGAACTTAATTACAAATTTGGCTTAAATTGGAAATAGTGGTAACTACTACTCATAAATTTACTTTAATGTTATAGAGGGTGACAATTAAGTTAATTATAATATTTGTAATCAGTTGCGTTGAAATCGGAAAGATAGTTTCTGAGTTATGGAAACGGGGCATAGTTACAGAAAAAACCTTGAAGGAGGTGCCGGGGAAGAGCGGATGTTCACTTCAGTAAATTACTAATTAGGAGGACCACTAAGCATCTTTAAAAATTCGTTCGTTTGGTTCAGCTAGGAACTTAATTAGAAATTTGTCTTAGACTGTTATTCGGAAATAGTGGTACCCGCTACTCATAAATTTATTTTAATGATATATACATTGATTATTAAGTTAAATATGATGTTTGGAATCAGTTGCGCTGAAATCGGAAAATTAGTTGCTGAGATATGGAAACAGGGTACAATTAGACAAAAAGCCTTGAGGGAGGGGATGTTCAAGTGCCTTTCAGAAAATGATAAATTAAAAAGAGCCACTATATGCATCTTTAAAGATGATTCATTTGGTTATGCTAGGAACTTAATTTGAAATTTGGCTTAGACTATTATTCGGAAATACTGGTAACTGTTTTCTAGAAGTACACCCTGAAGCTATGAATGCTCATTTTTATGATAATTTAGCAAAATGGAACTGGTTTGGAGAAGTTCTGAACATAATTACCTGAGTTCTGGAAATAAAGCACAGTTAGAGAAAAAACCTTGAGGGAGGGGCCGCGAGGAGACGCGCGGTCAAGTGCTCAACAACAAATCACTAACTTTGACTGTGGTTAACTGAATACTGGCTCTGTACTTTTATTAGGAACATAAGTTTAATTTTTTGGAAAATTGTTATTCTAAAATAGCGGTATCATCTATATAAAACAGCGATTAAACGTTACGGGTGAATTAAAAATGTTAAATTTGTTAAATGGTTATTAGTTCAGTTGAAATCAGAGCAGTAGATTTGGATTTATTAATAAGGAGGGTCAATTAATGAAAAAGCCGCCGCCAGGTGGCGCGGTCAAGTAAAATATATGTGATATTTAATAAAAAGTCGTTTACCCCCCCCCCCCCCCATCCGAGTAAATTTAACAAATAATCTGTTAAATACAGTTTTCTGTTTTAATAACCTCTATCATACTAATATATGTCATCTAAAAAAATCCTTAAACCCAGCTAATTATCATTCATTAAGTCGATAAAATCTTTTAAAATTAAGGTTTTTAGCATTTGGCAACGGTCAATAATTAAGTTGATTGTCTACATCTCCTATAATCTCTGATCCATCGATTTTAAACACTCGACTGGGAATTGCAATCATCCCGGCCTTGATTTATTTAATTACTTCTGTAGAGATTTTATACAACCAACCAACCGAAGATTACTCTGTGAAAAAACGTATTTTTGATGAGATCTCTTTGTGGATAGATATTAACTAATATTTAATCTATGAAAAATCTATTTAACATTTTCGATTTTTTTGCCCCGATCGTTCATGGGTCCCCTGCCAGCTACCCGTGTGCAAAATTTCCTAGCCCTGCGCCGTGTGGTTTTCGAGTTTTTGAGGTTACATAGATACGCGAACGGTTTTAATAGTATAGATTACATTTTACTTTCAGTCATTGTTGAAAGGGTTAACTAGAAATACCAGTAGATTTTTCAATTAAACTAATTACACTCTTAAAAACAACATACTAAATGTGGCTTGTTATAATATTTGTTATCCTCCGTTGAAAATATCACTGACTTATCCATGAAATGAATAAAAATGGAATACGTACATAGCGTGTCAGCGCTGCATTTGAAATCTGATATCTAATACCCTGTATTAATGCAGGTCTAATATATTTAATAATGCATGTAGCAGAGCTGTACAAATAGTGCCCTGGAAGACATCTGAAGGAAAGCTAAGTGTTGAGGTCAGAACAAATAAAGAATCATTTGCTTGGTGACTACAGTTCTTTATTCAAAGTAAACTTGATCATTTAAAACTGTTAAAAACACTTTCAGATTTATTCAGAGCAAACGTGTGGATAAAACAGAGCTTCATCGTTAAAATATCTTAGTCAAGCATAACTTAACAGATTAACACGGAGTTTTGAAACAGTATTGAAATAAAACTAACTCATAATAACAACTTAACCTTTCTGTTAAATTATAATTAAAACGTACTTAAAAACATTTTAAAATTAAATCAAACTACTATAAACTCAAGTTAACCCATTTACAAAAATAACATAACTAATTCAATTCAAAACTAAAAGAAACACGCTACAAAAGCGAAGCAAAGCGAAGCCTCCGACTCAAAACGTTGAAAGCATTTATACTACCTGAAATACGAAAAGAGGAGATTCCATTTTGGCAAAAGGGTATGTTCCGCAGCAGTCGATTACGGAACAACCAACGCCATCTATAATATGCTTTTAAATTACACGGCAGATTTTAAACATCGAAATTAGAACGAGAGCTATTAAACGAAAAATAAGTTTTAAACCCAGTTTAGCAGTTTAGCCATAAGCGACAAGTAAAAACCGGCTGATTAGATAACAAAGCCCCTCCACTTGTCACTCATGGGAAGGACAAATTTAGATATCCAAAGATAATATTAAACATGTACAACCCCCCCCCCCCCAAATATCCAAAAGTTCACTCTGAATTTACAAAGGTTTAAATAGATTTCATATTAAATTACCATTACAGCTTCAATCTTCTTAGTAATTCCAATAATACTTCAAAAAAAACTTGTCATCATTTAAACTATAACATTTCAAACATTATAAAACATTAACAAGAATTTATAACAAGATTTAACAAAAAAACATTTTACCCTCATGCATCCAAAAATGCAATATTTCCAGATTACCTAATACGTAACTCTGGCTTTCCCAATAATTCATCAGCTTCAATAAGTATTAATACATTACTATATAAATTCATAATTTCCTGAAAAGCAAATAGTTTTAATACAAAATTTCATAATTCTGTAACGATACAATTTCAAAAGAAACTTCCAATACATTAATGCATATCAAAATTTGTACAAATATTTCATTCATCCATCATCTTTCATCCATCATCATACTTGGGCCCAAGATTTCATTCTCTTTCATAACACACAATAATCAAACAATTTATGCAAATTCATATTAAACATATTTCAATTCAATAATTTCTGCAAGCTTTTATATTCAAATTTCAGTCAGAACAAAATTAAACTTTCATTACCTTCAAACTATTACACTGATAAAACAGAAATTTCAATTACCTTATATCAAAGTTAACGCGATGAAGTCGACTTCTTACATATTGAAACATTAAAATTTAACGTTTACCAAGTGAACCGGTTCAATAAACTGGTATTTCCAATATTTAAAGAATCAAAACTGACTTGCTGTTGATTCACAAGGTTAAACCAACCAACCATTTACATAAAAAATTGACCTTATACATAATCTTATACTTAAAACTGTAAGAGTGCTAACCTGATACAAAAACAATTGAACTATCTAATATCACAGGATTTTACACATACATTTCAATGCAATGAGGGGTTTTTAAGAATAAATCTAAGAACAAAATTAACTATTCAAAACATTTTCAATTTAAACTCCGTTAAACCAAATTTGGTAAGTGGTTTGGTGAATGTCCGCTAAGTTTTCTTTACTTTTAACATACTTTACTTCAAAAACATTTTTATATAATAAATCTCTGATAAAAAATAACTTTACATCTATGTGTTTAGATCTGTGATTTTCAATAGGGGATTTGACAAAACTAATGGTGGCCTGATTATCAACCAACAATAAAGATTTTTCTTTTTCATTAGAAATTATTTTTCGACTAATGCATTCGTCCATTATTCTATCAAACCACAAAAGCTCTCTAGCAGTTTCTGTCATGGCAATGAATTCGGATTCCATGGTTGATAAACTTATACATTTTTCTTTAAAAGACCTCCACATTATTGGTGATTTATCTAACAATACCAACTGACCACCCATTGAAATTCTATCATCCCTATTGGTAGCAAAATCGGCGTCTGAATATGCAATTACGTGTGCATTTTTAGAATTTAAATTTAATTTCAAAGATTTAGTCGAACGAACATATCCCAACAGCTTTAGTAATCCATTCCAGTGAACTAATCCCGGATTATTCTGGAATTGACTGAATATATTTACTGCATAACTAATGTCGGGCCTTGTTCTGTTAGCTAGGAATGACAAACATCCCAACACACTTCTATATGGGTACTTAGACATTTCAAATATTTCGTTATCAGATTGGGGAGATTGGGTCTTTGAATAAACTACACCTTTGCTTATTGGGAGAGAAGTACTAGGAAAATTAAACCTTTTAAATTTTTGACAAACCTCATCAATATATGGAATTTGATGTATTGCTAGAAAGTTCTCCCCCTCCTCGAATTCCACACCCAATAGCTTTCTGGTTTTACCTAATATCTTAAGATCAAAGTATCCACTCAAAAGTTTAACCACTTTCTCCACCACTCTATCACTTTTACCAAAAATTACAATATCGTCCACATAAAGAAGCAGGATGATGTTGTCCTCGAAACTATACACACAATTGCACCATTCAAACTTAACAAACCCTATATCATGCAAAATTTTATTTATTTCAAAATACCACATTCTACCTGACTGATGTAAACCATATAAAGCCTTTTCCAGTTTACATACTAAATTTTCATTTTTCACAAATCCTGGGGGTTGGGACATATATATTGTTTCGGCCAGAGGTGCATATAAATAAGCACACTTTACATCACATTGCAGGTGTGTCCATTTTTTACAGGAGACTAAAAGGGAAAAGAAAAATCTAATAATAGCAAAATTAACGACTGGGCTAAAGGTTTCGTCGTAGGTTTCCCCCTTTACTTGTTTAAACCCTTGCGCCACTAGTCGAGCTTTATACCTTGCAATTTTACCCTTGTCATCCTTTTTTAATGTAAACGCCCACCTACAACCTAAAGGTTTAATGCCGTTTGGTAACTTAACCAATTTCCAAACCCCCCTTTCATTCATAGTATTTAATTCTTCTCTCATGGCCTGTTCCCAAAACTTTCTTTGTGGGGATTTTAAAACTTGTTTATAGGTATTGGGTATTTTGAGATTGTCTAGTCATATATCATTGTTATCAGAAGTCTCCGTATTTGAACAAGAACTACCCTCTTGACCTGAAACTATCCCTTTAAATTTATTTGACCCTTTAAAGCAAAATATGTGAGGTTCAAACTTAAGATGATGTCTTTTACAATATTTTTCTACATCATTTAAGGATCTTAGACTTTCAGTTTTCCCCTGTTCGTAATAATAAATATAATTACGACTACCGTTTGCACTCGGGACAACTTTTCTTAACCAAACAGTATCTGACAGTGGAACCCCTTTCAAAACATCTTTACTTGATTTTATTTCCTCTACTGGATTTTCGTCTTCCTCTGATGAGGATAAATCTGGAGGTTTATATGAAGGGAAATAGTTTAAATTTGGGGTATAATTATCCTCAATCTCACCTTCAGAACTTGCTTCAGATTCTTTACAAAAATTAGAGGATCCAGGGCCTTTTGAGCCCATCACGAATCCACTGCCTCTAACACTGTTGGGGATTTCCTCATTAAAAGAAACATTAATAGTCTCAATGATTTTGTCATCTTCGGGTAGCCAAATTCGGTAACCTTTTGTACTAAAGGCGTAACCAATCATTACCCCCTTTTTGGCTCTTGCATCAAGTTTCGACCTAAGTTGCTTGGGAACACCTACGTATGCAGTAGCACCAAAGGGTTTTAAATGTTTAACGGTTGGTTTAGACCCAC
The DNA here is from genome assembly GCA_963931845.1 of Maratus michaelseni. NCBI lineage: Eukaryota > Metazoa > Arthropoda > Arachnida > Araneae > Salticidae > Maratus > Maratus michaelseni. The sequence goes on along the minus strand of OZ007597.1, from coordinate 2,955,408 downwards.
TATAAAGTTCAAAAGGGGTCTTCAACTGTGACTTATGACAAATACGGTTCCAAGTATATGTAAAATATAACGCTGCATCTGGCCAAAAACTTGAATCTAAACCACTTTCACTTAAAACTGACCTAATCCCATTAGCAATCGTTTGATTGTACCTCTCAATTGTGCCATTTTGTTCTGCGGTATACACGTTTGAGAATTCGTGTTTAATGCCTTTCCCCTCACAGTAAATCTTAAAGTTATCATTCTTAAACTCTTTCCCATTATCAGTTCTAATATATTTAACCTTACATTCGAGAAATCTCTCGGCTCGGGAGACATAATTACGGAAAATGCCAAACGCCTCGGATTTTTCCTTCATTGGGAAAACACTGGCCTTTCGGGAATAATCGTCGATTATCGAGAGAAAATATCTCTCCCCATTTCTACCCTTCTGTTGTACAGGGCCCCAGGCATCCATGAATAATAACTCAATGGGACGTTTAGATCTAATTTTATTAATTGATCTAAATGATATACGTCTGTGTTTACTAAGTTTACAAATTTCACAAAAAAAATGTCCCGATTTAAACCGGGGAAGACCTTTAACACTTTCATTTTTAGATGTATTCACAATCAGATCAGGACTTAAATGGGCAAACCTACGATGCCAAACTCTAAAGTCGTCTTTAGATACATGAGAGGTTTCAAACGTAACCTTTTAAGGAACTGAACCTGGGATTTTAGGATACAGATGATAAGTACCATTTTTAAGGAAAGCAGAAAATAAATATTGGCAGTCTTTAAACACCTCCACCTTACCACTTTCTCCAATAAATTTTACCCCTTTTACATCTAATTTTGGACCTTAAATAAGATTTCGTCTTAACTTGGGAGAGTACATTACATCAGAAAAATAAAATAGCCTTTGGCCAAACTTCAACTTAATATTTCCTTTTCCCTGTACCGGGAAGGTAACACCATCTATAGCTACAAACATTTTTTCATCTTTTAAGGGTTTAAATTTATAAAACAAACTGTTATCACGGCAAAAATGGTGTGAAGCTGCTGTATCAAACAACCAACTATTTTCGCTTTCACTACCACTCAAATTTGCCTGTATATAAAACAAAAAAGGATTGTTTTTACCTTTTTGGATAACATTATTATAGTGTGATGGTGATTCTTTAGCTTTGCCTCGGCCTTTGCAGTTTCTGTTCTTTCTCACTTGAGTTGTGATACGTTCAGAACTAGATTCAGCAACATCAGATATACTAGACATAGTTGGGGCTCGATAGTTGTAGCCTCTGGAGTACCTCCCACGTTGAGGACAATTTCTCTGTAAATGATTCATGCTTCCACACCGAAAACACCTCAATCTGGTATTTTGAGTCTCGTATGTTGATGTATGTTGAGTTTCGACGAAAAGTTCTTTACATTTATCCAGGTCTCTCAGGGCTAATCTTGATTCTTCTGCAATTAACTCCATCAAAATGTCGTCAAAGAGGAATTTCCTTTCTTCCCAACGTAATATAACTTGAACTACATTATCAAACTGACTTGGTAAGTGGCGCAAAAGTTGGAACGACTTATAAACTTCTTTAACTGGATGACCAAGGTCGCTTAGCTGATCCGCAATTCGGTTAAGTCTGGCTGCAAACAGGTCAACTTTTTCATTAGATTTTACTTTACAGGACATAAATTCAGAAAACAGGAACATATGCCGAGATCTGTTGTCAGGCTCAAAATGTTTCTTCAGCGTTTCCCATACATCTTTGGGGTTATCCTTATTTTCTATAATTTTTCGAAAGTCCTTTTCCATATTTAAATATATGGACGATAAAGCAAGTCTCTTTCTAGCATAAAAATCTTTCACATCCCTTGCTGTCACCCCCTTTTCCGTGTCAATTTCTGGTTCTTTCTCAGCTCTTGTTACTATATCCCATGAGTTTCTTTCCAACAACAGATACTTCATATCAATTCGCCAGTTTGAATAATTTAAAGCTCCAAGTTTATCTATCTGTACTTGTGTAGTCGCCATTTTTCAAAAAGAATTATTAGCCCCCCCCCTCTTATTAAACTTAACAGTCTCTGAAATGGGGCTAAAAATTATGACTTTTATTGTCGAACTTCAATAAGCTTTATTCTTCAGATATGGCATGGCCCGTAACCTATTGATATCTAATACCCTGTATTAATACAGGTCTAATATATTTAATAATGCATGTAGCAGAGCTGTACAAATAGTGCCCTGGAAGACATCTGAAGGAAAGCTAAGTGTTGAGGTCAGAACAAATAAAGAATCATTTGCTTGGTGACTACAGTTCTTTATTCAAAGTAAACTTGATCATTTAAAACTGTTAAAAACACTTTCAGATTTATTCAGAGCAAACGTGTGGATAAAACAGAGCTTCATCGTTAAAATATCTTAGTCAAGCATAACTTAACAGATTAACACGGAGTTTTGAAACAGTATTGAAATAAAACTAACTCATAATAACAACTTAACCTTTCTGTTAAATTATAATTAAAACGTACTTAAAAACATTTTAAAATTAAATCAAACTACTATAAACTCAAGTTAACCCATTTACAAAAATAACATAACTAATTCAATTCAAAACTAAAAGAAACACGCTACAAAAGCGAAGCAAAGCGAAGCCTCCGACTCAAAACGTTGAAAGCATTTATACTACCTGAAATACGAAAAGAGGAGATTCCATTTTGGCAAAAGGGTATGTTCCGCAGCAGTCGATTACGGAACAACCAACGCCATCTATAATATGCTTTTAAATTACACGGCAGATTTTAAACATCGAAATTAGAACGAGAGCTATTAAACGAAAAATAAGTTTTAAACCCAGTTTAGCAGTTTAGCCATAAGTGACAAGTAAAAACCGGCTGATTAGATAACAAAATCAAATGTGATATCACGCTCTTTTATTATTAGCACTAGCTGCCTTCGCCCGCTAGCGGGCCCCTAATTTACATCGGGGCCTAGAATCTTGTAAAACCTCGAATAAGATAAATCTCGAACCGAACGAACCTCCGACCTGGTTCCCCGCTGCCTTCGGGAACGGATAATCCCTTAATTTGCACATTGAATAGCATAAACCTCTAACTAAATGAACCTCCGACACGGGTCCCAGCTGCCTTCGGCGCCGTATAGCAGTCGTGCTGCGCACGCTCAAGTTCCATCTTCCACCACCAGGTAGCGCAATCTGTTTTATATGAACCTCGGGCACTGAAATCGTTAAGGCTATAGATGTCGAGTCGAATGAGCTATACCCCGTCGTGATCCAGCCCATAGAACCAGAGATAGGAAAGTTCCCCCTGGTGGTGAAAAAACTAATTAAAATCGGAAATCTCTATCGATGTCGAGTCGAATGAGCCATACCCCGTCGTGATCCGACCCATAGAAACAGAGACAGGAAAGGCCCCCTGGTGGTGAAAGCTAATCGCGTTTGGGGGGCAAAGTGGGGGGATGAACACCGGAGATGCATAATAGGATTAAGCGGTCACAGACCTTTCCAACGATGTATCACATGAGGGGTATGTGCAAAATTTAGAAAATACACCCCTACCACTGCATAATATGATTAAGCGTTCACAGACCTTTCCAACGATATATCACATGAAAGGTGTCGGCAAAATTTAGAAAAGTACCCCCTTTAGGGGGGGAGGGTGAAAGTGGAAGGATGGACCCCGAAGATACATAATATGAATAAGCGGTCACAGGCCTTTCGAACAATATATCACATGAGTAGTGTCGGGGGTGGGGCGCAAAATGTGGGCGTGATACCTGTGGTGCATAACATGAATAAGTGGTCACAGCCCTTTGTAACGATATGTGACATGACGGATATCGTTAAAATTTAGAAAAGTGCAGCCCCCCCCCCCCCTTGTGTAGGCAAAACGCTCTCCACCCCTCCCTATAATTTTTCACTCAGCTTTATTTTTAAAATTTGTGTTATGTGTTATAAAATATCGTAAAGTTTCAAACAGATAGCCTTATTATACTTCCTAATTTTGTTCACGCCCCTCCCCATCCCCTCCCCGAAATGTGATGCGCCATTCTTTTTTATAAATTTTTTATCATGTGTTATAAACTGTCTTAAACTTTAAAACAGATCACATTGGAATTTAATATATTTGCTGAAATTACTATTATATATAGAATAATATAGAAGTAAACCCTCCTTTAGCTTGTAATTAAGATATATGAACAATTTTTAGAATTTCTGAAAGCTGATTTTTATTTATTTATTTATTTATTGTTTGTTTATTTATTTACTTTTTGCGTTGCCCTGTGCATGTTTGGAATTTCTTAGCAATTTCTTAGATTTACATTATTTTATTCAATTAAACATTGTACTGTTACAATAAATTTAAATGGAAATTTCACTTCTAAAACAAAAATAATTTAACAACTGGATTTCATTAATTTATAGGAAAATGACGTGAAAGGTATTCCTGCGAATGAAATGCCTGTCTTTTACCATGTTTTTTTTTTTTTTTTTTTTTTTTTTTTAGAAATAAATGAATCACATTTAATTCATTGGAAAAATTTTGTTTACGTTTAGAAAGAAATTTTAAATGCCGATAACTCTTAATGTATACATTTTAGAAGGTACATCTTCCCTCAAAAACTAATTTATTTTTAAAGATCTTTCTAAAAATGTAAATTATATATTTAAAATATTTTTTAAAGCATAAACACTACGTCTGATTACTTTATTTTACAATATTATAAGAACATGCATTTTAGCAGACAATTAAATACACTGAACAAACATGAGTGAAAAATTGACCTGGGCCAGGACTCGAACCTGGAACCTTATGCGTACCGTGCTGACACTCTGCGACTGAGCCACCCAGACCAATATCCTTGACTGGCAATTTCTCATACTTATTCATGTCGGAAACAGTCATCTGCCACAGTTTGCAGTCATATTTAATTGTCTGATAAAATGTGTGTTCTTATAATTATGAAGTTTTATTTTTAAAAGAATATCTTCAGAAGAAAATGTTTGACTTGCAGATGAAATTTGATGTGGTTATAACCTGTAACTCATTTGTGCTATTATAATACAGATGGTACATAGTCGTTGGCGGGTTTTATCTTTGTTTTGGCATAATTTTTTAATCGTCAAGTTAATTAACAGTTTTTTGCTAATTAAGGATAGAAAATATTTTTTTTTACACTGGATTTTATAAAAGCACATAGATTACGTAATTACTTGTCCAAAAATGCAATCCTTTTTTTATTCTGCCCAATATTAAGGCCTGTAGGTTGTTTGAAAAAAAAAAAAAAGTTTGACGAAGAAAAAAGTGATCATTTTAAGTAACTCGACGTTTTAAAAAAAATCTATATCTCTGTTTATAAATCACTTATGAAGATGAGTTTGGTTTTAAATTGAAGAAATTCTTCATTAGATTCTTCTAGTTTTCGTTTTTTTTTTCTGCGACGCTTGGTTTATTTGATATCTGATATTTTAATCTGGCATGTTTTGTCGATTTAACATTGCGAAGTTGCTTTCTGTAAGTAAGCAGTAGCGTTCTTTAGTCCAGTTCTTCGCGTTGTTTGTGTGGCGTTTTTTTTAAAGCTTGGCTTGGCAGAGCGACCGCCCTGCTTGATATTGGTTCCACTTATAAACATTAAGAAGCTACTTCAACTTCACTCAGGCAAAAACACTCGCTCGCTAATGTTAATTCTATGAGGGAAATACTTTACGATATCTCGTTCGCATTTCAATATTTTTAAATGATTCTTTTTTGCATTGGGTAGCTGAGGTCAATCTCTAAGCACGCTCCTTTGTACGATTTTTGTTGCAGTTTTTTTTTTTTTTTTTTTTTTTTTTGAGGATACCTTCACTTTCGAAACCGATTCTGAAAGTTAAAGTATCTTAATAAAAAAAAACTTGTAATCAAAATCGAAAAAGTACAAAGGAGCGTGCATAGAGATTGACCCCAGCTATCCAATGCAAAAAAGAATCATTTAAAAATATTGAAATGCGAACGGGATATCGTAAAGTATTTCCCTCATAGGATTAACATTAGCGAGCGGGTGTTTTTGCCTGAGTGAAGTTGAAGTAGCTTCTTAATGCAATATTAAGAAATTATAACTTTACTTTCGTCAAAACTCTTGTTAACATTAACTTAACCCTTTAAAAAGCATTTCAATTGCTAAAATGTTGAAATAAATGATTGACACCGGAAATTATGAACAAATTTATTTTTATATATAAAAAAAAAGCGATATTTCACTTATGTAATAAATGGAAAATATTTCTATTAAAATTCTGCTGTCATTGTGGAATTTCGTAATTAAAGTTTTGTGGTTTCCTAGGGAAACCAATGAACGTTAAAGGGTTAAAAAAGGACAAAATGAAAAAACAAAACAAAAAACGAAATAAAACGGACTTCAGCCCTTTTGCGATGCGAGTCTCGTACACAGCTTTTAATCTTTTATCACCAATAATTCCAAAAAGAAATTTTTATCCAATTCAATTGGAATATTAATATGATCAAATAAGACAAATTTGTTTTTTAAAATTACTGGCGAGAAAATTCAAGGAATTTATGAGCCCGATACCGCACATCGCGAAAGAGTTAAGGGGATAAAGGAACATTTTGAAGTCCTACACTGAGAAACAACTGAAGAATAAAATTCAGGACATATTGCAGGTTTTTAGGAGTGGAGACTTTACATAAAGGTCTATATCAAAATACATTAATTTGTAAAATCACTTTATATTACATCCTGATGTCCTTGCATACAACCTGAAAAAAAAAAAATATATATATATATAATATTTATCTATTCTTTACGGATTTTATTTCACATTTTATTATTTCTAATTGTTTTCTGGTAATAATTCAGTATACCTGGGTGATTCTACTGATCTTAGCATATATGCCAGTAGAATTATGAAATACTGAATTATTTTTTAAAAACACATGTGGGTACATCCAGGCTGACGATTATATCTACATGTGTTTTTTCATATCCAATTCTGATTTTATTCTCTTGTTGTCAAATTTTCCATTGTATATGGTTCATATTTCATTTCTTAATCCATTTTTATTCAATTGATAGCAACTCCAAATTATTATTTATTTTTTTATCTTTCTCTCTCTCTTTTTAAATTTTCTTCATGTTTTCTGTATTTTTGGCCAATTACCAATGAAGCATAAGCTATGGTAATATTATGATTGCACTAGTTAAACTATTAGCTATGTGGTATTCTGTCTTCACATTATCATTAATTATCTCTTTCGAGATTTAAGAAGAACTTGATATGTTTTTTGAAATTCACAGATATTATAATTATATATACAGTGGCGGACAAAAAAACTGCATCACCTAGAAAAATTAACATTTTGTAATGCTAATGAGTTATTTCGTTCAAATAAATTAATCTTAGTTGCTGCAAAGCAAGTTAAGATATCATTCTACATTTCTATTGGATAATTTACCCCTTATGAAGTATTGCGTCATCAAATTTTTAAAAATGGTGCGGCAAAAGGGAAAAATGGTCATTTGTCTTGTTCTTTAAGTGGTAAATTGATGGCTTCGTATGTTCAATTGACGCAAGAAAAAAAATGTGTGATACTTGCTTTAGTTAAAGAAGGATATTCGACACGTGTGATCGCTAAAAAAATTGGTTGCAATCAATCGACAGTTTGGAGGACGATTAAATTAGAACGTGAAACTGGTAATGTTGAGAGAAAGGCTGGATCGGGCCGACAGATGGTGACCTTAAATTCTGATGATCGATATCTGAAACGGATGTATCTGAGTAATCATCATGCAAGTGCTCCTGACTTAAAAATCGTTTTTCAGAAGGTCTGTTGTGTTAATTTAAGCGCAAGAACTATCCAAAAACGACTTGTGGAATGCGGTTTGCATGCGTATCGCCCAAAGAAAAAGCCTTTACTTACAAAAAAAAATTATGCAGAAACGACTTTCTTGGGCAAAAGAGCATGTCTCATGGACAAAGGTACAGTGGGATTCAGTAATGTTTTCGGACGAATCTAAGTTCAACCTACATAGATCAGACGGTAAGCGGTATGCTCGAATACGTAAAAGTGAAGCTTATCATCCAGACTGCATATTGCCTACTGTAAACTTCCCAGTCAGCCAAATGGTCTGGAGAGGTATATCTAGCAAATGTGTTAGATGTCTGAAACATATTACTGGAACTGTGAATGCACCCGTTTATACCGAGATTTTAGAGGAGTGTTTAAAACCAGTTATTAAGGATGATTTTAAAGGTGCTAGAAATTGTATTTTTCAACAGGACTCTGCACTCTACCACACAGCGAAATTGGTAAATACAATCTAACTTATTTATGAATTATTTTGTTGCCTATTTTACAAGTTTTAATCTCCATAACATTAAGGATATTGGAAAAGCAATTTTCACCCAGTTTCCTCCCTTTAGGTGACGGCCTATCTGAAAAAATCTGGCATTAAAGTTTTGGAATGACCTGGGAATAGTCCTGACATGAATCACATTGAAAATTGTTGGCATAAAATGGGTACAAAAATTGTTGCTCAGAAGCCTGCTACTAAAATAAAACTGCTGGAAAGAATTAGGGTCTGGTTGCATGATATTGGCCAGGATTACATTCAGAATTTGATATATTATATGCCGGACCACTGCAAGGCTGTCATCGCAGCTCTTGGAGGATCTACTAATTACTGAAGTGATCCTTATGCATGTATACACATCTAAGTATATATAATATGACTGCAGTTATGTAAATTTTACATTAACTACAGAATTTGTGCATCTATTACTTTGCTCCAATTTTTTTTTAAATATTGCGTTTTTCACTTTTTTCCATTTTTCCAAATAATTATGCGTAAATAATTTATAAATCCCAATAAAATTTAATTTAGATTAATCCAACAACTGCATTTTATCGTAAAAATATCATCCTTCCATAATACCTGTACTTGAAAAACATTATTTGCAGCGTTTTCCACTGTTTCGCAGGTGATGCAATTTTTTTGTCCGCCACTGTATATATATATATATATATATATATCCCTTTGAGGTAGATGAGATTGTCCCAAAAATAGTCTAGGGGCTCTGGAGGTAAGTGATCCACTTCTGAGCAATAATATAACAATAAATATAACATTATAAATTATAGCAATTATATAGTTGTAAAATAGCAGGATTATTAGAAAAATATTTCGATCTTATGGATTCCGATTGTAGACTTATTTTAAATCGTGTTTCTGACTTCTAAAAATATGCGGTAAACTAAGTAAAGTTACAAGATATTTAAGTTTGTTAAAATTTAATTGTAATATTTATAATATCTTTAAAATGTAAACGAGACAGCACAGTTGTGAAACACTTTTGAAGTTTCTCTAAAATTAGAAGCGAATTTAAAAACAACAACTTATATAAGAACTATTGCGAATAATGGGCTTTTAATTTCAATTAAAAAGTAAAGATGGCAGCACCAAACATTTCTGGGAGTCTAAATCTAAATTCCTCCATACTATATCGTTTTCTGTCGCAAGAAGACTTATTACATTAGTAACTACAATATCTATGGGATTTATAGTAACTATACATGTTATTAATTAGCACTATATAATTCAAAAAACTCTACGTTACCACTTTGTTATGCCGTTTTGATGACGTATAGTAGAGCCATAAACAGAATAAATTTCAATATTAAATTTTCTGGTATTATGAATCGTGCTGCTATCTAGTGGTAATAAATAAAACTAAAAGCTGGTTGCGAATAATTCATAATTTAATGTGTGAAATGGAATTTAGGCGAAACTTTGCGTAAAAATCATCTATCGGAATGGTAAATGCATAAATTTTAAGATTAAAGTGTTATGAAATTATGATACGACTCGATATAAAAAAACTTAATTTAAATTTGCCTTTCCATACTTTGCTGACTGTTTTTAAAGAGGTAAATTTAAAAAAGTTTTCCTTTTATTTTAATCTAAAAACAAAATGAGCTATATATTTTCAATCATCTATATCTAGAAATCTAACATTCATTTTAACTTTTTACAGAATAAAATAAGAGGATTATACGAAAATTTAAATCACGGGTTACCAAAAAACATACATAATTTTGCACATTATATCAAGAATCTAGTGTTTTCGCTAATGAGCTCTTTCTTTTCTCTCTTTTTGTATTAATCCGATAGAATTAAAACTATTTAATTTTTAAATGTACGCACTTTTATTTTTCTCTATTTGGAAAATATTTTTAGAAGGTTTTTGTAAGTTATTATTAATCCATGACCATCTTCCATTTTTAAAGCCTTTTTTTTTTAATGCTGGCCAACCCAAAACTACGATTAAATTAATCAGTGGTGGCGTGTTGTTGCAGACGATTATCTTCGCGAGGAATATACGACGAAGAGGGAGATGCCCATGCTCTTTCTAAGGGATTCTAACCCGTAATTACGACAAGATTCATAGAAAACTATGGAAAACTCCGAACAATTAGGCCGACGAACACGACTTAAGTTCGAATTCAGCACCTCTCTGCAACCAACTTTGAAAGCAGACCCTCTCAGCACACTGTTGGATAAATTATTTCGAATTAGCCCAAAATTTATATGTAACTTCTAAAATTATAAAAAGTCAATATTTTATTTTTTAATAAAGGGGAAAAGGATGAAAATCACAATTTGACAAAGCTTTACTTTTATTAAATTCTTGTAACTATAATAAGGCTTCGTTAAGTGTTTGAAAAATTTCACACGTAGTATCATATCACACAAGGATGTTTAAGAATCAGATTTGACTTGGAAACCCTTTATAAAAATCTCAAAGGCAAGCATTTTTACTTTCCCATCATACGTAGTATAGGGTAAGTCTTGTAATCATTTTTAAAATAGAAAAAAAAAAAAAATTGACGGATTTACACGTTTCAGACACTGAAGATTCCGAAACACATATTTCTATACTTTCCCATCATACGTAGTATAGGGTAAGTCTTGTAATCGTTTTGAAAATCGAAAAAAAAATTTGACGGATTTACACGTTTCAGACACTGGAGATTCCGAAAAACATATTTTTAGAAAAAACAATTTTGCTGTCCGTCTGTGTGTCTGTGTGTCTGTAAACGCTCTATCTCCCGAAAAAATTGAGATAGAGACTTGAAATTTGGTATGTACTTAGTATGTAATAATGGTAAGAAGCCTATTAAATTTCAGTAACCTCGATTATCCGGAACGATTTTTTTTGGACACTCGAAATATTCGTTCTAATAAAAGGTATATAAAAGTTTTCGAAATTGTTTATTTTTAGGGGTGAATATAAAAGACACTAAAAAAACATAATTTTTGCATAAAAAAGGAAGTCGATCGGATACTGAGTTGCCGAGATATTTGTAATCCTATTTTTAACGATCTTCGATTTTTCATGACCCTATGTATTTCATCCAAATTTAAATTCAAAAATGTATTTTAAATGGAAATGAGACGCTTAATCCAACGCAATAAACCGTTAGTTACTATGATTAACATTTTTGGAGTTATAAGGATGTTCCTTTTACGCAATTCAGTAATAGAACATTTAAAAGTTTATATGAAGTCATCAAGCCACGATTTTATTCGAATTGCAACGCATTTTATAAGTAGTTTACACATGTTTTATTTTCATATTTTACATTATGCATATCCATGATGGGTAAGTATTACGGTGGCCCCCAACGACTAGTTTTAAAACATTTTTGCATAGAGTAGTAGATGAAATTTTTCTTCTGGGAAACTAACATCATTAAATAAATTTCAAAGCTTACATCTGTTGACCATGTTAATATTGATTAACATATAAGAAAGTGAATAGTATGGTAGCTGAAATTGTTGGGCGTGCTGCTTCGGAAAATTTCTCAGCCATTATTTTAACATTGCTTTTTTAAAATATCGTGCATTTCCCTAGAAAAAATTCATAATTATCATTAGAAAAGATTTATTCTAGTCTTTAAGATGTTCAAAAAAAAAAATTAGTATATAAATTCTGGTTAAATAAGTATCCGCTTAAATACTTATTATATTTAAGAAAATCTGCTAAAATATAAAACAAGAACGAAAAATCATTATGATTATGTAACACTTTCCAACGCTTCCAAAATAATTTTACAAATCATACCGTTTAATAAGCTAAAAGATAACATCTAAGTAATCCGAATACTTTTATTCAGCCCTGTATAGGATCTATAGATTTGTATATATACTACATAGGATGCTAAATTTTAGTTCAGTTAGGAAACGCGTAGCACAGTTTAAAATTCTCTGTCTGGAGTTAAATACTACGGAAATGTGTTTGCGAACTTTTGTGCTTCCCTGTATAGGATCTACAGAATTTATACATACCACGTAATAGACAAAAAGCGAGTTAAAATTAAAATCGCGTTCAGTAACTTAAACCGCACTTCCAGGAATTATTGTTAACATACAGTAGAGAATTCTTTTGTGAGTCCCTGTAAATGAACGATGACTGCTATACACATAATATTCTGTAGTAAACCTCTTGTAATGCACCTTATATAAATTTCAATGCGTTTAAAATAGGGAAACATTATTTAAATAAACCGCAGACGATTTTTCTCCATAGACGTAATGTAACGGAATTCTTTTGACTGTCCCTGTAAAGTAACTATAAGTGCTATGCACACCCTATTCCATATTAAGCTTCTTCTAATGCATCTTAGTGATCTATATAAATTTCAATGCGTTTAAAATAGTGAAACATTATTTAAATAAACCGCAAATGATTTTTCCCCATAGACCGCAATGTAATGGAATTCTTTTGAGTGTCCCTGTAAAAAAACTATAAGTGCTACACACTTCCGTTGAAATAGGGAACATGCTATAGATAACGACTATAACATATAAAAATTGCAGAGCAATCCGAGCATATTTACGGGAGTTAGAGCACGGACAGACGGCCAGACAAACCGAAGTCTTAAACACTTTTCAACTAGGTTGGAAAGTGTTAACAAAATGGAAAAGTATGGTTGAAAATAATTTTAAACATTAACAATGAACGCAATATGAAAACACTGCATAGAATTATTAATACTTTTCCACTATAGAAGGCGTCATTTTTTTTTTTTTTTTTTTTTTTTTTTAAGTGTTTGGCGCAATTCGGGGTTCAGAAAGTGAGATTTGTGAGATCATTTAACACCATTCTTCATCGTGTTAAATGATCAAGGATGGGTAATTTTCAGAAAATCTTAGCAGCCAGCAAGATTCAGCATACAGTTATAAATTGTTATGACAAAATTTACGAGGCTATAAAAATAATTCAATATTATTATTACAATGCATTTTTGTTTAAATTTTTTCCTATAAAATTAAGAAATATATCCAATACAGGAAAGTTTAGAGTAGGCAGAGTTTCTCCATAGTTATAGAAGAACATGTTGTGGCTGATGGGGAAAGTAAATTTTTTTTATTCATAAGAGCAGTTTTTAGATTCTTAAGACTTCTTAAATCCAAACAGGCTAATATATGACAATTTTTTAATGAATTTTCGTTCGCAAATGCATGAAATTGGCAGGCATTCTTATTCAGAAACTACGTAATCGAAACACGTTTTCCCTTTTTTAGTAAAGGTAGAAAATCTTGCAGAAAAGACTGTCAAAGTTGGCGATTTGAACCAACTTCCCAACGCGGCAGCCACAAAAATAAGAAAAACGTGTTGTCATCGCTTATAACTCGATAAGTAATCTATTTATCAATAAATGGAAAACTCATTTCGATTCCAAATCGCTTCCATAGTCAGGCCTGCCAATTCTATGCCTTTGTGTTTAAAAATGAGTCTGAAATTGTGTCACAAAGTTTCGCATTGTTGAATAGATCATTTGAGAACTAGTTTAACTGCACATTTTGAATTCTGAAGGACACTCTTTTCAAGACAAGAATGAATCAGTTGTTACTGTGCAAGTAAATTTTTTAATACAAAGGCAATATGGGCAGAATTGTTTTGACTGAGGGGCAAGAAGGGTGCTTATTTTAAACCAAAGGGAAGGCAGGCTGGAGCACCCTCCTGAAAATGGGATGGTGGGAGTAGGGAGCTCCAGTCCAGGATATAACTTAGCACCAGGTTTACATCATGGTAGTACAGGTTTCGTACGCTTTTACCAAAAATTTTTAATAGAATTGTTTGCCTTATGCAAATATAGAAAAGTATTACAAATGCTGCAATTAAACGTGGAGTCTACAATTTCTGCTATTTAAATATTAAACAGGAAAATTTTATTAAAACATTGAGGTAAAAGCGTACGATCCCTGTAATACGGGGAGTTGCAAAATATAATTATTAAATAAAATTTTTGGCATATCTTCTACAGCTAGCAGTTTTTAAAGGACAGCCTAAAACTTCATTTGGCGTGTTAGAAAATCCGCTTATCTAGTGAAGAGTGAAATGATGTAATCCCTACACTTGGTAAATAATTAAAATTCTTAAGACCAAGTTTAAGATAAACATCTTATATTATAACAGGTGTAGTACTAAAGTTAAAGCTAAAATAATCATGAATAAAATATGTAAAGTTTATTAGGATAAAATGTGTTTTGATGCCATGAATTGAAAAATAATGAATTAATATTCTCATAGAATAATTTTGATACTTTTTGAAAAGAAATGATAGTGTCATGCACTGTTGCATTACTCTGATCTGACATGGCTTTTATAAACATTAAAATCTCCCTATAAATTATTTTGAACATCACTTGTTTTTTTACCTTTATAAATGGTGGGTATGCGAGTTGATCTTTTCAGAGGTCTACCTGGTTATTATCCTAGGTGGGACAACTTAGTTTGTGAATTGTGCATTTGGTTGCATTGTTCTCAGAATATATAAATAAAATTGAGCTTGGATAAGTGGGAACTGAAGTATTGACCAATCCAACCATAATTAAAATGATTTCTCTGTTATATAGGATCAACAAGTTCTTATTTTATTAATAGAAATTATCAAAGTAATAATAATTACTATAATTAGTAAAGTTAACATATCTGTGTTCTCAATTTTAGATGTCAATCATGTGGTGCTTTAATAATAAGTAAAAACCGTCTCAGTTATGAGAGTAATTATCACTTAATACAGAAATAAAATAATTTCAAATAGAGGTTACAGGGGTTCAGTAACAAAGATTTTTCTTTCTAAAAATGCAGTGGCAGAAGAAATAGCAATAATAAAAGTTTCTCACGTATCCAGGTTTGCCTGTATTAATTTAATACTGTTTATGATTCTTTAAAGGGAGCCTTCAATAATGGTTTGGAAAATGAATACAAAATTATATCTGTTATCTGTGCACTATGGATTATTTTAAAATCTGATTTATAAAATTTAATTTAAGTGTAGGGCTAATGATTTATATTTTTATGAATATTATAGAAATTGGTGTTGATATACATATATATGTATATATATATATATATATATATATATATATATATATATATATATATATATATATATATGTATATATATATATATATATATATATATATATATATATATATATATATATAGTCCAACTTTTCTGCTGCAACTTCCTCAGTATCGCTAAAAATTAAAAAATCTCAGAGATAAAAAATTATTATACTGAGTTAAAAGATTGAAACAGGATTCTTTTTGTGAATGTCGAATAATTGGCGCAAAAAAACCCTCTAAAAATCGCATATAAAATTTCGTGAAAATTCAAAAATCGCGATACGAATTCGGAATAAATTTTATTCAAAAGAGGACAAATATTTTTATATTGCTTAAGAAAAATTAAACTGGATTCTTTTAACGAATGTCAAAAATTTTTCGCGAAAAAACGCTAAAAGTTTCCCTGTATCTTAATCATATCGCTTAATTTCGTGTAAATATCAGCATTTTTAACAATAAACACAACCAACGGACTTATAAATCATATCTTTAAACTTTGTTATACGAGTATTTTTTTTCTAAAGAAATGTCTGTTTTATAAAGTGCGCCATTAAAATTTAGACGAAAATCTTGTTAAAAGCTGTAAAACAAGTTGCATTTCTGTAAACTGGTCGAAAACCATCCTCTTGGCACGGTCGCTCGCTTGGCTGCCAATTTAGAGTGATGAATAAAGGAGCGCGGGAGCGGGTTCAGATTTTATTTTGGCAACCACTGCAGAAAAATCTGGTAGGAAGAGTTTGTGCATCTGTTTTTTTCGCTTCTAATTCACGTGTAATAGAGCTATTGCTCTCTTCACTTCAATTAACCTCTGGTTGAAGAGTTCGTCTCTTCACTTCAATTTACTTACGTTAAACTAAAGATTGAAAGGATGTTGGTTGCATGACAGCTACATTAATAATTTTTGGGCGTGAAACCACAGTGCCTATTTACAAAGATCGCCATGTACTTGGCCTATCCCATTTTTGTTTATTCTAACTAAAATCACTCCCTTTCTCTGGACAATCACGTTCAGCCCCGAGCGGGTCTTTGTCAGGAGGTCATGAAAAACAAATGTTATTTATGCCGCAAAATCATTATTTACGAGCTTTTTAACACTTTCCAACCTAGTTGAAAAGTGTTTATGACTTCGGTTTGTCTGGCCGTCTGGCCGTCGTCTGCCGTCTGGCCGTCTGGCCGTCTGCCGTCTGGCCGTCTGCCGTCTGGCCGTCTGCCGTCTGTCCGTGCTCTAACTCCCGTAAATATGCTCGGATTGCCCTGCAATTTTTATATGTTATAATCGTTATCTATACCATGTTCCCTATTTCAACGGAAGTGTGTAGCACTTATAGTTTTTTTACAGGGACACTCAAAAGAATTCCGTTACATTGCGGTCTATGGGGAAAAATCATTTGCGGTTTATCTAAATAATGTTTCACTATTTTAAACGCATTGAAATTTATATATATCACTAAGGTGCATTAGAAGAAGCTTAATATGGAATAGGGTGTGCATAGCAGTTATACTTACTTTACAGGGACAGTCAAAAGAATTCCGTTACATTACGTCTATGGAGAAAAATCGTCTGCGGTTTATTTAAATAATGTTTCCCTATTTTAAACGCATTGAAATTTATATAAGGTTCATTACAAGAGACGTACTACAGAATATTGTGTGTATAGCAGTCATCGTTCATTTACAGGGACACACAAAAGAATTCTCTACTGTCTGTTAACAATAATTTCTGGAAGTGCGTTTTAAGTTACTGAACGCGATTTTAATTTTAAATCGCTTTTTGTATATTACGTGGTGTGTATAAATTCTGTAGATCCTATACAGGGAAGCACAAAAGTTCGGGAACACATTTCCGTATTATTTAACTCCAGACGGAGAATTTTAAACTGTACTACGTGTTTCCTAACTGAACTAAAATTTAGCATATGTAGTATATATACAAATCTATAGATCCTATACAGGGCTGAATAAAAGTATTCGGATTACTTAGATGTTATCTTTTAGCTTATTAAAGAGTATGATTCGTAAAATTATTTTGGAAGCGTTGGAAAGTGCTACATAATCTATGCTTGACGCATGATTTTTCGTTCTTGTTTGAATTTGTATTAGATATTTTGGTGTAGTTTAAAATATTTTAAATATATTTTTCTGTTTGCATGTAAAATGTATTTTCTGGAACCCAAGCGAAATGAAGGCAGTACGCTGCAGAACGTATCTGGGCCCCACTCAGAAACGACCGGCTAGACAGGCAAAGACCGCCTAGTATATCTACCCTATATATATAAAATCCTAATGAAACGAATTTGTGAAACGATTTTATGAAACGAATTCATGAAACGATTTTATGAAACGACTGATTAAACGACTGATTATGTTTCAGGGTTATTTATAATGAAATATTAAACGCTTGATGGTGAAATTAATACCAATTGTTCATAAAAATCCGCGGATGTCAAAACTGGTAATAGAATTTTGAAATTGGAATTAGTTTTCGAGATATTAATTTTTTTCTAATTTTAATGGCATTTCTGTAATGATGGCAACTAATTACTCAGTTTTTTTTTTGTGACAAAAAAGGGAAAAAAATTGAAAAGGATCCCGATAGGGATTATTGATTTCGTTTTATTCGTCATTTTCAAATTGAAATTGAATTTATCTTTTATTTCAATCGATAATGAAGACAAGTATGGATAATGGAGACAAGATTGTGATTAAATTATGTTTTTCAGGAAAATTTGAAAAAAAAAAATCACATTTCTATCGTCAGGATTCAATCGTCTGTCAGCATTTAATTTAATTTATAAACTGAAAATATTTTGAATAAATTCGTCCAAATGACGTCATTTAGGTAAACGCAAAAGAAAGGGAGGAAAAGGAATTAATAGTAATTATTATTTACTGATATCATTTTGTTATTTTTTTGTAAAATTTAATTAAACGAATTTATAAAATCATTAATTCGGATATTTGAAACTAATATATAAAATAATAATTGCCCAACTGAACGGAAGAATGAAATATTCTGCTTGGTTTTTTCCGCCAAACTTTTTATAAAAGTGTCAAGACCCCTATAATAGAAAAGCAGCAAAAGTTCATTGGGTTTGTTTTCATAACTTTTGGCAACAAATCTATGTATATTAACGAATCTATCCCTTTTTGAAGCTCGAATTACGCCAAACCTAAAAGCAAAGGATCCTATACTGGAAAATTACTCGATTTTCTTATGGACAATATTCAAGTGACATAACATGGTGTAAAATTACTGCGGATGGCAAATTTGTTTAAATATCTCATCAATTGATGCGGAATAAATGCAGGCATGCATGCACAAAATATTTAATTAATTTTGTATGATAAATAATTATTAGAAAATTCGTATATACAAATTAATTAAAAAAATTATTTACATATTTAAAATAACATGAAAATATGCATGATGGTGCACTAAAATAGAGAGAAAATTAAAACCTGTTACTGAAAATGTCTATAACATAGTACTTTTCAATACCGTGGTTCTTAATGTTATTCACAAGCAGATGGAATTTTTCTCATCCTTAAACGCAAAGGAAGAATAGAATACACATCGTTGTTATAGAAGTCCGAGAGGTAGCCACAATTTAAACCTAACCATTTTATACAAGCTGGTTTTCAAGTTGTAATTGATTTTACTTATCAATCCCGAAAACAGTCGTCAGTTGTCGCAACAGCTGTGTATGAGGCCATGATAATCAAAAAATGCCCCATTAAAACGTTAAAAGCATGGCAACCCAATTACAGATTTACCAATATTTTAAAAATAAAGCACGCTGTCATGTTTTTAGAGGCCTCGAAGTCTGAGCGGGGGTTGGCGAGCGTAGCTTGCAGGGGGTAGGCCCCCTAGTATATATATATATATAAATTGACGTGTGTGTTCATATATTTCCCTTTGCAACCAAAACTACCCAGCGCAGACTACTGATGTCTGGGTGTAGTAGTAGACTCGAGTCTCCCATCGTGCACTATATATGGTGGTTGAAATTGGTCAACCTAGGGTATTTTCAATCTATATACAGGGTGATTATAATAAAACTATCCCGATATATGAGTCCTTAACTATCACACCGTTCACAGAAACTGACTGAAATTTTGGTTTTAAGTATTTTGAGGTATGCGCTCAAGCATCGTATGAAAAGCAACAGTTAAACTCTAACAGTTACGGTTACAGTGACAAAATTTTGAAAATTTCAAATGACAACACGTATATTTTTTTTATTGGAATGTGATCTTCATAGTGAAAAAACATAAATACGTTGGAACGGTACCTGTAGCACGAAAATTTCCGGCGCTAGACAGACTAAGAAGAAAAGTGAAAACAACGAATAAGGACAGAAAACAGAAAACAAAACATTTTATTGTGTTTCACAAATTTTCCACGTCACACACGAAAACACGTTGAATGCGGCAGATGGTGGATAGCACTGAATAATAAAATGTTTTACTTTATGTTGCTTCTCTGTCCTTTATTGGTTGTTTTCACTTTTCTTCTTAGTCTCTCTAGCACCGACAATTTTCGTGTTACAGGTACCGTTTCAACGCTTTTTATGGTTTTTCACTATGAAGATCACATTCCAATTAAAAAAAAGTAGGTGTTGCCATTTGAAAATTTCAAAATTTTGTCACTGTAACCGTAACTGTTAGAGTTTAACTGTTGTTTTTTATACGATTCTTGAGCGCATACCTCAAAATACTTAAAACCAAAATTTCAGTCAGTTTCTGTGAACGGTGTGATAGTTAAGGACTCATATAACGGGATAGTTGTTTTATAATCACACTGTATTTAACGTGTGTGTCCTTATATTTCACTTTGCAGACACAACTACTCCGCGCAGACCACTGGTGTTTGTGTGTGGTAGTAGCCTAGAGTCTTCCATCGTGCTTGTATTTTGGTAGCTGTGGGTGTATGGGAGATATGGTGGTTGAAAGTGGTCGACCTAAGGCATCTACCCTAAATATATAAAATCCTAATGAAACGACCTTATGAAATGACTGATGAAACGAATAAAATAATGATTAAACGAATATATGTTAATTGCGGGATTTGTAGAACGCTGGTGGTACTGTAATTTTAGTATGTAGTTCCAGTCACCTACAGAATGATTTTACTCAAAAAAAGCATATATAACATTTATAGTTATTCTACAGGGTCGTAAGAAATAATACAAATATATGAAAGGAATATATGTTAAATGCGGGATTTGTAGAACGATGGTGGTAATGAAATTTTAGTATGTTGTTACGGTCACATGCAACATGTTTTTACTCAAAAAAACTGTATATAGCATTTATAGTTATTTTACAGGGCCGACAAAAGAATACGAATGTATGAAACGAGTATATGTTAAATGCGGGATTTCTAGAACGCTGACGGTAATGAAATTTTAGTATGTTGTTATTGTCATCTACACAATGTTTTTACTCGAAGGAGATGTATGTAGCATTTATAGTTATTTTTCAGAGCCGTACAAAAAGTACGAATTTATGTTAAATGCGGGATTTGTAGGACGCTGATGGTAATGAAATTTTACTATTGTTATAGTCACAAAAAGAGCATGTTTTCTCTTGAAGAAGGTTTATGTAGCTTTTATAGTTATTTTACAAACCGCACAAAATAATACTAATATATGTTAAATGCGATTTTTGTAGACTGATGACTCTATGGAAATTTTATTTATGGTGTTGCAGTCACACCCAGCAGGCTTCTTCTCAAAGAAGGTGTATATAGTATCTATATATTTAAAACGCTAAGCGATTTCTTTCGACAATCCGTTAGAATAAACTACTGCATCAAATTACACCATTCTTTTTTTAAATGAAAGATATTAGGACACAGATTTGTTATCGTGCATTCGTTTGTTCAAAAATTTAATTAATTAGCTGTAATTTTCAATTAAACATTACTTCTGCTTATGACGTCAAAAAGTTGACAACTCCCACTTTTGAGGACATAGAGTTTTTTCCCTGAACCCTGTGGTTCGCCAGTCTTTTGACATTAACTAATATCAACTAGGTAATATTTTAACATTGTAGTATAAAATCTTTAAAAAAAAAAAACTTAATTACCTAGAATATAATCATAATAAAATATCTAAACTTAAACATATCAATATGAATAACAAATCTCACGTAAAATGTTGCAATTTAAATGATTCCAATTGAAACAAGATTTGGAGAGTTATCCCTGACGCCCAGCTAACATAAAAGTACCTATTTTATTTTATTTATTTACACACATATTCAAATTTATTATAAAACACCAGGTTGCCATACAAAGCAAAAATCGTCATTTAGGTGCCAAAAAATAACCCAGGTGCGTCTGCGATATCTGTACTGATTAAATCAAAATTGTTTTGGTTGCACCGCATATTGCAAAATTAATTAAATCCATGATTATTGTTTCTTTCTCAGATTAAAAATAAGAAAATTGGTACTTCTCTATTATCCCGTCGACCACTTTTCATAACAAAAAACTATCACCAAACTGTAACGCCAAATAAACGGGAGAACGTTGCCATTGGAATATAAAAATAAATAAATAAATAAAATACATGAATTTAAGGACACAATTGTTATTTTAATTAATGAAATAACTAATAAATCAGTAAAACATAATGAAAAATAGACGCAAATCTCGAATTAAAAACCACTTGATGACGTAACAAACACGTATAATGCTTCTGACATCAAGTAAATCGGACTGTATTTTTGGTGTTTAATTTTACAGTTTGGCGATAATTTTTTGTTATGAAAAGTGATCGACCGGATAATAGAAAAGTACCAGAAAATTTAATGTTTAACGAAATTCAATTTTTTGATCGATCGCAAATTTTGGTTCTTTTCCGTTATACCGAAACCATGCCATACATGTAAATATATGCTTGGCGACAATTGTGTCCGTATAATGGAAAAGTACTCAATTTTTTCTTAGTTCGGGCTATACCAAAAACAAACATTTTACAGGTAACAAAAAAATCGCCGAAAATGGCTGCTTCATCAGCTGTTATGACAGCAAAGTTGGATAAAATCTAATAACCTGAATTTTACAACGTTTATGCGAAACACCACAGAGAACACACGTTTTTTTTTTTATATAAGTAGGGTATATTTAAACGAATAAGAGAACTAACAACCTTCAATAATATAATGCATGAAAAAGTAAACAACTAAGTGATTCAGCAAATCATAAAAATATGTATTTCTTAATATAACTATAAAATACAGAAAAATATTCTGGTACCATAAAAAATATTCATTATCCCATCGAAATTCCGTGCATTATCCCGTCGTCCGATTAAGAAAAAAAAAAAAAAACTATATGCAAATTAGGTACTTTTCGGTTAGCCGGCACCAATAAAGTATATATATATATATATATATATATATATATATATATATATATATATTAACAAACTCCAATGGAAAATTACTTGAAGAATCATTATCACAAAAGCCAACCAAAATCTATAAACCACATAAATTCAATACTAGAAAAACAAAACTATATACATTATATATATTTGTATCTATGTATGTATATACTATATATATATATATATATATATATATATACTTCATTGGCGCCCTGCTAACCGAAAAGTGCCTCAAATAATTCGCCAAACTGTAGCGCCCAATAAACAAACGGAGGAATGTTGCCATTAAATCTAAAAAAAAAAAAGAATAATAATAATAATAATAATAACAATAATAATAATTAAGAAAAGCCCCATTTACTAAAGTATCATTTATCAGTAACTTTTAACAATAAAATTTACAATATATTAATGAAAACAGAATCAAAAATAATCTTGGATATTTATTTATTTACATTATTTCTCTTAATTATGGAAAAGGAATAATCATCCTGATTATGTAAAGGAATGAAGAAACCATACAAATAAATTACACTTGAAAACATTAAAAATCTCCTTTTTCTGTAGGTTGATTTATTATTGTAAAAAAAATTCTTCATCTTTACATAAAAATTGATTAGCTTAAAACAATAGATGCGTTTCAGAAGATACGGATTTAAAACGAACAATGATTAAAGAAGACATTTTAAAAATTTTGATCAAAACATTTTAAAACTTTTTTTAACGTCGAATTTCGACGGTGCGTTTGGGGAGAAGCAATGCACATGCGCATAGGAGCTCATTCGGTTGCATTATCACAGGGGGGGGGGGGAATGTGTGCCTTATTTAATATGTTCTTTTATTGACTGAATATGAGATGAACGTAGGGATATGCTATTTGTATGATACTTCATAGGTTCAGGAAATTTTCTTTCTTGCCGTGGGGAATAGGGCGGTAATGTCAAACTGATTTCCATTTTGTTTACGGATTGTTTGTTTGGAGTTTGCATCGGAAATAATAACGTAATTCACTGGGGGAATTTTTTTAAAAATAAAATACTTGAAAGATTGTTTCATAAGCACCCCTACTTACGTAATAAAGAAGCTTATTTTACTAATATTGCTATTGTAAATTTTTCCGTCAAGTTTTGACGGGTACCATCTAGTTTATATTTATTTTACAGGGTCGAAAAAAAGAATACGAGTATATGAAACGTATGTATGTTAAATGCGGTATTTATAGAAAGCTGAAGTAATGAAATTTTAGCATGCTGTTACAGATACCTACAGCATGTTTTTTATTTTTACTCGAAAAAGGTGTATATAGCACTCATAGTTATTTTACAGGGCCGAACAAAAGAATACGAGATAAGGAAACGAATATATGTTAACTGCGCTTTTTGATGAACGCCGAAGTTAAGGTAGTTTTAGTATGTTGTTACAGTCAGACAAGTTGCAGATAGCATACAACCAGACCGAAGACAGTTAGCAAGTACACAGGAAACACACAGACAGCATGGAGAGATGTCATTCAGAGAGCAGACAGACAGGCAGCAGACAGACAACTCACAAAGTGTACAGAGATAGAAGACAGACGGACAGCAGATAGCAGACAGACCGATAGCATACAGAGAACTGACAGAGTGTAGACAGACAAAATATAGCAGACAAACAGACATACAGCAGATAGCAGACACACAAACAGACAGCATAGAGACAGCCGACAGATATCAGACAGATAGGGAGCAGATACCAGACAGACATACAGCAGAAAATCAGCAGGCAGACAGAAAACAGAATGCAAGGAGAGCTGGCAGACAGAGTGTATACAGTTAGCAGACTAAAAGCAGACAGACAAATATAAGAGATAGCAGGCTGACAGACATACAACAAACAGACAGACAGAAAACAGACAGACAGACAACATATAGCAGACATACAACATACAGGCAGCCAACAGAGTGTAGAAAGCAGACACTCACATAGCAAGCAGATAGCAGACAACTAACAGATTGTATACAAACAGACAGTAGACAGTTATCAGACTGATAGGAAACAGATCGACAGCAGAGAGAGCTGGTAGATAGGCAGCAGACAAAGAACCGGCCGAATATAGTCAGGCAGGCATCAGACGGTTCTCAGACTGAGAAGAAACAGACAGACAGCAAAGAGAGCAGGCAGACAGACAGCAAACAGACGGATAAGAAACAGACAGCATACAAACAACCAACAAAGTTCAGACAGACAAGCATCAGACAGTTAGAAGGCAGACAGGAAACAGACAGACAAGCATCAGACAGTTAGAAGGCAGACAGGAAACAGACAGACAGCAGAAAGAGTAGACAGGCGGACAAACAGACAGTCAGTAAAGAGACAGTAGACATACATACAGAGTAGTAGATAGCAGACAGACACAGACAGAGAGAATACAGGCATACAGCATACAGACTGCCGAGTGTAGACAGTCAGACAGACTGCAGACATTTAGTACGCAGACAGGAAACAGACAAACAATAGACAAACAGACAGCCGTCAGATGATAGACATATACCAGGCAGACAAGGAGAGAGACAGATATAGAGAGAACCAGCGAGAGACATACAGACCAAAAAATGTCAGGGGTTGGCAGACGAATGGCACAGGGGACAGAACCCCATAGTTTTCAATTTAAAAACAGACGTGTGTGTCACTATATTTCATTTTGCAGCCACAACTACCCAGCACAGACCACTGGTGTTTGTGTGTGGTAGTAGTCTCGAGTCTCCCATCGTTTACTATGGTAGTTGCATGTCAGTAGTTGTGGGGGTGTGGGAGATAGGATGGTTGAACGTGGTCGTCCAAAAGAATTTTCGTACTTCGACCAAAGTGTTCTAAAAAAATGTTTGGAATCTTCTAGAAGGTACTAGAATGTTCTAGAATGTGCTAAAATATTTTTCATATTTTATACATACATATATTTTTGTTATACATATATACATTACATATTTTTATTAGGTTTATATATGGACAAAAAGGATCGAGAACATTCTGGAAATTTCAAGGACCATTCTGTGGGTGTGTGGGAGATATGGTGGTTAAAATTAGTCGATCTAGGGCATTTTCATATTTCGACCAAAGTGTTCTAAAAATGTTTCGAATCTTCTAGAATGTACTAGAATGTTCTTGAAGGTACTAGAATTTTCTAGAATATACTAAAATATTCTTTATATTTTCTACATACATATATATTTTTTACGTATATATTACAAAATTTAAAATTTATTCCGCCAAGATTAACATTATTCTATATAAAATTCCCTTTTAATAATATGCCATCTATTATACCGGCTTATTAAATTAAAATCTCATCTTAAATTAACAATCAATCTCCATATTTAAAGGTATAAGATCTTAATCTACTTAATAATATTTATTCCAAAGTACTTATTCTAAAAATGGCGCTAACGTCTAGAAGATTTGTATGTACATTATTTCATTTTAGTTCCGTTTCATACAAAAAGAACATTATGTTGACATTCATAGTTAACATTCTTCATTATGTTGGTCGGATTGAATTGCAGTTGGAGGATAAAACACAATTTAATGTCAGATTTCTTAATAAAAAAAGAGGATGATACGATTTATTTTCCAGTGGCATCAGATATCAGTTTGGTGGATTTCAAGGATATTGTAAAAAAGTTGCCACTACCAAACATAACTAGAGGGACCCTGCGTGCTGTTTTAACACTAAGCTTTGACATCAATTTTGATGGATATAAATTTGATTCTAGACAAATCTTTTCTTCTTGAACCACTGGACAATAAAAAAGTGTTGTTTCTACACCTAATGTGTAGTAGTTGGCAGCCCTGTATCAGTACAACTGTCATATTAAGTATAATAACTCTTAATTAATCTCTTAATTTTCACATTTTCAAAAAAAAATCCAAAAATAATAATATTTAGATACATCCATAACTCTATACTTCATAGTTTTATTTGTTCAATGGTGCCCCAACTTTTTGTTCAATGGTTCCCCATCACATGATGCATAGCATTATAACTATTTACTCAGTTACGCTTAAGAAATTAAATAAAACAAAGTTTTCAAGCTAAAGCTAACATCTTTATTTAAATATTGAACAATCAGTTAAAATTTTAGGGATACAAGATTGTCAACAAAAAGCTTACAGCTTTATTTTGTTAAGTTTAGATTGAAGAAAGATAAAAATACATACCTTGCACAGACAGTAGTGTGCATGCAAAATGGTAAAGCTTTGTATCCTTGTTCTATTGAAGCAATGGTAATAAGTGCTGCTATCTATATTTCAAAAAATATAATTTATTTCAAGGAAAATATTTACAGTGTTTAAAGGTGCCCCAGTTCAAACGTGCCCCCCTCCCCTAAATTAGCAAATTAAAATTTATGAGAAAGTGAATCTTGGAAAATTGATGCTGAATAATATGAGTTAGGTGATGGTTTGAAGTGTAAGTAACAAAATGGAACACTGAAAGTACACACTCAAAATATTAGATTAATTATGATGCTTCTTGAATAATTTCAGCAATTCTTATGCTACACATCATTATTTACTATAGTTAATTTATTATTGTGTGCTATTAAGCAATTATTTTTAAATGTTAAGTATATTTTGTTGTAATTTTAATAAAACTGCCAAGAAAACATATGTTAGCAGTTGAAGAAAGGATTTTTGTGTTATCTTAAGATAAGATTTTAAAATAAATTAAATTATTAAACTAAAATTAACTTAAAATATCACCAAAAAACCTTGAGTATAAACTGTAAATATGTAAATGTAATTTCAAAATTTTAGTATTTTATTGTTTATTTTTATTTAATGTTAGGATATGTGATGCACTTACCAAATTCCTAAATTAAACTTAAAAATTTTTGATGATATTTTTTTTACAAAATGCTAGGTCAGGTAGAAATTATTTTACTGAGACATGATGGAGAATTAGTACTATGTTACTCTAGTTAAATTGTTCTATTAGGTAATTTTGAATTTTAATGAATCTTAAGTTGACCAATGGGAAATTTACACCTCATTTTGTCCATAGCTTGAGTAAAAATAAATTCATTATTTGCCAGAATCCTTAGTATTAGAAAATTTACTAAACTGAAGCAAGATCCCATGATTATTGAAAAGTAATGTTCATTTGGAAAAATTGTGTAGGTTTAGGAATTTTTAATAAATGATATTACTAGAATTGAGTACTCAAAATAAATAGTATATGATGATAACGATATGCTTGATGATAATATAACAAAAATAGTTAGTATAGAATTTGAAATTTTTAGGCAAGGTGCATTTAAAAAATTCATGATGCTATGTAAATAAAAATTTTTGATACTGTTGTTGTTATTCTTATTCTTATTGTTGAGGATACAATTATTATTATAATTATTGTAACTCTGATAAAAAAGTTCTTCTAAGGTAATCAGTGCAATATATTAAATTTATATTTAGCAAAAATAATAAATAAAATTTAATAGATTTTTATGTATTTTATTGAATAGATGTTCTGGTTTGAGCTTAATTTGGATTCCCAAATTCTTATAATTCTTAAAAGTCAGTAAGAAAAGTTTGAATTTAGTTATGTTTCTGTCAGAAAATTACAAAATAAAATATAATAAATAATTAACCTAAAATTAAGACTTGAATAATGATGCAATTTTCTCAACCCTTTAATTAATAGTTTATTACTGTTTCAATTTAATTATTTAGTACATACTTTAAAAGTAAATAACCCCTCAAAATTTTCACGAGTAACAATCACAAAATCAAAATAAAGTAAAAACTATAGATTAAATTATAATTCTTTAGATATCTCTTATTACAATAGTTTTCAACATTATCAGGTATATCCTTGGTGGCTTTCGGCAATGGCCTAGAACCTGGTTTCTCGCATGAGGTTCCGGCTGCGAAGCCGTCGGATCGTCTCTGTGTCCACCCAAGTGTCGTGTGGTGGGGTCCTTTACTTGGGCTCCACCGCATGTCGCAGCAACTGCTGACTTCACACATTTGGGTTAAGGTGAGAGGCGCAGGTAGGCTCCCCGGCCCCGTCTTTCCCCAGGCCGAAGAGCACCACCTTGGAGGTGTCCGGGTAAACCGGCCCTCTTTGGCAGTGACCTCGTATAGGCTCACGAGAGCCTGGAATCGGCGGTGATGTACGACTGCATTCGGCAGCCGTAGCTTATCATATCCTTGGTGGCTAATGAGAGTATTATTTGTTTTTGGGGTTAATTTAAACATATTATGCAGGCATAAGATGTGTATTTTGATTTTAAGAATTTTCAAATTGATGTTGAAAAATAAAATTAAATGTTTTTAGTTCTATATCAAAATTCTATATCAAAATAAACTATATTAATTTTATATACTTTTCTTAAACCAATTGTTTTCAAAATTTAATATTATGTTATTTATTTCAATAGATAATCAAATAGTGAAAGTTTATAAATGTTTCTATAATTATATAAACATATAAATAATTGGATAATGATCATGTGATTTTACAGTGATTGTTGTGTTGTAACAGTAGAAATTAAGTATTTAAACAAATTACCTTTATATTCCATTTCTCAGTTAAAATTAACATCTTTTTATTGTTATTTATTTTGTTTATTTATTCTAAGTTTACCAAACATATGTAGAAAGAAAACAATAATTCTACATTTGGGATATGGAAACTTTTATCTTAACTGTATAATTTTGTAAAAGAGTATCAGAGAAAAAATTATTGTAAGGAACTACCGGTTAAGAATTCACTTTCTAAATATTTAGATTTAAATTTATTTGGATTTTTGAATTATTATTATATTTGTTTTATGCTTTCGACTGGCAAAAATACTTTCTTATATAATTAAAAATAGGGATTTTATTTAATTGCTATGTGATTCTTTTATCCTCAACCAATATTTTTCTTATCAATAAATAAACAAACTGTGATATTTTCTTAGATTACACTCCTGTTATTATATTATTATTTTTTCTACTATCAAGCAGGACGGTCGCTCTGCCAAGCCAAGCTTTAAAAAAAACGCCACAAACAACGCCAAGAACTGAACTAGACCGCTACTGCTTATTTACAGAAATCAACTTCGCAATGTTAAATCGACAAAACATGCCAGATTAAAACATCAGATAACAAATAAACCAAGCGTCGCAGAAAAAAAAACGAAAACTAGAAGAATCTAATGAAGAATTTCTTCAATTTAAGACTAAACTCATCTTCATAAGTGATTTATAAACAGAGATATAGATTTTTTTAAAAAACGTCGAGTTACTTAAAATGATCACTTTTTTCTTCGTCAAACTTTTTTTTTTTCAAACAACCTACAGACCTTAATATTCGGCAGAATAAAAAAAGGATTGCATTTTTGGACAAGTAATTACGTAATCTATGTGCTTTTATAAAATTCAGTGTAAAAAAATATTATTTTCTATCCTTAATTAGCAAAAAACTGTTAATTAACTTGGCGATTAAAAATTATGCCAAAACAGAGATAAAACATGCCAACGACCATGTATCATCTCTATAATAAAACCGTAAGTCATGTGACTGTCATCAACAGTTCCGGAATGTCCGTTTCACTTTTTCATATGCCAGGCGGCCATTTTTATTAAAAATTATTTTTTCGAATAAAACTTCATAAATGTGACATTTTTAGAAAGATCGTTCAAAATAAATTAATATTTGAGAGATGACTTACGTTCAATTATGTATATATTCTCCAATAACTTCAGTTGAAATTAGCTTCGCAGTTCAAATTCTCTATCCATGAAAGTAAACAAAAAAAAAGATTCATTCGTCGTGAAGGTTTAAAATATTAAACCATTAAACCATGGAGATAATCGTTCGTAAAGTTAGTTTTCCATGAAAGATTTTTTGGAGCGCTGCCTGGTGTCAAAAAAATAATTCGTACCAGTGACACAATCAAAGTTTACCATAATTATGTGCTATACAACTCAACTTCATTCTTTATCTTTTCTTGATGTAAGCTGAATGTAAACAAATACAACTCATGTAATGATATTTAATGAATAAAATTTCGAAACAAATTGTCAGTTAATTTGGTATTTATGTATTATACGTGAAAGGAAGAGACACCACCGAAAATGATTGTTAATCACCAATCATATTTACCATTATTAATGACCAATCGCTTTCAAAAAAGTAATCCTAATCCTATTAATATTATAAATCTCATTGTGTGCAAATGTTAGGCTGAAGCCAGCGTCAAAATGGAGCATTTAATGATCCTGTATTTTTGCATGTAGGTTGATTATAATACTCAAATTAACATAGGCTGGTTTTTGTTTATTTTATTCAAATATTTTCTTTAATAATTAAAAATTTAATTATTTTCATAGAGAATAAATGGACATTTTTCCATACAATTTAACCATTTTACTTTATCGTTGCTATGGCTTTGATCGTTGCCACAAAAATAAAAACACGGAAAAATAATTTTTCCCCAACAACTAATTTTCAATTGAACGATTTTCACGTGAAAACTGAAAATTAAAAAAATTCAAAAAAAGGTGAATTTCCGTGATATTTGAAACAAAAATATGGAGTATTTGTTATTATACATGAAGTATGAATATCGGTTAAAATAAAAAGATATTTTTCTGTCAAAAACTGCGTTATAATTAGAAGGAAAAGTGCAACAATAATTATATTATTAAAAAATAGATTTCGCTTGGCCCATGGAACTATGAAAAGGATCCTCCTCGGCTTGGACAAATATGACGTCATAAATAAAACATATATTTTCAAATAGTCGTAATAATGCAAGGAGCATGAATATCAATGTATAATGAAAGTAGATAGAAAATGGACGCAATATTTAAGATGAAAACTGAAATATTATTTATCGATACTGATTAATAATTAGCTTGAGCACCAGTTACATACAAATGTGAGTTTTCCGCTAAAATTTACGTCCTGATTGCCAGAAAAAGAAAATTAACAAGAATTTTGCCATTTAAAAGAGATTTCTCTGAGGAAAAAGTGACGTCATGCTTGAAATAAAATGGGAATTTTCAAATGTGTTTTAGAAGGAGCGTGAATCAATTCATTACATTAATAATACAAGAATCGGTAAGTTTAGAAAGTAGATGAGTTTCACGTCATATTTAAAACGAAAAATTTAAATATATTTTTTTAGCTTTTTTTTTTAGCTAGCGATTATTATGCATGAATATCAGTTACATACAGATGAGAGTTTTTGCCAAAAATTACACCATGATTATTAGGAAAATAAAAATAATTACGAATCTATTATATTAAAATCTGACGCCTGTTTGTATTTCGCAGAGGATGTCATAAACTCTCAGAATTAAAAAAAAATGATTTAAATTCCGAGATATGATTATTATTATTTTTTTTTTATAAATTTAACGAAGTTGCTCTAAAAATGGCAACTAAATTATTCCAATTTTGTGGATAAAAAAGAAGAAATGAAACAGAATAATATATTTTTTCTCACTAAAACTGAAAAAAAGAATTATTTTCAATTTGAATAGATGGTGAAAGAAAAAAAAATCTTGATTACAGTAAATTTTTTTAAAAATAAAAACGTATTTTCACATATTCAAACTTCATGAGTCAATTTATTCTGGAGAACAAATATCGTCTGTCAACATATCTTCATTTAGAAATAAAGATTTTTTTTTTCAGTTGTAGTACAGCCCCTAGAATATAGGCGCTGTAGTTATAGATTAAATCAAGGAGGCAAATTTAAGCTCCATGCATTTAAGTCTACAATTATTGCTCCCTATTCACAAGAATTGAATTTAATGAAAAAGATTATACTATTTCCATTATCTTTGAAGGATGGCTATTAAAACGTTTCACAAAGGCGTTAAAAGTAAAATGGTTTACCAGGTAAACTTGACATATAGTTTTTACACAATTCGCCGATTTCCACGATTTTATTTGGCCCGTCTTTTTTATTGGTTGCAGTTTCCTTTTCGTGATTATTTGTCACAAAATTTCACTTTTTTAAAACTTAGTTATGTCAAGGCCTCTATAACATAGAAATACTGTATTGTATCCTATGGAATGTGATCAAGAGTTAGTTAATTATTTACGTTTCTAATTATCGGGAATGAAATATTTTGCTTAATTAATGAATTTATTCTTATTTTAAGGATACGTGAACGAAGTCACGGGTAACAGCTAGTTTAATATACATTTACAAAATACATAACATCATTAAGTACTTTTGTGTTATTTGGGCGCAAATCTCGCCAATAGAATTTTTAAAATCGCCAATACCAACTTTTATTTTTCGCGTGTGCAAATTAGAAACGATGCTTTTATTTTGAAATCAAATGTTCTGATGGAACAGCTGTCGTAGACGCACCGGGGCACTATATTAACTATAGAGTTGCAATATAGAGAGAAAAAACGGGTTGCTGTAATTAGAATTATAGGCGGTAATGTTGGTGTGACATATTTACGTGATTATCAAAACTGGCTTCCAAAAGTCCAATGTTTCACCAAACCATACTCGAAAATTACGTGTTATAATATGCACTCCGATTATGTCACATTATTCAAGACGTTTTAAATGAGAATAATGACAGATTTTCTTCTTGATTCTCCCGTAATCAAGTCTACAGTCAAAGTTAGCGAGAAACAAACAAACAAACAAAAAAATATTGGCAACGATATGATTCAGTGTAAATGGTGGATATCATTAAAGACTTTCACAAAATAGACTTCATTGCACCAAATCGTATTAACTAAAATACGCCATTTGGCAATGGATCCAATTACGGAAAACTACTTAATATGTTTAAGAATCTCCTCATTAGCAAGCATATTGCAACTGATAAGCAAACGGATATGAAGCATAAATGCTTAAGTTGGTTAAGCGGTTTTTGTCAAGAAAGATGAAATACATAACAACAAAAAATATGCGAAATGCTACCATGATCGAAAAAGTTTTTGATTTGTCTATTAGAATCTTCCGGTTTGGCGAAGGATTACGGAAAAAAAATAAATTATGAATAAAAGTAACGTGTTACAGTGCTTAACATACATTTAAGGGAGACCAAACTGGTCGCATGTGGCGGCTAGTCTGTATTATATTAGCACAAATCAGTTACAAGTTATAACAACATCAAATTTCATCTGCAAGTCAGCCATTTTCTTCTGAAGATATATTTTTTTTAAATAAAACTTCATAATTATAAGAATACACATTTTATCAAACAATTAAATATGACAGCAAACTGTGGCAGATGACTGTTTCCAACATGAATAAGTATGAGAAATTCCCGTCAAGCGTATCGATCTGGGTGGCTCAGTCGCAGAGCGTCGGCATGGTATGCGTAAGGTACCAGGTTCGAGTCCTGGCCCAGGTCAATTTTTCACTCGTGTTTGTTTAGTGCATTTAATTGTCTGATAAAATGCGTGTTCCTAAAATATTGTAAAATAAAGTAATCAGACGTAGTGTTTATACTTTAAAAAATATTTTAAATATATAATATACGTTTTTGAAAGATCTTTAAAAATAAATTAGTTTTTGAGGGAAGATGTACCTTCTAAAATGTATACATTAAGAGTTATCGGCATTTAAAATTTCTTTCCAAACGTAAACAAAATTTTTGAAATGAATTAAAGGTGATTCATTTATTTGTTTAAAAAAAAAAAAAAAAAAAAAAAAAAACGGTAAAGAACAGGCATTTTGTTTGCAGGAATACCTTTCACGTCATTTTTCTATAAATTAATGAAATCCAGTTGTTAAATTATTTTTGTTTTAGAAGTGAAGTTTCCATTTAAATTTATTGTAACAGTACAATGTTTAATTGAATAAAATAATGTAAATCTAAGAAATTGCAAAGAAATTCCAAACATGCACAGGGCAATGCAAAAAAAAAAAAATAAAAAATAAACAAAAAATAAATAAATAGATAAATAAATAAATAAATAAAAATCAGCTTTCATAAATTCTAAAAATTGTTCATATATCTCAATTACAATCTAAAGAAGGGTTTATTTTTATATTATTCTACATATAATAGTAATTTCAGCAAATATATTAAATTCCAATGCGATCTGTTTTAAACTTTAAGATGGTTTATAACACTTGATAAAAAAATTATAAAAAAGAATGGCGCGTCACAGTTCGGGGAGAGGATGGGGAGGAGCGTGAACAAAATTAGGAAGTATAATAAGGCTATCTGTTTGAAACTTTACGATATTTTATAATACATAACATAAATTTTAAAAATAAAGCTGCGTCAAAAATTATAGGGAGGGGCGGAGCGCGTTTTGCCTACACAAGGGGGGGGGAGGACACTTTTCTAAATTTTAACGTTATCCGTCATGACACATATCGTTACAAAGGGCTGTGACCACTTATTCATGTTATGCACCACCGGTGAAACCCCCACATTTTGCGCCCCCCCCCCGATACTACTCATGTGATATATTGTTCGAAAGGCCTGTGGCCGCTTATTCATATTATGTATCTTCGGGGTCCATCCTCCCGCTTTCACCCCCCCAAAGGGGGCACTTTTCTAAATTTTGCCGAAACCTCTCATGTGATATATCGTTGGAAAGGTCTGTGAACGCTTAATTAAATTATGCAGGGGGGGGGGTATTTTCTGAATTTTGCACATATCCCTCATGTGATACATCGGTGGAAATGTCTGTGACCGCCTAATCTTATTATGCATCTCCGGTGTTCATCCCCCCACTTTGCCCCCCAAACGCGATTAGCTTTCACCAAAAGTGGCCGCTTTCCTATCTCTGTTTCTATGGGTCGGATCACGACGGGGTATGGCTCATTAGACTCGACATCTATAGAGCTTTCCGTATTTAGTTCGTTTTTTCACCACCAGGAGGCACTTTCTTATCTCTGGTTCTATGGGCTAGATCACGACGGGGTATAGCTCATTCGACTCGACATCTATAGCCTTAACGATTTCAGTGCCCGAGGTTCGTATAGAACAGATTGCGCTACCTGGTGGTGGAAGATAGAACTTGAGCGTGCGCAGCACGACTGCTATACGGTGCCGAAGGCAGCGGGGACCCATGTCGGAGTTCGTTTGTTTACAGGTTTATACAATTCGATGTGCAAATTAAGGGATTATCCGGTGCCGAAGGCAGCGTGGAACCAGGTCGGAGGTTCGTGGTTTATCTTATTCGAGGTTTTAAAAGGATTGAGGCCCCGGTGTAAATTAGGGGCCCGTTAGCGGGCGAAGCCAGCTAGTGCTAATAATAAAAGAGCGTGATATCACGTTTGATTTCAAATGCAGCGCTGACACGCTATGTACATATTCCATTTTTATTCATTTAATGGATTAGTCAGTGATATTTTTTAACGGAGGATAACAAGTATTATAACAAGCCACATTTAGTATGTTGTTTTTCAGAGTGTAATTAATTTAATTGAAAAATCTACTGGTATTTCTAGTTAACCCTTTAAACAATGACTGAAAGTAAAATGTATTTTTAAATTATTTCTCATGTTTAGATTATTAAAATTATGTTCAATATATTTAAAAAAGAAATGGTATCTACAAAAACAACTTTTCAAAAGTAAAAAAAGGCCAAGCGTAAAAAAAAAAAAAAAAAAAAAGTTGTGGCTAAAAAATGGTGTGATATCAAATTTCCAAGCTATTATATTGCTTATTTAACTTTTTTCCATTAAATAAGTTATCATATATATAAGTCAAGTGCCTACGTATATGTTAATAGAAATCGTTTTCTCCTGTACTAAATACATCCTAATGAGTTTCTGAAAATTCAATTTTTTTCAAATTATGCATGATGGGCTTGGCGGCCATCTTTGCATATTATTCACAAAATTCTAACCACCCAAATCCGTAGTTAAAATCCGAAGTTAAAAATTGTTATTTAAGCAAATATTTAAGAGTTTCATTTATAGACTTGTATGCTCTGAAAATTGTGTCTTAAGATAATGATGACTTATCTTAAAGATTCATCTTATGATTTACTTTTTAGAGTAATTATTAATTTCAAACTAGTAAAAATCAATTTATCAAAGTATCAGCCTTATCTAATTTATCTGTCCGTATTTAGAATCTGAAGTTCGAAATTTTTTTAAACATATTACATTGTAAACATATTACGCTTTTACTTTAGAAATTTGGGTGCTTAGAAATATGGAAAGATGGCCGCCAAGCCCATCATGCATAATTTGAAAAAAATTGAATTTTCAGAAACTCATTAGGATGTATTTAGTACAGGAGAAAACGATTTCTATTAACATATACGTAGGCACTCGACTTATATATATGATAACTTTTTTAATGGAAAAAAGTTAAATAAGCAATATAATAGCTTGGAAATTTGATATCACACCATTTTTTAGCCACAACTTTTTTTTTTTTTTTACGCTTGGCCTTTTTTTACTTTTGAAAAGTTGTTTTTGCAGATTCAATTATACTATGCATTACTATTTATATTGAGAAGTATTAGTTATATTGAGAGTTACTATTGTTATCATTAGGAATTGAGATTTATTATATTATTTATATTATTGAGAGTTATACTATTTATTATTTATTATTGGAAAGAAACATGAAAAAATTTTTGAAAAATCTTATTTAAAGATGTTGGGACCCTACAGAAATATAACAGATCCCAATTAAGATGTAAAAGAGCTCAAAAAGGCAAATTGATAAGCAAGCCTTGAATGTAGTTGAATTGCTACTAAAAACTTGTTTATTATATAAAATTTACTTAATAAATTGTTCTAATTGTGATAATTCATATGACAAAATACTGAAAGCTTTTGAAGGATGAAATACTACTTTGCAAGTATTTCCACATAATTATGTTAGTGACAAACCCAAACAAAAGAAATTTTATGTAAAGCTAGTGATGCCATGATGGCTAAAGATTTTTCTATTGCAGCCTTGTAAGACTTTTAAGGACTGTTTAAATTGTTTTTGGAAAGTATAAGACTTTAAAATCTTCCAAAAACAGACTGATAAAAAAGTTGGGTCTAAGGATGAAGTAGAGGGTTTTTTTAACTTTGTTTTGGTAACTTACTTGTGACTACTTATTTTAAACTTTGTGAACTTGTTGAAAGCAAAATTTTGTTATTATTATTATTTTATTTTCTTGTTTATTAACATTTATTAATTATTGCTATTGTATTCTCTCCTGTGCACTTACAAATTTCAAGTGAGATTGTAACTATTTTTTGTATTCTTTTACAGGAGAAATACTCCTAGCTATTTTTCTTTTTTTTTTTACTTCTAAAAATTTTAGTAATTATTCTTACAGTGCCTTTAAAAGTCTTTTTCATCTCTTCGCTGACAGTTCATAAAATTTTACTAGTAAAAATTAAAAATTATTAAAATTATGTTGTCTGAACTTGTAGTTTTACTTAACTATCAAATTCATTCAAAATCATTCGAGTGAGAGGGGGGGGGGTAATATTACAATATTTAAAATTTATTCCGCCAAGATTAACATTATTCTATATAAAATTTACTTTTAATAATATCCTATCTATTATACTGGCTTATTAAATTAAAATCCCATCTTAAATTAACAATCCATCTCCATATGTAAAGGTATAAGATCTTAATCTGCTTAATAATATTCATTCCAAAGTACTTAATTTAAAAATGGCGCTAACTACTTAAATTTATTCTTTAAATAAAACCTCTTTTATTTTTAATCCATTATTAAAAATTCATTATTAAAACCGTCTATATCAAACCGCTATAAATTCTTTATTTAAATGCTAAAATGTCATATCCCTTAAATTATTCCGCTCTAAAAAATCCTATTTCTTAAAAACCATTATTTCATTAAAACTTAAATATCTATTATAATATTTCAAAATGCTCTCATATTTTTTTCCCCACGTCAGTGAATCATTTTCTTTTTTTTTCTTTATCGCTGGTTGAATTCGAAGCTATTTTTAACTACAATCTCGAAACAGATATTTTATTTTGTTTATACTTCAATCATCTGAGAGCGAGGCTATAGAAGCATCTAGAACAATCTTTCTGCGCAGAAGTGAGTTCACGTCAAAATTAATACACCGGAACTGTTAAATGGTCCTTCTTAAACCATGCATTATTGGTGTAGAGGAACCACGTGACCTTTAATTGTCACTTCAAGCGTGATTACTGAAATACGGAGGCAGAGCTTAATTAAGGGGGCTTTTTTAGACGGTGGACGGTAGAGGGAGACGAGATCGAGGGATGAATCAGACAGAGGATTGAAAATGTTCTTTTCGGAGAGTTTAAAATGTTATTCGAAGCTTTAAAGTATCATAATGCACAGATTTATTGAAAACCCGACGACAAATTAACGAATGAATAGTAATTTAAATCAGCATTTCTTCTGAGTGATTTCTGAGTATGTAAATAAACATTATTTTTCAACTTCCGACTTCTTAATTTATGGAGTCCATACATTTTCATCGTAACTACTGAGCTATGCAACCATCCGGTCTATGCCTGTGTTTAGAAATATGGAAACCCAATTCAACCAGATTTTTGCCAACAACCTTTTCTCAGCTCCAATTTATCATTTTACCACACATATATATATATATACATACATATACATATTTTTATTATTTTTACATATCGGCCGGAAGGATCGAGAACGTTCTGGAATGTTCGAGGACCATTTTGTGGGTGTGTGGGAGATATGGTGGTTTAAATTAGTCTACCTAGGGCGTTTTCATATTTCGACCAAAGTGTTCTAAAAAATGTTTTGAATCTTTTGCAATGAACTAGAATGTTCTTGAATGTACTGGAATTTTCTAGAATGCACTAAAACATTATTTATATTTTATACATATATATATATATATATATATATATATATATATATTACATATACATGTATACATACATATACATATTTTTTATTACGTTTACATATGGGCCGGAAGGATTGAGAACGTTCTGGAATGTTCGAGGACCAAGGTGTGGGAGATATGGTGGCTCAAAGTGGTCGACCTAGGCCATTTTCATATTTTGACCAAAGTGTTTTAAAAAATAAAAGAAGAAACAATAATTAAATGTAAAATTTAAAAAAAAACATACCTTTCATTAAAATTCGCAAAAAAGTCAACTTATATTATAAAGCACAAATGTGTCCGTCACTCAGTGATGACGTCATAATGATGGTTGCAACAATGGAGCTTTTTTTTTCAATTAAACAATCCTAACCTTATTTCTATGGGAAAATGCATGTTTTGGGCCATCGTTGACTCCCACTTAGGGATCGAACTTAAAAAAAATAATGTCCAATTCATGTATTGCCCTCAGGAATACATTATGGTAACGTGAGACGATGTATATATAATTAATACGATACATTATCGCTTGAACCGAAAAAAACTTTATTGTAAATTAACATTAAAAAATAAAAATAAAAATGAAAAAATATGATAATCATATCCATGCTGTAAAATTACAACGTCAGAAAAACTAAGATTCTGACGTCCGCTCAAAGAGAACTTCACTCCAACTTGTTCAACATCCAACTGTCTTCCCTGTCTTTCCTCCACATAACTCTTGCTTCCCTATGTATCC
Source organism: Maratus michaelseni (assembly GCA_963931845.1). Classification (NCBI taxonomy): domain Eukaryota; kingdom Metazoa; phylum Arthropoda; class Arachnida; order Araneae; family Salticidae; genus Maratus; species Maratus michaelseni. The sequence continues at coordinate 2,915,053 of OZ007597.1, read as the reverse complement.
CTTCTGGAAACTAGTCTTTTTCTATAGCGGGAAAGCAACGCCTTATAATCTCTTCTGATGGACAGCCCTTACTTACCAAGTTTGAATTTCTACTTCATAGGGGCTTAATTCTTTTGTATCCAAAATAATTGCTTTTATAATTCTTATCTACTCATTCAGAGAGCCTTCAATGCCTTCAATACAACAAATACATTCCAGCTTGGCTTACCTTAAGGTGACAATGAAATTCACCATTCGATAGAATTTTTCTCAAAAGAGATCAATCTATCAGATTATTTTCATTCCAAGGAGATTATCCCTTTTCTACAAGTAAGGGATTAGTTGATTCACGTCAACTCATCACAACATATATATTCCAGATTTCAAAGCTCTACGTCAATAGGAAGTGGGTTAAAAATGAGCCACAATATTTGACTGCCACATACATTCAGAAATGTAAGTTAAAAGAAAGTATGTAAGAAAACAAATGTTTTTTGATGCACGACTTCTATATTTAATATAGAAAAAATCTGCACTGATGCACCAAAAAAAAAAGCTAGTTTTAAATATAAAAGAGTCATAAGTTCTATAATTCCAGAACTTCTCTCCTTTAACCTTCGAAAATGAAAGAAATACTTCCGTAATTATCAATTAGATTAACATTTATTTACAAATTTGTGAAACATCATACATAATCTAAACCCGAAAAAATTAACAGCTGAAACCAGTTTCGTTATCTCCTATACGTCTTCTGGCCTGTTTCTCACACAGCTGCCTCTAGGAAGAATGTACAGAAGCTTGTTCCAAAAATGCTTCTCACCCCACGTCAAATAGGTTGTGGTATCGAGGTAAGCTTTGATTGCGGGATCAATCTCCTTCGGTAGATCACCCACCTTGATGGCAATGATGCGATGGATTTTATCATCTAGACTTTGCCTGAGGGCCGTTCGGAACTCCATCAGACACCATTCGCTGTCTAGGAAGTTTCTGAAACGAAAGAAGTCGAATTACTTACAATGAATAAGTTAATTGTATGCAGTAGTTTCTGAATTGGAACATAAATTAAGCTTTATTGCATAATAAACTATATTTTGTGCCCTTTGCTTTACTTTTGTTTTCAGCATTGGGTTTGGATATGAAACGTCATGCTCGAGGTGAAACTTTTCTGTTATGAGCATTTGGGGGAATGCTTGGAATTGCTAAAATCTATTTTGTCTATGGTCACTTAAAATCTTAGACATGTTACTTCGCTTGATACGTAAGTGTAAAGAAAAGTTATCCAAAATTTGTTATGCGTACTTTGAAAGAATGAGAACAGTCCTCTTGGAATTTTGAACAGCCCAAATGATGTTGTCATTGATATGTTCTCCGGCCATAAAGTGACGATGGTGGATGCACAAGTGGATCTTTGGATCTCTCTCTTCGATCACTGTAAAGAAAGTTACATAAATGTAAAGAAAATAAGTTACAGAATTCATTAAATAGATTTAGATATCTATACAGAGTCTCCGAAAAAGATTGCAATGCGCTTTAATTTGTGTACCTGTTGGAGAGACGTAGGCAATGCAAATTAAAAAACTCTCCAAAATAAGGTAGGGATTAAGAGTATGTTATTCAAACATTCCTGACATTAATTTTCAAAACACATTTAAATATTTATACGGTTCCAGGGTCCTATATGTTATATTCTACTTATAATAAAATACGAAGGCAAGAAACTGTTCGTAATCATGCCGGGTTCGACCACTCTGGTCTGCGAATTGACTGTAGCTAAGCGCCATGTTAGGCTTAATGAAAAACCTATGCTAACATATGACAGCTAAATGATAATTTATTTTACTTGAAATCATGTCTGTTCAGATATTTTGCTATAAAACGTGTATATCATATCCTATTATAATGTTTTAAGTTATTAATTAAAAATCCAGATTAAACATCGGATTCCCAGATATAAACAAACGTACACTGTTGCCATTCAGAATCACAAATGAACGACTCTTTGAAAGCTTTGTGGCGACCCATTCGTGCAGGGTTCTCAAGCTGCTGCAGCTGTGGACAATATCTCATAATGGCTTAATATACTTCAGAATTGAGTACCAGTAGCAAACCATTCATGCAGTCACTCTAGCTTCCTCAACTGTGGACAATTCTCACCAGCTCGACTTACTGGATCTGAGAAATAAAAGCACTCTAACATCACACGACAGTGAATTTTCGAGCTTTTGGCGCCCTAGTTCGATGGTTATGTTTTTCGATGCGAATTTTTCTGATTGCTGAATCGGCATAGTTTATAGATGCTCTCTGACTGGAATCATTTATTAGTTTCTTTTGTGAATGGTAACAGTTTAAAGAACTTCTTTTTTAACTGGGATTTTCGTTGTAAAGAACAGAGCTCTCTGCAACTAAAAACGATATGTTTTAAGTACTTCTCTTTCTGTGCAAGGCACAATATAATTTTGTTTCTACATATTCTAAATCTTATGTTAATGAGATTAATAAAGACGTTTGCTTAACCTACATCACTCTGGAATTTCTTTGCCTACCTTCTACACGCAACTACATTAAGCTGTAGGGATATTTTGGGATAACTTCTTTACAAACATGCTTTCCCCGCATCGCCTACAGCTTCACATCCAATTCTGCTCTTGAAATATTTGTAAAAACGTATTAAAGCTTTTAAATATTTTCATTTTGTTTAAAACCTTCAAAAACTATTTTAGCAGTCATCTATCGACAAGTCCAAGCGTAGGAAAGTATATTGTAGGTAATCATTTCAAAGCGAACGGAGTCGGAGATGCGAACTCCATAGAACTAAATTCCTACTTCCATGGCAAACCCGAGCGTAGCGAAACGCCATGTTAGGCTTAATAAAAAACATATGCTAACATATGACAGCTAAACGATAATTTATTCTGCCTCAAATCATGTCTGTTCAGCATATTTTCATATGAAACATCTATATCAACATTTCTTTAATAAATTTTTTTGCAAACACTTTTTTTAGAAATAACTGTGAAAGCTTTCGTAGGGAGGCTTTGAGGTGATCGATCCAGTATTATATTACGTTTCTTTTTTAAATATTTTGGCGCCATCTAACGCCAGATAATACAAACAAAGGAACTTTCAGTTGGAAAAAAATATATAAAATAACAATAAAGTTGTATAAAAATATATAATATATTGTATAAAATGTCTATAAGCATATTTTTAAAATAAGAAAAATTCAGGACAAATTAATTTATTTCAAGATCAACTATTAAAATCTTCAGCTTAATGTTATTTCTTTCTTGTTATTTCTTTTCTTAGTTATATGAATTTTTAAGATCCTATTTTATATCCACCTAAATTTTGAAATTTTGTTTCCATCGTAAATAAAATGATTTTTTCTTATGAAACGTAATTAAACTATAAGGAATAAATAGTACCGAGTAATTTCAATTTAATTTTGCTTATATAATCAAAAGATGAGCTATGTGGTGGGTCAAGCCCTTTAGAAACTTATTGATAACACTTTTTTACAAAAACTTTCGCACATGGATTATTTTTTAATATTTAATTTGAATGTTTTGTCCAATCGTTGAACTATTTCAAAAATTTAATATTGAGTATAAAAAAAAATCGTTTTCATTTGTATTTGTAGACATCATTTGTCATTTTTAAAATGTACTTTTCTACAAGACATACCTTTTAATAATAAAATCTTCATGCTGTTTGTTTATATGAAGTCTTATGAAAATGCACCGCAGATCAACTATCTGTCATTTTTGACAGGGGTTATATACTAGTATTTAGAATTAAACAAAGTATATATACTCTGACAAGTAAGACAAAAACATTGCGATTCTTCCAGAACCAAAACTGCGCAATTGCCAAATCGCAAAATAATCACAAACTAGGATTGATTTGTGAATGAAAATTTCAGAGTTAATAAGGGAGGTAAATTTGTCTGTACATGATATCAGAACTTCTTACAGTAAAATATTCACGAGACTTGGCTAAATTGTTTACATATGATGCTTTTGATGGGATTTCACTTCTTTTTGTAGGTAATCCCCCTTTTCTTAACTTTGTCCATTTTTTTTCTTTTGTACATTAACCGCTGGTTTTCGCTAATCCCACACCCTGTCTCTATTATTTGAAGTTATAAAAAATTGCAGCCTTAGTTCCGTTGCAAAGTCCTGCAGATAAAAAGAAGTTTCAGATTCCTATGCAAGAACTAAGTTATTGGAGGAGGAAGTTAAAAGTGCTCTCAATTGCTTCCAGGAAAAGTGCTATCGATCTGAGATATCACTCGCAGCCAACCCTAAATTCTTGATATGTGTCATAAAAGTACTGTTTAGGATATAAAGAAAGGCAAAATTAAAAATTGCAGAAAATTCCAACAAATTGAACTATATTTGATTTTTCCATTTGTTTTTTCGATTTTTTTAATTTTTCGATTCTTTTTTCAAAATATCCGGATTATTAAATTTTTTCTTTCTTTGTATCCTAAATCCTACCTTTATATTCAATTTAAAGTTTCTAGGGCTACAAGATCAAATTATTTTCAAACTTTCGATTTTTTACAAATTTTTCGATTTTATGATTTTATTTTAAAATGTTAAGAAATTTTTAATTTCAATCTTTTTTTGAATCCTAAGTACTACCTTTACACCAAATTTTAAGTTTGTATGACCACGCTAAAGAATTATTTTCAATATATCATTTTTTTTTTAATTTCGAATTTTATGAATTTTTCGGATTTTCTAATTTTTTCTTACTTTGTATGCTAAACACTATCTTTATTCCAAATTTCAAATTTCGAGGTCTATGGGATGTGCCTTATCATTTTGATGATCGCTGAGGGAGTGAGTGAGTGTCAAAAAATAGAAACTTTGACTTGAAAGATAGAAACGGGAAATTTGAAAATTTGGTGCCGTTTGCAATGTACTCAAGATAAACGTAATTTCAGGTTTTTACGGAAACTCCAGCGCAAAGATATGTGCGGAGTGGGGGGAGGGGGGGATCAAAAGTGTCCTGAGTTGCTTCCATAAATAGTTTGCCTCCAGATATAAAAAAAAATGCAAGATTCTCAAAATTAAATAATAGGGGGAAAATGTATGAAGAAATGTGGAGGAGAAAATTATGGTACATTCAATTGATTATGGTGATGGAGTGGTATTACCTGGATGGACGTAAGGTAAGTTTAGTTATGTACGGCTGCATTCTTTTGAATGATTATGGCTATGGTGTGGTGTTGTATAGATTAATTTATATACTTACCTTATTTAATAATAATAATAATAAAATATTAACAGGTTGAGTGGCTGGTTATTGGTTTCTAGTGGTTAGTATTTGGTGTATTTTATGGTAATGATGGTTATGGTATAGTATAGAAATATGCATCAGTTGTTAGTTCTTACAGTTAATATGTAATATTTATCAATATATATTAATCTATAAATATATCTAAACTTTTCCTAGTTATTTAAATTTATTTATAATATTATTCTTATATTATTCTTATATTATGTTTAATTAAAGATTTGTGTGTTGAAGTTGTGTGTTGAAGTTGATATAGGGATATGTTTATACATACTTTTATATATCAATATACATATGTTCTTTATTTTTCTACCAATTGGTCATTATTTATAGTTATTAATATTAATTGGTTAAGTTTACTTTTATTTATTCTACATCATTTATAATCTTATAATATTTAGGTTGTATTCTTAAATTACTATTACGAATTTAATTTCTAGTTTAGAATTTTCATATTCCTTGTAATGTGTTATAATTGTCTGAGTGCAACGAAGACTCATACACAGTGCAGTATTACTTTGCCCCATATATAGCTACGATGGATATTAAAACCTTTCATCAAGCATAACTCAAAAAATATTTAACGGATTTCGTTCAAATTTTTACAGCAGGTACCTATAAAGGTGATGTCAAACCGTTTGGAAATTATATTAAAAAATAGATAAAAAGGCACAATTAAATGACATACGTCACGAAAATTTCTGCGTACGTCATTTTCACCGGCGGGGGATTTCGTAGACAATCGGAATTGAAAAGTTCATGGAGTACATGGAGCAAAAAAATATGCACGCACTAATATTCAGCACAATAAAATATATTTCAATTTAGTAGAAATCGAAAATTAATCTGGATTTTTTTCTGTTTGAAAGAAAAACCATGCAATAACTTGGTAGACTTGGTATTAGAGATTTGGCGCAAATCTCAGCAATAGCATCCTTTTTTATTTCGCGTGAGTAAAATTAAAAAAAAAATTCTTTGGTGTTTAAATAAAAGGTTTCGATTTATGGCATTATTGCTTTTTTTTTCTCTTTTTAGCATTTTAAATGGGATTAATGAAAGGCATGTATTTTAAATTAAATGAGTGAAAGGTTTATATTTAAATGAAATGAATTCAATATGAAAATGTTATAGGAACAATATTTGGCGATTTATCAACTGCGCCAGGATAACATAAAAGTACCAATATATCAAACGGTATGTAGTGTGTGAAATGAAACAATTATATTATAATCACCAATCGTACAAGAAAAAAATCTAATATTCTGCATTCAGAGGGAAAAATCCATCTCCTGTGCCGTAAGATTTGGCGAGTTCTTTTTTGGTGATAAGTTTTTCGATGTGATTGTTGGGATCTGCAGGATTTGGCTTACTTTTTCTAAATCTTATTTTTTTTTGCAGATGTAGTATTATGTAAATATATTTTTTTGCAGATATTTTTCTATTTTGTATATTTGGCATTCTATTTTGTATATTTTCTATTTGGCATTTGGAAAAGAGATTTTTACCTTTTTATCTGTGCCTTAAAAAATAAAAAAAGATTTACATATATCAAGCGTATAATGTTATGTTTTGCATTTTTATACGGACCACTTCTCCATTTTTGGATTTTAAATGCTATTTATTATTTACTAGCCGTTTATTAATTGTTTACAATTTACTCCCCTGACAATAACAATTATTTATCACAAAAATGCCTCTTAGGTTTGTTAAATAAGTTTGTTTATGTATTTTCATTACTTATTAAAATATCGAATATGGCGATAAAATTTTATTTTAGCATCGTGCTTAAATTTTTAAGATGGTGCAAAAATATGCTTTAATAAACGTATGTTTGTAAATATTTCAAAAACATGTTTTACCGCTCTCTTGAAAAATTTTGTAAGATGCTAAAACTACCTTTTGGCACCATTTTAAATTTTTTTCGCCAACCGACATAGGATACGAAACTTTTCCCCATTCAGATACACAGGCAAGGCTGGTCTCAAACAAGAGTAAAGCTAGCAACAATATTGTTTTAACTCTATAAGAGTTACAATAATGATATTAAATGCTCCGATTGGCTTTGGGCCCAATTACGAAAGTTTCTCAAAAAAAAACTGTAGCAGAAGTCTTTTACATTTGTTTCAAATGAAGCTCTTTCTACAAGGTATTAGTTAATAATACAAACAACACTAATGACATGGAGGCAAAATTTTTAATTTAAATGTATATATTTGAAACCCTTTCCCCCCTACTCCACCCCCCCCCAAAAAAAAAAAGAAAAAAGAAAAGTCAGTTACAGTAATGAATTTAAAATTTTGTTAAGCCACGCTTTCTGACGTAAGCAATTGGCTGCAAACGCGATAACGAAACTTTCACTTAATAACATGTAGCTAATATAGCCCTCAGGGTACTTTGCAGTTATACAGACCTTGTGGTTTTTTTTAAAAAGCTTCAGACAATTCAGGTTTAAGAAGTTGAGATTTACTGTCAAATGATATAAACAACTATGAACACAAAACTGATGAATTATTATTCAGGTTTATGTATGTATTTAAAAAAAATTGCATCTGATTACACTTATTAGATAAATTACTTCTGTTTGCATTTAATAACTGATAAACGGCTTCTGTATATTAAATGAATTGTTTAAATATTGGGAAGAGGTGGCGAGAGGTATAAAGACGAGTAAACAAACGGGTAGACAGATGGGTAGGGAGACGAGTAGCGACATAGGTAGGCTGACGGGTAGCGAAACGAATAGACAGACGGCTAGAGAGAAAGGTAAAAAGAGGGTTGACAGAAGGGTAGCGAGATGGGTCGCGAGACGGGTAGCGACACCGGTAGACAGGAATGTAGCGAGAAAGGTTGTGAGACGCATAGAGTGGTAAATAAAGAGACGAGTAGAGAGATGAGTACAGAGACGAGTTGACTGACGGGTAATGAGATTGGTAGCGAGTCGGGTACAAAAACAGACGGATAGTGAGACGGGTATACAGACGAGTACAGAGACAGTAGATGGGTACGGAGATGGGTAAGAAGATGGGTAAAGAGGCGTATAGTCAGACGGGTAGAGAGACAGATAGACAAGTTGTGAGACAGATAGACAAATGGGTAGAGAAGTGGATAGAGACACGGCTAGACATACAAGTAGTTAGACGGATATACAGACCGTTAGAGAAATAGATTGGCGGGTAGCGAGACCGGTAGAGAAATATAGAGACAGGTAGAGAGACGTGTAGAGAGATAGACAATCGGTTAGAGAGACGGGCAGAAGAACGGATAGGGAAACAGACAGATTGTGGAGAGACAGACAGACAGGCAAAAGAAAAGTCTGCGGATTGGCGCAGTAAAGGCGCAGGGGGCAGAGCCTCCTAGAGAATAATCAAGAAGTATCTGTTAAGCTTAACTTTGAAATATATATAATTTTTCAATTTTGCCGATATGGAGATTTAATGTAAAAGTTATTTTACAGAAGTCATCGAAAGATTTTTTGTATACTTTAATAGTAATTTAGACTATAGTTTTGCAATCTGGTTTGTAGCAAAGCATGCTATCAATGTGGTTTGAAGTGTAAGAGTTTCTATAAACAGTTATACAAATAATAGATATACAGGGTGTCCCAAAAGTCTCCGTACAACTTCAAAAAATTATTACAAAAAAAAATAATAGGCCTACAGCAAAAATAATTACAACAGTACATAGAATAACTTAAAATTTTTTTTCTACTACCTTAGTATACTTCTACATGAGATCCTTTCGTTGCACGAAGAATATCAAGTCGACATTCCAATTCCATCCACGTGCGTTTCAGCATCATACATCAACAGTAACATCATCTAACATCTAACATCATCTAACATCAACAGTAGTTACAACTGAAGTTAATAGTCTCATGGAATTGAAACAAAAGATTCAAACAGCAGTAGCTACTGTTGATGTTAGCATGAAAAACGTTCGTGGATTGAATTGGAATATCGTCTTGATATTCTTCGTGCTACGAAAGGATCTCATGTTGAAGTTTACTAAGGCAGTACAAAAAAACTTTTTAAGTTACTCTATGCACTGTTGTAATTATTTTTGCTGTAGGCCTATTATTTTTTTTGTAATAAATTTTTGAAGTTGTACGGAAACTTTTGGGACACCCTGTATAATCAAGGAAGAAAAATTTTTAATTCACACACAAAAAAAAAGGTACAACAATGAAATTAAATTTGCGTTACCACGCTTGATAGAATAATCTATTGGCTTCAAATCTAATTACGTAACTTTAAAAAGATTGGCGTTTTAAAAGATCCGGCGTTTTTTTTTTTTTTTCAAGTTTTGCGCAATACGCGCTTAAGAAAATGGGATTCTTTGCCACATGTTAAAAAAAATTATGACAACACATCTGATGAACGGTACTTCTTTTCTATTTTTTTTAACAGTGTATATGAATTTATATATGATATTTTGTAATTATATCATTTAATTTGCTCTTTTTCTTTATATTGTAATTGTTAACCCTATGTTCTCAGCTATATCACTCAGCCTAATCCCTTTGAGGGAAGTCCTAGTTTATTTAAAGTGATATGCATAAATATAATTTAAAGTCATTTCTCCTTGTTTCAAATTGATTTAACATTTTTAAACATATTCTATTTTATTTTTTCATTTTAATTATAGTATTAATTAAAATTTATTATTTTACTTAAGATACAGCTATTTTAAATGTTCCGAGCAATTTAATTATTCATCTTTTATAATTTAAATAACGTAATATTTATCATTATTTTTTAAAACAATGGTAATACCAACTTTACTATACGGAAGTGAGGCATGGACACTCACAAAAAATGATGAAAGACAAATACAATCCTCGGAGATGAAATTTTTGAGGAGTGTGAAGGGATGTTCGATAATGGACAAAATAAAGAATGACTACATCAAAAGAGAGCTTGAGGTTATTGGAAATTACAGAAGGAAATGGAGGGACCACATGGAAAGGATGGATTCTGATCGCATACCAAAAGCAGCCTTTAATTATAAACCAAGGGGGAAAAGAGACAGAGGAAGGCCACGAAAGAGATGGATTGAGGCTAGAACAGGCTTCTAGCCTTAAACCATGTTTTTGGGAAGATGATGAATATTTATCATTGATTAACTATTTTAAATATAAATGGCAGCACTTCAAAATAAATTTAAATGTATTTAATCTCCATGTATGAATCGATTATTATTCCTGGTATCGCGTCAATAAATATAATCTCTTAATTTTGTGCAGCAAATATTTTAATATCACAATTGATTATTATTATTATTATTATTATTACCTTCAGTTTATAAATAAAACAAAAATATTTTTATTGATATATTAGATTTCTTTTTCAATTTCTTAAAATCTTTGATATTTATTTCACTGTAACTTTTAACTGCCAAAGTAGTTACATGTGCTCTAGGATAACGTGGATGTTAACTCGATGAAGTAATTGTGAATATTGAATGGGTACGTTTTGCTTCTGTATTTTTCTGTTTGTTTATCCAGTTTGTTTTTCCAGTTTATGTATATTTCATAATGTTAACTAATATATTTTTTTTGCACCTAGTATGTATAATTATTCAATATCTGTACATTTTTATTGAATAGTTTTTACATGAGTCATCTTGGTTAATCGGGCAGTTTGAGTAATGTAAATTCTGCTCAGCCGTACTTATTCAAATAGAAATCAATTACAATTTAATTATATCTATGGAATATTGCCTTGATAACGTGTTTAACAATATAAGTTTTTATTTGCTTCATGTAATATTTTTACATTCTGCAAAATCGATTTTTTTTTTTTTTTTTTTTTTTTTGCACAGTTTTTCATTTATATTTTTTCACCTTATTTCATTTTGAGAATCTTACATTTTTTAATATATGTCTCTGTATTGTATTATATTTATACGTTCATATCTTGCCGATGTTTCATGTGATTTAATGGTTTTTATACACAGAAGTTTTATTTTATATGTATACAAAAAATATTTAAACACTATGATTAATATGAATTAAACAGGATAATAAAAATGCAAGCACACATCGAATTTTTAAGCAGTTGAAATAAAATATTGATATGAAGTACCCTATAAATAAACGATAAAATGCTATGCGCACCATATTCTACAATAAGCGTCTTGTAGTGCATCTCAGTTATATATATATAAAATTCAATATGTTTGAAATAGAGTCACATCATTAAAATACATTGCAAACAAATTTCTCCAATAAATTATAATGTAGCGGAATTGTTCTGAATGTACCTGTAAAGCAAACAATAAAGGCTATATACACTTCATTTTCAACACCGAACATGCCATGATAAACCTCAATAACATATATCTAGTGCATGGCAAGCCGAGTACATTTATGCGCGTTAGAGCACGGTTAATCGGTAAGACAGACAGATGGACAGATTTATGAACAGTTTTCAAATACATAGGAAAATGGTAAAAAAAAGAGATTTGGCAGAATTCAATAGGATTCAACATAAGCATGAATTGCTTCTACATAATCTTAAAATCCTACGTTATGTCAGCCAATGAAAATATGCATTCCTAATATCCTATCCTAATAATATTATAAATCCGATTGTGTGCAAATGTTAGGCTGAATCCAGCGTCAAAATGGATAATTTAATGATCCTGTATCTTTGGATATAGGTTGATTATAACCCATAAATGAACATAGGCTAGATTTTATTTATTTTATTCAAATATTTTCTTTTATAATTAAAGAATCCATTATTTGTATAGAGAATAAATGGACATTTTTCCATACAATTTAATCATTTTACTTCATCGTTGCTAGGGCTTTGATCGTTGCCAATAAATAAAAACACGGAAAAATAATTTTTCAAAAGAATTAATTTTCAATTGAACGATTTTCACGTGAAAACCGAAAATTAAAAATAATTCAAAAGAAGATGAATTTCCGTGATGTTTGAAACAAAAATAGGGAGTATTTGTTATTATACATGAAGTATGAATATCGGTTACATTAAAAAGAAATTTTTCTGTCAAAAACTGCGTTATAATTAGAAGGAAAAATGCAATTATAATTATATTATTAAAAAATAGATTTCGCTTGAACCATGGAACTATGAAAAGGATCCCCCTCGTCTTGGACAAATATGACGTCATAAATAAAACGCGTATTTTCAAATATTCGTAATAATACAAGGAGCATCAATATCAATGTGTAATGAAAGTAGATGGATAATGGACGTAATATTTAAGATGAAAAACAGAAATATTTTTTATCGATACTGATTAATAATTAGCTTGAATACCAGTTACATACAAATGTGAGTTTTTCGCTAAAATTTACGTCCTGATTGCCAGAAAAAGAAAATTAACAAGAATTATGCCATAAAAAAGAGATTTCTCCGAAGAAAAAGTGACGCCATATTTGAAATAAAACGGGAATTTTCAAATGTGTTTTACAATGAAAGTGAATCAAAGTTTAGAAAGTAGATGAGTTTCACGCCATATTTAAAACGAAAAAATTATTTTTTATTAATCTATACCGATTATTAAACATTAATATCAGTTACATACAGATGACAGTTTTTTGCCAAAAACCACACCATGATTATTAGGAAAATAAAAATAAATACGAATTTATTATATTAAAATATGACCGCCTGTTTGTATTTCGCAACTACTCTTTTCAGATTGTCGAACGCAACGCGATTTACTTAACACCGGTCATCATTGATCCGAGGATGTCATAAACTCTCAGAATTTTAAAAAAATGATTTAAATTCCGAGATATTATTAGTTTTTTTTTTTTTTTTTTTTTTTTTTTTTTTTTTTTTTGTAAATTTTTGTTTCTCTAAAAATGGCAACTAAATTATTCCAATTTTGTGAATAAAAAAGAAGAAATAAAACGGAATAATATATTTTTTCTCATTAAGACAGAAAAAAAGAATTTATTTTCTGTTTGAATAGACGGTGAAAAAAAATCTTGATTACAGTAAATTTCTTTTAAAAATAAGAACGTATTTTCACATATTCAAACTTCATGAATCAATTTATTCTGGAGAACAAAAATCGGCTGTCAACATATTTTCATTTAGAAATAAAGATTTTTTTTTCGGTTATAGATTAAATCAAGGAGGCAATTTTAAGCTCCTTGCATTTAGGTGTACAATTACTGCTCCCTATTCACAAGAATTGAATTTAATGAAAACGAATATACTACTTCCATTATCTTTGAAGGATGGCTATTAAAACGTTTCACAAAGGCGTTAAAAGTAAAATGGTTTACCAGGTAACTTGACATATGTTTTTACACAATTCGCTGATTTACACGATTTTATTTGGCCCGCCTGTTTCCATTGGTTTCAGTTTCCTTTTCGTGATTATTTGTCACAAAATTTCACTTTTTTAAAACTTAGTTATGTCAAGGCCTCTATAACATAGAAATACTGTATTGTCTCCTATGGAATGTGATAAAGAGTCAGTTAATTATTTACGTTTCTAATGATCGGGAATTAAGTATTTTGCTTAATTAATGTATTTATTTTTCTTTTACTGATACGTGAACGAAGTCACGGGTAACAGCTAGTAATATTATAAATGCGAAAGTGTGTGTGAATGTTTGGCTGAAGTAAACGTCAAAATGAACGATTTAATGGCCCTGTATCTTTTCATATAGATGGAGTATAACCCAAAAATGAACATAGGCTAGGTGTTATTTATTATATTCAAATATGTTTCTGAATAATTCAAAATTTCATTTTTTTTTTCATAGAGAATCAATGAATATTTTCCTGTAAAATTTAATTAACCTTTTTACATTGCTAAGCATTATCGTTACCAGTAAATACAAAGCCTGGAATAATATTTTCCGCAACAATTAATTTTCAATTTAATGATTTTCAGGTGTAAAATGAAAATTAAAAAACAATTGAAAAGACGACGAATTGCTGTAATATTTGAAATGGAAATATGGAGTGTTTGTTATTGTACATGAAGTATGAATGTCGGTTACGTTGAGAAGAGGTTATCTAGGAAAACTTGCGATATAAGAAAAAATAAACATAATTATATTATTAATAAAAGCTTTCTGGACCATGGAACAATGAAAATGATCTTCCTTGGGAGCGGGTAAAATATGACGTGATATTGTAAATAAAACAGGCATTTTCAAATATTCCTAATAGTACAAGCAAGCAGCATGAAAATCAGTATATAATTAAAGTTGATGGATAATGACGTCCTATTTAAAATGAAAAACTGAAATAATTTTTATCGCTACTAATTAATAAGCTTGAATGTGAATTAGATACAGATGTGAGTTTTCTGCCAAAATCCACGTTATAATTTCCATGAAAAGAAAATTAACAAGAATACTATCATTAAAAAGAGATTTCTCTAGGAACAAAGTGATGTCATATTTGAAATAAAACGGGAATTTTCAAATATGTTTGTATGTGAATCAATTCCTTACATTAATAATACAATAATCAGTAAGTATAGAAAGTAGATGCATTTCACACCATATTTAAAACAAAAAAATTAAATATATATATATATTTTAACTATACTGATTATATTAAGAATGAAAATATCAGTTACATACATATGAGAGTTTTCTGACAAAATTCACATCATGTATATTAGAAAAAGAAAAGTGAACACGAATCTATTATATTAAAGACTGATTGTCAGTTTGTATTTCGCAACTACTAATCTCATGTTATGGAACACAACGCGATTTAGTTAACACCGGTTATCATTGATCCGAGGATGTCATGTATACTCTCATAATTTAAAATTTTGAATTAGGTTCCGATATTATATTTTTCTTTGTTCTTTTTTCTTTTCTTTTCTTTTCTTGTAAATGTTAACGAAATTTCTTTAAAAACGGCAACTAAATTACTCCGTTTTTGTGAATAAAAAGGAGAAATAAAACAGATTAATATATTTTCTACGCTATTTTCTTATTAAAACTGAAAAAAATAATTTATTTTCAATTTGAAGAGATGGTGAAAACAAAATCTTGACTACAGTAAAATTTTCGAAAAATAAAAAGATACTTCCACATATTCAAACTTTATGTATCAAGTTCACTGCAGAACGAAAATCGTCTGTGAAAATATTGTCATTTAGAAATCCAGATTTATTTTAGCTATCGATTAAACCAAGGAGGCAAATTTAAGCTTCTTGCATTTAGGTGTACAGTTTATTGCTCCCAATTCACAAGAATAAATTTAAAGAAAAAGCATATACTATTTCCAATTAATTATGTTTGAAGGATGGCTGTTAAAACGTTTCACAAAGTCGATAAAATTAAAATGATTTGTTAGATAAAATTGACATTAGATTTTTCCCAATTCGTCGATTTCCACGATTTTATTTGGCCCTCCTTTTTCCATTGGTTACAGTTTCATTTTCGAGATTATTTGGCACCTAATAGAACTTTTTAAAAGCTGAGTTATGTCAATGCCCCTATAACAAAGAAATACCGCATTGTCTCTTATAAAATGTGATAAAAAGTTAGTTAATTATTTACATTTTTAATTATCGGGAGTGAAATATTTTGCTTAATTAATGTATTTATTATTTTTTCAATGTTACGTTAACGAAGTCACGGGTAACAGCTAGTAATATTATAAATGCGATTGTGTGTGTGTGTGTGTGAATGTTTGGCTGAAGTAAACGTCCAATCGGAGGAATTAATGGCGCTGTATCTTTCCATATAGGTGGATTATAACCCAGAAATGAATATAGGCTAGATTGAATTTATTGTTTTTCAAATATTTATTTTAATAATTAAAAATTTCATTATTTTCATAGAGAATCAATGGTTATTTTTCCTGTAAAATTTGATTAAGTATTTTAAATTGCTAAGCATTATCGTTGCCAATAAATACAAAACCTGGAATAATAATTTTTTCTCTACAATTATTTTTCAATTGAACGATTTCCACGTAAATATGAAAATTAAAAAGAATTTAAAAGAAGATGAATTGCCATGATATTTGAAATGGAAATATGCAGTATTTGTTATTATGTATGAAGTATTAATATCGGTTACGTTGAGAGTAGATTTTCTGTCAAAGACTGCGTTAAAATTAGAAGAAAAAAATAACCATAATTATATTATTAAGAAAAGATTTCGCTTGGACCATGGAACTATGAAAAGGATCCTCCTTGACTTGAACAAATATGACGTCATAAATAAAACATATATTTTTAAGTGTGTAATAATGCAAGGAGCATGAATATCAGTATATAATGAAAGTAGATTGATAATGGACGTCATAATAAAGATGAAAAACTGAATTTTTTTTTAATCGATACTGATTAATAGCTTCAATATTAAGCTTCAATATTAGTTACATACAGATGTGAGCTTTCTGTTAAAATTTACGTCATGACTGCCAGGAAATGAAAATTAACAAGAATTATATCATTAAAAAGAGATTTATCTGGAGAAAAAGTGACGTCATATTTGAAATAAAACGGGACATTTAAAGTATGTTTTAAAAGGAGCGTGAATCAATTTCGTATATTAATAATACAAGGCTCACTACGTATAAAAATCGGACGAGTTTTACCTCATATTTAAAACGAAAAATGTTTATTTATCTATACAGATTATTAAACATGAGTATCAGTTACATATAGAAGAGAATTTTCTGCTAAAAATCACATCATAATTTTAAGAAAAAAAAATGAACACGAATCTATTATATTAAAATCTGACCGTCTGTTTGTATTCCGGAACTACACCTCTTAGAGCATCGAACGCAACGCGATTTACTTAACACCGGTTATTATTGATTCGAGGATGTCACACAAACTCTCAGAATTTCAAAAATTGAATTAGATTCCGATATATATATATATATATATATATATATATATATATATATATTGTAAATTTTAACGAAGTATCTGTAAAAAAGGCAGGCAAGTAAATTACTCCATATTTGTGGATATAAAAGGAGAAATAAAACAGATCAATATATATTTTACGCTATTTTGTCATCAAAACTGAAAACAGAATTTATTTTCAATTTGAATGGGTGGTGAAAACAAAATCTTTTTTGAGTAATTTATCCGAAAAATAAAAACATATATTCACATATTCAAACTTCATGAATCAATTTATACTGCAGAATAAAAATCGTCTTTCAACATATTGTCATTTAGAAAACAAGATTTGTTTCAGCTATACATTAAACCAAGGAGGAAGAATTGAATTTAAAGAAAAGCATATACTATTTCTCAGTTAATTATTTTTGAAGGAGGGCTGTTAAAACGTTTCCCAAAGATGTTAAAAGTAAAATGGTTTATCAGGTAAAAATGACATTTATTTTTACCCAATTCGTCGATTTCCACGATTTTATTGGGCCCACCATTTTGCATTGGTTGCAATTTCATTTTTGCGATTATTTGGCACAAAATTTTACTTTTTAAAGATTGAGTTGTGTTAAGGTTCCTGTAATAAAGAAATACCGTATTGCCGCCTATGAAATGTGATAAAGAGTTAGTTAACTATTTACGTTTTTAATTATCGGGGGTGAAATATTTTGCTTAATTAATGCATTTATTCTTCTTTAAAAGTTGCGCGATCGAAGTCACGGATAACAGCTAGTGTATAGATAAAGTATATTTCAATTAAAATACTCATGTAAAATTTCAAACCATGTGTAACAAAGAAATCGGAAATGAGTTGGACTTTTTTTGAAAAATTCGAACCTCTAATACACCGAAATAATCTGAATTCACTTATATTGTTAAGAAGAAAGCCCGTATAAGATATTAAAACACATACATGTACATAAGGATTGGGAATAATTTTATTTCAAAATTTGAAATGTACCATTGTAGTAGTTTTCTTATTGTTATAGATTCCAATTTAATTTTAACTAGTATAATTTGTGTAATGAATCAAAGAGAATATTTTATTTTATTAAGGTTGTTTTTCACTAAAATTAATACAGAAGACCAAACAAAAAACGAGTTCTAGAAGCTTTCATATTTACAGCTTTCAACTTTTCAACTCATTTCGCCAAGTAGTTTTCGAGTTATGCATTCAAACCTACCCTTATTTCGAAATATTTTGCTACGAGTAGAGTTCTAAATTTTAAACCTTTATAATTGCTAAACTGTTCGGACGAATCACTTCCCGTTCTGTATTCGGATGTACGATTTAACAAAGAGTCCAAATATACTTTCAAAATTGGATGCATTGTCAAAATGTTCGTATTGAAAATTTCAAAGTTTGGTACAATTTCCCTATGAAGACTGTCCTCTAAGCTAATTTCTTCTCAACATAAATTGAATAAACACATATTTCCTAGTTAAAAATCGCTATTTTCGTGTTTCTCCGAAACTTTTAGAATTGGACTAATAAAGATCGTTCAAAAATTAACTTTTTGTTTGTGCGGGGGGGGGGGGGGGGTGCTGTGCTAATGTGAAAATTAGTTTTAGTCCACAGCATAAAATTTTCATTCTGCGCGAACATTAGTAACATTTTCGAAATGTAAAAACATAATGAAGATTGAAGAAAATGCTTAAAGAGTATTATGATGAAACTCATATACCGTTAAGATAATTTATTTTAAGTTAATATGTTACTAAATTTAGATATTAAATTATTTTAAGCTAAAATATTATTAAATTCGTTTGTTCAATTAATTTTTCTATTCAAAATCTATTTCTTTTAACTTAAATCTCATTAAATCTAATCCCCGCTAAAACTTTATTTAATATATGCGTTACAGTATTCCTTTTATAAGTCTGTAATCTACTCTTTGTGTACATCTGAAAATAGATTGTACAGAAGTCTGTTATGCTTTGTTCAAACTATAACAAAAAGCATATTTATCTAAATTAATTCATCTGCTTTTTCCTAACTGAATCGATATTAGATATACAAAAGAGGATGCAGAAACCCCATGTATGCATAATTTCCAGCTGCTTCCACGATTGCTTGGATATTTCTTTTATAACTGAATTTTCATGTCACTAATTTTATTAAAAATTGCCAAATTTGATACTATTGGAGTGTTTGTGTTTTGAAAATTTAACATTGCCCTCTGTCTAACTGTTGTTTCTGACCGCGGATCCTTGCCTCGAACTTATTTCTGTTTGGCGGTCTAGATTAGACCGAAGTTTGGTCATTTTATCTCTCTCTCATGTCTTTGCAACATCTAAAATTTTTGCTGAAACGAAAGCCACGTCTGCATTATTTCTGACTTTTTACCAATAAATAATATGTATACTTCCATGGACAACTCTTTCTTGCTGATTCCAGTCTTAGCATTTTCAGGACGAGAATACTCGGTTATTTGGACTATACAAGGCAACCCAATATATATATTTCACGGTGTCGCGTCAATTCGTCGCGCACAATTCTTCGCGGAACAATTCATCGCGCACAATTTATCGCAGCGTCAATTCGTCGCCGAGATGAATTGTCGTGGTGTCAGTTCGTCGCAACGAAAATGTTTTTGAAGGCTATGATAATAAAATAAAGATAATTTAGTAAAATTATTTCATGATAATTTGTTTTTTAGATATGATCGCATGTAAATTGTTAGTTATAATTCGCTATATCTAAAAAACCAATTATCATTAAACATTTTTACTAAATTATCTTTATTTTATCATCATGGCCCTCAAAAACATTTTCGTTGTGACGAATTGACGTCGCGACGAATTGACACCACGATGACGAATCGACGCTGCGATGAGTTGTCGCCGCGACGAATTGTCGTTGCAATGAATTGTGCGCGACGAATTGACACAGAACCATGTTTCACGGATCAAACAGTAATTTATATTTGAACATTTCTGCAGTAATCTAAGCACATACAGATTCGATTATTTTCTTCACAAAGATACATTAGGGTGCATCTTACCTGAAATGATTTCGTCAATCACAAATGTGTCATCCTGGTGGCAGAAGGATAAGAAGGCGTCAAACATTTTGTCATAATCGAGGTCCTTCTCTTTGACGAAATTGAAGCCGTGGAAATAAAGTAACGCCTTTAAGCTGAATTCATATTTCCTGTACATGATTGTGGCAGCTAAGCAAAGTATTATGACAGCTGAAAAGAAAAATATGTATCGTCATATATTATTTCTGATGTCAACCTCCCCTTTTCTATGCGCATACAAAACTCCTAGTCAGCTAGTTATTAATAAAATATGTTTTCAAAATAAACCGTTGCTTACGTAACATAGCATTTTGTTAGAAAAGTAGTTTCTGAGATATAAACATTTTATCTCTTATCATGAGTCAACCTAATAATCCTCCGACTGCAACGAGGTGATGAAATGGAACACGTACGCCATCAATGAAGTATTTTCTACATCTGTGAAATACTCATTAAAGAACTGCTGACTCGTGTGACCTCAAAAGTTCAAAGCTCAATGACGTAAAACTTGACTATGTTTCTCTCATCTAAGAACTAAATATTCAGTCTCTAACTAACTCTCTTTAAATAAAGAACAGCAGAAAATTCTCTGCAGATAAATGTTTTAACTTTTAATAGTTTGATGTAAAATTAATAATTCTTTTCTTTTATTTAATAGTGATTAAATAGTTCAATTAAACAAATCTTGCAGTTTAATTACTTTCGTGAGATACTAGTGTTTGTGGACTCATCACATCATCGGAAAACGGATTACGTAAAGTTCTGTCATATTTCTTTGGATTAATCACTTATATTGGATTAATGATGCACCTCGGTGGACTTAACAGGTATGAAAAACTTTCATTACCTTAATTACTGTTATGAAGTTTTAAGTGATTTTAACTAACATTAGAAGAAGCACCAATTGCCGTAGTTCACATTTTCTATTACATTATATGTCAATAAGCCAAGAAAACTAAATCCAGGTTAGAAATGGAAGGGTGGTGATGGTGGTGGCGGTGTGAAGCGAATTGTCGATATATGCTTTAATATATTTTTTTTAATTCAATTAAATCGAAGAACTTTGAAAATATCGATTGCGTATGAGTTATTCAGTTTATGAATTTGTTAAATATTTATAAAATAATCAATTGTGTAGCCTGTAAAATTGATAAGCAATGATTTATTTTTTTTAACTCAACTCTTTTCTCATATATCCCCAGTCGAATCTATACACAAAACAGCATCAAGACATATTAAAATTTAATGTATCAATATAAATTTATAAGGCAAAAACCAATTCAAACGTATAGCAAACACACAGCCGAACTCTATGTTTGACAGTGAGCAAATGACACAACACGAATTCTCCTTGTGTTTAAAACAGCGTCATGATACGGCCAAGAAGGTTTCGCTCGCAGGCTGTTACTGTGATTTCAGTCGCCACTCTGCAACGTTTTACCACGTAAACTGTACACTGGCCTCTCTTACCACATTTCACCTTACCAATTTTTATATTAATTTAAACTAGTCGGATATGCCAATCCCAAAATTTTATTATATCTCATACATGTTAATACATCAAAATTCTCTATCACAGCGACTATAAAATCAATATTTTTCGTCATTTTGTTGTACATGAGCTGCGTGTGAATCGCCGGGTTACCTGGATACGAAGCAGTTAATGTACAACACAACTACTAGCCTAGTCAAATAAGGTGAAAAAAGGGGTATACGAAAAATCGAGAAATCCTATCACAGTGCTTTCACTCTAAAAACGATATTTTCAAAACTGATCAAAAATTACTCAAATCTGAGTACGTCGCTTAGTCAAAATGGCTCCGAATCAAAATGTCTCAAGTTTGAAACATGTATATACTCATTTCTGAACACATGCATACACTCAAAAATGAAACATTATGTGCTCATATTTGAGTAAGTCCATGTTTCAAAAATGAGTTTGAACTGATCCTAAACATTTTTGAGTATGTAGAGTATGAACTGACCTCTATGTGCTCAGTTTTGAGTATGCCCATGTTTCGATATATTGAGTATTTCTGGTGTTTCAGAATTGAAAGTATTGGGTCGTCCTATTTGAAACAAAAAGTTTCAGATCAAAATGAAAGCTTCGTTTTACTCAGATATGAAAGTGTCATTTTTCTCAGTTTCTTCTGGCGGAATAGCCCCAAAATTAACTGGGATCAGCTGGCCGTAACAAAAATCTTAAAAATGAAATTTGGTTCAATTCTATGCATAACGTCATACACCTTTTGAACCTAAAATAATAAAAGTGGCACAAAAATTGCTAGTACTGCGCCCCTCCCTGCGGAATATCTCCAAATACAATTGGTATCTGCTGGCCATAGTCAAAAACCTATAAATCAAATTTGTTTCAATATGGCTGCTTGATTTAAATATGCTGATCTCTTTCGATTATACCATGAGGACGGACACATGGACAGACAGACGTTTCATAAAAACGTGTTTTTCGAGATCTCTGACCCCTAAAACGTCTAAATTCATCGAAAACCGGAAGTCAAATAAAACTTCGATTACAATAGTATTTTCTATTATACTTGTAGATAGAAGAAAATAGAAATGTGTGGAGTTTTTTAGAGTCTATAAAATAAGGCCATTCTTACGAAAAGGAAACACCTGAAATATTGTACTTACTTAGTACACCGATAGATGATGGAACTATTAAATCAAATTTGTCTCAATATGGCTGTTTGATTTAAATATGCCGATCTCTTTCGATGATACCATGAAGACGTACACAAGGACAGACAGACGTTTCATAAAAACGTGTTTTTCGAGATCTCTGACCCCTAAAACGTGTAAATTCATCGAAAACTGGAAGTCGAATAAAACTTCGATTACAATAGTATTTTCTATTATACTTGTAGATAGAAGAAAGTAGAAATGTGTGGAGTTTTTTAGAGTCTATAAAATAAGGCCATTCTTACGAAAAGGAATCACCTGAAATATTGTACTTACTTAGTACACCGATAGATGATGGAACTATTAAATCAAATTTGTCTCAATATGGCTGTTTGATTTAAATATGCAGATCTCTTTCGATGATACCATGAAGACGTACACAAGGACAGACAGACGTTTCATAAAAACGTGTTTTTCTAATTTTTCCCTGACCCCTAAAACTTGTAAATTAATCGAAAACCGGAAGTCGAATAAAACTTCGATTACAATACTATTTTCTATTATACTTGTAGATAGAAGAAAGTAGAAATGTGTGGAGTTTTTTAGAGTCTATAAAATAAGGCCATTCTTACGAAAAGGAAACACCTGAAATATTGTACTTACTTAGTACACCGATAGATGATGAAACTATTAAATCAAATTTGTCTCAATATGGCTGTTTGATTTAATATGCCAATCTCTTTCGATGATACCATGAGGACGTACACATGGACAGACAGACGTTTCATAAAAACGTGTTTTTCGAGATCTCTGATCTCTAAAACGTGTAAATTCATCGAAAACCGGAAGTCAAGTAAAATTTCGATTGCAATATACTATCTTCTATTATACTCGTAGATAGAAAAAAGTAGAAATGTGTGGAGTTTTTTAGATTCCATAAAATTAAGCTATTCTTACGAAAAGAAATACCAGAAATATTGTACTTACTTAGTACACCGATAGATGATGAAACTGTTAAATCATTTTCGTCTTTCGGACAGAGGTCGTGATCGTTTAGTTTCCATATAACTTTACCATTGAGGGGGTATTTTCCTCTACCACTTGTTTCACAACGAACACTTTCAATGTCTTGAATCTATATGGATAAAATAAATGAAAATACACATGAGTTCAGTTTTTTTACTCGATATTTCCGTATTGACAGGGTGTTTTCTCATATCGTCGTCCCATACCTAATTCTTTACCTGTTTGATTTTGAAATATGGTTTCAATTGCAAAAATATTTCAATTCAATTTAAGTCAAAATTGCATCCATTTTTACACACTTTTATTTAGCTTAACTTAGTTCATGCTGTAAAGATAGAATGCTGTAATCAGTTTTTCAATCACTTCCGGATACGCTAGAATTATAAAAGTTATGCAGGCAGGTGTGTTTTAGATTATAGTGCAACATATAAAAAATTGTAGAACTTAAATATAAATTAAAAAATCTAATTTTAAGGCATTTTTCTGTTAGCCGGGCGTGGGTGATCAATCGCCAAATATTCTTTAGGATTATAAACGTTTACGAGTTAAAACAACAATAGAGTTAATGATGCGCCACAATTACGCTCACCAAAATATGACAATTGGCTTTAAAACTACAACAACGAGATATTTTAAACACTAAAATTTAGATAATATAAATAAAAAATAAAGAGTGTAATATATATATTCTTTAAAATATTCTTTTTTTTACGTGTCAAAAGAAAACAATAAAAGCGGATAACAAAAATTGAGTGTATAAAATAAACTATCCTTATCAATTTATATTTGGTCTGCTTTCGTTTGCATTGTAACACTTACCTTAATTTTCTATGCGTAATCTTTACGCGTAGTATAGGAGCTCTAAATCGAGCAATATTTATAGGCCTTTCTTCCATTAAAGAGTAACGTCACTTTGACGTGGTGAAAGCTAAGGTATTTTTTATGATATTTTAAAAAAGGAATACGAGATGTTTATTAATTTTCATTCACACTAAATTAAGAGGTTAGATCAGATATAAAGGAATTAGTTTCAATAAATTAATTTTTAAATGTTATTTACTGAAATTACAGAGGGTGTTCGCACTCAGTTTAGATGGGTGTTTAGATGGTTTTCAAGGTACTTACAGAACTATCTTACATAAGATATTTGTGTTTTAAATGTTCAGTTTAGTAACCCTTATTCTGACCTACCTTTCTACAGCGTAATTTCCATGACATTAATACCTTTTGTAATTGTGGAAAAGGTATTTTGGCTCATTCCTCTTGAACAGGTTTCCAAATTCCATGAAAGTTTGTAGGTCGATGTTTGGTTAACGCGCTTTTTAAAATTCGAAAAGCACAAAATTCCATGGGTGATACATCAGTAGATTTAGCAGGTGTATCAATGAAGGGTATACCCCTGATACCCGTTTTCTCGTCAAAAACCAAGCATTTATACTAACTGTGTCACACAAATCGCAATTTTAGAATTTTTTTGTTCTTGCATCCTTTTACATTTCGATTTTTAGAAAAATGTTCTGGATGATCACTTACTTTTCTAGAGTAACAGCCGTGCCAAATTTCACATATCTAGCACAAACAATTCCTAATTAATTGTTTTTAGATCATTTTCAGATCGTTTTCCACTCATTTCATCCTTTTAAATTTAGAATTTCTTTAGAAATCGTTCGAGAGCATTTACATCCCCCCAAAAAGATACACCATGCCTAATTCCAAGTTTCCATACCAACTGTATCACGCAAATCGCAATTGTAGAACGTTTTTATTATTATTAGCCACCACAGGGAGGCTTATTCTTTAATCTCTATCATTTTTCATGTTTATGAAACGTCACAGCAATCCATCGTTGCCACATGTTAATCTCGGAAAATGAAACATTTGAAGTTACTGAAAAAATTAATAGCTCAAAAAGTATGTCACAAAATTGTTAGACAAACTGCATTAGAAAGGTAAAAAAATGTTTTTTTTCTTGATGTAAATTTCAAATCGAATGATTATGCCGTTTTTCAAATAATGAATTTCAAAAATTACCAAACTTCACAATGAAGTATCATAACGAAACATTCACGCATAAAAAGATAATGACAACAGTTGTTGCTTTCGGCCAAGAATGGACCAAACGATGTTCGCATTTTACTATTTTAGCCGTTTTTAACGAAATTCTGTAACTTTAGAAGAATTTTTCTTTGAATAGGCAATAGAAATGCATAAAATCGTTACAAAAATGTTAAAATTACAAAAAAGGATAGATGCAAATTATCAGATATGAAAAATAAAAAAGAAATTTGGTACTTTCGTGTTATAGCAGCCATCAAGCATGAAATATTTTTGTTTCTGTTTTATTAATACACTAGCAAGCTACGCCCGCTACGCTGGTCAATTTCTCTTAACGAACCTTTAATCAAACAAAGTATTGACATTTCATAATTCACTTTTATATTTTAACAGAATAAGGCTACTATAATTTGTGACTCGTTCTATAGCCAATATACACGTTAGGACACGTCGCCCTTATCATTATCTTTTTACGCGTGAAGGTTTCGCTATGGTACTCCATTGTGAAATTTGGTAATTTTTAAAATTCAATATTTGAAAAATGGCATAATCATTAGATTTGAAATTTATATCAAGAAATATACAATTTTTTATCTTTCAAACGCAGTTTGTCTAACAATTTTCTGACAAATACTTTTCGAGCTATTTTTTTCAGTAACTTAAATGTTTCATTTTCCGAGATTAATCTGTGGCAAAGATTAGCGAAAAACCCAGTTGTCAGCAACGCATAGCTTTATATTAAAGAGGATGTTGGAGCAGGGATTGTTACCATCACTTTTGAAATCGGTTCTGTAGTTCCAGAGATTCCATAGAAATTGTAATTTAGAATGATTTTAGAATGCTTTTCGCTCATTTCCCCCTTTTAAATTTCGATTTTTTTTTAAATTTATTCTTAGAGAGCATTTACATCTTATAAGTAACTACAATAGCAAATTTCAAATTTCTAGCTCCTTCAGTATAAAAAAAGTCGCAATTTTCAAACATTTTTCACTTCTGCACCCCATTGGGGTTAGTGGCACCGACATAAAATATAGCCTATGTTGGAGCAGAGAAGGTCATCAAAAATTTGCCACCATCACTTTTGAAAAGAGTTCGGTAGTTCTAGAGATTCCATAGAAATTGTAACTTAGAATGCTTTTAGAATGCTTTTCGCTCATCTCACTGTTTTAAATTTCGAATTTTTGAGAATTTGTTCTTAGAGAGCATTTACATCTTATAAGTAACTACCATGCCAAATTTCATGTTTCTAACACCTTCAATATCAAAAAATCGAAATTTTAGAAAGTTTTTCGCTCTTGCACCCCTCCGCCCTGTGGTAGTGGCACGGACGTAAAATATAGCCTATGTTACAGCAGAGATTGTTAACATCAATTTGCCACCATTACTTTTAAAAACGGTTCTGTAGTTCCAGAGATTCCATTGAAATTGTAATTTAGAATGTTTTTAGAACGCTTTTCGCTTATCTCACCGTTTTAAATTTCGAATTTTTTAGAATTTGTTCTTAGAGAGCATTTACATCTTATAAGTAACTACCATGCCAAATTTCCTGTTTCTAACAACTTCAGTGTAAAAAAATCGATATTTTAGAACGTTTTTTGCTCCTGCACCACCCTGTGATTAGTGGCACTGACATGAAATATAGCCTATGTTACAGCAGGAACTGTAACCATAAATTTGAGACCATCACTTTCGAAAACGGTTTTGTAGTTCCAGAGATTCCATAGAAATTGTAATTTAGAATGTTTTTAGAACGCTTTTCGCTCATCTCACCCTTTTAAATTTCGAATTTTTTTAGAATTTGTTCTTAGAGAGCATTTAGATCTGATAACTAACTACCATGCCAAATTTCAAGTTTCTAGCTCCTTCAGTATAAAAAAAAACTCGCAATTTTCGAACATTTTTCACTCCTGCACCCCATTGGGGTTAGTGGCACCGACATAAAATATAGCCTATGTTGGAGTAAGGAGTGTCACCATAAATTTGCCACCACCACTTTTGAAATCGGTTCTCTGGTTCCAGAGATTCCATAGAAATTGAAATTTAGAATGTTTTTAGAACGCTTTTCGCACATTTCACCCTTTTAAATTTCGATATTTTTTATTTTGTTCTTAGAGAGCATTTACATCTTATAAGTAAATACAATGCCAAATTTCAAATTTCTAGCTCCTTCAGTTTAAAAAAATAAGGCAATTTTAGAACGTTTTTTGCTTCTGCGCCACCCTGGGATTAGTGGCACCGACGTAAAATATAGCCTATGTTGGAACAGGGATTGTCATCAAAAATTTCCCACCATCACTTTTGAAAAGGGTTCGGTAGTTCTAGAGATTCCATAGAAATTGTAATTTAGAATGCTTTTCGCTTATCTCACAGTTTTAAAGTTCTAATTTTTTTAG
Source organism: Maratus michaelseni (assembly GCA_963931845.1). Lineage (NCBI taxonomy): Eukaryota > Metazoa > Arthropoda > Arachnida > Araneae > Salticidae > Maratus > Maratus michaelseni. The sequence goes on along the minus strand of OZ007597.1, from coordinate 2,886,756 downwards.
AATTTGTTCTTAGAGAGCATTTACATCTTATAAGTAACTACCATGTCAAATTCCATGTTTCTAACACATTCAGTATAAAAAAATCGAAATTTTAGAAAGTTTTTCGCTCTTGCACCCCTCCGCCATGTGATAGTGGCACCGATATAAAATATAGCCTATGTTACAGCAGGAACTGTAACCATCAATTTGCCACCATCACTTTTGAAAACGGTTCTGTAGTTCCAGAGATTCCATTGAAATTGTAATTTAGAATGTTTTTAGAACGCTTTTCGCTGATCTCACCCTTTTAAATTTCGAATTTTTTTAGAATTTGTTCTTATAGAGCATTTACATCTTATAAGTAACTACCATGCTAAATTTCATGTTTCGAACACCTTCAGTGTAAAAAAAAAAAATCTGAATTTTAGAACGTTTTTCGCTCCTGCATACCCCTGGGAGTAGTGGCACCGACGTAAAATATAGCCTATGTTTGATCAGGGACTGTCACCATAAATATTCCCCCATCACTTTCGAAAACGGTTCTGTAGTTCCAGAGATTCCATAGAAATTGTAATTTAGAATGTTTTTAGAACGCTTTTCGCTCATCTCACCCTTTTAAATTTCGAATTTTATTAGAATTTGTTCTTAGAGAGCATTTAGATCTTATAACTAACTACCATGCCAAATTTCAAGTTTCTAGCACCTTCAGTATAAAAAAATCGAAATTTTAGAAAGTTTTTCGCTCTTGCACCCCTCCGCCCTGTGGTAGTGGCACGGACATAAAATATAGCCTATGTTACAGCAGAGACTGTTAACATCAATTTGCCACCATCACTTTTGAAAACGGTTCTGTAGTTCCAGAGATTCCATTGAAATTGTAATTTAGAATGTTTTTAGAACGCTTTTCGCTGATCTCACCCTTTTAAATTTCGAATTTTTTTAGAATTTGTTCTTAGAGAACATTTACATCTTATAAGTAACTACCATGCTCAATTTCATGTTTCGAACACCTTCAGTGTAAAAAAAAATCTGAATTTTAGAACGTTTTTCGCTCCTGCACACCCCTAGGAGTAGTGGCACCGACGGAATATATAGTCTATGTTGGATCAGGGACTGTCACCATCAATTTTCCCCCATCACTTTCGAAAACGGTTTTGTAGTTCCAGAGATTCCATAGAAATTGTAATTTAGAATGTTTTTAGAACGCTTTTCGCTCATCTCACCCTTTTAAATTTCGAATTTTATTAGAATTTGTTCTTAGAGAGCATTTACATCTTATAAGTAACTACCATGCCAAATTTCATGTTTCTAGCTCCTTCAGTATAAAAAAAATCGAAATTTTAGAAAGTTTCTTGCTTCTCCCTCCCCCGGGGGATAGTGGCACCGACATAAAATATAGCCTATATTGGAGCAGGGATTGTCACCATCCATTTGCCACCATCACTTTTGAAATCGCTTCAGTAGTTCCAGAGATTACCACCTACAAACAAACAAAAAAACAATCTTTACTACTTTATAATATTAGTATAGATTTCATTAATTAAAATAAAAATTGTGTCCTTACATTCTTATATTTTATTTATTTATTTATTTTGACATTCCAATGGCAACGTTCTCCCGTTTATTTGTCGTTACAGTTTGGCGATAGTTTTTTGTTATGAAAAGTGGTCTACGGGATAACAGAGAAGTACCCAATATGGTAGCTAAAAAGCCAATTGGCGAGGTATCTGATCGCGGAAAATTAGCCCGAAATCATATGAATAACTAACTACCAAAAGAAAAGGGGAAACATGGCTGAAGACTGAAAAAAAATAAAGAAGCAATATATAATACTAAACAGACCTTCGAAACTTTATTTTAGCAATCACGTTTGATTTTAAATCGTGGCGTTTGTAATATCCATAAGAATAATATTCCATTCCCAATTGAACAGTTAATGTTTCTATCTGTAAAAATAAACAAAAGAATTAAATAAGAAATTTATTTAATTTTAATTTCTTCCATTGCTATAGTAACTTATATATTTTCAGAAATTATCACTTGTATTGTTAGAATTGTTAGATTTTGAAGTCAGATTTCGCCAAATTAGAAAAATGTGCAATATCTCACGAACTATTTGACTTAGGAGTATTTAATTGATACCATTCGATTCAGCATACAAAAATACATTAAAATATGTTATCATTTGTCACGTAACTATAATACCCTATTTTTAAGGAATTTTTTTAAAGTTTGTTCCCCTTTTTACCCTCCTTAGGGGTGGAGTTTTTGAAAATCCCGTCTTAGTGCGCATCTACATACTAAGAAGTATTTTTCCTGCAAGTTTCGTCTTTGTAGGTTCAGTAGTTTTGGCTGTGCGTTGATCATCTAGCCAGAAATGACTTCCTTTTATATATATAGATTGTAAATTTGGTACTTTCGAGTTATAGCGGCTTCCAAGGATGGACTACCAAGCGGCCAAGATTTATCGCCAAATTATAAAGCATGTATGACATTATAATAATATATGATATATATATATAAAGAACATTTCTGTACGTATGTGGCCAAGTTATAGCCATATATGATGCTTATATGATGTATATATATGACATGTGTATGTGATGCATATACGACATATAAAACATAAATAATATGTGTATAATGACGTATGTGGCACATATAGGAGTGTTTGGAATATATATATGCGTATATAGGATGCCTATATAAGCTTTGCGATGATCTTGGCGAAATCTTAACTGCAACCTTGGCATAATCATGGAAAAGGTTCAGTAAGACCTTTTTGGTGCTCCCTACAAATATAAACCCCATGTAAACCCCTTCATGTAACATATCAATAGATAGATCTCGTCAAGCACTATGGGCTGGTTTTTCTCTCCGCCTCTCATTCCCCCCTCCTTTAAGAAACATAGTTCTCTGTTTCAACTCTTTTTAAATTTTAGTTTATCCCATCTTTCTCAGCCCCTTTAACCCCACAGAGGACGTAGGCTTCTTCTAAAGGATCCAACGAAGTTAAAATCGTCAAGGCCGATATTTCTAAGAGGGTCCCGAGGCCCTATCTCCCATAGGACCGGAGTTACCCCACCACGGGGGAGACATTCAAGGTGTTCAAACCTCGTCATGTACCATATCAAAAGTTTGATCTCATCAAGCACTTTTTTCTGGTTCTACTCTCCCCCTCCTTCTCTTCCCCTCCTTCTCGCCCGTCTCCTGTCAAGAGCCCTTTTCTTATTTATTTTTTTCAATTTCTCATATTTATTTTAGTCTTTATCATTTTTCTCTGTTCCTATGGGCCAGACAACTCCAAAATATCACCAAAATTAGCTGTAAACCGCCAAAAGGTATTCCATCCCCCCCGCTTCTTTTGGCGCCCTCGGTTTTTACGTATCTCTCTTGGGGGGCCCGTCAGAGGGGCGAAAATGGGGATCCCTTTTAAAGTCCCATCTCTCAATTGCAAGTGAGGATTCATTTTAAATCGGATCTTGTAGAGCAATTGTGTTTTGTATAGCTCCCCCCACCACTTTCCAAGATCCAGTCAATTAATGCTAACTCATCATTTGTTAAACAACTTCCCTTAGCTGTATCCATCATAAAAGCTGCTATCATAGAACTTTTCATTACCTTTTTTAGGTTATCTATTAAGTGCTAAAATGCCTTGAACCATTAAAAACAGTTTAAAGGGTGTCATTAAGTCAGCAAATTTGTAAACAACAACTACCTCGCTACGTCTCAGCCCATTGGAGCCACATCTTTTTACTATTATATTTATTTAAAATACTTCTAGTCACCGAATCTTTTTAAAACTTTGTGTGTTCGTGCCTAATATGTTCCGCCAGCCTCACAAAAAATCTTAGAGCGCTAACTAAATTCTAAAGTGGAGAAGCTGGCTTATGCTAACAAACACTTTTTTTTTTTTGACGAGTTAGATTTGGCTGAAAAAATCTCAACGATAAAAGCCGTGGGTGACCAATCTATATTCTGTCGTAAGGTAGAATTTTTCCCGCTTGTTATTATTTTTTTCTCCTGCAAACAGTTCTGGACTAGCATTAATATCATCTCTAAAGTGACAACCATGCCAAATTTCATGTTTCTAGCCCTAACTGTACAATTAAATTGTAATTAAGAACGTTTCTTTTCCTTTCTCTTTTTTAAATTTCGAACTTTTTAGAAAACATTTGTAGAAAACATTCATTTACATCTTTTTAAAGTACCCGCTAGACCAAATTTCAAATTTCTAGAACCAACAATATCGCAGAAACCGCAATTTTAGAGTGTATTTTGTTATTGCACCCTTTTGGAAATTGTTGTACCGAAAAAATTGTTTGGAAATTGTTGTATAAAATATAGCCTATGTTATAGAGGAGATAGTTACTAGAATTTTGACACCATTATTACGGTTTTATATTTAAAAATTAAAAACAGAACTATTATAAGATCACTCATGTGTCTTATTTTTCTGGCACTCAGCGACGTAGAATCATCTAAGGATTGTTGGTGATGATTTTCGAAAAAAATGTGTCTATAATTAGCTGAGATATTAATTAAAAACTCATCTAGAAAACAACGGCATGGATCAAAACAGTGTTGCTGCTTTGCGACCTCCTTTTGAAGCGCGCTTGGCACAATGCTAAGATTTAACTTTGTACAAGATCTTTGCTTTAGGTAAGACGAATCATAAGTGATAGTCAACATTTTTCATTCCAACTGAATTCAATTATTGAAGGCAAATATTGACAAATAATTCATAGAATAAATAATTCCAAGACATTAAAAGTCAGTCATTTTGAGACAACAATCGCTTATAATTCAATATATAATTCATTTAAAATGAAATTTTTTTCGATAACAAATCACTTGAATTATCATGCTTGCATGCATATGCTTTCATTTTTGAAAATGAATCGGAAAGTTTCGTGTAGTTCAGTATACTTTTTTTAAATGCTTTGAAATTGTGTACTATTACGTCAAATATGATTGACAAGTAACTTTTCGTGAGAAACTCAGCGACTTCTTCCGAAGCGAGATTGATTGGTTCTTAGCCAAGTTTAAACTTTGTACAAGGTTTTTGTTTTAGAGGGAGATATAGTAATTGTTATTCATTCCAATACGAATAAAATTAAATTATGGCATGTGGAATTGTTTTAGGTATGTAAGTATATTGTCTTTGAACAATTCTGATATTTTGTGTGAAACCTTTTCTACGCGAGTAAAACTCGCATATGACCAATTTCTTTTTTAAATCTGTTCTGTAGTTCCAGAATTAACCCCTGCAAAAAGAACAAACGCTGCTGTTTTATAATATTAGTATAGATACGACTTCAATTCAAACTCGGATGTTTTTAGAGAACTTTAACAATAATAAATCTATTTTAACGAAATTTTCATAAGATTTACATTACTTAATGCGAAAATCTATGTCATGTTAAGTACTGGAATAAGGGCACAGTAATTTAATCTACAATACCGTGTTTAATATCAACTACATTCCAAAACATCGAGTACCTAATTGAGTTGTTGCATTTAGAAAAAAGAAAGGTATATATAAGTATATTGAAAATTTTGTTAAAATTGCTTCATTATTGTTAAAGTTAGGAATAAGAATTCGTGATTCTCTTATAACGAAACATTGAGTATTTTTGATTGAACAAATGGATTGGAACTCTGTTATTTTCTATGTAAAAATTATTTGCTGTACTGTGCTCTTCCATCTTAAAGTTTGCCCCCCTCATCATTTTTAAACACTTTATAAATCTAACCTAGTTTTGTGTTATTTCATTGGTGCATTTTATAGTTTTTAGCTATAATATTGTAAACGATGTAATATTGTAAGCGATTGTTTGTAATATTGTAAACGATGTTTAAATGAATCATAACCAACGTAATTGTGGAGATAAGCATTATGATTTCATTTATTTAAAAGATTGATTCCATTAACCGGTGATTCAGGTAACCGGCGAACACCTTTATCAGAAACTCAAACCCCCCCCCCCCCTAGAACCGAATTCTGGCTGCGCCACATAATGTATATACACTAATATGGCCAATGATGACCGGTTACTTGCGATTTTAGACGTTTTGTTAAATAGCTAGAAAAATGCATGAGGAATTATCATGAAACTTCAGTATTGTAAACAGCATAGTAGTAGAAGTCATATATTTTCGCGGAGATTTTTTTCTCGAAACCCCGTAGGAGACCGTAAACAAATTAAAGAAAAACGAATACCTTTTGGATAACCCTGTAAAACCTAATGTCCGCAAAAGCGTTGAAACTTTAACAAATGATTAGGAGGCGTCTTTCAATAAATTGCGTTCATTTATTTGAGGATAGCATGTATACTAGTGGAGAAATTAAGGTTTTTATAAAAACTATCCCAAATTTCACCAAGTGTTTTTTTTTATAATTTGCAGAGTTCTTAATGCAAAAGAATGTTCTTTTCAGAAACTATGAAAAATGAATTGTACACAATACCTTGGCATCGGAATTTAAAAATAATAAATATTGGAAGAAAAATGAGCAGGTTCACTAAATAACGTTTCACTGCGCATGCGCGAATGCAATCAAAATATAATGTGCATAATGTATTAGCTAAATGAATAGAGCAACTTTTGTGAATATCTGGAAAACATAGCTTGAAAATTCTGAAAGTGATCGTTGATAGAATAAGCAAGAAAACCGTTGTTCCCAAAAAGAAGCAAAAAGATGAGAGGCTGTATCCAAATATATTATATATTATGATAAAATTCCGAATGACGAGTAAATTGGTAAATTTGTAATATTTCTTTCACTGCATGATAGTTTAAAGCAATCAAACAGTACATACAATGAGTTGCATTTTGAAAAATTATGTATTTAGTGATAGTTTACAAACTCTTACAAATATAAATGAACTAAACCACATGTACAATCTTTACATGTAAAAGAAAACGTAAGTGCAATTTTACAATTGAAAAGCATATACCAGTATCAACTGTTCGCTGTTGACGCTGTTAGTATGGCATTGGCGTGTAATCACAACCTCGACCCTTCTAGGCAGACTTTCTACGAGTATGCGGTAGGTTGACTCCGGAATTGCCCTCCATTCTTCATGCAATAAGAAAAGGTCAACTGACGTCACTGTTGCTTAAATTACTGTTGGTCCGCAAGAAAAACCTGTCCGTTCTTTATGGCTCCTATTGTATACATGAACTGGGGCGATTTGATTGAATTACGTTAAACTGGTCTATGATATGATTGGCTTACGTTGCCATAACGATTCCTGCAATGATAGCTACGACAAAATTTTAGTGGTAGATTGGTTGATGGAACTGTTTGTTTGTAAACATGCCTTTTCCTTATACGGTGAAGAGTTCGGTTTTGCTGGTAGGGCGTTGGGGTCGAGCCCTCAACCGGCGGCGTTCCAACTCATACCAAAGATGTTCAATTTGATTTATTTCAAGACTTTGGGCTGGCCAATCGAGCTCTTGGACCCCCATGTCCCCAAACACCTGTTTTATAACGTGCGCTGTATGTACACTGGCATTATCATGCTGGAATACATACGGTCTACTGCCGAACATTTGCCAAAGGGTAGGAAGCGCATAATTATCTAGAATGTCTTCATAGCAATCGCATTCAATAAATAAAATGATAATAATTTATGGGTATGAATGATGCAAAGCTGCGCAAAATAATATGAAAGCACGGGTATTTATAGAAATGTCACATACATTTTCAATATAACTGCATCATTGAATATAATAATGTTTACCAGTAATCTTACTTATTTCCCTGGATTAATTAAGCGGATGAGTTGATGGGTTTGTTTACACAATTCAAGGTTAAATGAATTACATAAGGATTTTTTTTATGAGTGATAAGGATAACAATAAAAATTGAATTAAAAGCAATAAATAAAGTTTGTAATTAAACTGTTTCGCAATAAATCTTGATATCTAACTATGATGTAGAAACTACTGTTTATCTTTTATTTATTCAATTATTGTAATGACAAAAAGAATTCTTAAGTGAAAAGAATTATTTATTGAACCAGAAAGGAATTAGTATCACTTAACATTTAGATTACCGTTGAGATTTTATGAAATTAAAGAGAGAGAATTAAGATTTTTTAAATACACAGGGGAACGGAAGAATATGGATTTTTTTTTTTAATTAAGAGAGTTTTGATTTAAATAAGTAAAATGTAAGAAAGCATTTATATATGACAGATTGCTGTAATAGGGCTCACCTGGCATTCGCCAGCTTCATACACGTCCGTCGGAGTGCCTGAACGGGAAGCGTGATTCGTCACTCCACATTATGTTCTTCCATACGTCCAGTGTCCAGTTGCGCCGTGTTGTACACCACTGTAATCGTCGGTGCGCGTTAATGCCTGTGATCCTGGGCTTATAGACTGCAGCTGGTCCATGAAATCTCATGGCATGCAGCTCTCGACGAATTGTCCGGTTACTACTCTCACTTCTAGATGCCACTCGGAACTGCGCGGCTATGCTATTTGCCGGTTGGACTTAACAACATGGCTGAGACATCGCCGGTCCCTCTCCAATAATTTTCGTCGCATCCCTCGCCGGATTGTGCATTCAGGGATTTTTCCCTTCTCCACTTAACCATATCATCACTAACTGTGGCCTGTGAGATCTGGAACTGGGAGGACATTTGTCGATTCGAATGTCCAAAACGGTGGGTTCCAGTGATCATACCACTTTCACCTTCGCTCAACTCGTCCACTCATTTTTTTCTGCTACAGGTTCTATAAACGTCTCACGAGCAGTGACCTTCCTTTTATCCATACACGAACGTCTACTCTCATTTAGGAGCGTGTCCGTTGTTTAGTGACAATATATAGCGTACACAATATTGCACGTACTACTATATTTCGATACAGCCCCTCATATTTTTGCTTCTTTTGGGGAACAATAGATTTCGAGATTATTCTATCGACGATCACTTTCAGAATTTTCAAGCTATGTTTTTGAGACCTTCACAAAAGTTGCTCTATACATTTAGCTAATACATTATGCCCATTATATTTTGATTGCATTCGCGCATGTACAGTGAAATATTATTTAGTAAACCTGTTCATTTTTCATCTAATATTTATTATTTTTTAATTCCAATTGCAGGGTATTGTGTACAATTTTTTTTATAAAAATCCTAATTTCTCCAGGAGTATGCGTGCTAGCCTCATAAAAATAAACACAGTTTATTACAAGAAGCCCCCTAATCATGTACTAAAGTTTCAACGCTTTTATGACATTAGTTTTTACAGGGTTATCCAAAATAAATTCATTATACTTCAATTTGTTCACGGTCCCCTATGGGGTTTCGGGAAAAAATCTTCGCGGAAATATATGACGTCTACTATGTTGTTTAAACACCTGAAGTGTCAGGATAATTCTCCATGTATGTTTCTAGATATTTAACAAAACGTACAAAATTGCAAGTGACCGGCCATCATTAGCCATATAGTATATCACGCATATGGGCGTATATAGGACTGATATATGAGCTTGACGACTGGCGTAATCGTAATTACGGAGACTGCTAATATAAAGAAGTATCGACAGTTCTTACAGTTCCATGCCTCTGGGGAGAAGTTAACCATCTCTTGAATTTCAATGCATCACAGTCACAGCTCCAAAGGTTTCCAGACAGAGACACGTTTTTCAGGTTCACTTGATTCTTGAGTATGGAATCCGGTAACCTCCTCAACATGTTGTTAGCCAAATATAGTTGGGTAAGATTCGGAGGTAGTTGAATTCCCTCAAGAGATACCAAAGTATTATTCTCCAAGTTGATTACTAAGACTCGGCCTTCGAGGTCGAACGAAGGATAGATATTCTGTTTCATCACAAGAAGACCGTGGCCAGTGGAAGTTATCGTTTTGTTACTCTAAGCAAAATTAAAAGGAACTGAAATTAAACTAAATTTATGAAAAAAAACGCTAATAAATGAACAAAAACATCAAACAGTCAAACATAATTTTTCGAAAAAAAATGATATAGTGGTACCTTGGGTTTTCAAACATAATTCGTACCAAACAATTGTTCGAAACCCGAATCAATTTTTACTATAAGAAATAATGAAAATACAATTAACTGATTCCCACCTACGAAGTTTTTCTGTTTCGAACAAAGCACTCAATAGTACTATACAGTAAGATATAAAAAGCATTAAAGTGCTGTACATTAGTGTGAGAAAATGAAAAAAATATAACATTTTAATAAAAATTTAAGAAAAACTGCAACTCTATCTTTATTTGGGAAACTTTGGATGACATGAGATTGAGTAGAAAGAAGCAGGACTTCTATTCTTTTTTTAACTATTTCCAACACAGTTGAAAATTGTTCGGTTTTTATGTTGGTCCGTGCTCTAATCAGCCCCTCTGAGATGACGCTGCGTGCTCTTTTTACCGAGACTGATTCTAAGACCGATCCACATGCGTGATGTCACAAACGACATCTGGGCTACTACTGAAAAAATTTCACGGATTGCTTACGAAGGTGTTGTGATATTATTTATGATTTTTTTTTATAATTAATAATATTTTTCCTTGTATATTTAAATTATAACTCTATAAATAACTCTAGATTGAATCAATTAAAGTAAGAGTAGATAATATCTTATTTTTTAAGTAATGTGGAGGATGTTGCGGCAAGCTCCATTAGTCACTCTTCGCAGTTACCTCTGAATTCGATTGAAAGTTTTGTAAATTCCGAGTTTTTCGATACCAGTAAGTTGATGACCGGCTCCATCTAAAACACTTCGTAGCCTCCTGAATTGAACTGAAATTTCCGTATGTTTCGGGGATTTGGTACCCTGAATCGGAACTAAGCTGTTTGTTTTTCCTTAGAACTGAAATGAACTGGTAAACTTTTTAGATTGTTTTTACTTGTTATGTTGAATTTGTACAGAGTTGTCTCCGGTGTTTTAAACTGCATTTTTATTATGAAGTTTTAAGTTTGTAATGTTGAAATATGATAATGCTGTTCTGTACATTAATTTGTAAATAGATAGTTTTAGAGTTAAAGTTTAACTGGTATTTATTTTGTTTATGAGTATATTTTTTGTAGATAGAAGTTTAATTGAATTCAATCATATTCGGCAGTACGGAAGAGAAACCTGGCTTGTATTTAGTTGCAAGAAAGTTTAAATAGATTTAGTTAGAAATATAATTTGAAATATATGGTAGAAAGCTGGGTTTCGACAGAGGAGGGATGTTGCTCTTTTGGTTGTAAATCTTACTACGATACTGAATAGCATTATACAACAGTCCGACTGATAAAGTAAAGAAGTTGTGGTTTCTATCGTGATAATTTTACTCGTGTTGCAGCGACAGTGGTCTGCATTAAACATTACGATGAAAGTTTTATAATTCGTGAAGATAGAATTAAATGAGATGATTGTACTGAATTTGTCGTGTCGAGGAAAAAAAATAACCCTTACAACAAATGCCTATCCTACTGTTTATAACAATATTCCTGCATATTTGAATGAACGTTTGCCCCCAAAACGAAAAGAGCCAAATGATCGCTGAAAATAAATAAATAAATACAAGAAACAGATGGTATATAGTTTAAAAATGGTGCAATGATGGCATTATAACATTTTTTGAAGCTTTTACAGATAAATATGTAACTTGATTCTATGGTGTTCAACATTTTTTTTTTACCTTTCATGCTGCATACCTTTTAGTTCGTAATAGTAAAGTTCTAACATTACCTTCTCCATCTTATTTATGAATAGTAACTAATTTAGCCAATAGTAGAGCAAGCTCATGTGAAAGTCATTTAAAATTCTACCTATTAAATAAAGTTTTAAGTCTGAATGATCGCGAAAAAGAATATAGAAAATGGCCCTGGCGAGAGACCATATTTCAACATATTTTCTGGCAACCTATTTACAGTTTCATATACACAAGCAATGTTTTCAATATTTATACAATTTATTTAATATAAAGAAGCCATTTATCTATTTTCATATACAAACAGAAGTGAAGTGTTTACAAAAACAACAATAATAATAATGTACCATTAGTCACGTGCGAAGATTTCCCACTGCAGTCTAATCTTTTTTAGCAATATCTAATATTATTTAGAAGCAGGTTTAAACTTCCGAAGAAAAATTAAGGATAAAAATATCTGTAAATAACATTAGTCAAGTGAAAATATCATCTCATTTATTCCATAAAAGTTACAGAAAAAACTGGTCGAAAATAGCAAAAGGCACGCGTGAGAAAAAAAAAATAACAATCGTGTTTTAACTGCATGAGAGAATGACGTCATCTGGTTCGGGAAAAACATGGGACAAAGAAAAATAAACTGAATGCATATAAAATAGAATTTAATCTCATATAACTAATCATACCTCTTAAGCTACCCGTGAAATACCAATAACTCGAATGATCGATGGTGTTTTTTCTTCTAAACATTTCAATTTCAATTTTGATTTTTAATCAGAAATATAAAATAATCCCGTGCGATGATATGGCACTTATTCTTTTTCTATTTTTTTTATAATCATTGCTGAGCATGAGGTATTTTATTTTTGTGGCAACATTGATTTGAGGAAAACCTTTAATTTCCAAGATCCCTCTTATCATATTATCGATCCTCACAATCCGAAGAATGTCTATTGAAGAAAATGTTTCCGATAGATGCTAACTTATTAACTGATTTTCACCGGAAAGTATCGCCATCTGGTGCACATTACTGGCAATAGTTTGCAAAGAGTTGCATAAGAACACAATGTAGCTATGAAAAAACATTGTGTTATTGACTAATAAACCTGCAGATAAGTTTCCTCAATGTCAGCTCTACAAGTCTGTTTATTAATCTCACTTTGCATAATATTTAATACTGTTGAATCCGCAATTTAATTGTCTTAAGTTCTATCATATATATTAAACGAGCAAGCGATTTTCCGGATTATGGAGGATATCGTAAACGACTAGATCGTTTTTCACGAAACTTGCCTACTGTACTAAATCGAATACAAGAAAAATGATTTAGGTAGATTCCGAATTCGAGAAAACTCGTCTTGACAAGTTAAAAAGAACTCAGCGCTAAAAATGGTGCTTGCTATAAATCGAAAAATACTCAAACGATTTTCACGAAACTTGCCTCTTATACTAAATCGAGCACGAAAAAAATGATCTAGCCATGTCCGGAATTCGGGAAAGTCTGTTTTGAAAGATTAATCTCAACGCCTTACTGATATTGCTGCTATAATTCGATAACTTCTAGAACAATTTTCACAACACTTGACTCCTATACTTATTCGGGCACGAGGAAACTAATTCGGGAAAATTCCTTTTGTATGGTTAACAGAAAATAATGGTTTTAATCGGGAAAATTTTCTGATATTTTTTATGAAATAATCTTATTTGAATACGAGGAAACCATCCAAATAAGTCTCTTCTTTGGAAAAAAAATTGATAGGTTTAAGCATTTTTTTTTATATGTAATCTTCTATAATCGGAATTTTTGCCAATACAATTGCTCATTGATCATTAAACCGAAAAAGGATGATTCTTTCGTAGGTGGTATTCGTAGGTGGCACTAAAAGTTTGTCTTCTATGCTAAATCTAGCGCAAGATAAGGGTCTGTATTTATCCCGAATACGGTAAAATTGTTTTTAACATGCTAAAACAAATATGGCTAAATCAGATTGATTTTCCCAACTGTTTATTTGGTGAGATTAAATATTTGGTACTTTTATGTTACCTGGGCTCAGGTGATGAATCGACAAATATTATTGTTTTATTTTCCATCATTCGTATTGCACTCATTTCATTTAAAAAGCAAACCATTCACTCATTTAATTTAAATACAACTATTTACAATACATACTATATTGTATACATTTAAAATACACCCCCTTAATTCTTTTAAAATACCAAAAAATAAAAAGAAATGTAAAAAGAAATAATACCACAAACCAAAACACTTTATTTCAACATCAACGCATTGTTTCTAATTTACAAACGTGAAAAATAAATGTTATTTTTGGCGAGAAACAAAAAAATCTATTGGCGAGATTTGCGTCTTGCTAACAAACAAAATATGAGATATAAAAAGCCTCTCTAAGATATAAAATATAGTTGTGAGAGAAACAAACAAACAGGAAGCTATATAGGGGAAATTTAACTATCGACTACCGCCTACTATTAACTACGACAACCTCCTTTTTAAAGTCAGCGCATACGCCTTGTATTCATGGAGATGTATCCTTCTTACCCCAGTCTTTGCTGCACAGCTGCGCCGTGCTGCTTATTGAACATAGAACTATCATTTGCACATTAAATACCGTCTCTGTTTTCTTTTATTATTTGCTGTTCAAATTAGCACTGTATTCAGACCGGAAAAATGTGTTCTACAAAATGTTTGTAGGGTTAATAATTAAATGTCCCCTCTATAACTTCCTGTTTTTTTTTTCAGACAACTATATTTTATATCTTAGAGAGAAAAATGTTCTTCACTACATGCTATTTTTGGCCACACACAGGTGAATTATTCTTTCAGGTAACAGTAAAATTCATGTTTATGAAAAGTCACAGCCATCCAGAATGGCAAAGATTAACTTCGAAAATGAAACATTTGAAGTTACTGAAAACATTAATAGCTCGATAAATAATTGTCAGAAAATTGTTGGGCAAACTGCGTTAGAAAGGTAAAAAATTGTATTTTTCTTGATATAAATTTCAAATCTAATCTTTATGCCATTTTTCAAATATTGAATTTCAAATATTACCAAACTTCACAATGAAGTACCATAGCGAAACCTTCACGCGTAAAAGGATAATGATAACAGCAATGTGTCCAGACTGGCTATAGCACGAGTCACAAATTATAGTAGACTTATTATTCTGTTAAAATATAAAAGTGAATTATATATATATCTTTTTTAAAAAAAATAAAGAAAAACATTTTATCACAGACATCAACAAAACTTTTTCTTCTATTTATTCCCTTATTCCAAAGATATCGTTTTATCGTCTGCTTCCATAGCAACATGATACATTACATTTCATTAAAAAAATTGCAGAGTAGTAGAAAAATATTTTTCTAAATCGAATAGCTTATGAACAACTAAACACTTTAACAGGGGGATTTTTATTTGCTATTTAGATAGTTTAAAATTGTTTGTTGTCATTGCGTTTTTATTAACACTTTCCAATCTAGTTGAAAAGTGTTTCTGACTTCAGTTTGTCTGGCCGTCTGCCGTTTGCCGTCTGTCCTCGCTCTAACTCCCGTAAATATGCTCGGATTGCCTTGCAATTTTTATATGTTATTGTCGTTATCTATAGGACGTTCCCTATTTCAACTGAAGTGTGTAGCACTTATAGATTTTTTACAGGGACACTCAAAAGAATTCCGTTACATTACGGTCTATGGGAAAAAATCATTTGCGGTTTATTTTAATGATGTTAAACAATTGCAAACACATTGTAATTGATATATATCACTAAGGTGTATTACAAGAAGCTTAATATGGAATAGAGTGTGCAGAGCACTTTTAGTTAATGTACAGGGACAGTCAAAAGAATTCCGTTACATTACGTCTATGGAGAAAAATCGTCTGCGGTTTATTTAAATAATGTTTCACTATTTTAAACGCATTGGAATTTATATTATATCACTAAGGTGCATTACAAGAGGCTTACTACAGAATAGTGTGTGTATAGCAGTCATCGTTCATTTACAGGAACACACAAAATAATTCTCTACTGTCTGTTAACAATAATTCCTGGAAGTTACTGGAAGTTACTGAACGCGATTTTTAATTTAACTCAATTTTTGTTTATTTCGTGGTGTGTATACATTCTGTAGATCATATACAGGGAAGCACAAAAGTTCGTGAACACATTTCCGTTTATGGACAGAAACTCCAGAAGGAGAATTTTAAACTGTGCTACGCGTTTCTTAACAGAACTAAAATTTAGCATCCTATGTAGTATATATACAAATCAATAGATCATATACAGGGCTGAATAAAAGTATTCGGATATTTTTCCGAATATTTTATACGTTGGAAATTCTTGAAATTATGTTTTTAAATATGTTATGCGTTTACCAAATTGTTTACTTAGATGTTATCTTTCAGCTTATTAAACGGTATGATTTGTAAAATTATTTTGGAAGCGTTGGAAAGTGTTACATAATCTATGCTTGACGCATGATTTTTCTTTCTTGTTTTAAGTTAAGAACGGGTTAAACAGCTAGTTAATTTGGTTAGCTTATCTATACCCTTTATACATAGCTATACAAATGGTTGTTACTGACGATATTAAAAATCAAATTATCTTTCTTTATTATGCCGAAATTTCGATTTCTGAAAATCCACGTACGCTGGATATTACCCATGCTACTGCTCGCTATTGGATTAAGAAGCACGAGAATGATACAGCTGGTGTTTCGCGCTCTAAAATGGGTCGTCCTCCTAATTCATTTCCCTATGAAGAGGTTCATCGTAATAAATGCTTAAAATTATGCAGACTAAAAGAAAAGATACCAATTTCTGCGCTCAAGAAGCTATCTCATTGCAGAAAGCTTACAAAAGTAATAAATTGGTATCTCCACTCGATGTGCCAGATGTCAAATGACAAAAACGGAACATCGATCTCAACTGGGCCTGCGAACAACCAGAATTTCAAATAATGGCCAATCGGTTTTTTTGACACTATATCCGATGGTCCGTACCACAAATGTTACTGCTGCGATCGACTGTGGCTTAAAACTTCGATTCAACCACTTTCGAAATCGATATTAATCGCTAAAGGAGCGACCGAAGAATTTCTAAGGCTGACATTTTATAAAAATATCGGGGATGATGGCTCTTTCTGTAAAACGTGTTACGGTGATATGGTGAAACTCAAAATTCCCGAGTACGCTATATCCAACGGTTTCGAATTTCCAGAAATACCTGACTGCTTAAAATGTTTGAATCCGTTAGAAGAACGACTGGTGGCGTTGATTATCCCTTACATGCAAATCTATGCCGTTCACGGATGCCAATTCAAATTGAAGGGTTCGGTGGTGAACGTGCCAATAAAATTAGATTCCACCATGGATCGCCTGCCACGCAATCTAGATAAATGCTATACGGTCTACGTCAAGTTAAAAAGTCGTTTGACTTACAAATCAGACTATATGAGATCGATTGTCAGTCCGCAAAAAATCCATGGAGCAGCCCGGTACCTCACTCGACAGGAATTCTATCAGCACCTTGAAGTGCGTTTGTCGGAAGATTGGGAAAGAACATGGCAAAACTTTGACGTGGATAAGCTAATAGTCGAATTTGAAGAAGAAGTGGAGGTCGACGAGTCAGAAGTAGACCTGAGTGCAACACACACGTTGTTCACCGACGACCGCTGTATCTGCTTAGCACCCGGTGAAAATCAAATATCTAAGTCGCTAATCTTTGATGAAAATGCCGAAGAACTGTCCTTTCCAACTATTTACTGTGGGAAAGTGAGGTACCTTAACCTTCGTACCCTGTTGAAATTTTGCTCAACGTTGATAAAAACATTTCACATCAGAATTTGTTTTTGATAATGATTTAGCATGTTTATTTCACATAGTTGTGCGTAGCATTTATTTAACTTACTTTATGAAAAAAAAATCTGGTTCCAATCGAATTAAATAAATTATAGAGGTGGGTCGATTCGACCCATTCAGGGTAGGAAGGTTAAAAAGGAGTACACCTACACCAAAATCGCCTATTCAGAAATATGAAGGTCGGATCGACGGGCAGTCCGACCCGATCATTTGCTGTACGTGTACTGTAAATTTAATCACTTTCGTCTTAAGAATGCTATCGACATTTCCGTTCGGAAAAAGAAATCTCTGGATGGAAAACTCACGGCCGAAAACTTGATCGATGAAAGTTTAGTGAACGACCTCATTCAGCACGACGGCGGCTACAAATTCCTCAAAAACATAAAAAATGCACCTGCTGATTGGGAAAACGAGAAGAAGCGTGTGTATGCCGCAATGTGACAGTGGGGAATCCCGACTCTATTTGTCACATTGTTTGCGGCCGAGCTGCAATAGTTTGAATTGATGCAGGCATTATCTTTGAACGTGAACAATCACATTTTGACGAGGGAGGAATTTGAAAATGAAAAAAAAAATTACCAAAGAAAAGAGATTGGAACTCATTTAAAAAGATCCCGTGAACCACGAGAAGCTGATTTATGCTAACAAACACTTTTTTTGGGGGGGGGGGACGGTTAGACATGGCTGAAAAAATCTGAACGATAAAAGTCGTGGGTGGCCAATCTATATTCTGCCGTAAGGTAGAATTTTTCCCCCTTGTTAAACATTATATTTTCACTTCTGTAAACTTATGAATCTAGAGTGCGACTTAAGGAGGTTATACGTACCTGTAAACTTTCAAAAAATAACTTTAATTTATTGCATTTTTTGAAAGTTAAAGAACAGTTCATTTTCTAGTAGATCTTATAAAAAGTAAGAAATTTTTATGTTCTATCATAGATAAATCATAACTTCAATCTTTAAACGTGATCATCTCAAAACTATATTTTTAAAATCGGTGATCACGAACACTCCAACCAATCTCAACCCATCTTCTTTAATTTTTGACCCATTTCTAACAACAATGTTATCTACAGTGTAAGCGTTCCTTTTGACGATCTCATGATTTTTTCCTATTTTTTATAAACAATCAAATTTCAAATTGTTTTGTGAAAACCTTTACTTTTGAACGGCCAAAATCCATTTCTCCCCCTCCCCCCCCAAAAAAAAGAACCATTACTCTCTAAATTTAAGTGTTCGGAGTAAAGACACTTTGCTTTTTTATAATTTCAGATAACACTTGACAGAGGACGGTGATTACCGTGGATGGCTATCAGAACGTCGCCCAACACAAAGTGCGGGTCTGCTGGGAACATCCAACTATATTCAGTCACTACAAAATTCAATATATTTTCTTTAAAGTGTAATAAACAGAATACAAAGGAGTTTTTCAATTATCTTGTTTCATTTTTCTGACCCCTCCACACACCACCACTACAAAAATACACGTTTTTTTTGTTTTGTTTTACATTGCACATAGATATAACGCCTTAACATGTTTCAAAGTTTTTCAAAATTAAGACGATATATAGCTGCTGCGAAATTATACTTACTTCAACCATCTTAAAGCCATCTCTGAAAATCTGAGGAACAACACATAAACTATTCGCGCTGCAGTCAACAGAGATGAAATGATCATCTCCGAAGTTGGTACATCCACACGAGCACATACCCGGGCAGTTTGAGTTTTTGTGTGCATAATGTGTACATATATCGATATCTGTTTCGAAGGAATCTTTTGTATGGAATCGAAGTAGAAACGGTTGAAGGCGGCAGTCACATTCCAAGGGGTTCCCTGTTAAAAGAACATTCATTGATAATTCTGACTTTTTTGCCAAAAACCCTGTTTTAATAAACATATGCAATCAAACAAACATTCGGGGATCGATTGCACGAGATTATTCATTGAAAAATTTTAAAGAAAAATAATAAATAAAAATATTTTAACGCACATAAATACATTGTTTCATAAAAATTACATGGAATGTTAAATACCGAGTGATTAAAAAGAGAGGTAATGGCGATAATGGCCTCTTTAGCTGATAATGAAAACAAACTTCCAATTATAACTTATATTCCAATATAAGTATACAAATAAAGCATAGTTTTTAGACATGGCATTTATTTTATAAGAAACTGTATAGATATTACGATATAATAAATAAATAAATACATAAATAAATAAATAAAATCCCCGCCTCCATTTATTTCCCTAAAACTTTTATTCAGAAAAATGTTGTCTTGTGTCTAAAAAATATATTTAAAATATTTCATTATTTTAAGGCAAAATCTAGCCGCGTTATGATACTTTGGATTTTAAAATTTGTCAGTGTTGCCGGCACGCGTCTTTCCGTCCAGAAACGCCTCTTTGTTTCACATCTTTAAGAACTCGGGTTCGATTCTGTTGGAACAGGGAAGAACATCTGAATTTCGGTCCCTCTAAGAACACTGGAGGTGAATGAAGAACCAGCCAGAAATATACACTGTTAAAAATATCGTGAAAAATTACCTCTGTTTTTAAAGGCTCTCTATTTTCTGACCAATGAGAACGCTCCAAGGGCGTTTATGTAGCACTCTCATTGGTCAGAAAATAGAGAGCCTTTAAAAACAGAGGTAATTTTTCACGATATTTTTAACAGTGTATATTTCCCTCATTGTTCTCTTTTTCTCTTTCTCGCAGTGGAAACATATTGATCTCTGCAGAGTTCTGAGATTAATAGAGATGAACTGTGCAGCTTTTGTTTGAAGCCAAAAATACAACCCTAAAACCGGTTACAATTCGGCTCAAACACTTGAGGTTCGCTTTGAAACACCTCTCCCTGTCAAATGAATTCAGCTCTTGTTCCTTTTGCTGAGTGATTTCAGTGATAACTGGCTTCATATTGCAATCCGTTTTGAGGATATACTACATGTCTACTGTACTTAGAATTCAGTGATCCAGTTCACATTATGGTTATCAAGTCACTTAGCTTAACTCTTTTGAACTGGAAACCAGAAATTAGACTCCCCTAGAATAAGAAGTACTAAGATTTCTAATTCCATGACATTACCGAATGTTTTAAGAGACTTTACTTAGCCAAACAGATGGTCTTGGAATTCACAGATGTTGATAAATTTGTAACTATAACTCCTGATTATAAATAGTTTATTATTGTTTTACCAAATTGTGATACCAAATTTGGCGATGTTTCGCCAACTGTCGTCAAGCTTGGCGAGAATTCGACATTGGTGAATATGAATATATAGTGTTGGAACGATGGATACAAAAATGAAAGAAAATTTGCCAGATACCACGTTCGCTAAAACTCATAAATTAAACTCGTTTATGGAGGAATCCTGCTGTCTTGTTTCAAAATATCAGCCACCCAAACATTTTAGGCTGTTATATATTAGCCAGTTTCTTAAATAGAGGCAAAACAAAAATTGCTGCGGAATCCTTGGATCTAGGCCGAACATTTAATGGAAAAAACTTTTAGAATTTCAAATTTTTTTGTACATCTTTTTGAATTTGAAATCTTTAAGGGTTTATCACAGCGCCCCCTGTCGGCGGAGTATCCCAAAATTGAACTGGGACCTGCAGGCCATAATTAAAAACATATACCTGAAATTTGGTTTAATTCTATGCATAACTTCATACTCTTTTCAATGGTAAAATAATGAAAATGGAACAATAATCGCTATCACAGTGCCCTCTGTCGGCAGAATATCCCCAAATTCAAGAAAAACCTGCTGCCCATAGCCAAAAACATAGAAAAAAATCGGTTCAGTTCTATGCATAACTTCATACACTTTTCGATGATACATGGTGGACACACACATACAGACAGACATTTTGTAAAAACGTGTTTTTCGGAATCTCTGACTCCTAAAACACGAGTATCGCCAAGTTCTGGAGTAGAAAATGCCTAGGTTTGACATAGTTTGGACAAACACATCCGTCTAAACACAGTCTGAGCATCGTATGTCACCACTCTTATATAGAGGCACCCTACCTGAGAAAACAGTTGATGGAGATTATTGAAAAATAATAATCTAGAATTCTGGACCACTTTGTAACATCTGTGAAGAGTCAATACAAAAATTACTACATATTTTGCATATTGCTTCTTGTCATGGAAGTTCTACTAAAGAATTATTCTTGAATGTAGACTGGTGTGAATACAATGCAGTAGTTATTTAAAACCACTTTATTTTAAATATTAAATGCTAATAAAATGGATATGTCTAATGAAAATACAAAGATTTTATTAAAAACTATTTATTTAATGAAAAATTTTGGTAAATTATAATTTATATTACAAATTATTTATTCATTCAGCAGATGTTAAAATCAGTATAATTACGTATTACTGTATTAATAACTAAAAATAGGAAATAAAATAAACTTTTACAAAGGAAATATTAACCGACTTAAAAAAGGCACTAAAAAATATTAAATATTTTTTTTTTTTAATTCTCCAATGATAAAATGTTATTCATTAGCTACAATATCATGCATTGGCATAAGTGATAAATTTAATATGTACAACTTAATACCCATGAAACGTGGAGAATATGCTTTACAAAAGATGAATTTAGAGATTTATGATTTAATTTACGAATGTAAAGATATAAAAAAATAATCATTTACTTTTGAAGTCGGTGCCAAACAACCCCAATCGATAAATTATGGTATACTAGGTACAATATATTCACAATTTTTACTATACTTAAGGTAGTTTGGCACCGACTTCAAAAAGTAATTGATTACTTTTTATATGTATATATTCGTAAATTAAATCATAATTCTGTAAATTCATTTCTTGTAAAAAATATTATCTGGAAAATCCATGTTTGGTGGGTATTAAATTACAATATTAAATTTCTAATTTTTATGACGACACATGATATCGGATTTATGGTTAATGGATAACATTTTGTCATTAAATAGTTAAAAAATATATATTTAATATTTTTTACTGTGTTTTTTTAAGTCGGTTAAAATTTTGTTTTACAAAAGTTTATTTTATAAGACATTGTGATATGTCTCTTTGATAGTAATATTAGTGGGTTTTTTTTTTTAAGTAAAAAAAAATTATTATTTATCAACCCTACTTATCACACTTTTTTCAGTATCGGGCTCAATGGAACTCTCTTACATTTGGTTTCATTTAATTTTTCTGAGTTAACTAATCATATTTATTCACTACACACAACAATATATTTTTAAGTAAAAAGAGTAGTAATCTTGCAGCATTTCTAAATTAACGAAAAACTGCTTTTAAATACTTTTTGAATGTAAGTTTTCAATTAGTCACCGGGCTCCCAAAGTTGCAAGTTGTAAAAGTTTGTCCATCCAATAAAATTTAAACTTATTGGGAGAATCAAGATTTTATCTGCACAATGGGAGGCAGGGGAATCAGCGTATAAATTAGTACATAGCAAACCATTAAATAATGCTGGATGCTGTACTTTGTTTTGTTTTAAGGGGGCATGGCATGTTTTTGGCTTAAAAAGTGATATTTTTCTTTTGCATTTTCTCAATGTTTGACATTTTATAAAGGTTCTCTGTATGCCTTTTTAAAAATTATTAAATCATTCCCGATATGATGTGTTTCGTAAGATACGGAGTAGTTAATGAATGTGAAACTATGGACGTATCACCATATATGAAAACAAAGGCGCTAACAGAGGTCATCTAGGGCACCAAACATGAGCTATTCTAGCAATAATATCATGAACGTTGCTCACAATAAAATGTTACTACAAAAATCGATCTGTTTTAAACCAAACCCCTTACAACACATTAATTTGACGAGGGCACAGAACCCGATTACAGAAAATCCACTGTTTCTTTTTTAAGATATGGCTAACAGAAAATAAAATAAAAACATTATTTAAACTATCTTTCTGGGATTTCGGAATTGATTTCCCAACTTTTTATCATATTTTAATTAAAATAAAACTATCAATTGATTAAAGTGTATATTATATATATATATATATAACATTCTTTATTTTTTAGTTATATTTACTAAATTGTAGTGTTTAAAATATTTCGTTGTTGCCGTTTTACAGCCAGTTGGTCTATTTTGGCGAGCGTGGTTGGGCGCACTGTTAAATGCATTGATGTTTTAACTCGTATACAGTTGTAACCCTAAAGAATATTGGTCGATTCATCACCTGCACTCTGCTAACCGAAAAACACCTTAAAATTAATGTATTAATTTATAATTCAGTTCTAAAAATATTAAAATGTTTTATTGTCATCAGAAACACAGCTGTGAACATCATATTTATAATTATATAACCTATCAAGAAGTAAGAGAAAAATCCATTATAAAATTCCTTCTTTACATACAAAATCCAAGTTGAGTTACATAAAAGAGTTTAAAAATGAATGTGGACAACAATAAAAGGTTAACCAGAAAAACATTATATTGTGCCAAACCAATCCCAGTCAATTACGCCAACTGGCGTGAATAAGTAAATGGAAGTTTAATAATTTAAATAATCACTTGAAGTCGGTTTTATTTATTCTTAAAAAGACATGGTTCATTCTTAAATATAATTTATAAGGACTTACCTGCCAAATATATGCGTTTTAACATCTTAGGCACTTGGTCTGGTATTATTTCTTCGATATCATTGTGGGTGATATCTAGGTGTTGCAGGCTGGGCAACTGCTGGAACTGCCACAGAGTCTTAATGCGGTTGTATTGCAGGTATAGTTCAGAAAGTTCGTCAAGGCCTGTAAATTCATCTCTCGCAAAAGACTGTTGAAAGAGACATTTTATAAATTGGTTTATAATTTCAGAAAATTAAACTAAACATTATTATTCAAATTTTGTAACATAATCAATCGACAAGCTACTTATTAATGTTCAGGAATCATATACGCATTATTTATACAGGGTTGCCAATAAGTTATAGTTTTCAGAAGTAAGACATTTCTCTTCTTCAGTGAGATTAAATTCAGTTCCGCAGATATATTTGTCAGCTTAAGAAGGGAATAGGGGGGGGGGGGGTACTACTGAGAAAAAACAGAATTGTGTGGATAAGAGTGCACACAAAAGATAGCAGGATATTCAAGTTGCAATCACGTAAGTAATCTCTTTTTATTCTGAGAGTGGCGTTTTCATGTTATGCTGTTGCTTTTAATCTGTGAATTGTATTTTGGGCATGATAAATATCCGAGACATTTTTGGTTTAACATTATATACTATATACATATATATATATATATATATATATATATATATATATATACATATCTATCTATCTATCTATATATATATCAAAAGCTGTTCTTGGTATGTTTGTATGCTCCTTACACAAATCTACAGTTTTTGTCCGTTAGGAACGAAACTTGATGTACATATGTTTTTAGAACACGAGTAATTTTACTGTCAACTTTAAAATTTTCTCAGACCATTCTTTACCACTTTAATTAAACATCTCCCATATTTTATCATTACAGAAATCTTTTTTTTTCTAATGCAATAATTCTTTCCTGTTGCCACATTCTAAAAAAATGGCACAAAAATTTAAAAACAAATGATAACACGTTTATTTTTTTTTTATAAGCCAATAAAAATTCAGAATCACTCTCTATATTTTTTAATTTCTGAAATTGAAGAGATTTTAAGAAGAAAAGCACATTTTTTCTATATAAATAGAAAAACGATAACTTTAAACGCGTTAAAATGATGTAGTAACTTAATTAAAATTTATTTGTAGTTAACACATCTACTTTAATACAGACGTTTCAATTTCAAGAAAACAATTTAGTAAAAAGGTAGTCACATTCTATTAAATGTTTTGATTTCAAACTTAGTCTAAGTAATCGTCTGCTATGTTTTATTCCTACTTTGGTTGTATAATACAACAGCTGTATCTGATAGCTATACGTTATATTGCTGAGTGTTTTATTGATTTAGAAGCAGTGGTAACATTTTCTTTGATATATATTAAAGAGGGGTTATTTCTTTCGTTTTTCAACAAAAACTTCATGACTAAAATTGCATATAAAATTGACATGATTTTCATCTAATCATTATAGATTTAATTTTTATTAATGAAAATTTAAGTTTCAATTTTAGAATGATGTTTCATTATCAGTGAAAAGTAATTAATTTTCTGAAATTAACGTTTATAAAGTATCCATAAAGTAAAGGCTTAACCACAATTACGTTTAAGCCACGCAAAATGAATTTTTTAAATGTTACTGTAGTGGCTCGGTTATGCAATTAGACCCAACTTAAAAGTAAATGTTAAGATACTCTTTAATGCCATTTTTACTAATTCCATGTTTCCATTATTTCATTTTACTTTTGCTGATAAAATTATAGGCACGTTATTTAATGAAATCTGGCAAATTTCCAGTTTTATAGTTTTTTTAGAATAATAAAAATAATAAAATGTTTTCTTTGGTGATATTGATTTTGGTGTAATTAATTAGTGATATTAACACATATTAAACTATGAAATTAATATATTTTGAATACTCCTTCGAATATTATGCAAGGCTTTCATATTTTCTTTCTTTATTTTTTTAAGTTTTAATTTAATTTGGCAATTTAGTTATGGATTATTATACGTAAACCAACAAATGTTGAATTATTTACATTTTTTAAAGAGCAAAACAGATAACCTTTTGTAATTGAGTCGCACGCAGATTTAAAATTATCCATTCTCGAAAATCACTTTAACCCTTTCCGGCACAGTGGTCCCACTCCGGGCACACCTAATTTTAATTTCAAACTTGCATTCGGTACCAAGAATATTTTAATAAAATTTTCCTTCTACAATGAGAGCTTAAAATAAGGAGTTCTTATTTTCTAAAAAAGTCGTTTGTAAATTCCGGTGTCAGTCACTAATTTCGAATTTTACGAACAGAATTTGTCTGTGCCGGAAAGGGTTAAAATCCATAAAACATTAGTAAATTAAGATACCCTTTTCAAGCAAATAACACTAAAAGTACATTTTTTTTTATTCGACCACATAAAAATTGAATGTGCTATGTTTAGAAGTAAATGTCTTTACTTTAGAAAGAAAAGTGTCTATACAGAAATTTCTTTATATAGAAAGTATTCTTAGTAGTATGTATAAAGTTTTCTTTATATATAAAGTATATATAAATAAAAGTATCGTGAAATATCACAAAAGTATCATGATCAAATAAGTTAATCTTTCGTAATTGGATTGGACATAGATTAAAAAATATTCATGCTTTAAAACTACTTTAAAATCCATAAAATATCAGTGAATTGAGATAAACTTTTCAAACTACATTTGAAAGTGCAATTTTTTTTCCTAATAGACAGTTTAAAAAATGAAATTATGCGATATTTAGTAGTTAGAAAAATGCAGCACAGGCAAAATTTAATGGTTAGGTCGTTGCTACCGTCCATATGATGTCGACATTACTCACGGATATGTTTTTGTTTTATAATATTGATAGATGGCATATGAAGGCGAATTTCGCAAAATGTTACGACATTTGGCTGATTTTTTTTTCTTTGTCAGGAAAATCGTGTATTTTTCTATTGTATGCGCAAAGCAAACGCGCAATCTCATTTATAAAGCTTAGAAATTTTACTATGACTGAGTCAAAGTAACACTATTTTTTCTAATTGTCATTTTTATCTATTTATGGTCAAGATTGCACAAAGCTCCGTCATTATTATTGTCGTATTATTGTATTTTAATTTATGTTAACCCGGGCTAATCCGGGTGGTTCTGCTAGTATATATATAAAGTAATGACATTGTGTATTTGCTTTTGGCATATATTATTAAGAAACGTAATTTGTGCAGCTCGGAAAATGTCGGAGAATGTTATTTTAATTGTCAAGCTCTTGTTTAGGAAAATTTTCGGTGAAACATATATTCATATTGAAATACAATGTGAGAAAATTTTGTTTGGTAATTAGTTATTTAAAATAATTGTTATAAAATGTAGTAACGCACTATTAGGAAAAATTGTGCAATGCATGGAATCAAATTCTAGGATTATTTGTTTTAATTGGATTAAAATAGAGAAAAAAAGAGGTTTTTATTTCATAAATAGTGGCATCGAGTCCATGTTGATATAAATTTTTGCACTAGTTATATTTAGAATTCTTTATTTGTGAGAAAAGTTAACTCTCATGGCTAGGCAAATTACATGGATTTTTTTGTGGAGGTTTGGAAAATGAAGTATGGTTTCAGAAGAGCAGCCCATTGCGTTATTAATGTTTCAAAAACGCTTAGAAAAGAAATTATGCTTCAAATGAAATTGTGTATTATTAACTGACGTATTTATGCTGCATCTGTTTATTTTTCTTTGTTACTACTGAATATTTGTATGTGTGTATAATATTTTTGGGTTTAAAATTTCAAACTGTTGGAATTAAAACATTTAAAGAAATGATTTGCAAATGTGAGCGAAGAAATTTGATATTGAATCAGAGACTAGTGACACTGTTACAAAAAAAATTAAAAAAATTAGGGTCATCAGATAAATTCGATAAAGAGCTGATGTTGGCACAAGATAAACATATACTACAAGACAGAGAAAGTCTTGTAAGAGAAGAAAGAAAAAGAAAAAATTGAAAGAGATATGAAAGACAAAGAGGGAACGTTTATGATAAAAAAAAATTAAGACTGTCGTAAGAAGCAGAAGCGCGTGGCAATACCTCAGGTTCCACTGTCGAGAAAAGTTATAAATTACCGCTTAAATCTTTGATACATCGTTTCAATGAGAACCACTCAGAAATGTACCTGTTTTTATGAAAAGCAGGCAAATAAATGTAATTTGGAAGGGGATGAATTAATTACGAATCTCTTAGCGGTGAATGTAGCAGAATTAATACTTAGAGAGCCGGCTGATTAAATCAAGAATTATGATTATGTAAAAGCTAAATTACTGGAAAGTTTCAAATTAAATGGAGAGCCTTACAGGCAAAAATTTAATCAACACCAGATAAATCCGAATAATCCGTGGACAGGTCTAATTTTTGATTTAAAGGGCTATCTGGAAGATTGGTTAGATGCGTTGAAAATTTCTGATTTTCAGGGATTAAAAAATCTTTTAATCACTGATCAGATAAAGAAGCGTGCACGTTGGGAATTAAGGGATCATTTAATTGATGCCTGGTCAAATTTCACAGAACCGGAAAGAGTTAATAAAGGAATTAGATGAATTTGAGGCAGTCAAACGCCCACTAAAGTAAAACGGGAATTTTAAGGCCCCCTTTTAACATAAAGTTGGAGAAATATAAAATGAGAGACGTGCGGACAACAAAAGTCCAGACAAAAATTTCAGTTGGAAGGAACAAGATTTAAATAAAGAAAGGGATCAGGTATTTGAAAAAAGGAGGATAAATATTTTTTTTCTTTGTCATTCAAGTTCCCATTATAAATTAAATTGTCCCGAATTGAAAAAGAACAAAAAGAAATAAATTTGTAAAATAAATCACTTAAATAAACAACCAGGTTTTGAAGAAGCGTTTTCACCATATATAAACAAAGCTAGAGTGAACGGGCGCGAAATTGTCACTCTCCGTGACTCAGTTAGTTGTTGGGACTTAGTTTGTCGGGATTGTGTCAAGCCATGACAATTGATAGGGAAAAATATTTATGTGGAACAACCACTGGACTGTCAGGTGCATTATTTGTCAATAGCTGAAGTGGATTTAGAAATTGAAGGAATAGGTTTTCTAAAAACAAAGGCGGGGATGTAAGTAAAGAGTCAGATTTGCAGTATTATCTTTAAGGGAACAAAACACAAAAGATGATTGATATAGTAAGGGAGTAAGTTACTTCAGTAAATGTGGTGATTACAAGATCACAAGCTAAAAATGTCAACGATAGATTTTTGAATCGTGTTAGCCAGAATAACGATTGTAAAGTTGAAGGGGAAGAATAGTGTCAGAGGGGAAGGAAGGGATTGGTACAATACGACAAACAACTGACGGATTTAGGGGAAAATGAAGATTCGAACTTAGAACTAACGCCCGCTGCGTTTAAAGATGAATTGGGTAGGCTGTTTAAGATAAGTCGGGAAGATTTCAAAAGGAAATAGAATTTAGAGCCTACTTTAAAAGAAGTGAGAGAAAAGGCGAGAAATAAGAAATCTCACTATGAGGTTATGAATGCTTTAGTATTACACAAGTTAATCGTGGGGGTGGAGATTGCAATTGGTGGTGCCGTTAAAATTTAGATTGGGCATTTTAGAAGCGTTTTACGAAAGGATTTCATCGCATTTAGGGGAGAATAAGACTAAGGATAAAATTTTGCGTTATTTCTTTTCATATAATGCTATTAAAGAGATAGAAAATTTTGTGAAAACGTGTGACCCATATCAAAGGATTGGAAAACCCACAGAAAATGTAAAAACACCTTTTAAACGCGTTCCGATTATTTGACGAAGTTTTTCGAAGCTTTCGTGTGACTTGGTAGGTCGCTTACCCAACTCAAATAAAGGGAATAAATGTATGTTGCGGGGATTTGTATGGCGTTCCTATATCTGGCAGCCTTGCCGATAGCCGTTGTAAAATCCGAGACGATAGTAGAATCATAAATTTTGGTACTTAGTACATTAGGATTCCTCAAAGACATACAAACTGATTTAGGGCGGAATTTTGTAAATCACTTGACTACAGCATTCTTAAAGAAATTTGGGATAAAGATAACTCGTTCTAGTGATGTGATAGAAATATGGCACCGGTCGGTAAAAAGAGTAATAAAGGTGTTGTGTGTCGAAAACGGAACAAGTTGGGAGGAAAATTTGCCGTTCGCGTTATTGGCCTTAGGGACAGTGACACATGACTCTACGGTATTTTCCCCAGTAGAATTAAAATTAGTGCATGGGAAAAATTTAAGAGCCCCAGAGACATTACTTCTCGAAAAATTGACGGGAGAAGAAGAAGAGAATGAATTAATTGCCAAACACGTATTTAATTTAGTTCATAGGCTACAACGTTGTCAAGAACTAGTGGTAGAAAATATGAGGGAAGCTAGGGTAAAAAAGGGTGAAAATTCCAGGTGGGAGAAAAAGTATTAGTACTGGCGATCAACAAGAAGATCAAGATGTCGTTAAATTGGATTGGCACGGGGAAGATAGAATCAAAAATCTCTGAAACGAATTATATAAGGAACGTACCAAGTAGGCATGAAAGGGCACGCACAGATACATCATGTTAATCTTTTAAAACCCTACTGAAAAGAGTTGATTTGGTAAATTTCATTGCGCAAACAAGATTTTGAAATAGAGGGTAATCAAGACTTGTAGATAGCATTTCCGGCAGCAGAGACTGAAAGTTATAATTTCGAAAATGCAATAAAAGAAAGTAATTTAGATTCAAGATGTACTTCTGCGCAAATCGATCAATTGAGAAGTTTATTAAATAAATATAATATGGTATTTTCTGATGATCCTTATATATAGGGGAAATCAAATTTTACATCACCGATGATACTGGGGGAAGCCACTGGGAAAGACACTCACGCCGATATTGATTACAGAAAGTTTAATGAGATTATTAGGGTGGAATGTTTTTCATTGCCGAACATACAGGATAGAGTGGAGAAGGTTGCGAGCGCCAAGTATATCATGGTATTAGATCTTACTAAAGGGTATTAGCCGATTCCCATGACTCCTAGGGCGCAAAAGCTGGCCGCATTTATAATGAGCTTTTTCTCTTTTTTACCAAACACAATGCAGTTTGGAATGTTGAATGCCTCATATCGCCTTTCGAAATTCACAGACAATATGTTAAGAGGGCTAGAATGGTTTTGTTTGCCTTATCTTGATGCCGTGGCTATTTTTTCTGAAGCGTGAAATGATCATATGCAGCATGTAGAGAGAGTTTAGCTAGAGTTAAGAAGGCTAAGGTCAAAATTAAATGAGCTAAGTGCAAATTTGCACCAAAGACTGTCAAGTATCTGGGACATGTGATGGGCAAAGATAAGCAAAAACCGGCCGATGCAAAATTTCGTGCTATTTCTGAATGACCAGCCCTAAAAACAAAACGGATATACGTCGATGTTTCGGCATGGCGGGTTGCATATTCGAGATACATTAAAGATTATCCAGTTATTGTTGAGCCATTAACATGCGCACTGAAAGGTAAAAACAAAAAGAAATAACTAGTCGGATATGTCAATCCCAAAACTTTCTTCTATCTCACACAGGCTTCGCATACACTAAAAAGAATCAGCACCAATTTATATCAAGGTCTAACTGAAACTCAAGTTTTATTAAATTCCGTGCAATATTTCTTGAGATATCACTATCGCTAAAATCGTGTAAATCCTGCAAAATGCAGCATAGCAGCGCCACCTGCTGGGCGATTTTTACCAAAAACTAATCAGCACCAATTTATATAAGATACTAACTGAATATAAAGTTTTATTAAATTCCGAGCATTAGTTCTTGAGATAGAGCTGTTGCGGAAATCGCAAAAAATGCTGTATAGCAGCGCCACCTGCCGGGCGATTTTTACCAAAAACTAATCAGCGCCAATTTATTTCAGGGAATAACTGAGTCTAAAGTTTTATTAAATTCCGAGCATTAGTTCTTGAGATAGAGCGCCCACAAAATTTGTGTCACATACAGACAGACAGACAGACAGACTCACAGACTCACAGACAGACATTTTCTAAAAACAGTCAAATCGTGTTCAGGACCTTCTAAAACGTATAAATCCGTCGAAAACCGGAAGTCGAAAATTTTCATGAATCCAATATTTTCTTCTTGTAAAGATAGAAGAAAGTAAAAATAAGTTGGAGCGATGAAATGATTAGAGCTTTTGAACTTTTCAAAAAGAGACTAACAGAGGAGCCAATTTTATATGCCACGAACTATTATAAGGGATTCATCATACACATGGACGCTTCCGATAAGGGATCGGAGTAGTTTTAGATCAACGTGAGGGTTTAGAAGAGTATCCCATAATTTACTTAAGTTGCAAATTTTCTGAAATGGAGATATGTTTTTGCGCAACTAAAAAGGATTGTGCCGTGATCATCTTTGCAATAAAAAAATTGCGTCTCTATGGAGGTGGTCAGCAATTTTTTTCGATAAAGACCGACCACAACGCCTTAGTGTTTCTACAACGAAATTCAAGTAATAATCCAAGACACTTGCGGTGGGCACACGCACTGCAACAATATAGTTATGCAAGAATTTTGAAAAGGATGAACGTATATGAAGAAGAAAAAATGTTACCTGTATTAAGTTATCTCCTAAGTATAACTTTTTTAATTTAGATAGATAGCTTATGCTTCCGTTCAGCGTGGTAATTAAATTGTAGTCCAAATCCAAAATCTCCAGGCTCGTTCTGATGTGTTTGAAAGTGTCTGTATCGATCCTTCGTATTTGGTTTTCTTGAAGTGCTAGATTCTGTGTCCATTTAACAAATTTGAAATCTTCGTCGGTAAGATATAGGAGTTGATTTTCCGATACAGAAAGTTTAAAGATTTCTTTGTATTTCAGAATTTTTCTTAAACTTTTTAGTTTGTTTCCATTCAAAGAGAATGACATCAGTTTTAAGAGAGGCTTATCTAAAATACAAGAAACACTTAGTTTAGGATTTGAAAGTCTTCATTAGTGCATATTTGAAATATTATGAAAATAATACTGAAGATACTCCTCATGTGGATATACAGAATTATAAAATAATTTGGGGCGGAATCGCATTAAAAAACTTAGTTAAAAAAGTATGAATTTTTTATTATTTGTTGAAACATCACTCCATTGCACTGTTAAAATTAAAGATTCAACGTTTCACCAAAATATTCGTTAAAGCAAAGAGTTTCAAGAAGTTGAGCCAAAGAATTAGTTCCCATAAAACCCATTGTTGTATACAAGGTAAAGTCAAAGTCAAACCAAAGAAATCAATAATTTGGGTGAAACCTTATAGCTAACCTAGTGGTAACACAGAACTATGACGGCTGTTTGCCTTTTTCTTTGAGACTGCTATGAATAGTATAAGTCTGTAGAGCATAGTGTTCCTCCCAGTCCCATTTATTAATGTCTTTAAAAAATTCAAAT
The DNA here is from genome assembly GCA_963931845.1 of Maratus michaelseni. Lineage (NCBI taxonomy): Eukaryota > Metazoa > Arthropoda > Arachnida > Araneae > Salticidae > Maratus > Maratus michaelseni. The sequence continues at coordinate 2,853,165 of OZ007597.1, read as the reverse complement.
CTTCAGCCGAAGTTGGACCCACCGTTAAACGCGACAAGGAGCGGGATTGAAATTTTATGAAAAATACAAACTATGATCAAAGACCAGATCTATATCTATATATATAAAAGCCGTTCTTGGTATGTATGTTCCTTATACAAATCTACAGTTTTTGTCCGATTGGAACGAAACTTGATGTACATATACTTTAGAACACGAGTAAAATTACTGTCAACTTTAAAAATTTCTCAGACCATTCTTTACCACTTTTTTCAAACATCTCCCATAGTTTATCATTACAGAAATCTTTTTTTTTCTCTCAATTTCTAATGCAATAATTCTTTCCTGTTGCCACACTCTATAAAACTGCACAAAAATTTAAAAACAAATGATAACACGTTTATTTTCTTTTTTATAAGACAATAAAAATTCAGGCTCACTCGCTATATATTTTTTGAATTTCCGCAATTGAAGTGATTTTAAGAAGAAAATGCGCATTTTGTTTCTATATAAATAGGAAACAACAACTTTAAATGCGTTAAAATGATGTAGTACTTTAATATAAATTTATTTTTAGTTAACGCATCTTATTTAATACAGACGTTTTAATTTCAAGAAAACAATTTAGTAAATGGGTAAAAAAAAAAGAAAAAATAAAGCTAGGCCATGACGTCAGTATCTAATAAAGGTTTTCATTTTGATTTCAAATTTCATCCAAGTAATCGTCTGCTATGTTTTATTCCTTCTTCGGTTGTATACTAGAGCTGTACCTTATAGCTATACATTATACTGCTAAGTGTTTTATTGATTTAGAATCAGTGGTAACATTTTCTTTGATTTATATTAAAGAGAGGGTCATTTCTTTCATTTTTCAGCAAAAAAATTCTCGACTAAACGTACATATAAAATTGGCATGACTTTCATCTAATCATTATAGATTTAATTTTTATTAATGAAAATTTAAGGTTCAATTTTAAAATGATGTTTTATTATCAGTGAAAAGTCTCGATTTTCCGAAATTAACATTTTATTATTAGCCATAAAGTAAAGGCTTACCCACAATTACGTTTAAGCCATACGTAATAATTTTTTTAAATGTTACTAAAGTGGCTCGGTTATGCATTTTAGATCCAACTTAAAAGTAAATATTAAAATACTCCTTAATGACATTTTTTAACTCCATGTTTCCATTATTTTGTTTTATTTTTGCTGTTAAAATTATCGGCAAGCTATTTAATGAAATCTGACAACTTTCCAGTTTTATAGCTTTCTTTAGAATAATAAAGAAAATGAAATGTATTTCTTTGGTGATATTGATTTGGTGTAATTAATAACGGATATTAAAACATTTAAAACAATTACATTAATATATTTTGAACACTCCTTCTAATATTATGCGAGTCTTCCATATCTTCTTTCTTTATCTTTTTAAATTTTAATTTAATTTGGCAATTTAGTTATGGAATATTGCACGTAAACCAACAAATACTGAATTATTTACATTGTTTTAAGAGGAAACCAGCTAATATTTTGTAATGGAGTCGCACGCAGATTAAAAAATATCCATTCTTGAAAATTACTTCAAAATCCCTAAAACATCAGTAAATTGAGATGCGCTTTTCAAATAAATAACTTTGAAAGTACATTTTTTTTATTAGACTGCATAAGATTTCAATGTGCTATGTTTATGGATGTGCTATGTTTGAATGTGCTATGTAAATGTCTTTATAAAGATCAAATAAGTTAATCTTTCGTAATTGGGTTGGACACAGATTAAAAAATATACATGCTTTAAAATTACTTTAAAATCCATAAAAAATCAGTAAATTGAGATAAACTTTTCAAACTACATTTGAAAGTGAATTTTTTTTGACAGTTTAAAAAATGAAATTATGCGATATTTAGTAGTTACAAAAATTCAGTACAAGCAAATTTTAATGGTTAGGTCGTTGCTATCGTCAATATGATGTCGACGTTACTGACGGATATGTTTTTGTTTTATACTAGAGATAGAGATGCCATATAAAAGCGAATTTCACAAAATGTTACGACATTTGTTTGATTTTTTATCATTGTCAGGAAAATCATACATTTTTCTGTTGCATAGGCACAGAAAACGCGCATTCTCATTTATAAAGCTGAGAAATTTTACAATCGTTGAATCAAAGTAACGCTATTTTTTCTAGATGTCTTTTTTTATCGATTTATGGTCGGGAATGTTCAAAGCTTCATCATTGTTATTGTCGTATTATTGTATTTTAATTTATGTTAACCCGGGCATAGCCGGGTAGTTCTGCTAGAATATATATATAAGCCGTTCTTAGAATGTGTCTGTGTATGTTCCTAATACAAATCTGCAGTTTTTAAACGATTTGAACGAAACTTAATGCGCATATGTTCTAGAACACGAGTGAAATTACTGTCAACTTAAAAAAAATTTAAGACCATTCTTTACCACTTTATTCAAGCATCTCCCACAGTTTATCATTACGGCTACCTATTTTTTTTAATGCATTTTTTCCCGTTGCCATTAAAAGAAACTGCGTTGGGACAATATTTTTATAAACAAATAAAAATTCAGATTTACTCACTATAATTTGAAATTCGAAATTGACGTCATAGTAACAATACTTGCAGAGTTAGTAATTCATAATGTATTATTTCCTACACATAATATAATGTATCGTAACAACTTGAAAATTACGGGAAATTTAGCGGAACTTCAAATAATTTAGCTCAACGGTTTGGATACGTTAAATTGAGTAGACACGCAACTAACCAGTTTGTTGACAAACATGCATATCATCTAGAAATATAAATGCATATTGGTATATGATTCTTGAAGTGAAAGAATTTTTTAGGTAGCTTTCAATACAAAAAAGTTAAAGCTACCTATTGCAGCCGTTCAGAGGAAAGCAGTTCCGGAAATTTTCGATATATTTTCACCGATAATGACCCCCAGACCCCAAAACCATCCTCCGTTCAAATGTTGATTTATATATATAGATATATCCATATATATATATATATATATATATATATATATATATATATATATATATATATATATATATATATATATATATATATATATATATATATATATATATATATATATATATATATATATATCTGACCTATGTCATACGATACCGCTCGTATTTATAAATCGATTTTGATGAAACTAATTGTGTGTATTAAGCTCACCAATGTCTCGGCCGAGTTCGTTAGCCAGCTTGGTCCGCCATTTTGTTTCAAGATGGCGGCCACTTAAAAATTTAAAACTAAAATAAATATACAAAAAAGTTAAAAATTCAAATTTATTTTTTAATTAAGTGTTAGGCCTTAATACGAGGATTCCAGAGCATTTTTTGATTTACCTCTATCTTAAAAAATGGCTGAGATAGAGCAGTTTGAAACTCTAGGGTGGCTGACATTTTGAAATAAGACAGCAAATTACAAAAATTTTCATTGTTGTAATCATTTTCCCAATCATACGCATAAAACTATATATTCATATCCGTTAGCGCCAAATTCTTGCCAAACTTGGCGACATTTTGCGAAATATCGCGAAATTTGGCGACCAAAATAAGTCTTCATAAATGAAGCAATTTGGCTATTGCTCAATAATTTGGCGAATTTCTTATTCAAATTCAGTATTAACGAATCTTTTGTAAACGTTTTCTTTGCATTTTAACTTGCTGTTTTCGTGTAACATTAGCCAAAATTTTAAAACGAAGATATAGGAAAGCTACCTTTTCCTCCCGGTACAGGCTGGAAGGACTTTTATAACTAGACAAGTATCAGTTCATAGGAAAAACTATCCCCGGTGAAAGTTGCGCTATATATTAAATTATGTGCCTGTTTTCATTAAACAAAAATTTGTATTTTATAGCAATTACACAAAGTAGCGCAATTTCCGCAGGTCACCAAAACATAAGTTTAACATCCTTTTACTGTACAATCTTCCAGAATATTAAATGTTGATAAAATTTTTAATATATTTATTTTTAATAAATATACTAGCTGTTTAACGCGTTCTAGGTACAGGAGTTCATGAATTTAATTCTAAAACCAAAATTAAAAATAAAAATCAGTACAACCAAACTAAAGTTTATGAATATAAAAATTTGTTACGTATATTAAAAATAAGTACTTACACAATCAAAAATCCGTAGTAAAAAGTAGTGGCACGTAAAAATTTTACATGAAATATACATAATAAAAATCGAATACGAAACGAAACTTAGCAAAAAAACGCAATGGCAACAAACAATTTTAAAATATATAAATAAGAAATAAGAATTCTCCTGTTAAAGTGTTGAGTTGTTCAATAACTATTCGATTTAGAAAAATATTTTTCTACTGCTGTGCAATTTTTTAATGAAATTTAATTTATCATGTTGCTATGGCATCAGACGATAAAACAATATCTTTGGAGTAAGGGAATAAATAGAGTAAAAAGTTTTGTTGATGTTTATAAGAAAATGTTTTTCTTTATTTTTTAAAAAAAGTAATAATTAAGCACAATTAAATAATTACCTGCGAGGAGGCGCGCGGTCAAGTGCTCAACAACAAATCACTAACTTTGACTGTTGGTATGCATCAATTAAATACGGGCTCTGTACTTTTATTAGGAACATAAATTTAATTTTTACAAAAACTGTTATTCTAAAATAGAGGTATCATCTATATAAAACAGCGATTAAACGTTAGGGGTGCAGCAAAAAAAGTTAAATTTGTTAAATATAATTAGTTCTGTTGAAATCAGAGCAGTAGATTTGGATTTATTAGTAAGGAGGCTCAATTAATGAAAAAGCCGCCGCCAGGTGGCACACAGTCAAGCAAAATATACCTTATATTTAATAAAAAGTCGTTTACCCCCACCCCTCCCTATCCCCTCAAATTTAACAAATAATTTGTTAAATAAAGTTTTCTGTATTAATAATCTCTATCATACTAATATATGTCATGTAAAAAACCCCTTAAACCCAGCTAATTTTCATTCATTAATTCGATAAAACCTTTTAAAATTAAGTTTTTAGCATTTGGCAAGATTAATAATTAAGTTGACTGTCTCTACATGTCATATAATCTCTGATCCGTCGATTTTAAACACTCGACTCGCAATTGCAATGATCTTGATTTATTTAATGACTTCTGCGGAGATTTTATACAACCAACCGAAGATAAAAAAGCATATTTTCGATGAGATCTCTTTGTAGATGGATTTAAATTGATATTTAATCTATCAAAAATCTATTTAAAATTTTCGATTTTTTGCCCCAATCGTTCATGGGCCCCCTACCAGCAACACGTGTGCAAAATTCCGCAGCCCTGCACCCAGTGGTTTCCGAGTTTTTGAGGTTACATAGATACGCGCACAGATTTTAATAGTATAGACTAGCTGTTTAACCCGTTCTACGCACGGGCGTTCATGAATTTAATTCTAAAACTAAATTAAGAAATATAAATGACAACAAACAATTTTAAAATATCTAAATAAGAAATAAGAATTCCCTTATTAAAGTGTTGAGTTGTTCAACTATTCGATTTAGAAAAATACTTTTCTACGACTGTGCCCTTTTTTTTTAATGAAATTTAATTTATCATGTTGCTATGGCAGCAGACGATAAAACGATATCTTTGGAATAAGGAAATAAGTAGAATAAAAAGTTTTGTTAATGTTTGTGATAAAATGTTTTTCTTTATTTTTTTAAAAAGGTAATAACTAAGCGCAATTAAATAATCTCTAATTATTTGTATGCGAGGTGAAATAATTATCGTAATACCCGTTACAGCTTCTTAGTATTGCAACGTGGCGTACGTAATATACATATTTCACATTGCAGTAAAAATTCCGAACTGGATAGAACTCACGCGATTACGGGTTGAACAAAAAAAAAAGACAAAAATTCGTCAAAAACATAAAAAGATCTGTTTAAAATTTTCAATTTTTTTGCCCCAGTTGTTCATGGGCCCCCTATCAGCAACCCGTGTGTCAAATTTCGCAGCTCTGCGCCCTGTGGTTTCCGAGTTTTTGAGGTTACATAGATAGATACGCGCACGAATTTTAATAGGGTAGATACGCGCACGAATCACAAGAGCTCAACAACAAATCACTAACATTGACTGTTGATATGCATCAACTGAATACGGTCTCTGTTCTTTAATTAGGAACATAAAATAAATGTTACGAAAACTGTCATTCTAAAATAACGGTATTATCTAAAAACAGCTAGCTGTTTAACCCGTTCCCGTAACCCGGGAGTTCATGAATTTAATTCTAAAACCAAAATTAAAAATAAGAATCAGTGCAACCAAACTAAAGTTTAGGAATATAAAAATTTGTTATGAAACATAAATTGAACATAATTTGTTGTTGGAACGTAAATTTAATTTTTACAAAAACTGTTATTCTAAAATAGTGGTATTATCTATGTAAAACAGCGATTAAACGTTACGGATGAAGCTAAAAATGTTCAATTTGTTGAATGTCACAAGTTCTGTTGAAATCAGAGCAGTAGATTTGGGTTTATTAATAAGGATGGTCAATTAATGAAACAGTAGCCTCTAGGTGGCGCACGGTCATGTAAAATAAATGTGATATTTAATAAAAAGTCGTTTACCCTCACTCCTCGACATCCCCGCAAATTTAACGAATAATCTGTTAAATAAAGTTTTCTGTATTAATAATCTCTATCAAACTATTCTATGTCATGTAAAAAAACCATTAAACCCAGCATATTATCATTCATTAAGTCGATAAAATCCTTTAAAATTAAGTTTTTAGCATTTGGCAACGGTTAATAATTAAGTTGATTGTCTACATGTCATATAATCTCTGATCCATCGATTTTAAACACTCGACTCGCAATTTAAATGATCCCTACCTTGATTTATTTAATGACTTCTGCGGAGATTTTATACAACCCACCAACCGAAGGTAAAAAATCGTAATTTTGATAAAATCTCTTTGTGGATGGATTTTAATTAATATTTAATCTATCAAAAATATATTTAAAATTTTCGAATTTTTTGCCCCAATCGTTCATGGGCACCGTACCAGCAACCCGTGTTCCAAATTTCGTAGCCCTGCTCCCTGTGGTTTCCGAGTTTTTGAGGTTACATAGATACGCGCACGGATTTTAATAGTATAGACTAGCTGGCTTCGCCCGCCAGCGGGCCCCTAATTGTAAAACCTCTAATCTTGTAAAATCTCGAATCTTGTAAAACCTCCAATAAGATAAACCTCGAACCGAACGAACCTCCGACCCGGGTCTTCGCTGCCTTCGGCACCGTATACCGGTCGTGCTAAGCACGCACCGGATAATCCCTTAATTTTTACATTGAATAGTATAAACCTCTAACCGAACGAACTTCCGACCCTGGTCCCCGCTGCCTTCAGCACCGTATACCGGTCGTGCTGCGCACGCACCGGATAATCCCTTAAATTGCACATCGAATAGTATAAACCTCTAACTGAACGAACCTCCAGCTCGGGTTCCCGCTGCCCCTAATTGTAAAATCTCGAAAAGCTATTGATGTCGAGTCGAATGAGCCATACCCCGTCGTCATCCGGCCCATAGAAAGAGTTTGGAAAGCGCCCCCTAGTGGTGAAATGCAGAACTAAAATCGATAATCTCTAGTAAGCTCTATCGGTGTCGAGTCGAATGAGCTATACCCCGTCGTGATTCGTCCCATAGAAACAGAGATAGGAAAGCGCACCCTGGTGGGGAAACTCGGAACTAAATTCGGTAAGCTCTATCTATGTCGAGTCGAATGAGCCAAACCAGGTCGCGATGGGACCCATACGAAGGGAGATTATTTGAAAAAAAATAGCAAATTCCTTAGCTTTTTCTTTTTTTTTCTATACAAAAATGACCATTATTTAAAAAATTCTAAAACTTTTAAAAATAAATGTTCCTGCGTTGAATCATAAACCGCGAGTTCAACAAACTATATAGAATCCGATATATAAAAAATAGAAAAAAAAATATTTTGATATCTTTTGGAGCTTTCGAAAAAAGTAAAAGCAAGTATATTCGGAGTGCAATCGGCTGCTTCAGAATACAAATATCCTAGTAGAATAGAATTTTAACTATGAAAATATAATTATTTCTCAAAATAAATCATATATTCGGAAAGCCCATTCAATTCTGTACACAAAATGAACAACGATTTTTGATTCAAAATCGTTAATAAATTAGATAATTACGACCAAATCAAAGTCACTTATTACAGTTTGATTAAACTGTGCTTGCGCCGAAAAACGCTCATTTCTAGAAACGGGTTTCACAAAAGAGTTGTTTTTTAATTGATAATAATCGAATTTTTTAAAGTCGAAGGCATCTTTCTATAGATGAATGTATGCACTTTTAGCTTCTTCTCTCGGAATTTGTGTACTTCGATAAAAAAGTCCTGCGGCGGGGGGGGGGGGGGGTTACATTGGCAAATTAGAGGAAATCGTGAAAGTGAGGTACGGGAACAACCGGTTTCTAAAGGGTTAATGTACATATTTTTTAAAACTGAAATATGTGTTTCGAAGAATAAGAAGGTGGCTATGATCTGGTTTATTTTATTTGTCTCTATTCACATTTTCCGAGTCGATGCGGATTTTTAAACACGGGCCGAAAAAGAAAATTCACGCGAGTGAGTTTCGGAAACCATTTTTTTCGAAGGGTTAAAAAACGAATTTTTCGAAACTGATACCTGATTTTAAAAGGAAAAAGAACGTATATTAGGCTCGGTATTTTTATTTTTTCGTATCTTGTTAAGAAGCCCAGAATTGAATTTTTAAAGATTGCAGAAATCGCTGAAAAACCGAAAGAGACTTACGGAAAAAAACGATTTCGAAAGGGTTAACTGAAATATTTTTTAAAACTAAAGGTTTTACAGTGATTTCGAAAGGAGGAAAATGTACTTGGGTGTGTTTGTTTGTGTTTTTGTTCTTTCAGAGAGCCGATGCGCGATTTTAAAAATCGCAGAGAATCGGAATTTGGAAAAGTGAGTCTGCGCGCGAATTTTTTTCGAAGGGTTAATATTTGTATTTTTCAAAAACGATCGCAGATTTCGAAAGGATAAAGAATGTAGATCTCGTCTGGTATTTTTAGTTTTCTCTGACTCGTTTGGAACCGCCGCAGCGAATTTTTCAAAATAGTCGAAATTGCCGAAATCGCGAAACGGTGTACGGAAAATATACGTTTTCGAAGGGTTAACTGACGTATTTTTTTTAATGGAAGGTGTTATTGGAGAGGACAGAGACCGGTCTTTTATTTGGTGAAATCCGTTTATCCGAATCTTTCTTAGTCCGGCGGATGCGAGGTTCGGACGAAGGGAGAAAATCAAAAACACGAATTCGACCCTTTTTGATTATTTTTTTTGAAAGGGTTAATATCGAAATTTTTTTGAACTAACCGTATCGTTAGAGAAGGAAAAGTACGTTCTTTGAAAATATGTTGACGGTTTTTTCGTATTTCTGTCGGTTCGCCGTCGGCGAGTTTAGACAGTCGTCAAACGAAACCGGCCGAAGCGATCTTTCCTTCTTCTTTTTGCGGAAGATGAGGATTGAGCTCTTCTGGGCATGCGCGGAGTACTTTCCACATAGGTTTCTTTTGAAGCAATTAAAACAGCTTTGTTCGTTAATAACTCCCTTAATTAAGGGCCGATTTTTTCGAAACTGCAATTCCTGAAGGCCCGGATTTTTCTGAATTTTTTGACACCAAAAGCGCTTCGCTACTCGCTACGCTCGCAGAGTTTATCCGGGTACAGATACACACACACACAGACAGACACACAGACGGATACGAACATTAATAATAAGGATTAAAGATGAAAGTCGATGAAAAAGTTGTTAGCATATGCAATTTTCATTGGAGAATAGGATTTGTCTTTAGTTCATGGGAAATTCAAGTAAAAATAGATGCTACTAATTAAAAAAGAAATTTCCCCCTCCTATTTTTAAAGGTACCATAATTATGGAAAAGCGCAAGAGAAAAGCCAATTAAAAATCCAGGTATTATTGGTTATCTTTCTCTGGCACTTATATAATTCCTAATAATTTTAAATTATTTAAATCTATAATTAAAAATATCTGCAAGGTAATTAATTTTTGCTCTTTATTGTAATATATGCTTGTCAAATTTCGAAACTCCCATAATTCTAAACTACAGCACAAAAATCAATATGACAATCTTTATCCATAATTGGGGTGCTTTTTCGGATTTTTTTCTTCATTGAAATAAATAAGCAACTCTATTGCTTAACGAATATGCATTTAGGCTTCAAAAGTCTTTGAAGCATGATAAACATTTTGATATTGTTGGTAGATTTACAGCTGCTAAAAGTGTAGCACTGTGAATTAAAAATACAATACATGTATGATGGTTAAAGGTATTTTTTCTTCTTATTTTCTTTATTTTTAAACTTTTATTATCCACCACGTTTTAATTTCATTTTTAAATATAACTTCAATTTGTTTTAAAGATGTGAAGTGTTTTGGAATATAAACATAATTTATGTTGATATTTAGATCATTTTAAATCAAATAAAAGTCATATCTAAAGTGACATGTTAATTAACGAATTTCCTCAAAAATATTCACTAATATAATCACGTTAAAAAATATTCTTCGACTCGAAAACTTAAATCAATTTCTATGAACGTTATAAATGTAAAATAGAATAAATAGAAAGGCTAAAATAGAATAACAACAACAACTAAAAAAATATGTTCCACACTTAAACTTATTGAAAAAGTATGAAATTTCAAGCTCATGAAAGAAATTTAAATAATCATATATATATGTATATAAACTAAAATACGCAAATTGTGATTATCAAAAGTATTTTCTACTATAAAATATTATAAATAGTTTGTTAATTGTATATGTTGCTTAATTAATGTATTAACGTTCTTTAAATGTTACGTGAACGAAATCATGGTTAACAGTTAGTCATACAGAAGCCAACCTTGCCAGGGAAGGACCTTTTACGCGACAGTTAGCAGGGACTGAGTAGGAGTTGTGCATTGGGAGTGGCAGCTGACGACTACTAGGTAAGGTTAGAGAGTTCTGTCAGAAAAATAAAGATTTTACGTAGCTTTCTGTTAAGGGTATGCATCTTTAGAATATTAGGAAGCCATTCATTGGGAGAGATTGCAGGCTTCTTAATATGCCACTGTGCTGTTAGCGGGCAGGTGAAATAATAATGGGGAGTCAAAGCCTCTTCACCACACTCGCAAAGGAATGTGCTTGCACATTTAAATTTGTAGAGGTATGTTCGAAAGGGACCGTGCCCATGAGAAATGCTGTTGTGTATGCAGAGAGGTTGTAGTGTATTATTGAGACTTTCAGTATGAGATTATATGTGTGTCGGCCTTTGCTGCTGTTATCCCAGACTGGTTGCCATTCCGTGAGTATTTTTGCTTTTAGTAAATGTTTTATGTATGTGGCTGGAATTCGGAGATAAATGTCAATGTGTGGTTTAGCTGTTGCTTCCTTTGCGAGTGCGTCCGCGATTTCATTACCTTGAACGTCCGTGTGCGCTGAAAGGTGGCCAAGAGCTACTCTATTTAGAAGGGACTTTAACTTAAGTTTGATTTCAAGGATTAGCGGATGCTTGGTTCTACGGGCATAGATTGCCTACAGATCCGAAAGACTGTCACTATAAATTTGGATGAAGGGGTGTGTGGTGTTGGTCTGGATTAATTCCAGGGCTTTTAGGATGGCATAGAATTCTGCCTGGTAAACAGAATTGGGGTCATCTAGATAGAAAAAGAAGGTTAATCCCCTGATCATTTAAGCATTGCTCATTGTATGCTCGAATGCTCTTGCTCCTGTGGCCGTTCAACTCTCATTATCTTACTACTAGCGTTTCAGGTTTCAGGCGGTAGCTGTAGGACCTGATAATTTGAGGGAATTCGAAAATTCCGTAGAAATTATAGATCAGTTTCAACTGACGTCATACCCTAGCATCCAGATGGACGTTTTCTTTGCCCCTCAGATTTGGTCGATTGTGATTGGTTAACTCATAATACAGGCTACAAATTAACGATTATGATTGATTGGATACATATTGGTGGTTTGGTGATCTTGTGGTTGAAACTGATCTACAGGACTATATTTCCAGTGGCCATGGACACCCGCAAAACAAAATTCAAAGAGAGGAAGAACTTGGAAGAGATGTCCCTGTAGCCTACTGGTTAAATTTTTTAAAATGGAAATATAAACATGGAAAATAAGGTAATTGTATTTTTCTTCTTGTCCGAACATCCCATTCAAAACAATTATTAAATATATCAATATAAACACAGTACAGTATTAATACAATGCAGAAAATGTAACAATAACGAAGTATTACAAATCGAAAAATAAACTTCTACTGTTTTTTTTTCAATAGTAAAAATGTAAAATTGAAGCAGTTTATTACCCCATTTCTCGCCAGCGCTGCTCCGCTCCCCTTGACCTATAGCGTAATAAAATTTTTGAACACATGATCGTAAAAAGAAAAATAGAACTAAAAGTTGACTTCAAAGCGGGAATCATGGGTGGGGGCATGGAACATATTAATATCTTAAATACATACCAACATAATCATAATCCTTAAATATTTCAGAATATGTGGCAGAATCTTCTTCAATCAAATTGTAACTCAAATCCAAAGTATGTAAATCTTTAAGGTTCACAAAGTATTCCGAGCTGAAATTTTGAAGTTCGCAATGGCTTAGATTGAGATATTGTACTTTGTTTATTTTTCTATTGAAACTGTCTGCCGTGAGATTTGTAATTGGGTTTCTTGAGAGATCCAAACTGGTCACATTATCCATATCAAAACAGAGGAGAGACTCGACGTCTGTGATGTTGTTAGAATTCAAGTAAATCATCTGAAATAAGAGAAATAGTTGAATAAAATTCTATTTTTTTTAATAAAATAATTAATATATATTTTTTTAAGTTTAGCATATCAATTAACATTCCTCTCTTTGGAAATGCATAAAAGATAAACAAGGAAGGAATGAGGATTCATAACCCCCCCCCCCCCCCTTGCAACAAAAAGAATGTAAGAATATAATTTGTTCCACATATAATAATTGAACTGTTTTTAAATTGAATGCTGGTACTTTCAGGTTAAAACAATATTTTTACCTAACCAGTGGTATTTCGGTATCGTTAAAAATCCTGCAAACCCAGTGCTACCCATTCGGCTTCAGGTACACACACCATCACCGCACGACGCTCAAAATCCACTGACTATAATTGCAATTCATTTATCTTTTCATCGTATTTCGGGGTTATCTGCATCAGTTTCACTCGAACTTTCAACTACTTCAGCCAAACAAAAAATGATTCTGCAAAAAATTAAAAAAAAATCAAACGTTTTATTTTGAGCTCGTCTTTCTTCCTTCTGGATTCATTCTTCTCATTTTTTCCTCTGAATTCGTTCTTCTTCTTCTTTTGTTTCATGTCGAATTCGTTCTTCTATAATTTTATCCAGAGACACTTTGGCACCATCATCGCTCAAATTTTCATTTTCAATGACTAATTTCTTAATTTCTATCGCATTATTCATCGAACTAGCTTCTATACCCAGTTCTGTTGCCAGTTCTGTTAGGTAATTTCTAATGTCCTTACCCAAGAATGCCATGGTAAATGAATTTTTCTAACGATTCAAAATAACAGTAACGTATAATGGGACAAGGTAGGGTTATCCCTCACTAATTACTCGCTGAAGGAAGGATATTCAAAATACATGTATATAAATAAACATTCAATTAAATTTTGAAATAGAATCATTAATAATTTGTGACTTAAATACACGTTCCTATATGTTATCGAAATAATTCTATCAACAGGTATTTAAAAGGTAGTCAACGATAAATTCTAGAAACCTTTCAGCATATTTTATATTTAACTTAATTTAGTATTTTCGTTTTAAAAGGATAAATGTTACAAACACACATAGAATGCACATTCAACAAATAACTAAAGAGTACCAATATACTCTTTCACTGAATTGTTTTCATTAATCACTCCCTTAATGCTAGAGAAATTAAAGTCAATCCAGTTATCTCTACCACCAAAATAATTATAATTTAGGACGTAAACTCAATAAACGTAAATAAATAATGCAATCATAACACTACTTTCTATTCCTAGAATTCTACTTTAAAGTCATATAATAGAATTTTCAATTTCATATCTCATACAATGTCAAATAGCTAGACTTAACTGAGCGAGTTATATATAAACACACTTATATAACACTTACACACACATAATAATCATTATCACCCTAACGTTAAATCAGTAAACGTAATTATTTTAATTCATTTCCTAGTTGCAATCTCCATCTGGTTAATTAATGTTACAATAACATCTAAATCATATACAGTTCAAGCACTTTATAACGAAAAGCACGATATAACGAAACGCTCATAACGATTTAGTTGTTCTGTGTGTTAAAGAAGAATGAATTGGAAACGATATTACGAAATATTTATAACGAAAAGCACAATATAACGAAACGCTCATAACGATTTAGTTGTTCTGTGTGTTAAAGAAGAATGAATTGGAAACGATATTACGAAATATTTATAACGAAAAGCACAATATAACGAAATGCTCATAACGATTTAGTTGTTCTGTGTGTTAAAGAAGAATGAATTGGAAACGATATTACGAAATATTTATAACGAAAACAATTCGAGCATGAAAAGTGAAATAAAAACAAAATGTAGAAATTTTTAACTTTTTTTTTTTTTTTTTTTTTTTTTTTTACTTAATGCGGGAAATATAATATTATTTTTTAAATACCAGCTTTTTTCCCCATGACATAACCTTCAATTTTTTTTTCTTAAGGCCAATCACATATTTTCAATACTTTCAAGAGAGATTTGGGAGAGGGGCGACAGCTTACCTAAACTGGGTTGTTCTTTTTTACACGATGACTTATTTCAATGACATTTGCTTTTCCTGTAGATTTATCCCGTGTTAATTTTTAAAACTCTTTGTACGCTGGCTATATGTCTAGCAAATAAAAATGTAGCGAAAAAATTTATGATTCCAAGTTGCACTCAAATTGAAAGATCGAGAAAAAATTCTGAAAAATTTTGAAAAGGGTGCAATTTTCTCATCGTTTAAACATATTACGCATGGCGAAATTCCAGGCATGAAATTCCAGAAAATAAATTTACTAAAAAAAGACCTGAACACGTGTTTCATGGATTTCAGAAATCCCCCCCCCGAAGGGGGTTAAATGGGGGGGGGGTTGAATGTTTTAGGTCATTTCGCCTTATCTCAGCAGCAGTTATAGGTAGGACTCGTCATTATTACTCGATACATAATTACTCGAGTGCATCAGATGGTAAATTTTCCTCGGCAGCTTCTACAAATTTTTCTTCCTCACTGACACTGCCATCGGGCAACTCATTTTCTACACTTTTTTTGACGATATTCTTTTCATTGAACTCTTCGTTTGTTGAAGGATGAAATCAATTCATCTGCATCTTCCAATTCAGATAAAGCAACAGTTTCATTATTATTTGAAGGTAATTGGAATATTCCCAAAACTGAAAAAGCGTTAACAATAGTTTCTTTCGAAACATCACACTAAGCGTGATTTATCATATAAATTGTTTTCAGAACGTGTATTTTTGTTTCTTTCTTGTCATATGAATTCACGATTGTGTTTTCAAAAGCATCATCTTCCTGTATTTAGTTTTCAATGAACGAATAATTCTTTGGTCTAATGGTTGTTTTTTGGATGTAGTGTTACGTGGCAAAAAGTAATTTTATAAATTTAAGACGAACAGAACTCACACATGCGAAGATACATTGTCTAAAATAAGCTGAACTTTTATTTTGGAATTTTGCATCTCTTTGTAAAAATCTAGAATCCATTCTTCAAAAAGACATTTTGTCATCCAAGCTTTGCAGTTAGTTATGCCTGTACATTACAGGCAAAAATTTTTTATTACGACTTTTGAGATACACCGTGGATTCTTTGTTTTTCCAATTACAAGAAGTTTTCGCTTTTCAGAGCCGTCAGCATTGCGCCATAATGCTAATGAAAGTCGATCTTTGCTCCTTTTCCCACCGAGGCAAGTTTTTTTTTTTTTTTTTTTTTTTTTTTTTTTTTTTTTTTTTTTTTTTTTTAAAGTTAAAAGGGGAGTTTTATCAGGCATTAGCGGCTCGTCCCGGCTTTGCACGGATAGACAATGTGTTTACTACAATGTAGTTCTTTAATTTTCTAGAATTACAATACCTGGCGAAAATGCTTTGATACGATTTTTAAACTATGACTGTATCTGACTGACATGTATTTAAATCAAGACGCACGTGGAAAGATGTGTTTTCAGTCAGTGTTTCAATTAGTGGAATACTACATAAAACTGCTGCTGAGATATGCGAAGTGACTTAAAACATTCGACCACCCTCTTTAACCAACTTCAGGGGGGGGATTTCTAAAATCGTTGAAATACGTGTTTAATCATTTTTTTAGCAGATTTGTTTTCTTGATTTTCGCGCTCCTACTTATAACTGCTGCTGAGATATGGCGAAATGACCTAAAACACTCGACCCCCCCCCTTTAACCCCCTCCGGGAGGGGAATTTCTAAAATCGCTGAAATACATGTTTAATAATTTTTTAGTAGATTTGTTTTCCTGATTTTCGCGCTTCTACCTATAACTGTTACTGAGATATGGCGAAGTGACCTAAAACATTCGACCACCCCCTTTAACCCCTCGGGTGGGGAATTTCTAAAATCGTTGAAATACATGTTTAATCATTTTTTTTTAGTAGATTTTTTTTTCCTGATTTTCGTTTTGTTTTCCTTATAAAGTAATTATTTACCGGTCTATTTTTCTCGTTTTTTCAAAAATCTGAACCGGTCCGATAGCGGGCGGAGACCGCTATTATACTCTGTCATAATAATATCTGTCATGTGGACTAAATGCGATATTAAACAAAAAATCAATATCAAAATTAAACATGTTGTATAGAGACCTTCAAAATGTTAGACGTCAGATTAATTTTATTTTTAATTCTCTAATGACGTCATATTAAGCTTCTTTCTGTATTTGCACATACTCATACTCCTTGTATTATTGAGAAATGTTTGAAAATTTCCGTTTTATTACCAATATGACGTATTGGTCATAAGATAGTCATAAGAAACGGTGACTGACTGACTGACTGACTCATCAACGCCCAGCCGGAACTACTAATGTCAGGTTCACGAAATTTGGACTGTAGATTGCTGTTATGGCCTAGGCTATGGCTTTTGAAAATTCCCCCCTGAATGGGGTTAAAGGGGGGTTCGAATGTTTTAGATAATTTTGCCATATCTCATCAGCAGTTTTAGGTAGGAGCATGAAATTCCAGAAAATAAATTTACTAAAAAAATAATTGAACACGTGTTTCAGCGATTTTAGAAATTCCCCCCGAAGGGGGTTGAAGGGGGGGGGGGTTCGAAAATTTTAGAAAATTTTAAAGCATGTGGCCATATCTCAGTCACCGTTTTAGGTAGGAGCGTGAAATTCCAGAAAATAAATTTACTAAAAAAATAATTGAACATGTGTTTCATGGATTTCAGAAATCCCCCCCCAAGGGTGTTAAAGGGGGGGTCGATAGTTTTAGGTCATTTCCCCAGTCTCAGCAGCAGTTATAAGTAGGAGCGCGAAAATCAAGAAAATAAATCTACTAAAAAAATGATTAAACACGTATTTCAACGATTTTAGAAATTCCTCCCAGAAGTTGGTTAAAGAGGGTGGTCTAATGTTTTAAGTCACTTCGCATATCTCAGCAGCGGTTTTATGTAGTATTCCACTAATTGAAGCCCTGACTGAAAACACATCTTTCCACGTGCGTCTTGATTTAAATACATGTCAGTCAGATACAGTCATAGTTTAAAAATCGTATCAAAGCATTTTCGCCAGGTATTGTAATTCTAGAAAATTAAAGAACTACATTGTAGTCAACACATTGTCTATCCGTGCAAAGCCGGGACGAGCCGCTAATGCCTGATAAAACTCTAAAAACTTGCCACGGTGGGAAAAGGAGCAAAGATCGACTTTCATTAGCATTATGGCGCAATGCTGACGGCTCTGTAAAGCGAAAACTTCTTGTAATTGGAAAAACAAAGAATCCACGGTGTATCTCAAAAGTCGTAATAAAAAATTTTTGCCTGTAATGTACAGGCATAACTAACTGCAAAGCTTGGATGACAAAATGTCTTTTTGAAGAATGGATTCTAGATTTTTACAAAGAGATGCAAAATTCCAAAATAAAAGTTCAGCTTATTTTAGACAATGTATCTTCGCATGTGTGAGTTCTGTTCGTCTTAAATTTATAAAATTACTTTTTGCCACGTAACACTACATCCAAAAAACAACCATTAGACCAAAGAATTATTCGTTCATTGAAAACTAAATACAGGAAGATGATGCTTTTGAAAACACAATCGTGAATTCATATGACAAGAAAGAAACAAAAATACACGTTCTGAAAACAATTTATATGATAAATCACGCTTAGTGTGATGTTTCGAAAGAAACTATTGTTAACGCTTTTTCAGTTTTGGGAATATTCCAATTACCTTCAAATAATAATGAAACTGTTTCTTTACCTGAATTGGAAGATGCAGATGAATTGATTTCATCCTTCAACCCAACATCCGACTTTAACTTTGATCAATACGTTAATGTTGAGGAACACATAATAGCAAATGAAGAGTTCAATGAAAAGAATATCGTCAAAAAAAGTGCAGAAAATGAGCTGTCCGATGGCAGTGTCAGTGAGGAAGAAAAATTTGTAGAAGCTGCCGAGAAACATTTACCATCTGGTGCACTCGAGTACTTACAGAAAATTGTGTGTTACATGCATAATGAAAACTTGTTAACGAGTGACAGTGACGAGTATATTGACAAAAGAGAGCCTACAATATTAGACAATGCTGTTAAGAAAAAAAAGCAGAGCTTGATAATTTCATTCTTCCAACCTGTACGCACGTAAAACTGCCCTTTAAAAGAATTAAATCAATAACATTTTTTTACATTTAAATTTGCCCGTTTTTAACACTTTCCAACCTAGTTGAAAAGTGTTTATGACTTCGGTTTGTCTGGCCGTCTGGCCGTCTGGCCGTCTGGCCGTCTGGCCGTCTGCCGTCTGCCGTCTGCCGTCTGTCCGTGCTCTAACTCCCGTAAATATGCTCGGATTGCCCTGCAATTTTTATATGTTATAATCATTATCTATAGCATGTTCCCTATTTCAACGGAAGTATGTAGCACTTATAGTTTTTTTACAGGGACACTCAAAAGAATTCCGTTACATTGCGGTCTATGGGGAAAAATCATTTGCGGTTTATTTAAATAATGTTTCACTATTTTAAACGCATTGAAATTTATATATATATCACTAAGGTGCATTAGAAGAAGCTTAATATGGAATAGGGTGTGCATAGCACTTATACTTACTTTACAGGGACAGTCAAAAGAATTCCGTTACATTACGTCTATGGAGAAAAATCGTCTGCGCTTTATTTAAACAATGTTTCCCTATTTTAAACGCATTGAAATTTATATAAGGTTCATTACAAGAGACTTACTACAGAATATTGTGTGTATAGCAGTCATCGTTCATTTACAGGGACACACAAAAGAATTCTCTACTGTATGTTAACAATAATTCCTGGAAGTACGTTTTAAGTTACTAAACGCGATTTTAATTTTAAATCGCTTTTTGTCTATTACGTGGTGTGTATAAATTCTGTAGATCCTATACAGGGAAGCACAAAAGTTCGGGAAAACATTTCCGTATTATTTAACTCCAGACGGAGAATTTTAAACTGTGCTACGTGTTTCCTAACTGAACTAAAATTTAGCATCCTATGTAGTATATATACAAATCTATAGATCCTATACAGGGCTGAATAAAAGTATTTGGATTACTTAGATGTTAACTTTTAGCTTATTGAAGAGTATGATTCGTAAAATTATTTTGGAAGCGTTGGAAAGTGTTACATAATCTATGCTTGACGCATGATTTTTCGTTCTTGTTTTTCATGTGAAGCACACTAATATATATATATATATAATACCGTTAAAATAATACAGCAAAATTCTAATTATCTGAAATCCAGTCATCCAGATCAATAATCACAAAATAAAAATTTATGATATGAATTGTACGTGTTCATAAAAATATAATTCTCTTGAAATTCCTTTTTAAATCAACGCTTTTCTTCTTTTCACTGTTTGTAGTAAAGGTGATCCTTCCTATGAAGGCTTAATTTAATATGAATATATAAGGCCTAACTTTTTAGCTCACAGGCTATCAAATCCTGAGATCTAATGTGCCCGCAGGTTCTGTATGTACGTACGTAGCGCGATAACTCTTGATAGAATTATCCAATTTGCTTCAAATTTGGTATACAGGTTTATTCTGATAAGGTGCTTTCCTGATTATATTTGGAGGTTCATTGGTTAAGTATAAAGGGGCTAATGCCCCCTTGATTTACGTAAATGGGTTTTTCATGCAGAATCATCCGATTTGCTTCAAATTTTGTATACAGGTTTATTCTGATAAGGCGCTTTCCTGATTATATTTGGAGGTTCATTGGTTAAGTATAAAGGGGCTAATGCCCCCTTGATTTACGTAAAGGGGTTTTTCATGCAGAATCATCCGATTTGCTTCAAATTTGGCATACAGGTTTTTTCTGATAAGGCGCTTCCCTGATTAGATTTGGAGGTATATTGGTTAAGTATAAAGGGGGAAACGGGGGATAATCCACCCTTGATTTCGGTAAATGGGTATTTCATGCAGAATTATCCATTTTGCTACAAATTTGGTATACAGGTTTATTGTCGATTTCTGTATTTTTCGAGGGGCATTATTCTTTGAAATAAGAGTGTATATAATTAGTGTGAATAGCTTGTGAGCTCAATGCTATCAGCTTAACTGG
Organism: Maratus michaelseni; assembly: GCA_963931845.1. Taxonomy (NCBI): domain Eukaryota; kingdom Metazoa; phylum Arthropoda; class Arachnida; order Araneae; family Salticidae; genus Maratus; species Maratus michaelseni. Next base: position 2,832,227 of record OZ007597.1, on the reverse strand, counting down.
GCACTTTTTTTTTGTTTTTATTAAACAAAAGCATTTTTAAGAGATATCTTTATGTAATAAATAGTCCTTTTTAGGGTTTCGTTCATCTCACGAAATCCTATTACTCCCGCTTCGTTGTCTGTCCGTCACAGAGCCTCTTCTCAGAAACTGTTTAACTTACAGGCATGAAATTTTGTGTATTTATAGCTGAATAGCTGCTATGGAGCTCAAAATCATAAAATTTGAAACAATCGTATTATTTATATACAGAGATTAAAAACCAAAAATTTAACATCCTTTTTCCTATTAAATTTAAACATATTTCGTTATAGCAGTTGCCAACAATTAAAAATCCACAATAAAATTCTTTCCACAATAATTAATTTTCTATTGAAAGATTTGCGCGTGAAAAATGAAAATGAAATAAAAAGTTTCACCAATTGCAAAAAATAAAAATAAATAAATAAATAAAAAAATAAAAAAATAAATGAAACAGATTAATATGACGCCATATTGGTAATAAAACGTAAATTTTCAAACATTTCTCAATAATACAAGGAGTATATGTGTAAATACAGAAAGCAGCTTGATATGACATCATTAGAGAATTAAAAAGAAAATTAATCTGACGTCTAACATTTTGAAGGTCTCTGTACAACATGTTTAATTTTGAAATTTATTTTTTTTTAATATCGCATTTAGTCCACATGACAGCTATTATTATGACAAAGTATAATAGCGGGTTTCGCCCGCTATCGGGCCGGTTCAGATATTCGAAAAAACGAGAAAAATAGACCGGTAAATATTTACTTTATTTTTTTTTTGTTTTTGTTTTTATGAATTTTTTTTTGGATTTATTAAAGAAAGGATAAAGTGTTTTGAAAGGAATATTAAACGAAACCCTTTGTGCCCCCCCCCCCCCAACAACTCTTTTGTTTTCTTCTTTGCAATGCTTGTTTAGGCATCAATAAGTATCGTGAGAGCTATAAAAGAGGAACTCACCTGTGGATGCGTAATGGAGAACAGATTTCCCAGGTGAAGTAGATTATTGTGCCTTGCACTAAATATCAATAGATTCTTCATGGGATCCAACAGGTTCGGTGGAATAGACGTCAATAGATTGTAAGAGAGATCCAGATAAACGACATTATCCGTTCCCTGCAAAAATAACGAGTCAATAAATTAGTATTATTACAATTTTTGAACAATGATTTAATTAAAGTAAATTTGCCAAGTGTGCCATGTTCATGTGGGTCAACAATTTTTATAGTTGAGAACCTGCGCGCCATTTCGAAACTTTCTGGAAAGAGGGGAAGCAGGACTTTCTTTTCATGTTGTTGTGCACAGCTGAGAAGCAACTAGTACAGTTCTATACGTACTTCTATATTCTGATATATATTTGACGAAACGTCAGTAAAGGCTCACTGTCGAGACGCGAAGAGTTTTTTGTTTCTGTCTGTCTGTTTGTTTGTCTTTTACGCGATAAATACCGCAAAAATCCTCCGATTAGGTTGAGTTTCTCTGACAAAGTGCTTAAGTAGCGGTAAATAGCGCTGAAAAAAGTGACGACTTTTTGACCTCCGAGCTAAAATGAGAGAAACGCCCTTTCCTACCCTCGATTACTCGAAAACTATTTGTTTTATCAAAGAACCCCAATTACAAAATTAAAGTCCACAACGTTTTCTAAATAATGCAAAAATAACCTTATAAAAATACATAAAACACTTTATAAAAAAACTTTATAAAATAAAGATTTCAGGCGCTAAAGCGTGCTGAAAAGGGGCTAGTTTTAAGCAGCTCTGTCCAAAACGAGAGAAACAATCTTCAAGATTGTTTCCTATACTTAAAATGATGTTTGGAAATATAACAAAATTAAGAAACTTATAATATCCAAATTTTCTATTTTATGACATATTTTTTCATTCACTTTTGTTCAGGAAACTTCTTATTCAGAAACTTTCGAATCGGAACCCTCTTTCGGTAAAGGCAGAAAATACTATCAAAGTCGACGTTTTGAACGAAATTCCCGACATGGCAGTCTGAGAAGAGAAAAAAAAACGTGTCTTTAACGCTATTAATCAAGCAAATACGATATGATCGAAATTAAAACCCTCATATATCAATAGTATACTACAAAAGTATACTACCAAATATCATACTCTAACAAGTACCAGAAATTTTCTTATTCTTCATTTTACTGAGAAAATACAGATGAAAAATCAGAAAATTCAGAAAAAACGTTCGCTCTTGAGAGGAAAAACGTTTTAGAAAATGTTTTATTAATTTATGAAGCTTAATGTATTAACACATTTGTCTTTAATGCGTATCCGGCGATGAATTATTTACTACATATACGAAATATATTTTTTTATATATACTGCTCTATGTTTTCCTATAACTTGTATTTAGAAAAGTGACGAGTTGCACTTGAGTGTCTAAGAAAGACACTTAAAAATATTCTTTTTTTTTTTTTTTTTTTTTTTTTTTTTACGATTAAAACGGGCCAAGTTTTGATATTTTGAATTTTCTGATTATAACTGGAAAGTCGCATCTTAAGTGCCAGGAAAGAAAAAACAAGAACGAAAAATCATGCGTTAAGCATAGATTATGTAACACTTTCCAACGCTTCCAAAATAATTTTACAAATCATACCGTTAAGCGAAAAGTTAACATCTAAGTAAACAATTTGGAAAACGCATAACATATTTAAAATATAATTTCAGGAATTTCCAACATATACAATATTCGGAAAAATATCCGAATACTTTTATTCAGCCCTGTATAGGATCTATAGATTTGTATATATACTACATAGGGTGCTAAATTTTAGTTCAGTTAGGAAACGCGAAGCACAGTTTAAAATTCTACTTCTGGAGTTTCTGTCAATAAACGGAAATGTGTCCGCAAACTTTTGTGCTTCCTGTATAGGATCTACAGAATTTATACACACCACGTAATAGACAAAAAGCGAGTTAAAATTAAAATCGTGTTCAGTAACTTAAAACGCACTTCCAGGAATTATTGTTAACGGACAGTAGAGAATTCTTTTTTGTGTCCCTGTCAATGAACGATGACTGCTATACACGCACTATTCTGTAGTAAGCCTCTTGTAATGCACCTTATTGATATATATAAATTTCAACGCTATTAAAATAGTGAAACATTATTTAAATAAACCGCAGACGATTTTTCTCCATAAACGTAATGTAACGGAATTCTTTTGATTGTCCCTGTAAAGTAACTATAAGTGCTATGCACACCCTATTCCATATTAAGCCTCTTCTAATGCACCTTAGTGATATATATAAATTTCAATGCTTTTAAAATAGTGAAACATTATTCAAATAAACCGCAAATGATTTTTCCCCATAGACCGCAATGTAACGGAATTCTTTTGAGTGTCCCTGTAAAAAAACTATGAGTGCTACACACTTCCGTTGAAATAGGGAACATGCTATAGATAACTACAATAACATATAAAAATTGCAGAGCAATCCGAGCATATTTACGGGAGTTAAAGTACGGACAGACGGACAGACGGACAGACGGCAGACGGCCATACGGCCAGACAAACCGAAGTCATAAACACTTTTCAACTAGGTTGGAAAGTGTTAAAAATTGAAAATTTATAAAATTCAACGTATCATAACTCGGTAAGCTTTGGTCGTGAAAGAATGGTAAACTTTTTTAAACTTCTCCTAAGTAAAAACTTTAAAGATTAAAAAGCTGTTGAATTCTGTTTGAATGTTAGTGTTTTTTTTTTTTTTTTTTTTTTTTTTTTTTTTACGAAATGCCTATAAAAATCTGTTCACAAATTAGGCCTGCAATTGTGCATTCTAACACCAATCAAAATTCATATAAGGTAATCATATAATTAAATACACACCCATCATCATATTTCATTATTACTCAAGAAAATTTTCTATTTAGGGCGAAGTGGGGTGATTATTGGTCACTTTTCATAAAGATCCATATAACTCAGTAACTAAATTGAATTGAAACAAAAATTTTATACTTGCAAAAAGAGAATCTAATCCCTAACAATCTTAATTAGTTTTATTTTTTTTAAATCATATATAATATTATTAAAATTAAAAAATGTCTGACCAATAATCACCCCGGCAATGGGGTGATTATTGGTCAGGGATGGGGTGATTATTGGTCATTGTTTTATGATCAAATACCAACATTTTAAACACTCAAAAATTTAATAAATGATTAAATGAAACATTCTTGGAATAAATTTAATACTTTATATTCCTTGTAAATATAAACAGAGTTATGAAAAAATGTTATAAAATAAAGAACATTACTAAAATGGTTGAAACTTCAAATATATTTCACAAAATAATACATTTATTTACAAAAGACTTTTGTATTTAAGGTATGCAGCTTGCATTTCATCTTCCTCAATCTGAAATGGCCCTGAACCATAGAGTCTAACTGGTCCATAAAACACAAAGGAGTGCTTCACTGGCGCAAGATCCGTTTTCTTTGGCCAGCGATAATTTCTTCAGACTTTTCCAAAAATTTGCAAGACAAAATATCATCCTGAATACTAATAACACGCCCGATGTATGGCATCTGTTCAAAGTAGACAGCATAGTACTTCTCTACACATATGGCTTTATGTATTTTCCTTAATTTATTGGTAGCTGAAATATCAGAATATTTTTTTTGTAGTTGCGGAATTTTTTCAGCTTCACCCGTGTCTACTTCTATATCTATATCCGTATATTGTGTGCATTCCTGTGTTTTCTTTCTAGTCTCAGAGGATCATGCTACTGCATCTTCAGCTGTATTCTTGTTTAATGTTTAATGTTAATTCTTTTTTGATTCTTTTTCAACTTTTTCACACAACTTAATGAAATCCTCGTTGGTGATAACTGCTGCATTTGTACTGTAAAAGATGTTCATTATCTAAATATACAAGTTAAATTTTTAGACTCACCCCAATATCTCTTCAAGAAATGGATAAACAAAGGTTCAGTTATTTCAAATGTAATTTGTGTTATGAGTTGCTGAAAAAAATCAAAATAATGTGGTTCACTCTTAAAGTGTTGCCACATGAACTTGAAAAAACTTTTGAATGCAGACGCTGCCATCTAAAACTGACAAATATTAAACATTTCTGCACTATTTGTGAGTTTATGAGTAATTTTTAAGCTAAAATTACATGACCAGGAATTACCCCATGTTGACCAAGAATCACCCCATATATATATAGGGTGATGTTTAGCCCTCTATTTTCCTAATGTATGTACTCATACAGTGTTCATATACATACATACGTATTCTATGCATATTTCTCTTTCTATATAACCCTTCTAGATCATCATGTAGCTAAATTTCATATTACAGGCACCTTATGAAAAAAAAGCATGATTTTGTAATCCCTTATTTTTTGCTCAAGTTTTATACATATGTCTAGTTAAAATATTTTTTCTCATTAAATTATGTTTTGAACCAAAAAATCGTTTGTGTTACTGAATAACAATGAAATTGTCTAACATCCAGTATTTTTTTTTTGATTTTATCATTAGTATTAATGAAAATTTAATTGACCAATAATCACCCCATGTTGCAAGTGACCAAGAATCACCCCGGTCTTCCCTACTCTAAATAAAATTTTCAAAAATCGAAAATTAAAAAATGCCCGCTCCCCCCAAGATGGCGCTCTCCCCCTATATGTAAATATGTTTTAATGCATTTATCTTATTAAACATATATTTACCTTAAAAACATCCGGATCTGCAAAGCGAATAGAGTTTTTGACGAAGAACAAATCCTCTACTATAGCCAAGTTTTGAAGATAGTTCCCTTCTAAAGAAGTGAGGGGACTTAAACTAATATCTATAGTCCGTATGGTATCTTTTACAATCCTAAAGTCGGGAATATCCTAAAAAAGAAAAAAATCAACAGTAAGTCATTTTTTAATAAATCAGGTATTGTTTATATACTCTATGAAAGTACAGAGTAAATTATGCGTTGTAAATGAAAAAGTTATTATTTTTTGAGGCAGAAACATCGTCAACATAAATCTCATTTTACAGTTAAATACATATGAGTGATATGTTTGTCTTGTAAAACCCTTAATAATAATAGTGAATATATATCTACACCCATTAAATTAAGATAAATAAAATACTATTTTTTTAAGCATTATAATAGCAGACCTGTCTAACATTTCAGTAAGCAGAGGCGCATTTCAGGTGTTCGTAAACAATGAAGGTCCCCAATATTCATATTACTCAAAACATGCGACAATAGTATGTCACAGTATTAGTAGTGGTATACAAGTATTATACGATGGAAATGCATCTCACAGTAGTAGGCATATGGTTCAGGAGCTGTTGAAACCGTGGTCTCCGGATTCGCCGACACCGTAATTAATCTGTATAGATCAAGTACTTCCGTTAGGAAAGTACCTGAAAGTGACCGTATTCTTTAGGATAAAAATAAAGTACCAAGCCGGCCATTTTGATTGTTTAAAACATAACTACCTCAAACTTCCCCCAAAACCAGTAATCCCCTATACTTAATAAGTATAATGTTTCAAAGCATCAATCAAACTTTCTCCACGTATATCTTCTCGCTTTACCTTTTTTTCCAGTTAAAAAGTTTTCGCAAACTTCTTTTTCACTATCTATATAACGAATTAAAGAAAGCAGAAATTACTTTTATTATTGTTTTTAAAATAAAATACAGTTTAGATTTTTAAATATTTTTTATTAAACATACATATATAAATATTTATCACATGTATACGTATGCACATTTGTGAATACATATCCGTTGCGTAATATTTTATTTATTTATGTTTTCTATTTATTTATTTTTTTTTAATGTTTTGTTTAAGTAAAAGCTTAAAATTTGCAGCCATAACTATGCAAATGATTTGGAATCAAACTGCGATTTTCCGTTATTGACAAATTTATTACATATTGAGTTAAAATCGATTGAAAATTGATTTTGACGCTATTTTATCAAAGGTAATTTGTCTTTATAGAAAAAAATACTTATTGCATTTCTTGATATCTAAATATTAATTTTTGCAAATTTCGTAAATTTACGAATAAACGTAACTTTTTTTATTGTATTAGAAATCAGCAAGTTTGTATTTGAGAGCAGCTTTATAATAAGATTTAAGAAGTCTGAGTGACTTATTACACCTTGGATCTTAATTTAAAGAATTCTACAAATAATTTATTATTTTTGGAGAATCGTAAAACTGAATAAAAAAGGGAAACGTCTTCTAAAGAAGAATTGAAAAATCGACATCTATGTTTTTTCTTGTTTTGTTTTTTCCCTCAAATGCAAAGAAACAGTAAATCAAATTCAGCGATTTCGATTAGAGTCCTGAATTGGGTCGGGTTACCCGCTTTTACCTGCACCTGACCGAACACGCGGTTCGGGTCGGGTTGGATTGATGCTATATTTTTTCGTTGCGAGTCGGGTTCGAATCGGGTTGACTTCAACTTATTTTGCTGGTGGTCGGTTCCGTGTCGGGTTGACTTTCATTGTTTCAGTTTCGGGTCTGTTTCGGATTTTGACGCCTGCAAGTCGGGTTCGGGTTGACGCGATTTTTCAAAGTAATGCCAACGTTATTTTTTCATGTTAAAAATCTATATACAGTAAGACCTCCATAATGAAAACTCCCGAAAAGCGGACACCATTATTCAGCTAATACTCCTTCAATTCCTAAAGAATATTCGTACACTTATACCTCTGAATAGTGGGCATCTTCTAATCTACACACACGTAATATGTGTATGTGTGCATGAATTATCACATTATTTTTGTGTGTATCACAGACGAAATGTTGCTAATATTTTTCCCATTCTGAGAGAAGTGAAAATGGTTCTTAAAGAAGGCATAATTTATGATCACATCTGTATAAATATAAAAGCCGTTTTGGTATGTATGTATGTATGCATGTATGTATGTTCCTTATACAAATCTACAGTTTTTGTCCGATTGGAACGAAACTTGATGTACATATGCTTTAGAACAAGAGTAAAATTACTGTCAACTTTAAAAATTTCTAAGACCATACTTTACCACTTTTTTCAATCATCTACCATAGTTTCTCATTACAGAAATCTATTTTTTAACACTTTCCAATGTAGTTGAAAAGTGTTTATGACTTCGGTTTGTCTGGCCGTCTGGCCGTGCTCTAACTGCCGTAAACATGCTCAGATTGTCCTGAATTTTTTGTATGTTATTGTCGTTTACTATAGCATGTTCCCTATTTCAACTGAAGTGAGTAGCACTTATAGTTTTTTTTTCTTACAGGGACAGTCAAAAGTATTCCATTACATTACAGTCAAAAGGAAATAATCGTTTCAAGTGCATTTTTAGGACGCTACTTCATTTAAAACATAATTATATTTATGTATAATTATGAAGCGCGTTAAAACATGCTTTTTGTAGAATATGGGGTGCAAAGTATTTATTATTCATTTAGAGGGTTAAACAAACGAATTCTATTACACATCATTCTATGGGGAAAAATCGTTTGCAGTGTACTTTAGTGATATTTTACTGTTTCAAACATAATGGAAATTACATGCATTACTGAGATGCACTATAAATTGCTCTCTTGTGTGCATTGCTTTTATTTACAAGGACACACAAAAGATAATGGTTACAGTAAATGTGTGATATTTACGGTATATGTGTGATAAGTGCGTTCTTAACTTTGGTTGGCGTTTTTAAGTTTAAGTAAATTTTTTTATAGTACGTGTGTATTTATAAACTCGGTTGATCATATACAGGCTACAAAAAGGAATTCGTAAGTATAACAGACTATGGGAGTGAATTGCTTAAGGGTAGTTTTTAATTGGGGTTACGCATTTTCCTGCTGAACTTTATTTAGTAGACTAATAAAAGTGTGTGGAATAGAAATAAATTTATATACAGGGCTACGCAAAGAAAAAGTTGCATTGTCGTTTACGGTTGGTAATTGCTACGAGTGAGTTTTAAGTTGCCTTTTAGCTTAATATGTGGTGTGTACAAAAGTCTTCAGATAATATACAAGGTTGTACAAAAGATGTCGAGTGCATTTCCATCGATTGGCGAAATTTGCTAAATGTGAATATTGACTATTGTGTGAACTAAATTTTATCCTACTATATATCCACAACTATTGATCATATACAGGGCTAAACAAAACAATTCCACTATTTTTTTGACACTGGAAGGTAATTTCGAAAACTGTATTTTTCAATGTATGATATGTTTTCTAAACTGTTTACTTACATATTTTGTTTCACCTTATTTAACAATGAAGTTTCGTTACAGTTTTCTGGCTGTGTTGGAAAGTGTTTCATAATCTATGCTTGACGCATGTTTGTCCTTTCTTGTTTTTTTTTCTTTTTAACATTTTCCAACATAGTTGAAAAGTGTTTATGAAATTTTTTCCCGTTGCCATAAAAAGAAACTGCGTATGAACAATATTTTTTATAAACCAATAAAAATTCAGATTCTCTCACTATAATTTGAAATCCGAAACTGACGTCATTCTGCAAATATAATGGTAGCTAAAATATAATTAATGGTAGCTAAATTATGTATCACGCAAGGATGTCAGGGAAACAAAAAAAAAGGTGGGGGGTGGTGTTGGTTTAAACCAGTTTTTTTTTTATTCAAACCTTTTGTTTTTGCTTTATTAAATATTTCCTATTACAAAAACATGCATATTTTATGATAGAATTAACCATTGGCACATTACTATATAAATAATAATACTTCATCTGAATATAATTTAAATTAAATAATTTCAGTCAGTTCTGTAGAAAATTTAAATTATTTATAATTTAAACACAATGAACGAAAAAGGGAAAAATGCACCGTTACGTGACACGATTCGCTTATAACTCGATGAGTAATTTATACATCAAAAAATGGAAAACTCATTTCAATTCCAAATTGCTTCAACAGTCAGATATGCTAATTTTATACCTTTGTGTTTAAAAATGCGTCAGAAAGTTTCACTTGTTGAGCACATCATGTGAGATCCGCCGTAAGGTGTTTTTTTTTAAATATTTCCCGCCACTCAGTAACTCAAAACTGATATATTCACCGACTCATTTTATGCATAAATGCATGAATTTGCATTCATGACTCTCATTCACGATTCAACACTCCTGACTTATTTTTTCATTACTGAATGATATCTTTAGATATCGAACAATCTTTTTTTCGCACCCCAGACGTGGTGGACAGAAATCCCTCATTGTAAAACGAGAGATCTCTGCTCAAGGGAAGTCTAATAAAGTCTATAAAGTTATTGATTTATATAAATTTAAATTATAACTAAACAAATCAAATTAACTTACATTTATGTATAAAATTAAAATATAAACTGTGGATACTGGTGAATTTTTTATTTGTTAATTTCTTAGTGTAAAGTACTGTTGATATATTGAATATATGCCATACCTCAAAAGACAAATTAAATTAAGTGCTATAATCAGTTCTTTGTAATTAAAATAAGAATACTTTTAACTTAGGAACGCGGAAATATGGACGTACGTTGAAAGGTCGTAAATAAAAACTTATTTCATAACAAATTTTATTTTACAGAAAAGAAAATTCTTGTTATATTATATATTTTATCCATATGTTTGGCATGTACTTGAGTTGAAAGTTTCCGAAAAAATCAAATTTTTACTCTATCTTTAATTGTTTAAAAAAGGTTACATTTGATTGGACACCAAAAATCTAAAATCTCCCGCAATCGCAGGAAAATTATCTGCCGCAGATCAACCTCACTTAATACTGCGGAGATAGGGTTATCCACTTATTTATTCCAATCTCCAAAATTTCACCAGAAACTTATTTCGCGAAGAGATACGAGTTAAGTTAAAATTACAGATATTTATCATAAAAATTATTATACATTAAGCTAAATCAATTTTGTTTAATCGTTTTTCAATGGAGAAATCTAAAAAAAAAACAGATTTAAAGTGCTTTTTCTTTCAAATTCAGTAAAGAACTACTTCTTCTCGCGAATGTACACTTTTTTCTAGTGTAATATCCACTGACAAGTTAGCTCTTCTTACACTTTAGTCTCGTTATGTAACAAGAGAGAGGATAACCTTAGTACTGTGAGAGTATGATAAAGAGGAAACAAATTTGAAAACATGTTATAAAAAGCTTTTAACAAAAACTGGTGGGATTAGATTTTTCTGTTACTAGGGTAAAAAATGTTTGACAAAACTATCATTTAATTATCTCGTATTTTTCAATCACAATCGAAATATATATTTTTTTTTACGTTCTTTTAGCAAAGATTTATTCAAATATCACTTTGTACTATTGAGTTTGTTGGAAATTGTATAAAAAATTATTTTAAAATAATAAGAAATTTAAAGGAAATAAGAAATTTTAAAGCTCGCTATGTTAAATTTCATGTGTTTCCCTTGCACAAAACTACAAAGAAAGTTTTAACAGCATCATTACTTTGAATTTTGCTTTGTGAGAAATTGAATATTTATTTTTCATTAATTTTAAGTCAGAAATATTTGTACATTTTTTTCAAAAATTGATGCACTACACAAAAGTTAACACGCACATAAATTAGCCCTAAAAACTTATTATTATATACTGGTGTCCAGAAATTAAGGCACAGTGACCAATTTCAGACGTTACGTCGAATATCTTAATGAAACTTGTGAGAAAATGCCCGGAATGCCCTTGAACTTTGAGGATGTAAAGAACATGTTTGACTTCATGTTTTTCACTGAAGATTTTGTCGCGAGGACAATTTCGGGCGGCGGGGGGGAATAATAATTTTAATAATAATATAATATTTTCGAACACCCAAGTAACATAAAATGCTAAAAATGATCTGTCACTGTAGCAAATGACTATGTAGGTCCTGTCCAACATTTGTGTGCATTTGTGTAAGCATAGCACGTATATTCGTGAATATGGTAACCTTTCTGTGAAAAATTCAAACGGTTTTTTTAATAGCATGCAGAGTTTTCAGCCGAATTTAACACCTATTTCCAAAAACTTGACAAAAAATCCTAGAAATAGTATACTGTGATTAAAATATTAATATATTGAATATTTCATGAGATACAGGTACTTTTATGAAATACAGGTACTTTTATGAAACTGCGCATGCGCGAACTACAGCAAAGATTTTGTGTCATGATTTGATAGTCAATACTGTAGGGCAACTCATATAAACAACCAGTGAAATATCGTGAAAACTCAAAAAGTTACAGCAATAACTGAAAAATTGAGGAGAATATCCCATAGGATAATATGGGATTTTCTCCTTAATTTTTAAATTTTTCACCAGTGTATAATAATAAAAAGAATTACTTAAATTAATTATATAAATTATATATTATTAATAGTGTCTAATTAAAAAATCAGCGACCTACTTTTGAAACTAAACTTGTATTTTTTCATTAATAAAAAATAAAATTCTTATAAAACTCTGAAATTTGAAAGCATTTTAAAAAGATAAACAAAGCATCCATTTAAAAATTACATAAATTAAATTTTTTTCTTCTAAAAACATTATTAAAAATAGTATAAAATACATAGTATAAAAATAGTATGAAATACATAGTTTAAAAATAAAAACATCTTTAGTTTTTTATAAAACACAAATTGCACATATATTTTTTTTGACTGCGATGTGATTTTACTGCTTTTTAATCACATGCTTTTTTATATATAAAAATAACTATAGATTCCTACAAAAAATTTTATATATAGGCTTTTTCTTTCTGTGCATATTTCACGCTGGACGCCTCCATCAAATGCACATTGACGAAAACTGCACAAATGAGTGGTACTTTAGAACTTTCCCAAACACTTCGGCTAAGATTGCAAACTTCGTCAGATATGCTGAATGTCGACAGATATCTTGAAATGTCCGAAAAATGATATTGTTTTTTACGAATGTCGATAGATATCCCTGAATGTTATAATAGTAATATCATTTTTACAACATTGGCCAATGTAACCAAATATTAAAAATAAGGCATTAAAAAGTCAAGTTTTTTAAAAATGGCAAAATTATTAAATTTTATTATTTAGAATACTATTTCTGTATTATGAAGTCATCAGTAATGCAAAAAGCTCTTTTAAATGTTTCTTTTTTTTTTTTAAACTAATTTAAAGTAAAGTTTTGTCTGTAAATATCGGCAGATGTTGTAAATTTGACGTACGTCTAAATATTTGCCAATATTGTGGTGGATGTTGGCCGATATCTCTGTGCTACCTGGGTAGTATTTAAGTTTGAGTAAACCTTATTGGTCGACCAAGCTTCACTCAGGACAAATGGAATAAGAATCCTTCTGCAATTGTTTTCCTGGACTAAAGCCATTTAATCTCATTATTATGACTCTCATACGCAGTTAAAACAACGTTTGTAGCATTATTCTCGTTTGACGCCTTGATTGAGTTGTCTGTGTTGTGTATCCGACTATGCAATATTAGCTATTTTCCCTGTGCAAAAAGCTGATATAACACAAAACATTGTTTCATTTCACATACCACATAATATGTGCAGTACTTTTATATTTCATTCCAATTTTTGGCAGTTCTTGTACACTTTTCGTGCTTTCTGAAATGTTTTCCACCTGTGCGATGAGCAGGTTTTACATGAAAACGAATATTTCCGGAGATGAACGAGTTATAGCCTTGAATAAATTTCAGACACAGATAAATCTAATGCGTTATTATCATGAAAATCGTTCGAGCCGTTTTTAAGAAACCCAGTAAAAGTTCGGGCTCTTTTTAAGGTCGAACCCAACGATTTGAAATCCGATCCCAATATCGAAAATACGCGGTAGACTCTTAATAACAATATATTAATTTTCTCATTTAAAAATCTCTTTTTAAATAGAAATAAATATTAATACTACACAATCACCTATAATGACGCTTTAGGATTTTCATGTCCCTGAAAATCTGTTTAAAATAGCAAATATGTTATACATACTAGATATGAGATGGACTCAAACCAAACCGAGCTCGGTCTCGAAACGGCATCGGCATTAAAGGGGAAATTTTATTTACTCTCAAAATTAAAAAAAGAACGAAAAATCATGCGTCAAGCATAGATTATGAAACACTTTCCAACACATTCAGAAAACTGTAACGAAACTTCACCGTTAAATAAGGTGAAAGAAGATATTAAGTAAACAGTTTAGAAAACATATCATACATTGAAAAATACAGTTTTCGAAATTACCTTCCAATGGCAAAAAAACAGTCGAATTATTTTGTGCAACCTTGTATATGATCAATAGATATGGGTATATGGCATGATAAAATTTAGTTCAGTTAGAATATTCACATTTACCCATTTTCGCCAATCGATGGAAATGCACTCGACATCTTTTGTATAACCTTGTATATTATCTGAAGACTTTTGTACACACCACATATTAAGCTAAAAGGCAACTTAAAACTCACAGTGCTACACTTCTAAGATAATTTTACAAATGATACCCAGATACTTTTACAAATATCTTAGCGGAAAGGTAATGTCTAATTAAACAATATGGGAAACGCATAACACTTTAAAACCAAACTTCAGGAATTACCGGCACTATTCGGAAAAATAACCCAAATTCTCTTGTAAAGACCTGTATATGATCTATAGATTTGTGTATATATACTACATAGAATGCAGAATTTTAATTCAGTTAGGAAACGTATAGAACAGTTTTAAAATTCCCCTTCTGTAATTTCCGCCCATAAACGGAAATGTACTGGAGATTTTTTGCGATGCACTGTACATGATCGATAGAATTTATACACACCAAGTAATCAGCAGAACTGATTACGCACTTCTAGCAATTATTGTTAATAAACAGTTACTTTAACGTAATTTTGTTGTGTGTCCCTGTAACTGAGTGATGAATTCTATATACAAAATATTCTATAATAAGCCTCTTCCAATGAGCTTCAATGATATATATCAATTTCAATATGTTTTAAAAAGTGAAACATTATTTTTATAAAAACCGCAAACGTTTTTCCTCATTAAGGGTAATGTAACGGAATTCTTTTGAGTGCCCCTTTAAAGGAACTGTAAGTGCTATGCGTACTATATTCTATAGTAAGCCTCTTGTAGTGCATCTCAGTGATATATATCAATTTCAAATTCTTTGAAATAATTTAACACCATTAACATAAACTGCAAATAATTTTTCTCCATACAGACCGTTGTGTAAAGCAATTCATTGGTGGGTCCTTGTAAAGGAACTATAAGTGCTGCACACTTCATTTTCAATACCGAACATACCACAGTTAACCTCACTAACATATATCAATTGCATGACAATCCGTGTATGAACAGTTGCGAGTTACAGCACGGACAAACTCATAGACAAACTGATTTCATAAACACTTTTCAACTATGTTGGAAAGTGTTAAAAAGAAAAAACACAAGAACGAAAAATCATGCGTCAAGCGTAGATTATGAAACACTTTCCAACACATTCAGAAAACTGTAACGAAACTTCACCGTTAAATAAGGTGAAAGAAGATATTAAGTAAACAGTTTAGAAAACATATCATACATTGAAAAATACAGTTTTCGAAATTACCTTCCAATGGCAAAAAAACAGTCGAATTATTTTGTGCAACCTTGTATATGATCAATAGATATGGGTATATGGCATGATAAAATTTAGTTCAGTTAGAATATTCACATTTACCCATTTTCGCCAATCGATGGAAATGCACTCGACATCTTTTGTATAACCTTGTATATTATCTGAAGACTTTTGTACACACCACATATTAAGCTAAAAGGCAACTTAAAACTCACTCGTAGCAATTACCAACCGTAAACGACAATGCATCTTTTTCTTTGCTCATCCCTGTATAGGAATTTATTCATATTGCACAAACTTATATTAGTCTACTAAATATAGTTCAGCAGGAAAATGCGTAAACACAATTTAAAACTACCCTTAAGCAATTCACTCCCATAGTCTGTAATACTTACGAATTCCATTCTGCAGCCCTGTATATGATCAACCGAGTTTATAAACACACACGTACTATGAAAAAAATTAGTTAAACTTAAAAACGCAAACCAAACTTGAAAACACACTTATCATGCATAGACTGTAAATATCGCACATGTACTGTAATCTTTTGTGTATACCTTTAAATAAACGCGATGCACACAAGAGAGCAATTTATAGTGCACCTCAGTAATGCATGCATTTTTCATCATGTTTGAAATAGAGAAATATCAGTAAATTACCCTGCAAACGATTTTTTCCCATAGAACGATATGTAACAGAATTCATTTGTTTGACTCTGTAAATGAATAATAAATGCTTTGCACCCCATCTTCTACAAAAATCATGTTTTAATGTGCTTCATAATTATATGTCAATTTAATTATGTTTTAAATGACGTAGAGGCATCAAAATGCACTTGAAACGATTATTTCCCATTGACTGTAATGTAACGGAATATTTTTGACTGTCCCTGTAAAAAAACTATTAATGCTACATACTTCAGTTGAAATGGGGCACATTCTATAGTAAACGACAATAACATAAAAAAATTTCAGGGCAATCCGAGAATATTTACGGGAGTTAGAGCACGGACAGGAGGACCAGACAAACCGAAGTCATAAACACTTCTCAACTTGGTTGGAAGTGTTAAAAATGAAAGATGCTATTTGAGAAACAAGAATGTAATCTGTGTATCTAATTCTCTAAAAATCAGTTTGAAAGGGGACTGAATTGTTATAGATGAGGAGTAATATTCTATCTGATTCTGAAGCTTATGTACGGTGAATATTGGTAACATAAAGAAGCCGTGGGATATATCTTGTCTATTCTCGCTTTCTGTTTGAAGTTCTTTTCCACAATTATTGGAAAACTTAACTCATGTCTTTTTGAAAGAGTTGTACAATGATATTTTAAAAGAATAAGAATTGTGACTTTTACAGATTTTTGTCAGTGGTTGGATATGGGTAACAGAGTTACTATTCTAAACATAATTCCAGGGACGTAAAAGTTACAAATGTCTTCATAGGGAAATAGTTATTATTAATAGTTACTTCTTTGCAAGAAAAGTTTTTAAATGAGAAAACTAATCTTGAAACTAACTTAAAATATTAAATAAAAATTTTCTACTGCGTACTTTTGGGTTCTGAAGGCACAAAAGTGTCGAACTCGGATTTCAAATCGTTAGGCTCGAGCTGCGAAAAAAAACATTAAAAAATCTCTAATATGTAACCAACAACTGGCAAAAATGTATAAAATCCGCAATTCTTATTCTTTTAAAGTATTATTGCATAACTACGGCAGATAGAGATGACTTCTGTAGTCCAGTCATTCTGAAAAAGAGACTTCAAACAAAAAGAGAGAACAAACAAGGGATATCCCACGGCTTCTTTGTGTTAGTATCACTGACTGTGCCAAGCCTACCTAATCAGATAAAATATTTCTCCTTATATCTGATCAATAACAACTCAGCTCCTTTTCAAATTGATTTTTAAAGGATTATACAGGGTGCATAGGAAAGTGCCTTTAACCTGAAAATACTTGCGACCGGAGAGAGATACAGCTGTGCAAGTGAGGTAATGGTATAGTAAAGCGACTACGCCCGACATAATGCAAACGACAGCAGCGTCCCCTAGCAGCGAAATTTTGAGATAGCCATTGCAAATCGAAAACAAAAAGAGATAGAGCAAAATTTTTATTAGAAAGTTATAGAGTATCAATTAATTAGTACGAACCGACATTTGGTTCACACGGATAATATAAATCGTTGCCTGTATACCCAAAAATGACCGAAATCGATGCGCGACGATTCAACTCTGCATATTCACATTTTGGAAAGGTAGCAGTGTGCAATTTTCAGATTGTGACGTTGTACTATACTGCAACGTCAGTAAAACTTTCATTTCTAATGCAATTAAAATTTTAGTTTAAAAGGTGTTGGCGCTCGCTTAATACAAAGAGCATAATCTCATAGCATAAGCTTATCGATGGCAGACGATAATTTGAATCCGAATGTGCGAGCGGTTCTTATTTTCGGGTATGGTGGTAGTGCTGAATGGCCTCCACGATCGCCGGACCTCACTCCGTTGGCTTTCTTCCTCTGTTGGGTTACACAAAAGATAAGGTTTATGGGTTTAAGCTGAAAATACTTGCGGACGGAGAGAGATACAGCTATGCAAGTGAGGTAATGGTATAATAAAGCGACTACGCCTGACATAATGCAAACTACAGCAGCGCCCCCTAGTGGCAAAATTTTATCCAATGCAACTCCACCTACAAGTCTGCTGGATCTACGTCGTCGTATTGAAGATGCTTGCAATAGTGTGACACTTTCCATGCTGAGAAACGTGCATTCAGAATTACTCTCACGAATACAAACGTGTTTCTTTTCGAACATACTGAGCATTAACTTTTTATCACTGTGAGACAGTTTGTCTTTTTTTCTTTTTTTTTTTGTGTGTGTGTGATGTTATCAAAGTGTATTGACGTAATACGTATTTATGTAATAGATTGTGCATACTTCTTCATACTTCTGGCTATTTCTTTCAAACTTTTACACAAAATGGAGTACATCGATTTCGGACATTTTTGGGTATACAGGCGACGATTTTTCTTATCCGTATGAACCAAATGTCTTTTCGTACTAATTAATAGATGCTCTAAAACTTTCTAATTGGGAATTTTGCTCTATCTCTTTTCGTTTTTGATTTGCAATGTCTATCTGCCAAATTTCGCCACTAGGGGCGTTTCTGTAGTTTGCATTAGGTCGGGCGTAGTCGCTTTACCATACCGTTACCTTACTTGCATAGCTGTAGCTCTCAAGTATTTTCAAGTTAAAGGGACTTTCCCATGCACTCTGTATAAAACACTTTAAGAAACTTAGAATGTGGGTATTCATATCCTAATCCTAATCCTATCATAATCCTAATAATATTATAAATCTCATTGTGTGCAAATGTTAGGCTGAAGCCAGCATCAGAATGGAGCATTTAATGATCCTGTATCTTTGCATATACGTTGATTATAACCCTCCAATGAACATAGGCTGGTTTTTGTTCATTTTATTCAAATATTTTTCTTAATAATTCGAAATTTCGCTATTTTCAAAGAGAATAAATGGACATTTTTCCGTATAATAGTTTAAAATGGTTAAATTTACTTTACCGTTGCTAATATTTATCGTTGGCAAAACTAATTTAAATCCGGAATAATAATTTTTACTCAACAATTTAGTTTCAATTGAAAAATTTTCACGGGAAAAATGAAAATGAAATTTAAAAAAAAATAATGAATTAAAAAGAAGATTAAATAATATTATTAGATATAAAACGTACTTTTTTTAGTTTTTGATAATAATACAAGTTTTCAATATACGTAAACATAGGAAACAGGCAAATATGACGTCATGCATCGCAAATAAAGCGGATAGGTTTTGATTGGTGAAATAAAATGATCTTGGGTTTTTTCTTCACTTTTTTTTTTCTTTTGTACGGTAAAATACTTGGGGTTTTACCATCTGCGCACAGCTAATATAACTATACCGTATTTTTTATTTAAATTTTTAACCATTTAACCATTTTACTTTATCGTTGCTAGGACTCTGATCGTTGCCAATAAATAAAAACACGGAAAATAATTTTTCCTCAACAATTATTTTTCAATTGAACGATTTTCACTTAAAAAATGAAAATGAAAAAGAATTCAAAAGAAGATGAATTTCCGTGATATTTGAAACAAAAATATGGAGTATTTGTTACATGACGTATGCATGAAGTATGAATATCGGTTACATTAAAAAGATCTTTTTCTGTCAAAAAACTGCGTTATAATTAGAAGGAAAAATGAACAATAATTATATTCTTAAAAATAGATTTCGCTTGGCCCATGGAACTATGAAAAGGATCCTCCTCGGCTTGGACAAATATGACGTCATAAATAAAACATATATTTTCAAATAGTCGTAATAATACAAGGAGCATGAATATCAATGTATAATGAAAGTAGATAGAAAATGGACGCAATATTTAAGATGAAAACTGAAATATTATTTATCGATACTGATTAATAATTAGCTTGAGCACCAGTTACATACAAATGTGAGTTTTCCGCTAAAATTTACGTCCTGATTGCCAGAAAAAGAAAATTAACAAGAATTATGGCATTAAAAAGAGATTTCTCTGAGGAAAATGTGACGTCATATTTGAAATAAAACAGGAATTTTCAAATGTGTTTTACAAGGAGCGAGAATTAATTCCGTACATTAATAATACAAGGATCAGTAAGTATAGAAAGTAGATTAGTTTCGCGACATATTTAAAACGAAAAATTGAAATGTTTTTTTTTAATCTATACCGATTACTAAGCATGAATATCAGTTACATACAGGTGAGAGTTTTTTGCCAAAAACCACACCATGATTATTAGGAAAAGAAAAATAAATACGAATCTATTATATTAAAATCTGACCGCCTGTTTGTATTTCGCAACTACTCTTTTCATATTGTCGAACGCAACGCGATTTACTTAACACCGGTTATCATTCATTCGAGGATGTCATAAACTCTCAGAATTTAAAAAAAATGATTTAAATTCCGACATATTATTATTATTATTATTATTATTATTATTATTATTATTATTTTGTAAATTTTAACGAAGTTTCTCTGAAAATGGCAACTAAATTATTCCATTTTTGTGGATAAAAAAGAAGAAATAAAACGGATTCATATATTTTTTCTCATTAAAACTGAAAAATAAAAGAATTTATTTTCAATTTGAATAGATGGTGAAAGAAAAAAAAAATCTTGATTACAGTAAAATTTTTGAAAAATAAAAACGTATTTTCACCTATTCAAACTTCATGAATCAATTTATTCTGGAGAAAAAAAATCGTCTGTCAACATATTTTCATTTAGGAAAAAAAAAAAAATTCAGTTATAGATTAAATCAAGGAGGTAAATTTAAGCTCCTAGCATGTAGGTCTAAAATAATTGCTCCCTATTCACAAGAATTGAATTTAATGAAAAAGAATATACTATTTCCATTATCTTTGAAGGATTGCTATTAAAACGTTTCACAAAGACGTTAAAAAAAATGGTTTACCAGCTAAACTTGACATATGTTTTTATATAATTCGCCGATTTCCACGATTTTATTCGGCCCGCCTTTTTTCATTGGTTGCAGTTTCCTTTTCGTGATTATTTGTCACAAAATTTCACTTTTTTAAAACTTAGTTATGTCAAGACCTCTATAACATAGAAATACTGTATTGTCTCCTATGGAATGTGATAAAGAGTTAGTTAATTATTTACGTTTCTAACTATCGGGAATGAAATATTTTGCTTAATTAATGCATTTATTCATCTTTTAATGATACGTGAACGAAGTCACGGGTAACAGCTAGTAATATTATAAATCCGATTGTGTGCAAATTTTAGGCTGAAGCCAGCGTCAAAATGGAGGATTTAATGATCCTGTACCTTTTTATATAGGTTGATTATAACCCTCAAATGAACATAGGCTGGTTTTTGTTTATTTTAATCAAATATTTTTCTTAATAATTCAAAATTTCGTTATTTTCATAGAGAATAAATGGACATTTTTTCGTATTAATATTTTAAAGTGGTTAAATTTATTTTACCGTTGCCAATACTTTATCGTTGCCAAAACTAAATCCAAGCCCGGAATAATAATTTTTACTCAACAATTAATTTTCAATTGAAAGATTTTCACGTGAAAAATGAAAATTCAAAATAATTCAAAAGAAGAGGAATTTCCGTGATATTTGAAACAAAAATATGGCGTATACATGAAGTATGAATATTGGTTACGTTGAGAAGATATTTTCTATCAAAAACTGCGTTATAATTAGAAAGAAAAATGAACAATAATCATATTATTAAGAAAAGATTTCGCTTGGACCATGGAACTAAGAAAAGGATCCTCCTTGGCTTGAACAAATATGACGTCATAAATAAAACATGTATTTTCAAATATTCGTAACATTACAAGGAGCATGAATATCAGTGTATAATAAAAGTATATACATGAAGGACGTCAGATTTAAGATGAATAACTGAAATATTTTTTTATACTGATTACTAATAAGCTTGAAAATCAGTTACATACAGATGTGAGTTTTCTGATAAAATTCCCGTCATGATTGCCAGGAAAAGAAAATTAACAAGAATTATTTTTCAAATATGTTTCAAAAGGTGCGTGAATCAATTTCATACATTAACAATTACAGAGTGCAGCGAAAGAATAGAGAGGCAGTGAACCGTCTAATTGGTTTGCAATATTAAGCCGATTATCGCTCAAATCTATTATCGCTGAAGGGCTGACTTCATTGGACGGGGAGAGGTTTTCAAACCAAGCCACCAGTTGTTTAAGCCAACTGTAGGGTTGCATTTTCAGCATCACGCCAAACATAAACATTTCATATCTATTTATTCTCTGAACTCTGTGATTAATAATACAAGCATCAGTAAGATTATTAGGAAAAGAAAATTGAACACAAGTCTATTATTTTAAAATCTGACTGTCTGTTTGTATTTCGCAACTACTACTCTTAATGCAATGCGATTCACTTAACGCCATCATAGATCTAAGGATGTCATATAAACTCTGAGAATTAAAAATTTTAAATTAAATTACAAGATATTAATTTTTTTTGTTCCTCTTTTTTTTTTTTTTTTTTTTTTTTTTGTAAATTTTAACGAAATTTCTCGGAAAACGGTAATTACTCGATTTTTGTGGATAAAAAAAATAAAAAATAAAACGAATTAATACATTTTTATGCCATTTTCTCATTAAAACTGAAAAAAGAATTTATTTTCAATTTGAATAGTTGGAGAGAAAAAAAAAAAATCTTGATTACAGTAGAATTTCCGAAAATTAAAAACATATTTCTAACTATTCAAACTTTATGAATTAATTTTTTCTGCAGAACAAAAATCGTCTGTCAGCATATTGTCAAGAAATCAAGAGTTGTTTCAGCTATAGATTAAACCAAGGAGGCAAATTTGCTGTTACAAGCAAACGTAACACTTGCAATTGCAAAGCTTTTAGCAACCCCAAATTACATACAAAAGTAAAATTTACATGTAATTTGCACCCAAATTAATTTTAATTTGAACCCTTATAAATGTTAATTTGCACTGAAATTTACATGCAAAAGTAACGTTTACATATAATTTTGGGTTGCAAAAAGCTTTGCAATTGAAGCTCCCTGCATTTAGTTGTAGAATTATTCCTCCATATTCACAAGAATTGAATTTAAAGAAAAAGTATATACTATTTCCAATTAATTATTTTTAAATTATGGCTGTTAAAAACCGTTTTTCAAAGTCGTTAAAAGTAAAATGGTTTATCAGGTAAAACTGATATTTGTTTTTTGACAAATTGTACTTTTTAAAAACTAAGTTATGTCAAGGCCCCTATAACAAAGAAATACCGTATTTTCTCCTATGAAATATGATAAAGAGTTAGTTAATTATTTACGTTTTTAATTATCGGGGTGAGATATTTTGCTTGATTAATGCATTTATTCTTGTTTTAATGTTACGTGAACGAAGTCACGGGTAAACAGCTAGTAATATTATAAATCTGATTGTGCGCAAATGTTGGGCTGAAGCCAGCGTCAAAATGAAGCATTTAATGATCCTGTTTCTTTGCATATAAGTTGATTATAACCCTCATATGAACATAGGCTGGTTGTTGTTCATTTTATTCAAACATTTTCTTTAATAATTAAAATTTTCATTATTTTCATAGAGAATAAATAGTCATTTTTCCATACAATTTAACCATTTAAATTTATCGTTGCTAGGGCTTTGATCGTTGCCAATAAATAAAAACTCGGAAAAATACGTTTTCCTCAACAATTAATTTTCAATTGAACGATTTTCACGTGAAAACTGAAAATTAAAAAGAATTCAAAAGAAGATGAATTTCCGTGATATTTGAAACAAAAATATGGAGTATTTGTTATTATACATGAAGTATGAATATCGGTTACATTAAAAAGATCTTTTTCTGTCAAAAACTGCGCTATAATAATAAGGAAAATGAACAATATTTATATTATTAAAAATAGATGTCGTTTGGACCATGGAACTATGAAAAGGATCCTCCTCGGCTTGGACAAATATGACGTTATGAATAAAACATGTATTTTCAAATATTCGTAATAATACAAGGAGCATAAATATCAATGTATAATGAAAGTAGATAGATAATGGACGTAATATTTAAGATGAAAAACTAAAATATTTTTTTATCGATACTGATTAATAATTAGCTTGAATACCAGTTACATACAAATGTGAGTTTTCTGCTAAAATTTACGTCCTGATTGCCAAAAAAAAAATTAACAAGAATTATGCCATTAAAAAGAGATTTCTCTGAGGAAAAAGTGACGTCATACTTGAAATAAACGGGAATTTTCAAATGTGTTTTACAAGGAGCATGAATCAATTCCTTACATTATTAATACAAGGATCAGTAAGCTTAGAAAGTAGATGAGTTTCCCGCCATAATTAAAACGTATTTTTTTTAATCTATACCGATTATTAAGCGTGAATATCAGTTACATACAGATGAGAGTTTTTTGCCAAAAACCACACCATGATTGTTAGAAAAATAAAAATAAATACGAATCTATAATATTAAAATCTGACCGCCTGTTTGTATTTCGCAACTACTCCTTTCAGATTGTCGAACGCAACGCAATTTACTTAACGCCGGTTATCATTGATCCGAGGATGTCATATAAACTCTCAGAATTTAAAAAAATGATTTAAATTCCGAGATTTTTTTTTTTTTTTTTTTTTTTGTAAATTTTAACGAAGTTTCTCTAAAAATGGCAACTAAATTATTCCAATTTTGAGCGCGTTCAGAGACCGAAACGCGGGTTACTCGTATAGTTGGGGAATGACGTCATCTGATTTTCTCAGGGTAAAGTTGAGTTAAAACAGCTGTGAACGCTTTTGGGTAAAGTTAGGGTTATATTTACAATCAAAAACTTCCGTCAACCAATCTACCATTACATTTTGATTGTACGAACATTTCAGGAACCACCCTAGCCGATGTTGGCCAATTATATCATAGTAATGTTAAAGGTAGACCAATCAAATATTCAGGACTCAAGTGTACAGTAGGAGTCATAAAGAACAACAGTTAACAGCTGCAGTTAGCTATAAAGCAAACAAACAAATCAGATTTTTAACCACGTGATCACTTTACCCAACAAAATTCTCCAGGCAATGTGGGTTTCCCGAAGTCTGAGTAATTTACAGCTCTGAACGCTACGGGTAACTCGCAAAAAGTCACGTGATATCGCTCTCTGAACGCTTCGGATTACCCATGTGTTACCCTATGTAGCTCGGGGTTCAGTCTGTGAACGCGCCCTTTCTGAATAAAAAAGAAGAAATAAAACGGATTAATATATTTTTTCTCATTAAAACTGAAAAAAAAAATTTATTTTCAATTTGAATAGATGGTGAAAGAAAAAAAAATCTTGATTACAGTAAAATTTTTGAAAAATAAAAACGTATTTTCACACATTCAAACTTCATGAATCAATTTATTCTAAAGACCAAAAATCGTCTGTCAACATATTTTCATTTAGAAATAAAGATCTTTTTCAGTTATAGATTAAATCAAGGAGGCAAATTTAAGCTTCTTGCATTTAGGTCTTGAATAATTGGTCCCTATTCGCAGGAATGAATGAATTTAATGAAAAAGAATATACTATTTCTATTATCTTTGAAGGATGGCTATTAAAACGTTTCACAAGGCGTTAAAAGTAAAATGGTTTACCAGGTAAACTTGACATATGTTTTTACACAATTCGCCGATTTCCACGATTTTATTTGGCCCGCCTTTTTTCATTGGTTGCAGTTTCCTTTTCGTGATTATTTGTCACAAAATTTCACTTTTTTAAAACTTAGTTATGTGAAGGTCTCTATAACATAGAAATACTGTATTGTATCGTATGGAATGTGATAAGTGTTAGTTAATTATTTACGTTTCTAATTATCGGGAATGAAATATTTTGCTTAATTAATGTATTTATTTTTCTTTTAATGATACGTGAACGAAGTCACGGGTAACAGCTAGTTTATCATAAACCATCTGCTAAGTTTTTCTTTTTCCTTTTTATAATTTGCGAATAAATAAAATTCTGACTTTGAACTTACTGACTTTGAACTCGTGCCCGAGTCTGAAGACTGTTATAAAAATCAAGTCCGAACCTGTTTCTCGGCCTGGATCGAGCTCAGCCTCACGATCTGGGGCTGAGTCTGTTTCATCTCTAATGTAAAATTATTGCTCGTTTAATAGTATAAAGCTTCAGTCTTTTTAAGTACCTGTATACTTCATATACTTTCTTCAGTTTGCTTGAAGAAAGTTCCGTAATCAGGTTCAAATCCAATTGGTGTAGGTTAAGGCAAACTTAATTTTATTTTTGTGACCACTGTTAGAACTCTAGTGCAATTAAACTGTATATTGTTCCGAGCATCACTTGTTTGACACCAATCTTGGCTACGGATCAGATTACGGAAAATGAGTCGTTTAACTATTCGCACGATTATTATTACCCTTTTTCACCTTAAACAATATGATTAGTTCAACATGTTCAGCATTCGTTTACGACTGATATTCCATAATAAAAATAAAACTTCACAAAAATAATTAAATAAATAAATAAACAAGTTTAACAAATATGTAATATTAACAAATACTAAATCTAAAAGCAAGGAAATAATCAGAATCAAAAGAGTTAATAAAAAGAATTACTATAAATACTGAAGTTTTTGTCGATGTCTATGGCAATTAACTCTTGCCATGCTGCTAATACGAAAGTGCCCTTTTTAATAAATTTCAAAAGTTTATTTGAACATCTAATTGACATTTTTCATATAAAAATGCTTTTTAGATGTCATTAGTGAACAATTTAAGAAAAAAATTAAAAATATATGAGAGTTTTTAATTAAAAATTATTCTCACCCGTGTTCTGTACCGCTGGCGGTATGTTCTATAACCTGGGAAGTCCAGTTTAGATCCCCTTGTTTTAATAATTGCATTTTAAAGACACACACACACATCTATCTATATACCTATATATATATATATATATATATATATATATATATATATATATATATATATAATTCTAATACGTTTGAATTTCAAAATACATTAAACAAGTTCTTACATCAAATCTAACCAAATCCCCTATATATATATAGCTAATATTTACATTTTAGGTAATTACTCATTAATTTTTAAAAAGTAAATAATTAAGCTTGATTTACTAATACAATACCCGCTTTGGAATCATAAAAATATTCATGTATCTTTTTTTAAGGATTTTTTTCCTCTCATAAAAGAACTGTTGTTTTTTATGCCTCTAAGAACAGTGAAACTTCAATTTATCAAAAAATAATTAAAATAAATTACCTGAATGTTACTTCGGATAACGTAGAATCTATTTAATTGAACGATACCTTCAAAAACCTTTTCATCAACAGTTACATCAGGATTATTCAAAAGTAAATATTCAATGGAAAATCCAAACAATGCTCTTGCAGGCAAGAATTTGGTATCATTAAAAGTTATCTCATAAACTTCTTTTACATCAGAGGTTGGATCCGATTCTATAATCTTATTGTTTTCATCCTTGCAGACACCACCCAATTTCCGAAGATCATAGCAAGATCTTGGCAAATATTCAACGTTTTGTTTAGGTAAAATGTTATGTATATCTACTGCTTCTGCAGTTCTTTTTTCTTGTACAATACCGCGTAAAATATTAGATGCATCTAATACTTTGGATGTTCCATTTCCTTGTGCCCCACCAGGTAAATATTTAGATGCACCTTCTATTTCCTTAGTTTCATTATCTTGTGCATTACTAGATGAAATGTTAGATACAGGTACTACTTCTGTTGTTACATTTCCCTTCAAAATATTAGATAAAATGTTAAAGGCACTTACGATTGTAGTTCCCCTTTCATGCGAAATGCCAGGTAATATGTTAGATGCTTTTACTACTTTTGTAGTTACACTTTGTTGTCCAATTCCAGACAATACCTTAGATATGTGTACTACTGCAGTTCCATTTTCTTCCAAAATACCAGGTAAAATATTAAATGAATCTATTACTTCTGTAGGTGCATTTTGTTCTATAATACCAGACGAAATGTTAGATGCATCTACTACTTTTGTAGTTTTATTTTCTTCCGAAACGCCACGCAAAACATTCGATGCATCTACATGTTCTGTAGTTCCATTTTCTTGTGCAATATCAGGTAGAATGTTAGATTCATCTAAAGTTTTCGCAGCTCCATTTTTTTGAGAGATAACAGGTGAAATATTAGATTTTTCTACCACTTCTGTAGTTTCATTTTCTTCCAAAATAATAGGTAAAATGTTAGATGCGCCTTCTACTTCTGTAGTTTCATTTTTTTGTGCTTTAATAGGTAAAATGCTATATGCATTGACTGATTCTTCACTGAATTGAATAATTATGTAAAGCATTAAGTATACTTGCATACAATATTGCGACATTTTTCGTGTTTATGCGAGAAACTGCTTTTCTGTTTTACACTGAAGGTAGATTGTTGCCCTGTTTTAAACTATGTTTTTAAAAAGGAAGTTTATATGACAAACAAAACAATGTTCGTAAATTTTCATATAAAAGAGATTTCAAAAATGTCGTAATTAAATGTTATATAAATTGTCCAAATTCGTGCCTCTTAGGTATAAAATTTAATACATTTCAGTTGCATTATTGAAACTTTCTCTTTTTGTTCTGCACTAGGTTCCTTGTAAAGTTTTTTTTTAAATATAAAATCGAATTCACAAATAATTTTCAAAAATATTTAAATTAAGACACGTAAATATAATTAATTAGATTGAATTACTTCATTTATAACATTTCGTTCATAAAAATCTTAGATAACTTGCATATTTTTAAAATCGCACACTCTCTCTTTTTTAATATTAGTTTTCTTTTAAGTTTCCAATTATGGAATTTATCTGAATTTAAAAAAGCTGTTTACAAAGTTTTTTTCTTGTGTATAATTACTCAATAGCAGAATCTCATCAAAAATGTTTACGATTGCATCAATGAATTAATGTCATTTTACCTTTGTCCAAGTTTTGTCCAAGAATGAAATTTTAAGCCGTTTTGCTGCATGAAATTATAATGAGAAAATTTCTTTTTCACAATTCATTTTTCACAGATAAAAATAAATTGGACTCACTAGATGAAAGTTTTCTTTATACGTCTTCTTTTTGCTGGTTTTGTATGCACAAATGTCAATTATTCGGAGGATTACTAGAAACTATTACATTGCACGTAATGTTGAAACTTTAAACTACCTTTTTCTTGGCTAATAAATGTTCGCTAACATTATTTGAAAGCACCTATCGATAACACAGTTTCCTTTAACAGATGGCAATTGAAGATAGTGACATCACTGATAAAACGTTAAAATGTTCTGTTGATCTTTTGTTATCTTCAACATATATTGACACGCAAACTCGTTTATATGGATCTCGGTGTTTGAAATTTTAATGGATAGATATCGCTTGCTTCATTTTTTTGTTTTTACCAAAACACGTGTATTATCTCAATAACAGACCAATTGTTTTCGCTCATCTGAAACCCGTCAATTAAGGGACAAAATGATACTTGTATTTTTAAGACAATTTTGCTGTTTTGACTTTTTAAGCAGTTTTAACTAAAATAGATTACGCGATTTACGGTAAGGAAAGCCACGAAGATACACAGATTTTTGGTAGAAGGATAAAGAAGAACGAAAAATCATGTATCACGGTATAGATTGTGAAACACTTTCCAACACTATCGGAATATCGGTAAGACGTTTCATTTTTTTCCTACAATGAAATGTGATAGTGAAATAAGCATAACGGAAACACACAACGCAGTAAAAATTCCTTTTCAGCAATTGCTGTTCTTAGACGGTAATGTGAGATAGTTTTTTTAGCTTTGCATATGATCTACACTACACACATCGTAATACACTAAAAATTAGATAAAGTGTTTACATGCATGTCACAGTTGAAGACGTACATCCAGCATTTATGATTCATAGTCTGTATTGTAACCGAATCCTTTAGTGTCTAAATAAATAAACGATAAATTCTACGTATACAGTAATCTACAAAAAAAAAGAAAAAACAAGTGGGTATGTGTGATCGAAGACCGCACAAAGGGTTTCGTTTAATATTCCTTTAAAAACACTTTATCCTTTCTTTAATAAATCCAAATAAATTTCAATAAACTCCCTGGTCAACGATTTTTCAAGCATACCTTGGATCTAGACTTTCTGGGTTGATTTACTGTGTCGGAGTGCATCACTTCCGGTTTAATCTTATTGGTTGCTTGAGCATGATGAGCTTTTGGTGTGTTGTTTTTGGTCATTTGGGTTTTTGGATTCTGTTTCATGTCTTTGGGGGGATGTGATTTTTATTTTTCTGACACTGAGGATGTGAGTCCCAGTTACTCGCGAAACGTACGTCTGTTCATTGTGCTACAGTTCGATATTGTGTGTTAAACGTTGGATTTTGGTGTATATTTGTCGACACAACATTTTTTTCATAAATTTTATCATGCTATGTAGTAAATATCCAAATCTATAAACCATATACAGGGTTACGCAAAATAATTCGACTACTTGTTTTGACAATGGAAGGTAATTTCGAAAACTAGATTTTTTAATGTGTTCTAGGTTTTCTAAACTGTTTACTTACATATCTTCTTTTACCTTATTTAATTAATGGTGAAGTTTCGTTACAGTTTTCTGAATGTGTTGGTAAGTATTTCACAATCTATGCTTGATGCATGATTTTTCGTTCTTGCTTATGTTTCGATTGGCTGCGATTGAGGTGAGAATTAGCATTCACAATTAATTTTTTTTTTTTTTTTTGTCTTGGCGTATATGTTTACCCCTGTCCCAAACCTTGCACCTTTTTATTTATTTATTTATTTTACTAGCCGCCACTGGCGACCAGTTTGGTCTCCCTTAAATGTATGTATGTTAAGCATTGTATCACGTTACTTTTATTCATTATTTAATTTTTCTGCTTAATCCTTCGCCAAACCGGAAGATTCTAATAGAAAAATCAAGAACTTTTGCAATCATGGTATATCATTTCGTATATTTTTTGTTGTTATATATTTCATCTTTCCTGACAAAAACCGCTTAATCCACTTAAGCATTTATGCTTCATGTCCGTTTGCATATCAATTGCTATATGTTCGCAAATGCGGAGATTCTTAAACATATTAAGTAATTTTCCGTAATTGGGTCCTTGCCAATTGGCGTATTTTAGTTAATACGATTTGATGCAATGAAGCCTATTTTGTGAAAGTCTTTCATAATATCCACATTTACACTGAACCATATTGCTGCTAATATTTTTTTGTTTCTCGTACACTTTGGCTGTAGACTCGATTACGGAAGATTAGAAAATCTATCATTATTCTCATCTAAAACGTCTTGAATAATGTGACATAATCGGGCTGCATATTATTAAACGTAATTTTCGAGTATGGTTTAGTGAAACATTGAACTTTTGGAAGGCAGTTTTGATAATCACATTCCCTTTAAACCATATTTGATATCAGCACTTTTGACCCGTGGCGTACAATCTGATTAAAAATATTCACGAATTTCCTTCTAGATGCCGATCTCTGTTCGACTTTGTTTTTCTCTGCTCCCCTTTCTTGATTTCGTTCAGTGGTTTTCATAATTGAATAATTCTGTTACTTTTGCATTTTTGCTTAATGTCTACTGACTATTAAGATCCGTAACAGATAAATCCGCCGCGCCAATATTGGCGCCTATAATTCTAATTACAGCAACCCGTTTTTTCTCTGTATATTGTAACTCTATAGTTAATATTATGTAGTAGAAATAAAAAAGACAATTGAAGACGTTTTTATTGCTATAGTAGATATATATATATATATATATTATATTCATAGGTATATAGTATGTGATTAAAATATATAATCTCATATGTCATATTCATTCCGGCGGATATAAAATACCGTCAATAAAATTACAATCGTAAATATCTAAGCTAAACGCCATCAGTATGATTTTATGTGTTTTACTAGTAAATCTACAGATCAGGGGCCTCAACGTTAGTTATGCAAGTCAGATTTTTACTTCGAAATTATTTTATTCAATATATGAAGTTTTTAACAAGTAGCTTAAATTTTGTATATTATATTTATTTTCAATTATAGTTACTTAAATTGTATGATTGCTGCAGATAAGATTTCAACCTTAGAAATAGCAACATAAAAAACTATTATTTTAGTTTCAATCCACCAATACTCGAAGACTGTATATTTTTAAAAGTTTTTTTTTAATTGTTATACTATATTAGGAGATGGAGGAGGCTGCCATTTTCAATCCTACGTTGTCTCGTTAGTTTCATACTCGTAAATTTCTTGAATTCAGTATTCTAAACCTGTTATCTGTAGATTTTAGGTATTAAAATCTTTGTCTTAAATAGTCATGATTTCGGTAGTCTCAAGCAAAGGACAAATGAAATTTACCCTATCTAGATATCCATTAGTCGAAATGTAATATAAATATTTTTATATTATTTTAAATTATGAGTTATAACATAAAAAGGGACAAAAATTTTATAATTTAGCTACGCACAAAAATTACATCCACATATGAATGCTTATTACTTGCGTAATGTACAGTAATTAGTAGAATATCCGTTATGTAACGAACACACGTAACATGTAAAACAAACAACATAAATAATACATCAAAACTTTTGAACTTGTTTAGTTAACATTTTATTTTGAAAATCTCAAGAGGGAAACACTAAAATAATATTTACATTTTACATTGTTATATTTTAAAAATTCAAGAATTATAAGTACCGAATTCATAAAATGAATTACGTTTCTCTAAAATGAAAACTCGGCTAAAGAGTTTAATAGAATGTAAGATTGTTAAAACATTTTCTTCAAAAGAAATTAATAATATTGAAATAATTTTACCGATATAAAAATTCTATAAATATTCTTCCAATTATACATGCGATATTCTAACAATAGATTTCTGGCCTAATTCTGCAACTGCTTTAAGATGTCGCTTGAAAGAACCTGGGTAAGCAGTTACTAACTAAATTTCACAAACTTTATCTACTTAGCAGCTATTCTTACTAAAACTGTTACGTTATATGTACTTTTCATATGTTCTCATAGAACGTATGCTTACCCAAAATAAATTATTGAAAATCTCTAGTATAACTTTATTAATCCGTTTAATAACTAAATAGAATGCTAAGTATTCTATTTAATATTTAGCATTCTATTTAATATTTAGCGTTCTATTGAACTATGTCAAATGAAACAACATATAGATTTGAAAAAAACAGCAAATTATACATATTTAAATGAATCACACACTAAATTATTCTCTATACATAGAATACAATTTGTAATTTACATAGAATTATTACGTCATAATAATGTTTTATACAGTATTTAAAATACAGTCTTAGGTTCACATAATTACTACTTTCATTTACAACTAAAGTTTCTTTATGATAATTTGCGCATTATTTTATTATACAAAATAATTCACGGTTCAGTTTAATTTACACTAAGCTGAGATATGCTATTCATTAAACTTTATTCTATTTACAACATTAAAAATGCTAATATAAAGTCAAATCATACTTTTAATATAATATTGTGCATAAATATATATCAACTTTCCATATTCTTACCACTAAATCCACCATTTCAGGCAGTTCAAAATTGTCAATTGCACAAGATAATTTAAAACTTACTAACCATTACACAAGCTATAATTCAATAATATATCTCATTAGAATAAGCAACATAATAGTAATACATCACCTTAAATTGTTAGCTACATCATTAAACTTATGTGACACAACAATTTCCATTACGCGGAAAAGATTTAAAGAAGAAAAAAAATGCGATGCTGTTTTTTTCCTAAACACACAATAATATGTTATATAAATGTATTACAAGTTCCAAACAATTCACAGAACTGCTATAAATTTTAAATGTATAAAAAGTATCGTATACAAATGAAGAATACAATGTTTGTTGTATATTGAAATACTTACTTGTGCTAAGCAAAATAAAACAAAACTTTTTACAAAATTATACAATATTAGAATTAACCGCAATTATACTTTTCTGTACAAATAAAACTAAATGACTGATGCTTAATATGCTATCTACAAAATTCAGCTTCCTTCATAATGCAATTAACCTATCAAAGATTAGATGAAAAGTAAAATTATATGCAAATTCAAGCAATGCTGTATTGCTATAAATACCCGATAATATTTTACCATACAGATGAAGTAGTTTAACAAAATTCACAATATTATTATAATTTTCAAATATACAAAAAGTACCGTATACGTACAGATATTCCATTCAATGTTTGTTTCATTTTAACATACTTTTCGTGCAAAGCAAATTAAAACAAATCTATATACAAAATATACAATTTAGAATTAATTCCAATTATATTTTACCATACAAATACAAATAAATAACTAATCTTCGTACATTAACCACAGAATTCTACTTAATAAACAACGCATTTTATATAACAAATGAAATATTTAAAATAATCTATATACAAATTCACGCTTTATGGCTATTATTTAAAATAAACGCATCGAATAAAAATGTTTGTAATGTAAAAAATATATTTCATTTTTTTTCAGTTTATTATAATTACTATTATAAAATAATTTATTATAATTACTGTATAGTATAGTACTATGGTAATTACTATGGTACCGTTACAAATATTCACAATCATATATTAAAAAAATATATTTGAAATTAACTGTAGTGGTTAAAAACATTTTTACACATAACAAAAGTCAAAACAATGGCAAACGGCCGAAA